>CP092868.1:70283399-70440490 GCA_030710605.1 Cordylochernes scorpioides
CTACTGTGGATTTCCGAGGTCTGTAGATCTTCAGCGACACCTTATCTACCAGGCTGAAGAGCATTCAGACACAAAGTCCTCCAAGGTCGATGGAACGAAGAAATCTCCCAGCCCAGCCGTCTGTAGAGCCAGGCTGAGATTACCGTGATGTTGCTTACTCACGATGTAAGGCATCTGATGACATCACCCTTCTGCCTCAAATAACATATCGTATAATTTGAAGAGCCCCAAACCAAACTCTTTGTAAAAGAAATTATCTTAAACACAGAACAACTCCTATAAAAAATAATTATATCTTTATTGAGCATGAGAGAAATTCTCCAACCTTTTTTTGTTTAATAATTGAAGGGAGTATTTACAATTAAATATGAAAAATATTTGGAAAAGCTTAGCTCATCAGTGATGAACCCAGTGGTGTTCAGTTCACTATAATCAACTTAGAAATTCTAAGCTATTCACGCGTTATGTGTCCTTAAAAGTAAGACATTCTCTACAGCAGTGATGGGAGAGACGGCCATGGTACTGATCTGGATGTAAAAACTATTTCATTTGTAAATTTTTTACCATTTTATGATAACGTGCCTAGAAGAGCCAATAAGTGAAACATTGCTGCGCGAGCATAGCATAAAAATCAGAGGGATGGCCGCGGTGGATTGATTTGTTTATTAGGATATATTTGCATATTTGAAATTTAAGGCAAAAAAGCCGTGCCGGCGGTTATTTGGCGGTTAATTTGAACTGAACGGAAGAAAAACTGATCCCACTTCTTCAGAGCTTCCGAGAATAAATTTGTTGAATTAGTGAACTGGATTGTAATGGCTGGGCAAGAATACAAGCTCAGATAGAATACGGAAACTGATGGGAATTTCTCTACGGTAGGTAGTCAGATAGATAATTGCTCTGGTTTTAAATAGTTTTGTTCATTCTATCATTTTCTCATAATAATAAATATCATCGTATATAAAAAGTTCTGTAATAAAATTCCATGTATGCAAATTTAGAAATTCTTGTTGCTCGTTTCCTCCAGTTGCCACCAACCTATCGCTACTTGTTGTTTGGTTATAAAATACCTTTTTTTTCTTTTTCTCAATATTGGTCACGATACTCCTGATAATACCAGGTTCTCTCCCAATATTTCACCATTGCAGTGAGGAATATCTTATTTAAACAAAAAATAAACATAGATGTTTGATATTTCTCTCTCTCTCTCTCTCTCTCTCTCTCATAATTTTAAACACAAATATAGTGCATTTATATATATCACACCAAAAATGTATATTTTTCTTCCCTATTGAAAAAGTGAAGAAAACGGTAAATGCTCCAAAGAATCTCGATTAAAGACTCCTTAGAAAGACACGACACGACATGAGATTATGTAATAAGATACCACCTCCATAGAGACCGAGTTTAGCCATGGATAACTCGGTATTCCCTAGACGTGGTACCTCATCAGAGACTCCCTAGAAAGACACGACAGGAGATTACGTAATAAGAGATAGACTCCGAGTTTAACCATGTCTTTGGTCTTGGTATTCCATAGACATGGTACCTCATCAGAGACTCCCTTGAAAGACACGACACATCTACTTATATATTTGCCTTATTCTGTCTGTTTGTCTGTCTGAAGCTCACGGATGGGAATTTTCATAACCATCGGTGGTTCAGTGGTAGAATGCTCGCCTGCCACGCGGGCGGCCCGGGTTCGATTCCCGGCCGATGCATTTTTTTTACAATTTTTAAAACTCATTTATATATTATATAAGAATGACATCCACGGCGCCAATTTATAATTGTAACGAATAGTATTTGAATAAAAGCATTTAATCGGGTAAAACCCGGGCGTTGCCCGGTCATTCGTATATAATAATTGTATAAACGAATGCAAGACAAAATCACCGCGAATGTTTATTTTTTAAGGCAATTTCTTTTAAGGCAATTATCGTTATTTATCGTTAATTTTTGTTTCGATTTTATTGAAAAAAAAAACGATATGGTGCCTTTAAAAATGATCTTTATTACTATGCAGTTTTCTATTTAGTCAATATACCTAAGTTCATGTTGCAAATGTAATTATCTCTATCGATTTAGTAGGTGAAATGCAAAAAAAAATCGACATGATGAAATCTTTATGAAAATTCGCATTTTTATTTTTATATTTTCAAGACACACACAGTTTGGGGCGGGACGTTTCACAAGAGAGACATCCACGGCGCCAATTTATAATTGTAACGAATAGTATTTTAATTAAAACATTTTAAAAACACACAGTTTGGAACGGGACGTTTCACAAGAATGACATCCATGGCGCCAATTTATAATTGTAACGAATAGTATTTGAATTAAAACGTTTTTTAAAATATATACGCACTCGGGTAAAACCCGGGCGTTGCCCGGGCCATTCGTCTAGTTAAGTAATAAGAGATCACCGCCATAGACTTCGAGTTTAACCATGTCTTTGGTATCCCATGGACATGGTACCTCATCAGAGACTCACTTGAAGGACACGAAATGATATTATGTAATAAAACACCACCTCCATAGATACCGAGTTTAGCCATGTCTTCAACTGTACCTAGAACCCTAGCTATATATGTATATATAACCTTAGGTCAGCATTATTTAAAAAAAAATTCAAACTGAAATAATATAAATATTTTCTCTAAATAGATAATAAGTATTTAAATTATGTATATAATAATGTGTATATAAAAATGTTGTATTTACTATTAAAACTTTTAACGTGATAAATCTTGTTGAAGGACTGACAAGTCCGAAAGCTTGAAAAATAAAAAGTTGCAAAAGAAACTTAGCCCTGGAAGCTTAATTTATAATTTTTATGTTTAGTTTCGCGCACACTTAATTTTTAGCTAATAGTGTAAAACTTTAATAAAGGCATAAAACTGGCCTTTGTTCTAGATCTATTCATGAAGAATGGGGGTAATGTTATTGTATATTTACATAAATAACATGTGTGATACTGGACGAAAGAACTCCGAGAGAGTTGAGATGTCCTGCACATCAAATAGGATTCACTCTATATACATTCAATCCAAATATTTCAAATTACTGTATGATGGTGATAGATTCCAACAAAGATCATTGTTTAATCGATATCTATTTATTTTGATCGATTATTTTTAAATATATATTACATCTGTAGTATTATTCGAATAGAAATATATATTTGAAAAGTTATTAAAATTGATATCCACTTTAAAATAATCTCTTCCTCTTCACATCGAGTAATTATGCGAATTTCAATTTTTTGAATGGACCGTCATTCTATTATATAAAAGATAATATGTAGGAAGAGAGGAAGGACATGGATAACGATCAATCAGTTTGATCAAAACAATGAACAGAAGAAAGAAAAAAAAAATATGCCAAGTATCTAAATATTGAGGCTAATAACCTTTTTATAAAATGAAGTTACAATATGTCCCAATAAAATGGCTTCAAATAATTGCATTGTCATCGTGAGTATGTAAGGGTTTTAAAAAATAATTGTAAAATAAAGTTTTAATATAAAATCATGTATTAAGGGGGAAACGTTTAAAAGTATATAAATTGAGAGAAGACATAAATACTTTATAGGTAAGCCTATTATCTTTCTTATTTGTCTCATCACACAAGGCGAAGATGTCAGAATATATTGGAAAGGTATAATCTCATATACACACTTCAACTAGCCCGATATAGGGTGAAATGCGTTGATTGCTTAATAGGCAAGAAAATACAAGTAAGCATGTGTAGTAAATACACCTAAAGAAAAAAGACATTTGAAATAAATGTGTACATTTAAATAACTACGAAAATGTATTTTATTTACAAACAAAGTATTGGTAATATACAACAAAATAAAAATATTTTATGGAATATAAATATAGAGTTCTTGGTTGTTTCCAGATCTCTCGAGGAATTCTCTTTCAATGAGGTTGGAGATGGAATCCTTGAACATTTTCAAATCAAACCGCTGCCATGATCTGATCTCAGCTGTGACTTGCTCCAACAGCTCCTTGTGTAGAAGCTCTCTTTTTTTCTTCATGATTCTCACAATTGCAGCATCCATTGTGCTCTTTTCACATCGGGAATCTAGGAATCCGTCACGCTTTTCAGCTTTGTTTTTTAAACTTTTCTTTGGGATATTGAGGTTGATCTTCAGTTTACTACTGGTATAAGCAAGGTTGAGTGCCACTGTTGAATCAAGGCCAAGATCTTCAGCCTTGTCTGATTTGAGGACTGTTAGCTTTACTAATATCTCTAGAACTTCAAGTAATGTTTCTAAGCTGATTTCCGTAGTTTCTTGAAGCTTTCGCACTGAAAAGAATCCATGAAATTGAATTGGAGCAATATTACCATTTGGTAATTAGAAACTAAGAACGTATAGTTCTTGTTGAAACATGTTGTTGCCAGCTCCACATTACTCAATTTGTGATTCACAGTCATATTTTATTTTCATTTTGGATAAGAAAGAAGGTTTGAAACAGCGATTCACATTTTCCTACGTCACCAGGCAGTAAGCAATTGTCTTTAGTGTTCTCTATAGGCCAGATCAACGAATTAAGAAGCCTAATTTCATAAGTCAAACTTAGCGATTCGTCTGATTCCAATACAAATTGGGCAAAGTCCTTATTCATGCTGAGACTGCTATTAAATTCTTCAATTAATCTTTTCGAAATTGAGAAATCTTTTTCAGCACTTCACTCAATTTCGAAAGATATTTGCTCTCAACTTCTACGCCCAGTGATTGATCTAAAACCAATCTTTTCGACAAGAGTTGCCTATAGGAATCCTCAAATTCTTCGTAAACCTCAAGATATTTCAGAATCATCAGAGCATTTTCTAACGGTTCTTCCTGATTTGGCTCCTTTTCAATTTTGGAGTTCTTTTTTAAACAGCGATCACAAAATTGTAGGACAATTTCACTTACTGGAGGATTTGAATTGAGAACCTTCTTATAAGAATTATCCAATGCCTCAAAAAAATTTGATATAATCCTTAAAAGCTAGGGTAACAATAGTGGCGTATTTTCTTTTAAAATTTACCATAGTGTACACAAACAAATCAGGATCACACCTCCCATTTTCAAAATATTTCGTCATTTCCTCAAGACCTTCAGCTTCTACCTGATTTCCAAACCATTCAAGATCTGGTTGTTCAAAAATTGTTTCAACTAGGATTCCTAAACCTTCGTAGTTTCTTTCTGTAATTAATTGAGTAAAAATAGATTTGAAAATATCAATTCTTCCTTCCATCAAGGGTAGACAAATGGATTTTGCGAATTTAAACGTTGATGGGTGAAGGTAGTGTTCAAGCCGATAATGTTCGTCCATCAATATTTTATTTGCTTTTTTGATATTTTCAATTGAATAGCCATCCTGGAATATTTCATCAAAACTTTGTTTACAAAAGGCTTCTGTAATTTCAAGGAATTGGATTTCGAATTGGCCTTGTAAAGCTCAATAAAACAGCTATCCTCAGTGTCACATCCTTTGAATATGTCTAAGAAATTTAATATAAATTCTTCATCGATTCTATTACCTTGGCGTTGGCTCTTAATTAAATTCAAAATAATTGTTTTTATCTTTTCAAATTTGGTTTAAAGATATGCTCAATCCATAAAACATTGCATAGTCCATATACGTCTGTTACACAATGGGGATGATTTTCTTTTATCCAATTTTATTCAAGAAATTACAAATTTTATTAAGGCATTCACTTGATCTTTTGAATTTTTTCCATTTAGTATTGTAATGGTCAATGAATTCACTTTCAGATATTTCAGATTGAACAATTTCAGGAGCTGATTTTCTATAAAAATTTTCAAATTCTCATATGTATATTCAAAACCATAAACTTTTGGTTGCAGCCTCTACTTCAGTTAAAGAAAAGCTTGCATAATTTATATACCAAGTTATGGCATGTGATCTCGTTTTGTTTGTTATTTCGTCTTGATCAAATATAACTTGAATTTCTTTTTGAAGGTTTTCCCAAGTCGTTTCCATTTCTTGAGTCCCTTCATTTTTTAAAATTTATATTAATATTTTTATTTGTTTTTGTATGTTACCAAGAAGAAAAGAAAGAAAGAAGAACAAATGATGTATAAAACAGAATAAAATATTGATTTTCAATAAAAATAATAATTTATTCCAATTATAAATTTAATATTTCTATTTCAATATATATATATAAATATATATTTATATTGTTTTGAAAATAGAACAATCCATATTTAATTCATGAGATAATAAAAAGGCATATATTGGATATAATAAAATATTTTTTGCCAATATTTCGGCTGGCTGAACGCCAACCTTTATCGAGCCGAAATATTGGCAAAATAAATCTTTTATTAAAACCAATATGCCTTTTTATTATCTAATTATATATATTAATATAATAAAAATCTATATATACAGTAGAAAACCTTCCTGTAAAGGACACCTAATTGTCGAGTCAAAGTGTCCCTTAGAGAGAGATTGTCCTCTTACCGGAGATTTGCTAAATAGTAAAAATGGTAATTATGGCAATGAAAACTGTCCTTTGTTGAAAGGTATCCTATAACGCGAGTGTCCTCTCATGGAGATTCTACTGTATATAATAAATATAATTAATATTTATAATATTGAGTACAATATTGTCGCGGAGATAAATAAAGCAAGGGCAATTTGGGAATAATTAATTTATTATAAAGGGTATTTACCTTTTAGTTCTCCAATAAAATTATATACAAGAGGTATTTATAGGGAGAACAACTTATCCCAAGGCAAAGATAATAATAATGAGAGTGGTCAGCCACCTTCCCGTTTTCCTTAATTTGCCGATAAGATTCCGAGAACCCCTCACATCTGTGGTCGTCCCCCCGGAGTCCAGGGATGATTGACAGGTGTCCCATGGAGCTTCTTGTTAATATAACAGTTATCAGCGTCATGCACAATTCTTTCTTAATTCTGTCACCGTTTGCTTTTGGTTCAGTGGTAGAATGCTCGCCTGACACGCGGGCGCTCCGGGTTCGATTCCCGGCCGATGCAATTTTTTTGCAATTTTTAAAACTCATTTATATTATTAAAATATATGTGATTTTCCTGTCTATGTACAGATTTATGGTCTATGTACACAAGTATACAAGTATGTATACAAGTTATTTGCAAATTGCGTGGCAAATTTGCCCTTTCGCTCGCAAGCAGCGCCTCTAGCGGTGAAGATGAGAGGTAATATCAGCTGACCTAATGGACATGTAAAACGTGTTTTAACAGGACATAGAGAAAAATCTGGAAAAGATATTTTTCGGATTTTTAGTCAAGGAAAATAAATTGACAGGTTCTGGGAAAAAAGTAGTTGTGTTTTATTCAGAAAATGATGATGACAATATAGCTGTATCATATTTAATCAATATATATAGTCACGACCGTCTTTCCACCGTCATCGACCGCCTCTGTCACGGATGCGTGCGCACAGGGAGGTCACGTGCTCGCCGGCAGCCAATAAAAATTTAAAAAAAAAACAATGGTTGCCTGTAAAGTCGGTTTTACGGGCGAAGATTTTACGTGACAACGGTAAATATTTATTGATATGAATATAATTAAATTGCACAATAGGAACAAGGAATGAATGAAAATAAAGTTTTCTTATATCTGCACTTTTTCTAATATTTGTAATTTTAAAGAATCAATTCGAAAATCAAAACATTTATTCAGATCGAAGGTTCAAATTTTTGCTAAATAAATTTGAAACTATTTAAAATTTGTAAAATAATAATTATTTAATTAATTAATTTTAAACTAATAATTTACTTAACACTATCAACATTTATCAATAGTATGACATAACCTATTAACTCAGTTTCTCAACTTTTGTGTCAATCTAACAATTAATCAATCAATCATAGTTTACGATAATGAAATATCAGTGTACAATTATTTACCTTATTGTTGTAGTTGTTGTAAATGACGAATCTAAGCACTCCACATTTTCACTACAGACACAGCTGACGATACTTTAACCACACGTGTGAACTTATTATGACGCTTTCTGTTTTTCCAACGCCAAGAACGTTCGAGAAAGACAAAGACAGAGACAAGCATGCGCCGATTCAAATGCGCCTAATTCTCTAGCGCTGCGCGCGCAGCTGCGCGCGCAGCACTCTCGTTTGGTGACTCATCGTAACGTTACCGGGCGTTACACTTTTTCATAAGTGACTCCCAGCCGCAACCTAATTTAAGACGTTGTCACGTCAAAAATATAAAAAAAACTCCCTCGAGCCGGATTTGAACCAGCAACCTAAGGATCACTGTTGTAACATCTACAGTCCTCCGCTCTGCCAACTGAGCTATCGAGAGATACAAACTGTATGAATAAGTTTACCTTATAAAGTCAAACTAATCCTATTTCTACACAAAATGTACTCATACATATATTTTTACTAGCCGAATGACCCCGGGCAACGCCCGTGTTTTACCCGATTGAATGTTTTTATTCAAATACTATTTTGTTTCAATTATAAATTGGAGCCGTGGATGTCACTCTTGTGAAACGTTCCCGATCCAAACTTTACATGTACATTAGGTCAGCTGGTATTACACCCTCATTTCACCGCTAGAGGCGCGAGCGAATTGACTTTTTGTAAATATACATAATTATAAAGATAGAAGCTTCTATAGAAATAAATAAAATAAGCCGAAATAGCTCGGTTAGGAGAGCGTTAGGACTGAATATCTAAAGGTCCCTGGTTCGATCCCGGGTTTGGCATCTTTTTTAATTTTTAAATTTCTACTTACCGTAACTTGACACTTAACGTGACAGAATTGTGCATGACGCTGATAACTGTATTAAATATAATCCAAATTGTGCCTTATCACACACTATTTTTTTATTTGGCCTTATTACCTTGTGTTTATAATCTATGACGTAATGCCGGCGGCGCGCGCCCGTTGGCTGCCGGCGAGCACGTGACCTCCCTGGTGCGCGCGCATCCGTGACAGAGGGCGGCCGGCCGATGACTGACTGATCAGGAAAGACTCTCGTGACTATATATCTACTAGACGAATGGCCCGGGCAACGCCCGGGTTTTACCCGAGTGCGTATATATTTTAAAAATGTTTTAATTAAAATACTATTCGTTACAATTATAAATTGGCGCCGTGGATGTCTCTCTTGTGAAACGTCCCGCCCCAAACTGTGTGTGTCTTGAAAATATAAAAATAAAGTGTGAACGGAAAAATATGTCCAGGGTAGCCTAGGTAAGACCGGTAAGCGGAAGGTCGTGGGTTCGATTCCCATCCCTTGACACTTTTTTATTTTATCCATTCTGACCAAAATCTATCCGTGAACTTCACAGGGTGAACTTCACACAGAGAGAATAAGGCAATTATATAAGTAGATAATCCAAATTGTGCCTTATAACACACTATTTTTTTATTTGGCCTTATTACCTTGTGTTTATAATCTATGACGTAATGCCGGCGGCGCGCGCCCCGTTGGCTGCCGGCGAGCACGTGACCTCCCTGTGCGCGCGCATCCGTGACAGAACCGGCCGGCCCATGACGGTCGTGACTATATATGTTGATAGGGATGGATAATAATAATAATAATTATTATATTATATTATCATTAGATAATGATAATGATCATAATGATGATGCGCGCGCATCCGTGACAGAACCGGCCGGGCCGGCCGGCCAGCCGGCCCATGACGGTCGTGACTATATATAGGGATGCCTCTTCCCTGACGGAGATCCTGTCTCTAGTCTCTCCAGCCTGGTGCTTTGTATATATTCCGCTTTACGCGGCCATTTGGGGCTCAAAAATCATCCATTTTGGTTAGCAGCCCCGTAAATAAAGATATTTCCATTTCCACAATAAAAGTATATTCAATCTCTCTATCACTTTTAAACCTATATAATATTATTTGAATGATATAATAATAGTAGTTTCAATTTTTTCAATCCCTCTTTATTGATGTTACAACCCGAATTTCTGTAGTATAAAAGCTTTTTTTAAAACATGATTGACAACGTTTAAGAATACATTGAATAATCAAAATACAAAATATCAGAATAATCTATAATCCAAATTGTACCTTATCATTAGATTTGGTCTTATTACTTTGTGTTTATAATCTACTATAATCTCATATAATCTATGACGTGTAATGCCGGCGGCGCGCGCCCGTTGGCTGCCGGCTAAGCACGTGACCTCCCTGTGCGCGCGCATCCGTGACAGAACCGGCCGCCCATGACGGTCGTGACTATATATGTTGATAATAATAATAATATAATAATAATTATTATTATTATTATTATCATTAGATAATGATAATGATCAGAATGATGATGCGCGCGCATCCGTGACAGAACCGGCCCATGACGGTCGTGACTATATATGTTGATATTAATAAGTGCAAATTTCATAAGTGTACATCACTAAAAACTTTCGTTACAATGCATCAATTTCACCAAATTTTCAACATTTATGTAAAACGAGATGGAGCAGGTTTTGCTTAACATCAAAATATTTTTCCCTAACATTAACATGCGTAACTTCGCTGTTATCGATTAAATACAAAAAAAAATCACAGAGTTAATTTTATTTATATATAAATACAAAATTAAATTTCAACAGAGTTAATTTTTTTACATACTAGCTAATAATCTCAATCTAAAAAAATATTCAAAACAAGCAATTTTAAGATAACACCATATGTAAAACAGTCGGCCAAGAAAACAAATAACGTGTAATATATTATATATATAATATAATATATAATATATATTAATAAAATCTTAAATATTATTTATCAAAAGTAAGATTATCTCAGGATGACACGGCAATTTATTTGAGACAAGAATAATGATACAATTCCAAGGCGAAGATACTATTCCTTTAACTTCCAATTACCGAGGGAACCAATTAATATTGATTTTATTCAACTTATCGAGTATTTTTCAAGGGACCGGAAAAAAAAATGTTCACTAGATAAAACGATGATTTTGTATGTAGAAAATTAGGAAAGACAAAATTCAGGATGACACGGGCACACAGGGACCGGGAAAAAAATGTTCACTTTATCGAGAGATTCAAATTTACAAGTTTCAAATTATCAAAATATATCTTCTTTTTTAAATAAGTTTATAGAGAATTGTTTTAACAAATGTTCGTTAGACAAACCTTTACTCGGGTAAAAACCCGGGCGAAGCCGGGCACATCCGCTAGTATATAATATAATTAATATATATAGTCACGACCGTCTTTCCTCAATTCCTCATCGGCCGCTTTCGCGGCGCGCCGCCGGCAGGGGGGGAGGGCATTACGTCACTCAAGGTCACCTACGCGCCAACGATGACACGTGATCGTAGCCGTCCAATAGGATGTCGCCGGCCATCCGTGACAGAGGCGGCCTATGACTGATTGATTAGGATTAGGATATGCATTTATTTAAGGCGCCAATTTATAATTGTAACAAATAGTATTTGAATAAAAACATTCAATCGGGTAAAACACGGGCGTTGCCCGGGTCATTCGGCTAGTACAGTTATACAGTTATCAGCGTCATGCACAATTCTTTCTAATTCTGTCACCGTTTGCTTTTGGTTCAGTGGTAGAATGCTCGCCTGCCACGCGGGCGCGCCGGGTTCGATTCCCGCCGATGCATTTTTTTTTAACAATTTTTAAACTCATTTATAATATTAAAATATATGTGCTTTTCCTGTCTATGTACAGATTTATGGTCTATGTACACAAGTATACAAGTATGTATACAAGTTATTTGCAAATTGCGTGGCAAATTTGCCCTTTCGCTCGCAAGCAGCGCCTCTAGCGGTGAAGATGGGAGGTAATATCAGCTGACCTAATGGACATATAAAACGTGTTTTAACAGGACATAGAGAAAAATCTAGAAAATATATTTTTCGGATTTTTAGTCAAGAAAAATAAATTGACAGGTCTGGGAAAAAGTAGTTGTTTTTTATTCAGAAAATGATGATGACAATATTGTTGTATCATATTTGATTATCAGATACATAATTATATCCGGAAAATTCCAAAAAGCAGAGACCACGGGTGAAGCCAGTTCATTTTTAGTATGCAGGAACAAAAATTCTAACAGAAAAAACATTCATTCGAGTAGAAGACACAAAGCCAGATCATCTCTTTATAAAAATATCGCTTCTCAGACACAAAGTTTGGAGCGGGACGTTTCACAAGAATGACATCCACAGCACCAATTTATAATTGTAACGAATAGTATTTGAATAAAAGCATTTAATCGGGTAAAACCCGGGCATTGCCCTTTCTTAATCAATTCTGTCACCGTTTGCTTTTGTGAATGGAATAAATATCCAAATATGGCCATTTCTCATAACCATCGGAGATGGTTTATATTATTATTATTATTATTAAAATATACAAGTATCAGAGTCATCAATTTTGTCATCGTTTGCTTTTGTGAATGGAATAAATATCCAAATATGGCCATTTCTCATAACCATCGGAGATGGTTTATATTATTATTATTATTATTAAAATATACAAGTATCAGAGTCATCAATTTTGTCATCGTTTGCTTTTGTGAATGGAATGCTTTTACATAAAAAACGTAACTAATATGACTGAAATTTTAGCAGTATGTATAGTAGAATCTGGAAAAACTTATATTGAATATTTCAGGTCTCTACCCAGAATATTCTTCGAGTTATTTTGCAAATTTGCTCTTTCGCTCGCAAGCAGCGCCTCTAGCGGTGAAGATGGGAGGTAATATCAGCTGACCTAATGTACATGTAAAACGTGTTTTAACAGGACATAGAAAAAAATATGGAAGAGATATTTGTCGCATTTTTAGCCAAGAAAAATTGAAATTGACAGGTTCTGGGCAAAAATAGTTGCTTTTTTTAGTCAGAAAATGATTATGACAATATTGCTGTATCATATTTGATTATCAGATACAAAATTATATCCGGAAAAATTCCAAAAAGCAGAGATCACGGGTGAAGCCAGTTCATTTTTAGTATGCAGGAACAAAATTCTAACAGAAAAACATTCATTCGAGCAGAAGACACAAAGCCAGATCATCTCTCTATAAAAATATCGCTTCTCAGACACAAAGTTTGGAGCGGGACGTTTCACAAGAATGACATCCACAGCACCAATTTATAATTGTAACGAATAGTATTTGAATAAAAGCATTTAATCGGGTAAAACCCGGGCATTGCCCTTTCTTAATCAATTCTGTCACCGTTTGCTTTTGTGAATGGAATAAATATCCAAATATGGCCATTTCTCATAACCATCGGAGATGGTTTATATTATTATTATTATTATTAAAATATACAAGTATCAGAGTCATCAATTTTGTCATCGTTTGCTTTTGTGAATGGAATGCTTTTACGTAAAAAACGTAACTAATATGACTGAAATTTTAGCAGTATGTATAGTAGAATCTGGAAAAACTTATATTGAATATTTCAGGTCTCTACCCAGAATATTTTCTTCGAGTTATTTGCAAATTTGCTCTTTCGCTCGCAAGCAGCGCCTCTAGCGGTGAAGATGGGAGGTAATATCAGCTGACCTAATGTACATGTAAAACGTGTTTTAACAGGACATAGAAAAAAATATGGAAGAGATATTTGTCGCATTTTTAGCCAAGAAAAATTGAAATTGACAGGTTCTGGGCAAAAATAGTTGCTTTTTTTAGTCAGAAAATGATTATGACAATATTGCTGTATCATATTTGATTATCAGATACAAAATTATATCCGGAAAAATTCCAAAAAGCAGAGATCACGGGTGAAGCCAGTTCATTTTTAGTATGCAGGAACAAAATTCTAACAGAAAAACATTCATTCGAGCAGAAGACACAAAGCCAGATCATCTCTTTATAAAAATATCGCTTCTCAGACACAAAGTTTGGAGCGGGACGTTTCACAAGAATGACATCCACGGCGCCAATTTATAATTGTAACGAATAGTATTTGAATAAAAGCATTTAATCGGGTAAAACCCAGGCGTTGCCCGGGTCATTCGGCTAGTATATATATATATTACGCCTGATTTACAACATCGATATCTTGACTGCACAATTATACAGCCGATTTTAAACGACGCTATTTTGAAATGCTGTGCTCTAAAGAGAAATTACGTCTTTGACCCTATGAATTTTATCATGAATGATGATGACGACGCCATCAATGACATCCTTAACGAAGCAAAGTTCTATATATACAAATTATGGCTCGATGTAGATTTTTAACAAGTGTTATCCCCTCCCCCCCTAACAACGTTTCCCTGTAAAATTTAGGAGTGTTTGAATAAAAAGACCGTTTTGCGTTTTATATATATATATATATATATAGTGTAAAAACTATATGACAAAAATATAACAGTGATTCCACATTAGGGTTTCAAAACATAATAACCAAACTTATAACAAAAGTTAATTCATATTATAGATATATTACTAAATACAACTATTTATATTCATATTTTAAAATAAAAAAATTTAAAAAATAATTTAAAAAAAAAAGGATAAAATATAAAATTATAAAAATATATATATATATACTAACAATCTTATCTACCTTCTTTACAAAACTTTTCTTTTTCTTATTATTAGTTTGATTAAAAGTGCATGGTTCTGTCTTTCTTTTCTCTAACTACTAAAATTTATAATATTAAATATATTCTCACTTCTATTATTCTATATATAAATTAGAGTATGTCTAAATGACGTGTAAAAGCCGATGCAAAAGACGTTACATTGTTAAATTTTATTGTTATTAATTTTAAATATATAATTAACTGAATGATGTGTTAGAAGTAAAGGATTTTTTTTCTCTCTCTCTACTAAATAATAACAATTTACAAATTTTATAATTTGAATTTGAATAATCAAAATAATGAAGATAATTTTAATACAAAACTAAACCATAAAACTAAACAACTATTTATTGTTATATATATATATATATCGTACTATCGTTGCGAAATCTTTTGATATTAGTTGATGATTGATTTGAGCGCAGTCGTTTGAGTGGGAAAGTCTGCATACAGGGGAAAATAACGAGGACAAAGGGTTGATTGGGTTGGAAAAGAGGCTTGCAATTTAGGGAGAAGAAGGAGTTTGAGGAAATGAGCGAAGTTGACTAGCGACTATTCTATGGCATGATTGAGTATTTGACTTATCTGAGGTTTGAGGAGATGTGATTGGCTCCAAGCGGGTCTCAAGGCGGTCCAGGTGCTAACTCGATGGTGTCGAGCTCCTAACTGGCAATTCTGTGTTCTTGATTTAAGAAGAAAACTCTTCTTCTTTCTCATTGGCTGACCGTTCGTGACGTGTAAGTTCGCTATAGGCTCGAGGCTAAATGAGTTGCTCTCTGATTGGTCTTTGCTAATTCTTTGTCCTTTGGACTTGTTCTGACTTGACCAGGAAGTACTAGTTTCTTGAACTCAACTTTTATGAGTTCCGGGATAATAAAACCCTGCTAATGATTGTCCTCTTCTAGGCCTTCTCTCTCCAGATTGTTAAGCCTTGTTCTTTATTAAATCTTTCAAAACATACATTTCATACATATTGGGTCGGGTTTGCATCTAGTATGTACAAATTATGACAGATGCGCCCCCTACATGTGAAGAATTTACGAAGGGGTTTAGCCTGAGTGAGTTCTGTAAAGAAAAAAAATTAATTTTGTGTGAAAATTAATTGGTTATAGGGAGGTGTTATATACAAGCATTGGTAAGGATATCTATATATATAAAAATGAATGTATGTGTGGTGTGTGTGTGTCTGTTTGTCCTTTATGCCTGACCAAACCACTCATTGGAACGCCATGAAACTTTAGGAAGTTATTTAGTATAGTACTGGGAAGGTTTCTAGCAAATAAAATTTTTGAAATAACTTTTCGCTTCAAAATAATCAAGATAAATATTATAATTTATCTGTTATAATTCAACAATCTGCTCTAAATATTATCATGATGATACGATAATTTTGTAATGTAGAAAATTAGGAAAGACAAAATTCAGGATGACACGGCAATTTATTTGAGACAAGAATAATGATACAATTCCAAGGCAAGATACTATTCCTTTAACTTCCAATTACCGAGGGAACCAATTAATATTGATTTTATTCAACTTATCGAGTATTTTTCAAGGGACCGGGAAAAAATGTTCACTTAATCGAGAGATTCGTTAGACAAACCTTTACTCGGGTAAAACCCGGGCGAAGCCGGGTACGTCCGCTAGTAAGAGATAAAAGAGAATGGTATTAATGATATATAGCTTGCGTATAATTAATAGAAATCAAAAATTGTAATAGTAAGACATAAAAAAGGAATACTATGGTACATAGTGGGAAAAGAGAAATGCCTAATTATATTCTGCTCGAGATTGGGAATGAAATCGATGGAATTTCATGAGGTCTTTTGAGAAATCAAAATAAAAATAAAAATAAAGTTGAACGAAATCAAAGTGAAGGCTTGGTTGCAAAAAAAAAAAAGAAAAATGCCTTGTTGCGTGGTGAGAAAAAAAAAAGAAAAATGCTTTGTTGCATGATGAGAAAAAAAAGAAAAATGCTTTGTTGCATGGTAAAAAAAAAGAAATGCCTAATCATATTTTGCTCGAAATTGGGAATGGAAATCCAGGGATTTTCATGAGGTCTTTTGAGAAATAAAAAAAATATATATATAAAAGCTGAACGAAATCAAAGTGAAATCTTGGTTGCATAAAAAAAAAAGAAAAATGCTTTGTTGGGTGGTGAGAAAAAAAAGAAAAATGCTTTGTTGCATGGGAAAAAAAAGAAATGCCTAATTAAATTTTGCTCGAAATTGGGAATGGAAGTCGAGGGATTTTTATTAGGTCTTTTGAGAAATCAAAATAAAATAAAAGTTGAACGAAATCAAAGTAAAATGCTTGGTTGCATGGTAAAAGATATGAAAAAGGTATTTGTAAATTACAATATAACATAATGTCTAATTTTAACCGAAAACCAATGAGTTTTCGTTGATAAAAATGGAACTATGATAAAAATAAAGAGGTGGTAAATAAAATGGTAAATGATCGCTACAATAAGTGATAAGAAATTGAATTAGAAAAATGATAAATTGGATTAAGTATTTTGATTTTAATATAAGAAAATAATGTAAATGAATGATATGTAATAAAGAAAATGTATAGCGAGGTTCGCACTCGCTTTGTATCTACATGCCACAATCTAGTTTTCGCAATCAATTAATTATACCCCGTAGATTTTTTGTCTTTTCCAGTGCGACACTTGGGTAGAAACGTGATCTGTCCCAATTGCTGATTTATATTATGTATACAGGAGACATAGGATTTTATGCGATTCCCTAGGGCACTTAAGATGTGCTCGACCAATATCCACTTTATTATATTGGGTGTCGGTACCTAAATCAAAACCTTGAATACAGGATTCGAGGGGAATCCTCGATCCTTCTAAAAGGTTGTTTAATCCTTTTGGAAGAAAACGTAAGCTCGAAAGCTTAGTTACCTAAATTTTTCCTAATATTTTAAGTGGTAATTTGCGTGTTTTTGTTCGTAATTGACCTTGAGATCTACGTGTTTTTAAAACTAACGTCTGTGTGGGACGTGGGTGACGTATTTTGGAAGTCTGTAAAGAATAATAAGAATTAATAAGAATAGAAATGTGAACTCATTTGGAGTGTCTGTGTGTAACGTGTTAATTTTCTTGTGAGAATGTATTTGAACTATGTTTTTTGTAAAAGTCGATATGTAGCTCGAATTGGAAACGAAACTGGACGACATTTAGAGAAGTCCACAGCGCTGACCTCGATTCAGCTGTTGGTCGAGGGGCCCCCACGGTAATTAGAAACCGGAAGCAGAGGGGAGGGGTTTAGAGAAAACAAGATCCCTCCCCGGGGTGATTCCCAATTTATCCCCCCTCTATTTGCACGTAGCTGCTGACCGGCGTCTTTGTCGTGCGGGGAAGTGTCCCTTCTCACTTCCTGGTTTCCTAATTGAATTTGTGCACGCCTAATTGTTTTTTCCTAATTGAATTTTTTCTAATGGTTCTATATGTGTTCCAATGGAATTGAGGATTCTCTCTTCGGCCTCGGTTTTCTTGTTAGTTGATTCTATTTCCTCTGAGTCTGTCTAGATTTTCCGCTAGAATGTCCCCTAGAATACTAAGGAGTTTTACAAGTGCTTGGCCTATATGAAAGACTGAATTTAAGATGGAATTTCCTATATGAAAGACTGAATTTAAGATGGAATTTCTTATATGGAAGACTGCCTCTTGCAGTTGGAAAATTCTATGAGAAGATAGGGTATAAATTAGCATGTGAACGATGGATAAGAATGGGACGAGTCCATAGGGTAGGACTAGCAGACAAATGACAAAAATCAGATGAAAGATGGGGTATCGACGCATCTTCTCCCATATTGGTGTTATGAACTGTGGCTCTGGAATATCTGTTTGAACTCTATTTATTTGTGGCTTTTCAATGTCGCACTTCTTGTTATCGTTGGAGAATGGCGTGGATCATTTTTGGACAAAATGGTAGGATTTAAATGATTGTCAGGTTCGCAGTTCTTATTATCGGGGGAGAATGGCGTAAATCGTTTTTTTTTTTTAAATGGTAGGATCTAAATGCTTGAAAGGTTCGCTGTTTGTTGGTTTGAATCTCAACGGCTCTGCTGGAAATAATTCGGGTGTGAAGTGTTTAAACGGGAACGTGTAATCGGGCTTGTGTCTTATATGATGTATTCTAATGGCGGGCGGTGATATATAGCGGATCTTTTCTGTGTATAGTTTAAGCTTGTTGACGTGGATCGTATCAGTATCTCTTTGGAGAGGCTGATTGGTTCTATCGATACGGACCACATTTGGTGAGATAATCTCTAATATGGTGTGGGGTCCTGTGAAATACGGAGCGAGTTTCCCTGTGTTGGGGTGGTGATATAATTTAACTAACACTAGATCACCTATTTCGAAATGTGGTTGTTTGTGTCGTTGATCATAAATGTTTTTGTCTTGAAGGTGTTTATTTTGTGTTCGTGTGTGTGCAATCTTCCTAGCTCTGTCGATATCTGGGTAAGGTGTGCTGTGGTCAGAGAGTTCTGGGGGTAGGATGCCAAACATTAGGTAGATGGGTGGAAAACCTGTGGTAGAGTGTGGTGTGTTGTTATATATGATTGTTACTCGTTTGACCAGCTTGGTCCATGCGATCTTAGGATTCTCTAAATGTAATAGCCTAAGTTTTCCCGTGAGGGTGGCGTTCAGGCGTTCACATAGACCGTTGGCTTGTGGATTATTGCTAGTTGTGAGTAATGGGTGGATGTTTCTGTTAAGTAGGAAACTACTAAATTTTGGCGAAGTGAATGCAGGGGCTCTATCCGTAAGAAGGCGTTTCGGAGAGCCATCCTGTAATACTCGCTTGAGTACCTGTTGGTAGGTGTTAATGCTGGTGGATTTGGATGGGAAAGTCCACGCGTAGCGTGAAAAATGGTCGACTACAACATGGAGGTATATTTTGGTGTTGCCATATTTGGCAAATCCTGCTATGGTGTCTAGGGATAGTAGGTCAAAGGGTTCTTGGGCTTCCGGCGGTTGACTTAACTCCCCGTAAGTGGGTCCCAATGGACGTTTTGTTAACTGGCAGGTGGGGCAGGTCTTAACCTTTTGTTTGATGTCCTTTGACATACCTTGCCAGTAATATTGAGTGGAGATGAGTTGTGACATTTGTGAAATACCGGGGTGGTTGTATTGTGCGTGTACTGTTTGTAAGAGTTGTTGTACGAGTTTCTTTGGGATGATAATTTTTGTTACACCTTTTCGGGAAACGGTATGCAATCCATTACGATCAATGGTCAGGCTAGACTCTCTCGATGGAGAAGGTTGGTGTGTCTTAATAAGGGACGCGTCTAGGAACCCACAGAACGGGTTACGGGACAAAAGATCTGCCTCATACCTGTTGTTTTTCTTTTATGTAGCGGACCTCATACTCGTAACTCGACAGTCGTAAACTCCATCGAAACAATCTGCCTGACGGGTTTTTGATTGTCTTCAGCCACTGCAATGCGTGATGGTCAGAAAATATAGTAAACTTTCTGCCCATCAGATAGATGCGAAACTTCTCCACACTCTCAACGATTGCTAAGCACTCAAGTTCAGAGATGGTATAGTTTCGCTCGTGTGGGCGCAGAGTTCGGCTGAAAAACTGAACTGGATATACGTTCCCGTCAGGGTGAACCTGTTTGAGGATGCCTGCTATACCGAGGGGTGGATGCATCACAATACACTTGGCATGGCAGGCCCTCTTTGTAAAGGTGTAAAATGGGATGCTGTGTGAGGTTCTCTTTCAGGTCAATGAACGCCTTTTGGCAAGCTTCATCCCAGATCCACACGACATCCTTTTTGAGAAGGTTGTTGAGTGGTGCTCGCAAGCGAGCGTATTCCGGGATGAATTTGTTATAGACGTTCACAGCGCCTAGAAAGGATTGTAGTGTTTTTCGGTTGTGGGGTTGTTTAATGGCGTGGATTATGTCGGTGTTGCGTGTGAGCGGTGTGGTTGTACCAGCTGTGACGGTGTAGCCTAGGAAATCTATGGACTGCTTAAAAAATTCGCATTTCGCGAAGTTAAGTTGTAACTTCTCTGCCTCGCAAAAGGCGAAAAATTGTCGCAGGTGGTTTTGATGTTCCTCCAGTGTGTTGGAGAAAATGATGAAGTCATCAAAATAATGTGCCACACAGTCAAGTCCGTGTCTCTGTAGGACCTGACTCATGGCTCGTTCGTAGATCTGAGGGCTGGTTTTTAACCCGAAAGATAATCGAGTGGGCTGGTATAACCCTTCGAGCGTGGCAAAGGCCAACAGTGGTCGAGAATCGGGGTATATTGGGACCTGCCAATACGCGGAGGATATGTCGGCCGTGGAGAAATACTTGGCCTGTGCGAGGCGATCGAGTATATCCTCGATCCTCGGGATGGGATGGACATCAGAGCTGATTAGCTCGTTCACCTTTCTATAATCGATACAAAACCTTTTGGTCTTGTCGCGTTTGGTGACGAGTGTGACAGGGCTCGAGAAAGGTGAAAAAGATTGCTCTATAATGCCATTCTCTAGCATTTGTTGGACCTGATTGCGGATTTCTTGTTGGTCACATATCGGAACACGATATGGAAGTATGGTAATTATTTTGTCGGAGTTCGTGGGTATTTTTACTTGTGGAATCCTTAAGCATGGTACGTTGAATTGTTTTGGGTGAAAATGTGATTGTATCTTTGTAAAAGTGTGGTGAACTGGGATGGATAGGGAGGATTGTTTGTCGTGTTGTAGCATGTATGTGGAAAAGGGTTTTGTTGTGTCTTAGTGTGAGTGTCGAGTTCGTCGCGTTGATTGGTCATGTGACAGTTGTGTGACGACGTAGAGACATGTGTGTGTTTAGCGTGAAAGCCGTCCTGTTGGATGGATATTGTCTGTGTACTGTTGTTGTGAATGTCGTGTTTGTTGCGAGGTACACTTGCGTGATTGTTTCGTGACGGTGTGTGGTCACTTATGTGCTCGGTGTGCGAGCTGTCCTGCTGTATGGACATGTTTTGTGCATGGTGGTTGCAAGTTGAAGCCGTTGTGGCTTTGTTATTTGAGGGCATATAAAAAGGCAATTGGCCTTAGTGAAAAAGTTGTGTGGTGCGTGACTAGACTGTTGGCATGTAGGTAATTGTGTTTTGGTCAATGGATGCACGCAGTGGTTGTCATAGGCGGAAGGGTTGGGGTGCAGGGCAAGTTCTTTGGGACATCGCCTGACATTGCCAGTACGTGCATTCATTTGGTACATGGTTAAAATGGTAGGTAGGGGTAGACAATGGGGCGCCAAGCTGGAATATAGTGCAGTTGTTAAAATCTATTACTAATTTAAACTGGTGGAGAGTATTTAGGCTAAGAATTCCAAATGGCAATGGTGCGTCTACCACGTGGAAATTCTCCTTTCGGGATATTTTACCTATTGTCAGAGGGAGAGTCATTTTACCTATTGTTTTTGCAAAACCATTTAGGGTTTGTAGATCTAGGGAATGCCTTTTAAGATTTAACTTAGGAAGGTGAATTTTTGACATATTGTAGAGATTATATGGCACTATATTCAAACTGGCGCCTGTATCAATTAAAAAGGGGCATGGTAGATTAGGGGCCAGAAATAATTTCACCGTCAGCTGGGTTAAGGTAAAGGGTTGGGATCCTACCTCAGTCTCGAAATTTCTGCTCTGCTGGGGCGTCTCTGGCTTGGGTTGGTTGCATGGAACTCTGGACGGGTTGACTTGGGACCGTTTGCACTGTCCTCGCACTCGGGTATCGATTTTGGGCCATTTGCACTGCCCTTGCTTTTTCGTGTGTCGTTGGGACTGGTCTATGCCGGCATTCGCTGTGCCAGTGCCGCGCGCCGCAGAACTTACAGTTGGACGGCGGAGGAGGCGCATTCCATGCACCTGTGCGTCGGGGTGTGTTGTGGTACGGACCCGACATTGTGGGCGGTTGTTCCTCTCGGTGTCGCGTCGTCGGTACGCTGGGCCCGTGGATCCACTGTGCTAGTCGGAACCACTCTCCTAGGTTCTCGGGAGGCACTACGCGGACTAGGCGCTGGTCGGAGAATGGCAATCCTTCTGTCAGCGTCTCGAGGATCACCTCCTGCGGGAGTCCTAGTTGTAACCCCATGGCGGTTTTCTCCCGGTAGTAGGTCTCCAGGTCTGCTTGTCCAGTAAGCTTCATGGCGAAATATTTCGCGAAGGACGCTTCGCTGGACTCAGGATAGAGATCCAAGAGGATTTGCCTCACCTGGAAATAGTTCTGGTCGGCCAGCCAAAGTTTCCTGAAGAGATCCAGGGGTTGTCGCGCCAGGTAGCTCGGCAGACGGAGTAATTTTTCGGGGTCGTCTATGTGGGCGTCTTCCATTTTCCGGTCGAATGCTTGGAAAAACTGGTGAGCACTGTAGGTTCCATCGAAGGGTGAAAGTGTCGCCGCCGCTCCATCAGAAACCTTTGTTCGGGTCAGGAGCGCCGCCAGTTGTGACACGACGTCCGCCAGGGGCGCCGTTGTCGTCGCACTTCCTGCTGGCTCCCTCTCTCTCAATTGGCTGCCGTTGTCTTTAACTTCGGTCTTGTTACCTTCCATTATATAATCCTGTCGACTATCTATCGTACTATCGTTGCGAAAACTTTTGATATTAGTTGATGATTGATTTGAGCGCAGTCGTTTGAGTGGGAAAGTTTGCATACAGGGGAAAATAACGAGGACAAAGGGTTGATTGGGTTGGAAAAGAGGCTTGCAATCTAGGGAGAAGAAGGAGTTTGAGGAAATGAGCGAAGTTGACTAGCGACTATTCTATGGCATGATTGAGTATTTGACTTATCTGAGGTTTGGGGAGATGTGATTGGCTCCAAGCGGGTCTCAAGGCGGTCCAGGTGCTAACTCGATGGTGTCGAGCTCCTAACTGACAATTCTGTGTTCTCGATTTAAGAAGAAAACTCTTCTTCTTTCTCATTGGCTGACCGTTCGTGACGTGTAAGTTCGCTTTTTAGCGCGTGGGGCTGTCACTGCGGAGCGCCCGTCTTGTGTGGCCACCACCCCCGACCTGTCCAAAAATAGACCTGAGGTTCTACGAAAATGGCCCCCTTGGAATGTGACTGATATATCAAGTGACCGGTCTTTTACATCCTCCTCCCTACGTCTCTCTCTGGTCGACTGTAGATTTACTTTATTATGCCTGGAAGGGTAATATTATGACATATGGCCCCCGTTGAAGAAGGCTGAACATGGTTTGAGTATACTTAAAGCTGGAGAAGCCAGGAATAGAGAAAATAATTTTACAGTTGAAATTAATTAAGGTAATGGTGACATAGTTTTATGTAAATAAAATATTGTATAGTACACAAGTAAATATTATTTACAAGCAATTTTACAACACCGGAGAGTTTGACATTTAAGGAAATCTTTGAAAATATCAAGGTTATAAAAGGCTATATACAACAAAATCTAATGTACTATAATGTAAATGACATTGAGAAGTGTGAACAAGGAGAAGGGGAGTCACAAACACATGATGAAATTCTGAAGGTCATTAAGACTGGGGAACTCTACACTTTAAGATATTTTTCAGGCGGACATGGCAAGGGGAAACTTGGCATGGGCTTTCTATGCTATAAGTGTAGAGTACGAGAAATGAGGTTGAGGTTGGCAATTGTGTGAGCTCAGGACTGAGGTAAATATAGGACTACATACAATGTTAGAACCTTGGCGAACAGAGCGAGGGGAAACTTGCCCTGGGCCACTCTAACTTATCTATGCAGTTACTTGTGTAGTGAGTCCGAGGGGAAAGTCCCGTGTGTAGGTGAGGAAGTCGAATGGACTTATATTTAATTTGCGGAAAGTATGCGCGCACAGTGCCAAAAATTGGGACGAGGACGGCGTTGTCCGTTACAAGTGACAAGCTGCTCGGACACGAGGTGTTTGAACCTTCGTGGGAGCTTGTGCAAGGCGATGATTTCGCGGTGGGTTGAAAGTAAGACCCATGACTGCGCGAAATGATGACGGACCGGACAGAATCAGCGACGATGTTTAACGTACCTCCGTGGAAAATATCGAAGGTAGGCTATATCGTGCTGGTTTGGACAATGGACAAACATAGATTTGAAGACAGGGTCCGTGTGGCGAACGTGTGGCGCGAGAAGAAGGGGCGAACTGTGTCGCTCGATGCAGATTGCTCAAGTGCGAACTAAAAGGAGTTGATAAATATCTAGCAGTTAGTCAATCTGCATCCTGTGACGAACACACCATTGGCTAGATGGTGTGGGTCGGTGGATATGTTAGAGATGAACTACGAAATATATTATCATAAATGAAGGGCGAAGATTAGGATTTTGAAATGACAATATAGAAGTTCGATAATTGATTAATCAATAATTATCTATAAAAGGTCCTGAGCTGGTATAAGGTTAACAAAGTTGTAAGAATGAGAGAGGCATTCAGGGGAAGATAGATAAGAGTCACCAAGGGTTGGTTGTAAGCAAGGCTCACGTGATGGTTGAAATTCTTCGACGCCTGACTTACAGGGTGAATTTTGCGTCTTTTAGGGAAAGAAATTATTTTACGTGAGCCGTGCTTACAAGTAGGAGAGGTCATATACAAATAGGTATACAAAAGTTTAGGTGCTGGAGGCATATTTTTATAAGTAAATTGATTATGAAAAATCTATTGTTAATAGTTAAAATCGTAAAGCATTAATAGGTAGAATTCCTTTTTTTTTTAAGTTACGTTAATATGGAAATTATTTAATTAAAATGACGATTGTTAAATTCTACTGGTAAGGTAACTAATTAAATGAGTTACAAATATCTAGTAAATAGTATGGAGAATAAAATCATTGTTAATAGGCGTGGAGAGAATAAATGGAGCTAATTACGTAAATATTGGGACAATTTACAAGGAATGACTTATTTAAAGAATGAATGGTAGGAGTTAAAACAATTACACTCACGAGTTATGTTGGTTTAGGGCGCAGGTAAGTTCATTGAGCTTCGGGAGAGTTCTGTCTGTGACACTGTGCGTATCAGTGTTGTACATCACAGTAGCGGCAGGGATACGGCGGAGTCTTGTCCATGATGGAGGAAGGTGTCCTGCCCTGGCACGGTGGTCGTTCTTGGGCAGATCTAGTGCTAGAAGAAGTGCGTGGCAGCTCCATCTCCGTCGTAGGTGAATACTTTCTTCGGAATCACGGTTCAAAGGTTGGCGAGAAGGGGGTGAGAGCTCGAAGAGGAGTGGTTACAGTTGAGTTGGGTTTGGCCGATCATCGTGGCTTGGCTTCTTGTTTCTTCATACTCCGGTATATGAGGGATTTGCTTCCCGGCCAGGTCTTATCCTGTCGACTCTTCTGTGATATGATCCTGTCGACTTTCAGTGTGGCATTATGATAATAATGTAGGGAGAGCGAAATAAGGAAACAACAAATTTGGAAGATGGGACCCAGCAAAACGAGAGAGAGAAGTAGCGCGTGGGGCTGTCACTGCGGAACGCCCGTCTTGTGTGGCCACCACCCCCGACCTGTCCAAAAATAGACCTGAGGTTCTACGAAAATGGCCTCCTTGGAATGTGACTGGTATATCAAGTGACCGGTCTTTTACATCCTCCTCCCTACGTCTCTCTCTGGTCGACTGTAGATTTACTTTATTATGCCTGGAAGGGGTAATATTATGATATATATATATGTAGTAATCCCGATGTGGAATGTGCTGGGCAGTCGTGGTTGTGGGTGCGTGATGGGATTCCCGCACTGGGACAGCAAGAGACAGAGGCAGGTCTAGATGGTACTCCAAGAGGTAGAGGTAGACCACGGACGAAGGCAGTCGAACCACGGGTGCCACGGAATGCCCAAAGCCTACATCGCGGATAGAAGGGTGAGAGATCCCACTGACCGTATAACGGCGTCGCTCTGAAAACAACTCTGAAAACAACTAAACAACTAACTTTGTCCCATTTCTGAGCTCTTTTATATTGGCTGCCCGCATATGGCGGAGAGTTCTGATTGGCTCCCATAATCACGCCACCTGTCAGGCGCTGGGTTGTTTATCACGTCTGGCCACCTGTTGACGGGGTGATTGAACTCATTATCATAAACACCTGTTCGTCTGGCCTTTGTCGTCGTCTACCTCTTTGTTTTATTTGTCACTTCCATTGTTACAAGATTGATACATATTTTTATATAGAGATGGGGTTATGATAAATATCAGAAGAAGGTTGTGATCTATCTAATTCAAAATATACTACAGAATGTGTCCTCGGTGATGAAGGTTTGGTTGGGGGAATGACATGTAATGATTGATAACCTAACAAACCTATTATAAAAAATAAAAGAAATAATTTGTATACAAATTAAGTAAAATTATTATAAAGTTACAAGTTAAACAGAGAAAGATGTTGTAATGGTGGTGTATCAATGAAATAAAATTTAAGGTTATAAAAATAAAAACGCACAAAATGAATGATACAAGATTAAGAGAAAGTATATAATACAAAATGGTAAATATGGTAAAATGAATCGTACAAGGAAAATAATATCTTATTGCATAAAGATGAGAGAAAAAAAATGAAGTTAGTTTATTGACTGAACGTATAATGTGACGCTAAGGTTGAAAAAGGGAAAGGGGGTATCTGAGCATGTTTCTGCAAAGTAGTATCCCAAACATTCTGCAATGCAATGCGAACTTGTTTAAGTGAGGCATTGTTTTCATTAACAGAAGGCCTAAGATACTCCGTCTGCATCATTAGCTCATACAGCGAAAAGAGGTGGGAAGATTGATGGAGGTAAAAGGGGGAGGTAGAGGTAAGAGGGATCCCTGTTGTCCATAATGATTGTGCCCGGTTCAATTATGAAAAAAAAAGTGAAAAGTTGAAAAATGGTGAATTGATATGATGAGTCGGGCGATGAGAAAAAAAATAAAAAGATCGCGCTGGATATCCTGAACTCACTATTGGGAGTGGGTATAGCGAGGAAGGATTGTTCCAGTCGGATTAATCAATGAAAAAAAAAAACAAAATGTTCGGCGAACTGGAATCCCTTGGAAGGTAGTTGGAGGTTTGAAGGATGCGGAAAAGGAAAGGTGGGTGTAAGAGATTTATTGCTGTCAATTTTGATTGTGTCTGACTTGTGTGGTGAAAAGAAAAGTTGAAAAATGAAAAAATGATGAGCCGGACGATGAGAGAAAAAAAAAATTCTAACTGGGTCTCCTGAGCTCACTATTGGGAATTATATAGCGAGGAAGGGTCTTCTAGTTAGTTTAATCAATAAAAAAAAAAGAAAATGGCTGACGAACAATAATCTCTTGATGGATGTAAAAAGTTGGGAGGAAAGGTTCATGGGATAGAGTTAGAGGTTGTAAGGGAAGCGTCAAAAATAAAATTTTGAAAATCTATAAGAAAAATAAAATGATAAATGTTTTATCTGTTTAAGAAATATTATAAATATTGTTAGGTGTAGATTTTTTATAATGGTGCCTAAAATAGTTGAAGTTGTAAAATTCTAAGTCTAAACATGATGAAAAAAAAATAATAATAAAATAAAAATATTAAAGGTAATAATATATAATGGGTTGATTGGTAGTTGATGTCATTAATGTTGATGGTTAATAAACAAAATGATATTATCGATTAATATTGAAATGTTTTATCTACATCTGTAAGTTAAAAAACAAAGTCCAACACCACAAAACTAGTAAAACTGTAAGTCTATTTACAAATAAATGAGAGAAAAGCTAGCAAACCTATTAAATGGGAAATAATTTGGGGCACAAATTTGTTACTAGAATAAAAATAAAGATAAAGGGGAGTAGTGGTGACACACTGATATAATATTATAAAACTACAAAAATATATAAGAGGAGTACATAGGAAGGATAAATTTAAAGTAAACACACACAATAGCGAAAGTTAATATTTGGTAAAGTTGGTATACTATTTTACAGTTTTTTGTTACTTAAGGTGTCATGAGTATTTACAACATAGTTTCAGGGATGTAATACAGGAAGGAGGAGAAGTAGAGATAATAAAAGTAAAATAAAATATAAAAGAAAATTGACTTAAGAAAAATGTTTGCGATAGGTAGTGACGCAGTGAGGAATAAAGGAAGAAGGTCTGAATTGGTTTCTGCAAAGGACATCTCAGGAGTCCTGCCCTGCAATACGAGCTTAGAAGCGAAGTATTGTTTTCAGGGTTCAGCAATCTCAAGATGCTCTGTAAGTAGCATTAGATCAGATGAGCAAAAGGTGTGAAGATTGAAGGAGAGGTAGGTAATGGGAAAATATGGGAAAGAATTTTTTTCTGAGAGAGGTTAAAAAGAGATGGTGGCTCAAGAGCTGCGCTGCTGTCGGTGATTGAGCTCGACCAGATGAAAAATAAAATTAAACGAAGAATGAGTGGGCGCATCGTGCTGATGATGGCCTGGGTCGAGCGTTAGAGAAAAAAAATCTCGCTGGTTACCCAAGCTCTCCGTGTGGAGTTAACATAGGGAGGAATAGTGTACCAGGTCGATGAATCATTAAAAAATAAAAATTAAAAAAAGGTTGACGAGCAGGAGTCTCAGGAACCGTTGAAGAGGTTAGAGGGGTGGAGGTAGATTGTGAAAACAGGGCTCGACTGTTGCCATTGATTGATTGAACCCCGGGTTTGAGGAAAAAAGAATGAAATAAAGAATGCTGGGACGGCGACCTGGGTGTAAATAAAAAAAGTCGGCAAACAGGAACTCTGGCGATGGACGAGGGGTGGTTAGATCGAAGGCATAGAAGGCCAAAGGAAAATGATCAAGAGACGAGAGAAGTATGGAAGGCATGGTTGGAAGGATCGAGATATAAGAAGGGACAGTTGGTATAAGGTGTCACTGTTAAAACAATATTTTTAAGTTAAATTAGCTAAGACGTAGGCCATGTAAAATTAAAACAAATGATGTCAAAGAATATAAGGTTTCAGGTGATGTTTATATAGGTTGGCTAATGGTTTTAACTGTTTAGGGATGGAAGGAAAAGATATAGCTTAGTGTAAAAGAAATATCCTAAAATATATGGATTGATTCTAAAATATAAAATGGCACACATCAAGGATCGTAAAAGTATAAATGAATAAGATTTTAAAATATAGTAAGTATTTAGGTTAGTGTGTTCCCCACGTGATGCAATGCTTATAAACGCAAATTAGACGATGTTTGGAAAAGTCAAAAGTGGTAAATAAATTGAAATGCCATTATGATATTTGTTTTTTGTTTTTCTTCTTAATTATAATTTCAGAGGCGTCTCACATGGTGAGAAAGAGAAAAAGGAAAACGAACTTATCAAAAGTAGTAAAATGTTACAAATAAACTTATAATGGATATCTGAAGGTTTAGAGTGACGCAGTGGTAAAAAGAGGGGAAGTCTGAGTTGAATTTTGCAATGGCGTTCGGCAATGCAATACGTGCCTGTGTAAGTGAGGTATTGTTTTCATTGACCGAACTGCCAAGACTTTTCATAAACAACATTAGATCAGACAGGGGAGGTAGGTAAGTTGGAGGTGGAGAAGTGGGAAAGGTGGAGTCAAGAGTTGTGTTGCCAATGATGATTGAGCTCGGATTAAAATTGAAAAAAAAATAGTAATAAAATGGTAAAATGATGGTTGTGATGATGATCCGAGCGTTGAGAAAAAAAAAGAAAAACTCGAACTGGTCACCTGAGCTCACTGTTGGGAAATGTACAGCGAGGAAGGTAGAGCCAGCTGGTTGAATCAAAATAAAAAAAATAAAAGTTTGTTTGGCGAGCAGGAGACTCTTGACTGCGGGAAATATGGAAGGTAAGGAAGGTAAAGGGTACTGTTGCCAATGATGATTGAACAACCCGACATAGTTGAATGTAATGATGATGTTGTCGGTGATGGATAAAAAAAAATAATCTTTGGCTTTCCTGAACTCGTTATCGGGAATTGTATACCGAGGAAGGATGGTCCAATAGATGAATTAATTTTTAAAAAATAAAATGGGTGGCAACAGGAACCTATGGGAGACTATGAGGTTGAGAGGAGATGGGTTAAGGAGGTGAGTAAGTGGTATAGGATGGGAAGATAGGATTGAGAGAGAGAGGCGTCAATATGAGAAAATAACAATAATCTAATAAAAAACAATGATATCCGAAATAAGACGATCTTAAGGTATTTTAAAAATATATAAATGTTATATAAAAAACTCAAATGATGTTTTAAAAAGCTTGAATTTGTAACGTTTTAGAATCTATATATGCTGACAGATGAAAAAATAGTCGAATAGTAGTATTCCAAATGATTGCTGATGGTTTGAATATTCTAAGATATAATGACCAATGATAATAATAACTATATAATAATGTTGGTTTGGATTGTTTCTAATGGCTGAGTGGTCGAGGTATAGAAAAATAAAATAAAGACATATAGCATACAAATATAAAAAAGGTGATAGCTTGATGGATGGCATTGGTGAAGATGTTTTGTTCTAATATTGATAAGGGGAATTTTCAATTTTAGGATTTTATATTTGTTAGTAGAAAAAATATTTGAGTAATTCTTAATAATATTCATAAAAGTTAAAACCTTTTTGATTCTTAACAAGGGAGCCGGTAATGTAGTGTATGTTCGTATTAAATTGTATCCAGAAGGCCTATAATTGAATGATTGACAGGTAAGAGTGTTGAAGTAAGAAGGAATATCTCTGCTAATGATGGATGCTAATGATGGATACAAAGGTCATTCCACCCCTTTAGAAGCAGGGAAGGAAAGACGAAGTAGAAAAAAAACTAGGGGGGAGTTCAGTGCGTGCGTCCTTGAGCTGTCGTTGGGATGAAGATTGGATTTAATTGTCCTTATAGGAGGCCAATATGACGTCTCCTTTGGTCTCATGTACAGGATCGATTTTAGAGATGGTGGGGACCTAATTTTTAAAACTTTTAAATATTGAGAAATATCAATTGGAATAGCAATAGGTCACGTAAAATAAAGAGTGTAATAAATTTAATTATTAATACTATGGCCATAAATAAGGTATTTAAAAAACTCACAAATAAGTTTAGAAAATATGATTTGAGTAATTAAAATATAATATGATTTTTTTATGTAAAATTGAAAGTTGCATATTTGGATAATGCCATTTTAGGTGAATTTAAGAAAGGCATGTAAGATTAGTAAATTGGCAAAAATGCGTGATTGAATATTTTAAATAATAAAATTGAAAATGATGAATTAAAATTTATAATTTGATTAAAATAAAGTAAAAATGATAAATGAGAGTGTGAAAGTTTTAAAATTTGAATAAAAATGATATAAAAAAGGTTATAATTGATTTTAAAATGCTTAAAGTGAAAATATAAGAATAAAATTTATGGGGAAAATGGCAGAAACAAAGTGTAAAGTACCTTGAAATGGCTGATGCTGGCTAGAGTTGATCTCTGGAGATGGCTGTATGGAAGAAGGCTGCTTGTTGCGTGGGATCCGTCGAAAGAGGAGATGAGGGCCTCCTCCGCACGAGGCACGGCTTGTCCCCGAATGGCGTCTGCCAGGCGGCCTACTAGGTCTTCGTAGTGGGGCTGCATGTTGGTGAGGGCATCCGCGAAGTAGTCGTCTCTGACCTCCGTCATCCTCTGCATGCTGCTGTCCTCAGTTATCCTGTCGACTTTAACGGGTTCTGTAGTAATCCCGATGTGGAATGTGCTGGGCAGTCGTGGTTGTGGGTGCGTGATGGGATTCCCGCACTAGGACAGCAAGAGACAGAGGCAGGTCTAGATGGTACTCCAAGAGGTAGAGGTAGACCACGGACGAAGGCAGTCGAACCACGGGTGCCACGGATGCCCAAAGCCTACATCGCGGATAGAAGGGTGAGAGATCCCACTGACCGTATAACGGCGTCGCTCTGAAAACAACTAAACAACTAACTTTGTCCCATTTCTGGGCTCTTTTATATTGGCTGCCCGCATATGGCGGATAGTTCTGATTGGCTCCCATAATCACGCCACCTGTCAGGCGCCGGGTTGTTTATCACGTCTGGCCACCTGTTGACGGGGTGATTGAACTCATTATCATAAACACCTGTTCGTCTGGCCTTTGTCGTCGTCTACCTCTTTGTTTTATTTGTCACTTCCATTGTTACAAGATTGATACATATTTTTATATAGAGATGGGGTTATGATAAATATCAGAAGAAGGTTGTGATCTATCTAATTCAAAATATACTACATATATATATATATATATATCATAATTTGCCTAATACCCAAGAGGTATAATATCCTTTCCCCAAAATAAGTATGTTAAACTGTGAATATGTTAAGCTTATGTTAAAATGTAAATACAAATTCATCCATCTATAAATATACTGTACAAAATAAACGGTGGGAGCCCGCGCGGGCAAACGTTAGGCACGCCGCGTGTGCGGGCTCACTTGGCTGGAACTAATTCTTTGAAGTTTACATGTATAACGGTTGCACCCTTCCATTCGATTACGACAGATATATATATATTTCTAAATATATATTCAGCAAGATTTCCTGAATCATATACAGATATTGTCAACTAATCGACCTGGTATTGTCTCTCTGGGTTAATATTTGAAAATTTCTGTGAATCAGAAATGAAGCAGATAACTGCTTTTGCGAGGCCTTAAATAAAAATTGTATTTATTCATATTTTTCCGACTGTGTGTGTTTATATAGTAATATCTCTCCATCTAATTCTCTCTTCTGATGTAACCTGGATCCCTGGAGCCTACTAACCATCTAAGTCAACATATGTAAATATAAGAACACTAGCGTGCCCATTCTATGAAAGGGTCCAGAACGACAGCCTGTTCTAGGCCCCGTTAAAGTTAATATTAAACGAAATAGAGTATAGAACTCTTCTCAAAAAATCTCTCCCACATAGAAATCATGAGAGAAACCTAACCTAAAAATGTTTAATGTGAAAAAATTACATGCTTTTACGCCGCTAAATTTCCATTACATAATCAAGAGATCGAGAGCTATATACCTGATACTATGCTCACTTGCGAAAGAAATTCGATTATTTGAACCATTTTTTAATGGGTCATATCTAAGATACAGTAGAATCTCTCTCTATCGTACACCGTAGTATTCCACTAACTTAAAGAATATGTCAACAATATTTTTAATCTGTAGTATTAAGGCTTTAAAAATGAACAAAAAAGGCTGTTTACAAATAAATAGAACTTTGACTATGGAGCAGCAGCCATTATAACTAAAAAAAAAAAACAATAAAAATTTGGACATAAAAATAGAACAACAAAAAAAAGATGATAATTTTAGAATATCATTTTCGCTATACAGTAGAACCTCCCAGACACGCCGCTAGCGGACACTTCCTCACGAAGGACAGTTTTGATTTCAAAATAACCATTTTTACAATTTAGCAACTCTCCAGTAAGAGGTCACCTCTCCTTAAAGGACACTTTGGCTCTGAAAATAGGTGTTGTCCTTTACACGGAGGTTCTACTGTATTAGAATCACAAAATCTTCATTTCATTAAAAATACCTATTCTATATACAGTTACGAGCGTCATTCCTCATCTCCTAATCAACTCTGTCACCGTTTGCTTTTTTTTTTTGGAACGGCGCCCTCCTATTGGTTGCCTACGAACACGCCACCTTTGCCCCCCCCCCCCCCCCCCCCCCCCCCATCATGCCTCCCCCACTCGCTTTTTCGTTTTTGTAACTATTGTGTTGGAGCGGGTCGCTCCTTAAATAAATGCATATATTAGTTAATAACTAAATGGAATCCTCTCTTTCTTTTTCCCAGTAAGAGACGCCTACGGAAGCCAACAGTACATACACAGATAAAGCACATAGGCTATAGTTATTAACTAATATATGCATTTATTTAAGGCGCCAATTTATAATTGTAACAAATAGTATTTGAATAAAAACATTCAATCGGGTAAAACAAGGGGGTTGCCCGGGTTATTCGGCTAGTTTATAAATAAAGACAATTCGCTGAGAAAGAAGTTGCTTTTTAAAAGCTTTTATTTAACTTGCTTCCATTTCTGTCTGTCTATCCACAAATATTGTAATCGATCTTTAGTATACATCTAAAGCACGTAGAAATCTTAAAATTTGTATACTTGTTACAACCTGATGAAAATGCAAGTTGAAAAATTTCAGCTTCGGGGTTGTCAGAAAGGCAAGGAATGGACAAATTTCTAAATTGTCTTTCAAAATTTTAAAATATAATTTAATATGTTTTCCATATCACAAAGAAATATGAAAATTTTAACACTCGCTCAGACCACAGAACAATGCAGATTATTCAAATTTTCAGACTTCTGGGTGTACTGAATGGGCCAGGAATGAACACATTTATATATTTCTTTTAAAATCTTATATCTTGCATGAAGGAAAAGATAGAGATTGAGATTGAAACTGATTTATTACAATGTACATATAATATTATATAAGGTTAATTATATATAGAGAAAAAATAAATAAAAACAAAATAATTACAAATTATTTGTATCAGACAAATCCCACTGGGTGTCGTCTCCTTCAATGTCGCATTCTGCCCTGAAGTCGGACAGCATCTTGCTTAGGTCGGAGTCTTTGCCCCCGACATGTGATTGCCTTGTCAAGGAATTTCTTCATAGCAAAGCTCTGCTCGGGTGAGAGAACTCGAAAACGTCCTCCCTCTTAGTTAGGGATTCAGCAGCCAATTCAATTTCGCACCTGTAATAATACCTATATAGGGATTCCAGGAAGGATTCAGCGTCTAGTACCTCAAACAGCTCCTCAACCTTCTGTGAAGTGGACTGAGGAGGCTGTATGTTTTGTGGTTTGGGGATGGAAGATTCCATTGTTAGTGCAGCCTTGGCCTGATCTTTGACAGGGTGCGCTGTTGGTGAAGTAGTGGTCGAGGAAGGCGCTAATACAGATGGCAACGCTCTGGTGCTCGGCGTCGTAGCAGAAGGTTTGGTGGCTGGAGTGTTCTGGGGAAGAACTGGGCAACTTTCCCCGAGCGAAGACGCGGCAGGACTGGGAGGTGTCACAGGGATTGTCTGGATGGTTCCAGAATTTTCCTCGGCCGATGTAGTCGCTGTGTAGCTGTGAGAGGGGGTGGGCTGGGAGGGTGGAGGTGTTGACACCGGTCACCTACGGCGTTTGGAGTAGTAGATGTCACCGCCAGGGACATCAGTGAGCCACCTGCCCCCAGGGCCCCCGAAACTACCCTTTGAAGATGATCACCAGCTTGGCAGGGAGCTGGTGGTGTTTGCGTCCTTCATTCAGAAGGACGAAGGCCTCCCTGTTGCCGGTGGTCCAGGTGTAGCCGTTACAGGACACCACTTCATAGGCCTCGATGATGTCCTCCTCCCTCACTGCGATGGGCAGGTTCCCGAGGATGATCATCTCCGCTTTCCTTCTGTATAGGAATGCCCTGAGGAAGGTGTTGTTGATGGTGAGTCCATTCTGCACCAGGTGCTCCGCCTTCTCAATGCTGGCCAGTCCGACTATAACATGGCCGGACATCTTCATCAACTGGTAGACCGATCCTTTTCCCAGCAACTTCTCCAAGGCCTTCATGTAGTGCACGGGATGGAAGTCCGTGCACTATTCGACATAGCAGCATTGGTCGAACGTTGCTGCTGATGATCTGGCTTTGTTCAGAGCCTGCTGTTGCCTAGTGTTTTGACGACGGTCACGGACTCCTTCGCGGTCGTTTTAAGCTGTCCAGATGGTTTTGGATAGCTAGCGTCCGGCTTCACAATCTGGGCCCGCTGACTTTTAGGGTCAAACCGTTTCCTTTTTTCCCCATGTACAGATTGGAAAGTTTCGGTGTCGTTATCCTTTTCCGCGGCCTCAAATTGATCCTCCATTTTTCTCTTTTTGCCGCGGCCGGATTTACATATCCGCCGTTTTTTCACGAACAAATTTGCTTCGCTCACATCTGAATTCGAACGATTCTTCGTCGAATCTTTTATCGTCGTTAAATCGACTTGCATATCAGCTACCTCGATGGGAATCATACCATCGTGTAGATCTTTGTCCTGGCTCTCCGCTAAAACCGCATATGGGTTGGAATGTTCCATCATATTTATTTAATTCGAAAAAGAATTTTAAAAAACGATCTTTTTAGGCTTAAGAAAAGAACCTTAAAGAACACGCCACGCCGTCGGGGTAAGCGAGGGCGCGCGCGTCCGCGTCGCACGAGAGAGATTGAGATTGAAACTTCTTTATTACATCGCTCATATATGATTATATAAGGTTAAATACATAAATATGATAAAATATATGAATAAACAAATGTAAATACATAAAACAATTGACAAATATAAATATGTACAGAAATATATACAAGGTCTTTATTGGTGTCGCCAACTGTGGGAAAGACTCCGCCACCGGTGGACTGCGAGAGTTCTTTCCCACAGAGTGGGCAGGTCTAGGTGTTGGCTGGCGTTGCCCACCTCAAGACCAAGATGGTACTTGTAGATGGTAGCCTTCGCCAAACTTGTGATCTTCATCCCCTCGGGATGGAGGCCGACGCCGAAGAGCCAGGCCTGCAGATCCAGGGGCATTTCGCAGGAGGCGAGCACCTCCCGGAGCAGGGGTCGCATGGCACGGCAAATCCAATATCTGTGGGTCAGCCACCCGTCGCTGGACCCACAGGCGGCACAGTTGGCACGCCTCGAGGCAGGATGTTCAGGATGTGGCAGCGCGTGGAGGGCCAATCGTAGAGCGACATCTGCGTCGTGCCCCGAGGAGCGGGGCACATCTACGGTAGGATCCCACCGCGCAGCCAGCTCTGCAGCAGGATGGGCCTGGAGCCGTGCCGCGTCCAGTGCCCGGCGGGCGCTCTGGCTGTTTAGGCGGGTAATGGGCGTTGTTGAGCCCCTTAGAATGATGGTCTCCGCCTCGTACTCCGCATGATATCTGGAGCTGGCATTTTCCTGCAGGAGTCGCTGGCAGAAGATCTCGAGGTGCTGTGCGTCCAGCAGCGCAGCCCGCGTTGAGCGTACAAGAGCAGGGGAGCCATTTGAGAAGTCCCCGACAGTCGTCTGAAGCCAGCGGTCGGGAGCCAGCAGGTCTGGCGGCCGCAGGAACCTGCTGTCGCCTCGAAGACGCAGAGACCTCAGGCTGGCAGGATGGAGAATTCGGTGGTTCGGCTCAAGAATGCTGGACACGAATTCCCAAAGACTCAGCAGCCTCCTTCTCCTCGGTGAGCGCCAGACATCAGGAGCCGACGATGTCATCCACGTCCGGCTACGGACCAGCCAAGAGTAGCCGTTGGCGGCGCCGCGCAGAGAAGCCTGTAACGCCCTTGAGGCAGGCAAGCCGAAGCTGGCCCGCGATGTCAAGCAGGCCGACGCCACCCTCGGAGGCTGGGCGAGACAGAATGCCCCCAGGGAGCCACGAGACTCGGCTCGTACCCCACACGAAGCGCGACAGCCGCGCCTGCAACCTGCCGATGGTGGTTTCAGGTGGAACTGGAACATAGCCGTGGAGGTGGTGAAAGATGGAACCCAGGACCAAGCAGTTGGCCGCGCGGGCACGACCCACCAGAGACAGTCCGCGAACGAAAGGAGACCACCTCGCGATGGCTCGCTCCAGCAGCCCCATCAGGTGGGAGGCCTGGGAGGCAACGGTGTTCCCGGCGGTGATCGTGCAGCCCAGGATATTTAGTGATTCGGACGTCCAAGAAATCCCCAGTGGAGAATCCGTCCGGTGCCTCCAGGAACCGCACCAGAGCCCGCAGCTCTTGCTGAAGTTTACAGCCACCCCAGAGGCCATGCGGAACTCTTCGAAGATCAGGGGAACGAGCTCAAACTGAGCGTCGTTCCTGATGAAGAGTACGATGTCATCCGCATAGGCGACCACGCAGCCACGGCCCAAGATCCTCTCAAGGCGGCGTAGTAGAGGCCCTACTCCGAAGTTGAAGAGAGCGGCGCTGAGACGGCAGCCCTGCCTCACCCCGTTAAGAAGCGGGAAGGCTCTGGTGTATACATCTCCGATCCGGATGGAGGCGTCTGCTTCCCCGTAGAGAACAGTAATCCACCCGAGGAAGGCAGATGGTAGGCCTAGTTTCTCCAGCAGGGCGAACAGGTAGCTCCTGCTCAGGGTGTCGAAGGCCGACTTTAGGTCTAGGGAGATGACGGCCAGCGGTGTGTCATGTCTCGCTGCCCAGGCGACGCTGTCTACTACTTGTGCAATGTTCCAGGAGGATGACCGTCCTGGAAACGGTGTAGGTCTGACAGTCGGGCACAAGGTTAGGCAGATGACGTCGTAGACGGCCCAAGAGCAAGCCGCTGAGGATCCTGTAGTCGGTCGTTGGTAGGCTGATTGGTCGGAATGCCTATAGACCCGGACCACCGTGCGATTTCGTCAGCAGGATGACCTTGCTGCGCCTTTAAGATGAAGGCAGGGTCTCGCGGAGTCGAGAAGCCTCGAAGATTTGCCAAAGGACTTCGGCAAAGAAATCTTCAAAGGCCTTGGCAAACTCGCAAGGTAATCCATCCCATCCAGAGGCACGGCCGTTTGGCAGGCTGTGAACGGATGCCGCTATCTGGTCGCAGTAGATGTCGGCGAGAAAGAGCTGGTCCCACTCATCGAACTCCAAGGGGGTCACTTCAGCGAGGAAGTCGGCGATGGATTCTGCCGAGCTTGGAGCTTGGAGCCTGGGCGAAGAGACTGCTCAAACGTTCCAAAAGGAAACCTCTAAGATGGCCCCCGGAGATGGCGTTGCCGTCGTCGTCTGTGAAGGTGGAGGGAGAGCGACGTCTGGCTCGGAGGGAACGCCCGAGGTCCGGCAAGGAAGGATAGTCGGAGCGGGCAGTGTCGTCCTCCAGTCCCCGCCTCAGGTAGAGGCTTGCTCTCTCGATGTGTCCACCGCCGGACTCGGCGACGGTAGGCGCGAGTGATCGTATCTCCGCGACTAGTTCTGCTTTTATCCTGTTCCAGTGTTCCCATGACATCGAGGGTGAAGTATTTGCTAGGTCTTCCGATATTTCATCGATGAACGTTGCCATTCGATCGGAAAATAGGTCTGACCGTAGCAGCTTGCCAATGCAGGGAAGTCTTGTAGGAGCTGGGTCTCCTACTTGGCTGTAGGCGTAGTCGATGGTTTGGTAGTGGGTGACGCGGTTGCAGAAGCCTGATGGAAGTAGGATTCTGTCCAGACGACGCGCGTCAACCCGGCTTCCGATAGTAGCAACCCTGGTGTGCTCCAGTGCAGCATCAAAGAAGGTGGCGATGTCGACGAGGTCGGCTTGGTCCAGAAGCTCCGCGAGGGCTTCTGCTGAACCGGTGCCAGGTCCTTCGCCGACTCCTCGGAGATGTTTAGGTCACCGAGGATCCACGTATCTACTTTATTCGCCAAAGCTGCGATGATCTGGAGCTGGCGGCAGCGCTCTTCAGGAGCATGAGAGACGTGGGTGTTGACACACGTCATGGAGACTCCCCGAACGGTGAGGTCGATGACAGCCATCTTGCCAGGCCACAGGATCTGCTGCCGGTGAACAACGACGCCGGCCGCGAAGACGCAGGCGAGGCCTGATCCCACGGTGGTCGTTGAAGGCACAACGACGGCGCTGTAGCCGTGGCAGAGGTCTCTTTCTTCGTCCAGGGATTTGACGTTGGTCTCCTGCAGGAAGCAGATGTCGATCTCATGCTCCTTGAGAAAACAGCAAAGCTGGATTCTCCGTCGAAGATCGGCGATGCCGCGCGTGTTCAGGGTTGCAACACGGAAGCTCATTTCGACTGCCGAGCAGAGTTTCTGGCGCGTGACAGCTTCTTGTACAGGGTGTCACTGATGTTCCCTGTAAGAGCCATGAGCGCCGTAGCCAAGTTCACGATGGCCTGTCTCTGCTGGGCGTTGGATTTTGCTAAAAGCTTGTCCATTAGTTCGTTGTTGGTAAAGGCTTTGTCGATAGCCGCAGAAGCCTTGTCGTTCTTCACAATATCGTCCATTTGCCTCTGAGCTGAATTCCGCTTCTCTTGTGATGGAGGAAGCTTCTGGGATTCATTTGTTGTGTCTTGATCCACAGTCGCCTGATCATTTGAGTCGCTGAGAGGAGGATCTGCGACGGCGGTGGCTGTGGAGGAAGGGATATTAGCTGCTGGTGTTGGCACAGCTGCTGTTGAGGCTTGGGAGGAAGAGGCAAGCGGCTTCTTCCAGGCATTTGGGCGAGCAACAGGCGGCCGCTCAGGGAAAAGCAGCTTGTCTTCTGTCAAGCCAGTCTTTTGAGGACAGTTGGCCCGCTTGTGTCCTTGCCTATGGCAGAGGGAACAGCGGATCCCGTAGCTCACGTAGACTGGCGTGATGACTCCCTTGGTCTTGATATCCAGCCGGGCTGGAATCTGGGAGAGTCTAACTCCGTCGTGCAGAGTAATGAAGGCTTCCCGACGAGCGTCAGCCCAGCAGGAATTTTCCAACTCCATCATTTGTTGGACGATGGAGGTCACCCGGCCGTAGGGCTTGAGCGCCGCGATGTCGGCGTCCGTTACAAAGAACGGCAAGTTGCCCACGGCGATCCGCTCAGCCTTCTTCCTTAAAGGAAAGGCTCGCAGAGTGGCCTCTTCAATGTCCTCCTCGATGAGCCTATCTGCGAGCTGCACGCTGGAGAGGCCGACTAGGATGTGCCCCTCCATCTTGCTCAGCTGGTACACGCAGCCTTTTCCCAACTTCGCCCCCAGCGCCATGAAGTACTGCGCCTGGCTGAATTCTGGCGAGAATTCCAGGTAGACACATTGGTCTACCTGACCGGCCGTCGACTTGGCTCTGAAGTCCGCCTGTTTGTGCAGAGTTTTTGTGCACCTCTGCCCTCGGGGCTTGTTCGCAGGGGGTGGAACAGTAGGCTTGATGGCAGCAAGTTGGACGCGGCCTCTTTTGCTCTGCCGTTCTGCCGCCGTTTCAGCTGGCCTCTTGCGCTCATGGTTGACGAGGATGAAGCCATCATCTTGCTCCTCCATCGGGAGTTGTTTGCCTTGCTCGACGAGGTCAGCCCAGCTCGTCGAAGGCTTGCCTGTGGCGTGGTCAGAGTCATGCGGCCTCTTCTTGGAGCCGCCCACTTTGGTGAAGCCCAGATCTTGTCTCTCGATAAGCTGGTCTTTTTGTTCCGGGCAATCAGCCCTATTGCTGCAAGAATTTTCATGTCCGCCGTCCGTCGCCTGCTCAGTATTTGCATGCTTGTCATTTTTTTGAATCTGAATGATTTTCAGGCATTTCAGATTCAATTGTTGATTCCTCGGCGGAGACCTGGCCGATTTTGACGAGGTTGGCATGAGCTTGCAGCCCATTCTCTTGGCTTTCAGCCAATACCTCAAAGGGGTTATTTAATTCCACATTCTCTATCTCAGACCCAAAGAAACGCGGAGCTCGCGCGCCGCGTGGCCGCACGGCCGAGAGAGAGAGAGAGAGAAAGTATGTGTATATATGACAACAACAACAATAGCCTTTATTGGGCACACGTGCCATACAGGATTCTCCCGGAGGAAAAAATAAATAAATAACAGATTAGCATCATAGTTATATACAAATATTGGGTATTGACCTCGAACAATTATCGAGTTGGATCCGGTATCTGTGCTAAATATTTTGATTGAGCTGATTTTCAGTATTTATAAAAAGCGAATGCAAAGGGTCTGGATTTTAAGACTTTTGCCATTAAAACATATGGCGAATTGCTATTATAGCCGGTCTCTTGGCGAATAATTTCTCTTTCTTCTTCCATTGCCGTACAGTAGAACATGTAGTGTGGAAAATCGAGACTAAATTCACCGTTGCATAAGGTGCATTTTATGGTCTTAGTTTTCAATAGTGAAACATGATTAATTATCTGTACTACAAAAAGGCTTTTTACTTGTGCAATGATTCTCTTTAAGGTTAGGGGGATATTGTCATTCATATAGCATTCCATTGTAGGTGATGAATGAAAGTATTTATAGTGAGAGTAGAGTACTGATTTTCTTATTCTTACATAATCAAGCTGCAAGGACTGATCGGTTGCCGTTCTAATAATTAGGGGGGTGTATCTTTGTAGAATATTGAAGTCTGTACATCCAACAAGCCATGAGAAACTGGTGTCATTAAGTAGCTCTGTTATACTTTTTACCAGTCCGATATTCCGTTTTGAAGAAATTGAAATGTCCCACAAATGTGCCAAACAAATTGAAGATAGCCTGCTGCCGTCCATTTTCAGAATTCTAGTCCAGAATTTTAAAGTTAGTTTTTTCACTGTGATATCAAGAGAGTTTCTTCCTGTTTCGGCCCTCAAAATATAGCCCGGAGTATAGCTTGGAAGGCACAGAAAACGTCTGAGAAAGCTATTAAACAAAACAAACTATTCTACAGACTAGAAATCTCCTAGTCGACCCTCGGTGACATCATATAAAGATGAAATATACGCAAGAACTTCCGCCTGGTTCAGGCTTCTCTACATAGTAGTCAAAATGCTCACTCGCTTGTTTTCTAAGAATGAAATATAGTTGTATCTTCTCCATGCTTCTCAAGTCTGGCTCCCATCGCGATGGCTTCGACATCTTTGAAGCTTCAACAGTGATCTTCCAGCTGGTCTATCAGTGGCTTCTACCTTCGGAAATCCTCCGAGATCTTCAGGCTATTGGTGACTGCCGCTTCCTTTGGACTCCCGAGCCCCTAGGCCCCACGCGATGGCTAGGCTGGCACATTGAAGACCTCACTTTTACTGCACACATCCTCCCAATGTCTATGCATGGCGCCCTTGCAAACACTGTCATGCCTTTTACTCGCCTGGTGTAGGAGAATTTTCGGGAACGTTATCGTGTGACTAGCCTGAAAAGGACTTCGTTGGTGAAAGATTAACACACCATTCCACTGACTCACATCCCACACCGCTTGAATCCACTGGGGATCAGAACATCTCTTCTGATCTCCTGCTTCTCGAGGCAAGACGCTGATACAGCTGCTCATCGGCGTGCTTTGTCACAATCTGCCTCATCCAGCTATGCTGCAAAACCATGACATTGGTGACTTGTTGTTGGTCACAAGTATTTAATCTATAGTCATATCCTACCTCTCATTAGAGAGTATTTGTATCAGTAGAACTTGTTTATCGAAAGAATGCTCTTTATCCTCTGGGAGGATTTCATTAACATATTTATTGTGTATAGATTTTTTTCTTATAGTAATTTATTATAATTTCTAATAATTTATATTCTTATCTTAATTTGTATGTGTATTTTTATTTGTCATTTTTATGTATTATTAATTATATTTGAAGTAAAGTGGTTCAAAATTGTCAATTGTCTTTTTCATTCTTTTTTTAATATATAAATCAGTTATCATAATTTTTATTAAGAAGCTTCACAACCGTCTATAATTGATTCTAGAGGAATAAATGAAAAGTGGCAATTAGGAATCATTTTTTTTAAATAAAATATTCCACAATAAATATATACAAGATAATCCAGCAATAGTGTGTCTGTTTGTGTCTTATAAACTACGAACTTGTTCCCGAAGAAGATTGGCGAGTTGCCATACGAAACATTGGAAAATAAAACTTTATGATCCAAAATAAGCATTTCTGCTTGATGTCTAGGAGGCAGTGTTGGGCAAATATTAATTAAAATGATTTATTAAAGATTAACAATTGATTAATTGTTAATTGTAATTTTCACAATTAACAATTAATTAATTGTTAATTGCACTTCAATTTAATTGAAAAATAATTTTTTAATGCCCAACACTGCATTTCAGTACCACTCTCTTCTCGAACATGCTGTCCGACAATTTGTGACTCTTTGGCAGATTTGTCATTGTCGCAAAAGAAAAAAGGCGTTCAACTGCAGCTGACGATGGTAAAGGTGTGTTGTATTTAATAAAAACACTTTTTATCTCAGGCAGTGTTGGGCAAATATTAATTAAAATGATTTATTAAAGATTAACAATTGATTAATTGTTAATTGTAATTTTCACAATTAACATTAATCAATTGTTAATTGCACTTTTCTAATTAACAATTAATTAATTGTTAATTGCACTTCAATTTAATTGAAAAATAATTTTTTAATGCCCAACACTGCTAGGAGGATACTTTTTTTTTTATTGAGTTTGACCTAAAAAGAAAATTTATGTTTTATCCTTCTTATATAGAGGTATATAGAGGAATAGAGGTAACTCCCTGGTTCCTGTAGCGCAAATCGCCAACTACCTAGTATGCTTTAAAATATTAATAGCCGGTTGAAGATGCATGTAGTATTCTGTGTTTTAAAACATAATAGATCATCATCATAAACAATAACATACGATGTATAATGTAAACAACGTGTTAATGTAAAAATATAAATATAAAGTGTAATAAACAATTAGTAATAATAATTTCATCTGGTGAGTAATGTTTAATTAAATAATAACTATACAACAATAACGATACAACATAAATTGGCGACGAGAATTTGAAAATATAACTGTAGCCCTAAAAAAAAAAACAAGTATGGCAGCCAACCTGACGCCACCGTTACCCATGAATATAAATGCAAGCAATTTATTTGCGGAATATAAGCAATGGATGGAATCCTATGCCATTTTTGAAATAGCATCTGGAATTTCAAAAAAATCGGATGAAATTAAGAGAGCAACTCAATTGCATTGTTTAGGGCCAAATGTACAGCGTATATTTTTCAACTTGCCAGATGAAAAGGAAAATTATGAACAAACTAAAACGGCTTTAGATAAATATTTCACACCTCATAAAAATGTGGTCACTGAGAGATTTAAATTTAGACAAAGAGTCCAGAAAGATGATGAATCGATCGACAACTACCTAATTTCTTTAAGAGAGCTTTCTAAATCTTGTGAATTTGGGAATTTAGAAGCTGATATGATAAGAGACCAAATAATTGAAAAATGTAACAACAAAAAATTTAAAGAAAAATTGTTGCAACAAGAAAATTTGACACTGTCAAAAACCATTGATATTGCTAGAATGTTAGAAATTTCTAGAAAAGAAATTAGACTTCTTGAACCTCAAAATGATCAAACACTAAATAGAGTTCAAAATAAACCTAAAAAGCACTATAATGCTAATAATTTCAACAAAGGTAAATTCACTAATCAAGGTACCCCATCATTTTCAGGTGCCTCAAAGCCTAAATGTTATCGCTGTGGATTAGATACACATTCAGCACAAGAATGTGGTGCTAAAAAAATGACTTGTTCATATTGCAATAAATTAGGACATCTTTTTAGAGCTTGCAGGAACCGCCCAAATCAAAATAATAATAGAAACCACAAAAGTTTCAATCAAACTAAAGTTAAGACCATACAAGAAGAAAATAAGACTGAAGTAGGTGAAAGTTCAGATGAATATACCTACTATACAGGTGCTGAAAATAAAGAAAAAGTGCAAATAGATGGTAGTGAAATAAATATGATAATTGATACAGGGAGTGATAGAACTTTCATAAGCTATAATAAGATGCTTGAATTATATGGCCATAAAATTATGCCAAAATTACATGACACCACCCGAACCTTTTTTGCCTATGGTCAAGATAGACCTCTTCCATGTTATGGTTATTTCAATGCTGTGATTTCTTGGAAAGAAAATTCAGTTTCAGAAGAAATTTATGTGATTGATAAAAAAGTTGAATCTTTGTTGGGAGGCAAGGCTAGTTTTGAACTAGGTATAATTAAAAGGGTAAATCATGTAAATGAATCAATGTCTACTAATATAGAAACTCTTGTTCAAGAACATGAGCATCTTTTCCATGGACTTGGAACTATAAAAGGCTATAGTCATAAAGTGACATTGAAAGACAACTATAGGCCCATTGCCCAGAGATGCCGTTGTATACCTTATGCAATGGTAGAAGCAGTAAATCAAGAGCTTGATAAGATGCAAGAGAATGGAATCATTGAAGAAGTGCATCAAGGTACTGAATGGGTTTCTAACATAATAGTTGTTCCAAAAAGGGATAGTGAGGAAATTAGACTATGCATAGACCTTCGGGAAGTGAATAAAGCAATATTGAGAGAAAGACATCCAATTCCTACAATTAACAATATGTTACATGCCCTTAAAGGTGCTAAAGTATTTGCAAAGCTGGATGCAAAAAAAGGGTTTTGGCAGGTTGACTTAGACCCTCAATCAAGACCCCTTACAACTTTCATCACGCACCGTGGTTGTTACAGATTTTGTAAAGTTCCTTTTGGTCTATCAAGTGCTCCAGAGGCATATCAGAAAGGAATGGATTCAATTTTGCTTGATTTGAAAGGTGTAATTTGTTACTTGGACGATGTCATTGTTTACGCCAAAGATAGACAAGAACTAGAAGAAAGGCTTAGAAAAGTCTTACAAAGATTTGATAAAGTAGGCATTAGGCTCAACAGGAATAAGTGCAAATTTGCAATGGAAGAATTGGATATTTTAGGTCACATTGTTAGTAGTGAAGGTATTAAACCTGATAATAGGAAAATAGAAGCAGTCTTAAATTTTCCAATACCCAAAAATATTGAGATGTTAAGGTCATTCTTAGGAACTTGTGGGTTTTTAAGAAAATTCATACCTAATTTTTCTAAATTGGCAGAACCTCTAAATAATTTGACTAGAAAAAATGTTAGGTGGAATTGGGATTTGAAAACAAATAAAGCATTTCAGGATCTTAAAGAGTCACTAACAAAAGAGCCATGCTTGGCATATTACAACTTGAACTCACCAACTGAATTAATCACAGATGCAAGCCCTATTGGTCTTGGAGCAGTATTAATACAAACACAACAAAATGGCATTAAAAGACCCATTGCATATGCCAGCAGATCCTTAACTGATACTGAAAAAAGATATTCACAAATAGAAAAAGAGACATTGGGATGTGTATGGGCAATTGAACATTTTAACACCTATATTTGGGGAAGGAAATTTGTGTTAAAAACAGATCACAAACCTCTAATCTATATGCTGAATCCTAAAAATGGAGCTGTTTTGCCTCCAAGAATTCAAAGATTGAGTTGGAGATTACAACCATATGACTTTGAAATTGAATTCATTCAAGGAAAGCAAAATATTGCAGATATATTTTCAAGACAACCTCTTTCTAACACAAGTGATGAAAAATGGCTGGAGTACTATGTTCATAAAGTCTTATCCATCACTTCTGAAGAGCTTCAAGCACTGTCTTTGAAAGAGATAAAAGTTTGTACAGAGCAAGATCCTTTGTTTCAAAAACTGAAAGATATGGTTCAAAAGGGAGTTTGGCCATATCCTTTGAATGAAGAATTCAAATGTTTTTATAAGTTTAAAGATGAACTCTCAATTTTTGATAATCTTATCTTAAAAGGAAGTAGAATTTTGCTACCTTCAAAACTAATAAAGAGAGTCTTGAGAACACATGAAACACATCAAGGAATGACAAGAACCAAACAACTGTTAAGAGAAAAATATTTTTGGATAAACATGGACTTTGACATTGAAAATTTGATTAGAAACTGTCCAATTTGTGTAAGGAATCAACCATTGATAAATGATCAACCATTACAAATAGTTCCGTTACCATCAAAACCTTGGATGAAACTTGGAATTGACATAGTTGGTCCAATTGGCCATCATTATGTTTTAACAGTGATCGACTACTATTCTTCATATCCTGAAGCAAAGATAATAGAAGACATTTCCAGCAAGACAATTATTGAAAAATTAATGGAGATCTTTGCAAGACATGGTTATCCACATGAAGTTGTAACAGATAATGGCTTACAGTTTGTAAGTACATCAATGGAAAGATTTTTAAAAGAATGTGGAATCGGGCACATCAAAGCCTCACCCTAATACCCAAAAAGTAATGGGAAGATAGAAAGATTCCATAGATTTCTAAAGAAACAATTCAATTCAAGTTCTGAAGAAGGGAAAGATTGGAAAGAAGATTTATCCAGAATTTTAATGTCTTACCGAACTACTCCAAACAGATCTACAGGAAAGACTCCAGCATTCCTATTATTTTCAAGAGAAATCAAAACTAAATTAAGCTCACTTGTTAATGATGCAGAAGAAGATGAATCCAACATCAAAGAATTCAATATGGTCTACAAAGAAAAAATGAAAACATATAATGATATAATTCGGAAAGCTAGTCCTCATAATTTTGAAATTGGAAATTTAGTTTATGTGGCAAATCCAAATGATGGAAAACTTGATTCAAATTTCAGATCAGAACATCATGTCATTCTTGAAAACACTTCAATAAATTCTTTTAAATTAGTCAACACTAAAAATGGGAAAATAATTCATAGAAATGCTAAACATTTGAAACATGTTCCTACTCAAGAGACCAATCAAGGCATTTCTGACTTGATTCCAGAAGAGAGCCAGGAAAATCTTAGTTCAGATTCGACAAGAATTGAACACCTCAACTCTTCTGATGTACAAATACCAGATGATAATTCCTCAAACCAAGACAAGGACACTTCTTTAAACCGACCAAGTTCAAGTAGAACAGGGTCTACATTTAACCCAGTTGTTTCAGATAGACTTGATGCCGAGGCTCTTCACCAGTTGCCACCAGAGGTTTCTCCACCCTTGCCGACTACCAAGGAACCCGTGATCACCAGGAGTGGAAGAGTCGTCAAGCCATCATCAAGATATAAAGACATGATTCCTTTCATCTAAAGGAAGGAGGGAATGTAGTATTCTGTGTTTTAAAACATAATAGATCATCATCATAAACAATAACATACGATGTATAATGTAAACAACGTGTTAATGTAAAAATATAAATATAAAGTGTAATAAACAATTAGTAATAATAATTTCATCTGGTGAGTAATGTTTAATTAAATAATAACTATACAACAATAACGATACAACAATGCACAACAAAATTAGTTTTCGTAGAAACGAAAAATATGAATTTTGGTCTCTATTCAAATGTTTACAAAATACATAATTATAATATAAATTTATAAAACATTTAAAAAACTCACGAAAGGTGGAGGTATATTCTGTGATATTCATAGAAAAATAGACAAATTAAAGAGCTGGAGACCAGAACGCAGTAGTGCCAAGGCTACTTTGTTGCCGATGGTCATCTGACTTGTGAATGTTACAGTTTTCTTTTTGTTATGATTGTTTTTAATAAACCATCCCTACAATAACAGGGAATGGCGTATATTAATGTTGAGGAATGGGGTCCTGAAAATGTGGCTGAATGGCTAAGAGGTATAATTATTTGCTATTGTTCAAATTTAATGCAAAGCTATCTTATTTGTTTACATTTTTAATTTTCAAATATTGAAAATACGCTTAATACATAATGCTATCTTTTAAAATATATTTGACATTATGCGGTTATTTTAGAATATAGAGGGAAATTAAATATAATTAATGAGAGTTTTTAATTTAAAGACTTTTTTTTTTTTTTTTTTGAAAAAGGTTTACAATTTTTATTGAAGTCGTGCTCGCAAAAAGTGAAAACAAATATATTTGCACACACAATCTCTATATTTTTCCTTCAAAACATAAAAAGTCATGTTAAATATATATTATTTAAGTTTAATTTATAATTATGAGAAAATAATCACAAAATGTCATTATAATTAATTCTTTTTTTTAATTATTAAAAACAATAAATTGCTTCAAAATTTAGCACTTTTTATATAAATATCTTGCAGTGATGTCATTTTTATAGAAGCAATGCAGAAAATGACACTGAGATGCACCTTAAAACATGCTGCAATTATCCCTCATTTGCTTCTGTATTACAAAATCTTGCACCATTCTTCTGGTGAAATTAGGGGCCATTATCAGGTGAATATAATGGAGGAGAAAACACAAGGTAATAAGACCAAATCCGAATAAATAAATAGTGTGTGACATTTCAGTAACAGCATTGTTACCATCTTCAGACAAAAGTACTGAAACTGCACAATTTGGATTATAGATTATAAACACAAGGTAATAAGACCAAATCCAAATAAAAAATTGTGTGTGACATTTCGGTAACAGCGTTGTTACTAAACGTCACACACTATTTATTTATTTGGATTTGGTATTATTACCTTGTGTTTATAATCCAAATTGTTCATTATCAATGGAGGAGAAGTGTTACCATTCAGTTTTGGGTTGAAAATGTTAGACAATTCCTTGTAAGGAGTTTTATCAAAAATTTATCTACCAATGCCCACTTTTATGGCCATTCCTGCAAGTAGATTCACACAAAGGTCTCCAAATTTCAAGATACAAGTGCTGGTTGATTGTCACACCAATTAGCAATACATTAATCCTTTATAGAACTACAAGGAAATAGGACCAAACTCAGTATGACAAATGTGTATGACATTTTGCTAGCATTGTTGTTATTGAAACATCGTACACTATTTATATTTATTTGGTGTTATTACCTTGTAGTTCTAATCTATAATCCAATTGTACCTTATCATCTTTGATAGACTTCAATCACCTAAGAAGTTATTCTTCCTATGAGATAAAGAAAATGAATTCCACATTCAGTCTTTTGTCTGTTGATGGTAACAATGCTATTGCCGAAACCTCATTACACAATTTATTTGGTCTTATTACCTTGTAGTTCTAATCTATAATCAAAATTGTGCCTAATCATAATCCTCGATAGTTTAAGAAACTCAGCAATGGAGGCTTTGTTTATGATATCCTTTCTTTATTTTTTTTTTGTCTTGGTTCCCCTTTCTCTATCTGTTGCTCTCCTGATGTTACTCAGGACCATGCTGGTAGACCCAAGTTTTGTCAGCTGTATCCTGAAAATTTAGGGCACATTTTAGGTTGCTTGTAAGCTAATCTGTGCAAGTCTTCTTTATGGTTAGATGAAGGGATTTTTGGAAAAAGCTTCAAGGTCTGCCAGGAGAGTTGCAATCACCTGGCATAATCTGAAGAAGTCATTCACTTTGTCAGAAAGCTTTCTAATGCCAATTCAACAAAGTCCAGATGTGATCTGGTAGGGAAGACTGCAACATCTTCGTACACATTTATTTTTAGCAAATCTTTATTGTCTTAGTAAAGTCTGATACAGCCTTTTATTGTTTATTTTCGGAACGCCAAAAAGTGACAAAAACAAATCAAAAAGGGATGATGATAACCTGCGTCTTGCAGATTAACATTTTCATAGAAACATATATATATACATACTTTATTGCTAGCTATATATCACCATCTTCTCTCTTCAAACACGAAATCTCACAGGCGGTCTCCTCGCTCGAGGTGGGTTCCGCCTCAGGAAAGGACCCTCCTCTTTCAAGGCCTCGGGGTCCAGCGAGCGAAGAGGCTCCAATGACTTTCCATCGTCTGTATCACTCTGAACCTCTGAATCTTGATCCGACCGCTGGCTAGTTAGTCCTGGCGACAGCGACTCCATATAACCTCTGTCTCGTACAACCTCCGAGATTATGGCACTGGGACCTGCTCCTCTTGAGTGCTCGGGTTGACGCTCTCCATCTCCACTCTCATCTTCCTCACCATTCCTCCACCTTTTTCTAATTTGATCCCTGTGATAGGCCTTTACCTGTCTGTGGATCAAAATGGTGTAGACTCTAGTTCCCTTCTTGCCCACAATTTTTCCTGGGATCCATTTATCACCACCTCTAAAGTTTTTACACCACACTAAATCATCTATCTGGAATTCTTCCAAATGGGTTCGCCGATCATACTTCATTTGCCTGGCTTGCTGGTCCCTAACTCTAGATGCCAAGCTGGGATGTATCAACGATACTCTGGTTCGAAGCGCACGCCCAATAAAGAGCTCTGATGGAGTCTTTCCCGTTGTCACATGCGGGGTGCTTCGATATGCCAGAAGAACTTTTGATAAGGTGTCTTGAATGGTATCCCCAATTTTCCTTTTATTTTTATCCAGGGCAGTCTTAATTGTTCTAACCGCTCTTTCAGCCAAGCCATTACTTTGCGGGTGGTACGCCGGGATCAATGTTTGTTTAATTCCATTTCCTTCCAGAAAACCTTTCATTTCACTACCAGTAAACTGAGGTCCATTATCAGATACAAGTTCCTCCGGTAGACCATAGGAAGAAAAAAGTCGCCGTAGTTGCTCAATGGTTTTGCGTGTGGTGGTCTCTCTCATTGGGATGGCTTCGATCCACTTTGAATGACTATCTACTACTATTAATAAATTAATGTTTTCCTTATTTGCAAAATCAATGTGAATTCTTTGCCAAGGTCTGGTTGACCATTTCCAGGGTTGCCATTTTCCTTTATTTGGCCCATCCTGGGATTGCTGACAGCTTCTGCACTTATTTACCAAAAACTCGATTTGGGTATCTAGATTTGGCCACCAAAAATGTGATCTTGCTACAGCCTTCATTTTGTTCATACCGGAATGAGTCTCATGAAGACAGTTCAACATTTTTATTCTGAGAGATGGTGGAATGACAACTCTCATTCCCCAAACCAAACACTCCCCATCTACAGTTAGCTCAAGTTTCCTTTGAAAATAAGGTCTGAGGTGATCAGCCACCTTTTCAGGCCAGCCTTGCTGAGTATAAAATTTGGCCAATGAGAGCACTTCGTCTTTTTCAGTTTCCGTGGCAATTTCCTCTGCTGTGATCGGCAATTCTTCCACATAGGATAAAGCATAGACATTATTTAATCTTGGAATTTCTTCACAGCCCACCGGAAAACGTGACAGAAGATCTGCATTCCCATGGTCTTGAGTTCTTCGAAATTTAATATCGTAAGTATAAGCTGACAAAATAAGCGCCCAACGCTGCAATCTTGAAGTAGATAAGGTGGGGATTCCTGATCTTGAGCCCAAAATGGTCACCAATGGCTTATGGTCTGTAATAAGAATAAATTTTCTTCCATAAATAAATTGATGAAACTTGGTAACTCCATAAATAATGGCTAGAGCCTCCTTCTCAATCTGAGAATAATTTTGTTCTGCTACCGATAAAGTCCGTGAGGCAAACATAATCGGTCTCTCCTGGCCTTCTATAATATGTGACAACACAGCGCCCACTCCAATCTGCGATGCATCAGTGGCCAAACACAATGGCAAAGTCGCATCATAAGGGACTAGCACCCTCTCCGAGGTAATGCTATTCTTGCACTTGTCAATGGCCTCTCCACATTCCTTTGTCCAAACCCAAGGACTTTTTTTGTGAAGAAGCTCATGAAGAGGCTTCAAAAGCTCTGGCAAATTGGGTATGAACTTCCCATAAAAGTTTACCAAACCAAGAAATGACCTTAATTCAGAGATATTCGTAGGCGTTTTGGCCTTCTGTATTGCTTGTACCTTATGATCTAAAGGTCTGATGCCCTCTTCCGTGACAAGATGTCCTAAATATTCAATTTCTTTTTGCAAAAATAGGCATTTTTCTTTCTTTAGTTTGATATTATACTTCGCCAAGCGAGCAAATATAGTCTTCAACAACGCCAGATGTTCTTCAATTGATGCTGTGGCTATAAGGACATCATCAATATAACAAATTACGCCTCCTATACCTGACAAAACCCTATCCATTACAGATTGAAAATAACTGGGCGCATTTGCCAATCCAAATGGCATTCTCTTAAACCTGAAAAGCCCTTTATGAGTATTTATCGTTAGTAACGGTCGGGTGCCTGGGTCCACCTCTAATTGCAGATAAGCGTTCCTCAAGTCCAATTTAGAAAAGTATTTTCCCTTGGCCAATGTGGAGAATAAATCTTGCTGTGTGGGAAGGGGATAGGCCGCAGTGTCCAAATATTTATTTAGAGTTACCTTGAAGTCGCAGCAAATTCTGATCTCTTTATTTTTCTTCGGCACTACAACCACTGGAGTGGCCCATTTACTGCTCGCCACCTCACATAGATAACCCTTAGCCACCATTTTGTCTAATGCTTCAGTAACTGCTGGCCTAATGGCGAAAGGCACCGGACGAGCCTTATGGAAAATTGGATTCACATCACACATGTTTACTGAAAATGTGAAACCTTTTATTGGTTCAGTTGTCTCCACAAATAGGGCTTGATTTTCCTTCAAAATTTCCTCAATGGTAATTTCCACAGGCATATGTTTTACCGCGAAACAGCCCAATTTCAATCTATTTATCCATTCTCTTCCCATCAAAGCCCTCTTTTCTCCTTTCACCACCAACGCTCTAAGTTTGTAAGTAATATCTTGACACTCCACTTTGACATTGATTTTACCCAGAATGGGTACCACGGTACCATCATAAGTTCTTACAATAATACTCGCTTTTTCCAATTTCAAGTGTTGAAGACTATTTTTAAAATCCTTTTCTGATATCAGTGTTAGACCACTACCCGTATCCATTTCAAATTTAATAAAGTTTCCTTCTACTTTTAACTCCATCAGATAGGGAGGGTCACTTGAGGCAAAATTAATTTTATACTCAGGTATCGTCACGCTTATAATTTTCTGGACATACTCTTCCTCCTCTTCTTGGTCTCCTATCTGATGTATATTTCCCGGCTGATTCTGATGTTGCCTTAGATTTCTTCTACTGCTCCAACATATTGAGGCAATGTGTCCTTTTTTATTACACTTAAAGCATATCGCCTCCTTAAATCTACATAGTTCTTTATGCTGTTTACCACAATGTTTACATTTGCCATTCTGGAAATTTGATTCAACCTTGCGTTCCATCCTCAACTTATCTACACAATCTTCACCCTGCTCCAAGTGAAATAATTTTGTATTTTTCTCGGCTGCTTCCATAGATAATGCTATCTCAATTACTTTAGCTAAAGAAATGTCGCCCTCCGACAAAATTCTATTTTGTATTTTGGCATTATATAATCCACAAACCATTTTATCACGTAAAGAATCCTCCAGAAAATTTCCAAAGTTGCATGAGGAAGCCAAACGCTTAATTTCCACCAAGTAATCCGAGATGCTTTCTTCCTTTAATTGCATTCTTTTAAAAAAAATGAACCTCTCTACTACAATTGAGCGCTTTGGAGAGAAGTGCCTTTTCAAGATATCTATTAGGTTATCAAAAGTTTTATCTTTAGGTAGAATAGGACTGCACAAATTCTTCAAAACACCATATGTTTTACTTCCCATGAGGGTTAGGAGATAAGCCTTTTTCTTCTCATCCCCTGCCTCCTCCAATATGAGAAACTGTTCCAATCGTTCATAAAACGTTTCAAAAGTTTCAGTTTCCTCATTATATTCCTTAAATTGGTAACTAGCCATTTTTTTTTCACTCTTTCTTAAATTTGCATCCCAAAACTTTGCAATTTGTGTCTTTTAAAATTTACTTTCAAATATATGCAAAATCAAAGATATTTTCTAAAAATATTTACTTCAAAATTCGAGGGTACTTACTCTTATATCCTCGTCGCCAAATGCAACATCTTCGTACACATTTATTTTTAGCAAATCTTTATTGTCTTAGTAAAGTCTGATACAGCCTTTTATTGTTTATTTTCGGAACGCCAAAAAGTGACAAAAACAAATCAAAAAGGGATGATGATAACCTGCGTCTTGCAGATTAACATTTTCATAGAAACATATATATATACATACTTTATTGCTAGCTATATATCAAAGACCACCTTCAACTGTGTCTATTCCATCCTTGAAATAGCCAAACTTTTTAAATGTTTTACTATTTTAATATATTAACAAAAATGATAAATTCAATATTACTATCTATTGTTAAAATATGTAATAACTAGCCGAATGACCCGGGCAACACCTGGGTTTTACCCGATTAAATGCTTTTATTCAAATACTATTCGTTACAATTATAAATTGGCGCCGTGGATGTCATTCTTGTGAAACGTCCCGCTCCAAACTTTGTGTCTGAGAAGCGATATTTTTATAAAGAGATGATCTGGCTTTGTGTCTTCTGCTCGAATGAATGTTTTTCTGTTAGAATTTTGTTCCTGCATACTAAAAATGAACTGGCTTCACCCGTGGTCTCTGCTTTTTGGAATTTTTCTGGATATAATTTTGTATCTGATAATCAAATATAATACAGCAATATTGTCACAATCATTTTCTGACTAAAATAAAAACAACAATTTTTGCCCAGAACCTGTCAATTTCAATTTTTCTTGGCTAAAAATGCGACAAATATCTCTTCCATATTTTTTTTCTATGTCCTGTTAAAACACGTTTTACATGTACATTAGGTCAGCTGATATTACCTCCCATCTTCACCGCTAGAGGCACTGCTTGTGAGCGAAAGAGCAAATTTGCAACTCAAATTTGCAAATAACTCTAAGAATATTCGGGATAGAGACCTGAAATATTCAATATAAGTGTTTCCAGATTCTACTATACATACTGCTAAAATTTCAGTCATATTAGTTACATATATTACGTAAAAGCATTCCATTCACAAAAGCAAACGATGACAGAATTGATGACTCTGATACTTGTATATTTTAATAATATAAATGAGTTTTAAAAATTGTAAAAAAAAAAAAATGCATTGGCCGGGAATCGAACCCGGGCTGCCCGTGTGGCAGGCGAGCATTCTACCACTGAACCACCGATGGTTATAAGAAATGGCCATATTTGGGTATTTATTCCATTCACAAAAACAAACGGTGACAGAATTGATTGATTGTTGATTATGACTCTGATACTTGTATATTTAAATTTTTCTAGCAATATATTGATGAGACAGGGATGTAGGTCTCAGCAGGTTTATTTTTGGGAGTTGTTCATCTTGGTGGGCCACGGTCACTAGAACTGATCCTATGGGGTCTTGGGTTCTGTCAGGCCAGTTGCAGGGGCTGTTGCTGCTGTAGCACGGCAGGCTATATAATTTTCTGTCAAGGTGTATTCGGGTCGAAATGTAAAAGATAACAGGCTCGTTATCTCTAACAGGTTGCTGTGAAAAAAAGTGGTCAAGGTATCAAACCTGTAGATCTTGAGACTTTTGATGGTGTCTGCTGGAGATGAGTAGAGCTCATCAATGGATGAGTCAATACAGTCAATAATATGGTTTGGGGTTGCAGGTCGAGAATTGCACTTAGTACATAGTGGGAAAACCTTGCAACCATTCTGGAAAGTCATTGTCCATAGATGACCAGACTTAAGTCTGGAAAATAAGGACTGCTGCTCCCCTGGGAGGACAGAATTGGTGCTTGTCCCTTTTGCCCTGTACCAGTCATGTGTGGCAGTCGATTTCCATTCTTGATAGTATTGGGTTTTGATGGTACGGAGGAGGTCTCTTTTGTCTAGTTGGGTGGTAGATTTTCTGGCCTCAGGGTGGCCAATATTTTTTTTAGATAATCTTAATAGAGAGGTTGCTTTTCAATGGATATTTAACGATAGAGTACAATTTGGATTATTGATTAGAAACATACTACTCTGATCAAAAAGTTTCGACACTTTGCTCTTAAAATCCTGAAAACTCAATATATTTTCTCCCGGTTTGTGGCAAACGCAAGCGTCGCCCTTGGCTTGGGGACCTGCCAATTTTCAAAAATCACGCGCCACAACAGTGCGAGCAGCGGCTGTTTGAAATGAAGCCATTTTGCCCGTGCTTCGATTTCGTTAGTCACCGAAATGGAGGATCAACGAATTTGCATCAAGTTCTGTGTGAAAAACGGATTCAAGGGTGCCGAAATTTTTTGGATGTTGCAAACAGCCTACGGGGATGCCGTCATGAGCCGAAGATGAGTTTTCGAGTGGTACAAGCGCTTCAAGGAGGGTCGGGAAGAGACCGCCGACAACGAGCGTTCCGGAGACCGTCCACATCAACCACGCCTGAAAAAGTGGAAAAGGTGTTGAAACTGGTACGTGAAGACCAACGAATAACTATCAGGGAGGACTCCGAAGAAGCATGGGTATCATTCGGGTCGACTCAATCGATAATGAAGGACACTTTGGGAGTGAGAAGACTCAACGCCGTTCTCGTTCCCAAAGATTTGACTTTTGATCAAAAGAACGCCCGGAAAGAAACGACCAGTCTCAATCTCGAAGCGACAACCGACGACCCCGAATTGCTGAAGAGGGTCATTACTGGAGACGAAACATGAATTTACGGCTTTGATTTGGAAACTACCCAACAGGCATCAGAGTGGCGCTTCAAAAATGAGCCGAGACCAAAGAAAGCAAGGAAGGCTCCCAGCAAAGTCAAGGTCATGTTGACTGTGTTCTTCGACTACCAGGGCATCGTTCATCATGAATTTCAACAACAAGGCTCTACAATAACTTCTGACTCCTACCTGGGAGTTTTGAGGCGATTGAGGGAAGCGATCAGGCAGAAACGGCCGGAGCTGTGGAGAAGCAAGTCGTTTATCCTCCACCACGATAACGCGCCGGCGCACACAGCCCTCAAAATCTCGAAGTTCCTGCAGGACCACTCAACCTCTGTGTTCCCCCAACCCCCCTACAGCCCCGATTTGGCTCCCTGCGACTTTTTCCTCTTTGGAAAGCTCAAAAAAAAGTTAAAGGGTCGGAAATTTCAGAGAATAGAAGAGATCAAAGTGGAATCGAAGAAGGCCATGAAGGCGATCCTGAAAACAGACTACCAGAGGTGTTTTGCCGACTGGAAAAAAAGGTGGCTGAAGTGCATCGCGGCCAACGGGGACTACTTTGAAAGGGACAATTTGAATTTGGTAGAATAATAAAGTTTTTTTTTAACTTATGAGCAAAGTGTCAAAACTTTTTGATCAGAGTAGTAAGACTAAATCCAAATTAATGAAATGTTTTTGACACACACGTTTCGGTAACACGTATATTAAAATCATCGGGCAAGTACATTCAGTATGTCACAAACATTTCATTAATTTGGATTTGGTCTTGGTACCCTAGGTTTCTAATGGATATATATATATAAAAAGGAAAGAAAGAAACCAAAGTATAATCTCTTTAATTTAACAGACCATAATTTAACTCTTGGCCCATTTCAATTTTCAAATTCCAATTATTTCCCTTTCAAATTATTACCTTTAATTCAACCAACTATAATTGAACACTATAATTCATCGGTATATACATGTACAGTAAAACCCCTCTATAGAAAACCATAGTTCGTTATAGCCATAGTTCACTGTATTATAAAATAAAAATTGGGATTTATTTCAGGTTTCTGTTATATGGGAAAGTTTGCTATATCCCAGGTTCATTTTAGTGGGGTATTACTGTATAAGAATTTACACCAATATATTTTTGTTCTTGTCAAACAACTGCCCCAATGTGGGGAACCCATCAGTTTAATATAACACCAGAGGTGCTTGATGTTGTCAGGACTGGATGACGCCCTGCTGCCCTACGTCCACTTCTTTGTCAACCAGCGGGTGGATGGGTACCGACTCCTGCTGCTGGCCTCGGAGGACATGGAGGCTCTCCACATCTCCAAGGTGGGGCATCAGGAGCTGATCCTGGAGGCCGTCCAGCTGCTGCGCCACCTGGTGAGTCCATACACAAGATAAATATCACTCTTAGAGAATCCTTGCCATGTGGAAAAATAAACTTACTTTTAAAGAAATAGAGACAATAGTCAAAACAAAAATAAACAAGAACTGGAGGATCCCACCTAAGCTAAGCTGGTACAGTGGAGTGGACCCAGGAGGAGCTCTGAACCTCAAAAATAAACAGCACCAAACAACACTAAAAAGATTTAGAACAAGCCATCTCAAGCCATTTAAGATAGAAAATAACAACAAAATCTACCTCACTTGTCCAAAATGTAGCTTGGCACCTGCACCTCCAGAACACATTTTGTTTTGCATTAGATGCACTAAACAGGACCTTTGGGAGAGGCCACTGCTTATCATAAAACAGCTCGAAGAGCATGAGCTCATGGAATTCATGTAATCTTTACACAAGGGGATAAGAAACAACAACAACAACAAATATGCATCTCCATCTGCAGGACCAGAGAGGCCTCACCAGACCACCTCTTGGAATGTATGGGAGCCTTAAGACAGGACCTGTATTCCAAGATTATAAATTTAATCTATGAATATAGTCTCCATGACCTTGTATAATTGTACAATGAGATAATAATAAAATAATAATAATAATAAACACAACAACAAAGATCACTCTTGTAAAATGACTCCACCTGATCTTGTCCAACCTCCGGTGTGAGATCAGAACCATAGCTGCTCTACTGATGTGGCACTATTTAAAACCCCTTTACATCTAACACCCAGTTTCTTCCCAGTAGGTGCCCACTAGATCTAGAAATATACAGTTTCCTCCTTGTCTAGAGTTCATAGTGAGGAAGAAGTTGGACTGGATTCACAACAAATCCAAGTAAATATGTGAATACCTACATCACTTATTTTATTTTGTTAATCCCAACACCCTACTGCCATAGTAGCAATATCCCTGGTGTAGCTCAGCCCATTTTGAAATTAGAAATCTTGGACTTCCTGCAGTTTCTTCCCTTGAAGCCAAGCACATCAGCCACTCACACACACACACACTTGTGCATGATTACCTACTGACAAATCTCTAGCAGAATATCCTAGTCTAACTCCACAACATATTGTAGCAGCATATTTATTGATAATATAAACATAGGTTATTAATTTTGATATTTTGTTACTCAGCAAATTTCTCACATTGCCTTTGTTACGGAGTATTGAATTAGAGTTGCTATTAACTTATAGTCAGTTATATTGAAGAAGGCAATATTTTTGGCTGGGAGAAGGAAAATATTTGAATTCTATAATTCTTTAATTCAATACCCCAGGGAGTAGTTGCTTCCTATTGAATTAGAGTTAGTGATTATTAAAGATGGTGGTTAAGTTTTGTGAAAGACCGTTGAATTCTAGTCTGTTAATCAATGTAGCTATATACTGTACGATATGTACTTATCAGAGAACTTATCAATGTTCAGTTGATTTCTGTTCCACCAGATGGCGCTCTGCCCTCTGTGAAGCACATGTGCTCCTGGTCAGGATATGCCATTTTTATTTTTGATATGTACTTTGTGTGGCATCCACGGACACGGATGTTTGCCCAGCACTATGAGCTGATGTCAGAGACCCTCCAGAGCCTGTTCCTCCAACTCTCCTGCAAGGCCCGCAATCTGTACAATGAGCTCCGGATGAGCAATGCTGCGGAGGTTTCCACCCGAACACTGTCCGCTGTGGTAGACTTGCTGAAGACAGTCAAGAACCTCGTGGCCTGGATGGACAGGTCACCTTTTGAAGGCTGCAGAGATCCATTCCGCCAGAGGGTGCTGCAGATCAGCGTGGAGCTGGCTCTCACTGCGCAGCGTGACAAGTTTGCCGACCAGCCCCTGGCAGTCATTAAATCTGGGGTAGGCCTCTTCACCCTTTCTTTGCCATCCAGTCAACACACTTAGTAAAATATCATCATACAAATGCCTCCTATAGCAAAGAAAACTGTGAAGTTTTTAATGTTACTTTTTTATACTCCTCTCTTGTAAAAGTCACCTAAATGGAAAGCCAAAGAGAGAGTGTCCTCTCATGAAGGTTTTACCATATACAGTAAAACCTCTCTATAGTGAACCCCAGTGGGACAGAGCTTTTAGTTCACTATAGCCATGGTTTGGCGATTTTTTTTACTTTTCAAAATTTTAGACCGTATAATTAAAGGACAGCCATACACACTGGAAGAGGCTGCCTCTTAATAGTGGTCACTTTGTTTTAATTCCCTTAATTGACCAATTTCCTTATATTAAAACTGAATAATAAAATAAATTATTTGATGATAGGTTCTTCTTATCATTAGCATACATGTACCTCTATGTCTAATTTCAAAATTAAGACAAATCCTAGGCAAAGTTTTATTAATTATATATTCAAAGATATAAAATTATTTTTAAGCAAACTTTATCACATTATATAATACAATGTTTACTTGAAAATATGGCTCTAATGCCTTGATGCTTCAAAGCTCTCTTCAAGCATTGCACCTTTCAAATAAAGTTAATAAGTGTTTTTCTTGCATTTCATGTTTCCACATATTCTTCTTAAGTCTAAATTTCATTTTGTTTTGAACCTGTCATTGCAAACCATTGCTGGCTTGAAAATCACGATAGTTCATAGCATAAAAAATAATTTTGTTGCATCACGGGCCCATTTATTTGGACTTTTTTTTTTTTGCCCCAACACGTACGATTGCGGCAAAAGTTGAGGTTGATTCTTCTTTGTAAACAATTTTAAAAGCCTTCTATTTTATCTCCTATAATAGAAAAAAAAGTTATATTTTCTTATTTTAATCTGTTTTGAATTTTGCCTGTGTTGTTTCATTTTGAAAAGTTTTGAAATGGCTTCTTTTTTTTTTTTTTAGCATTAACGCTTTTATTCTTAGAATGTCTTTATTTTGGAAGTCATTTGCATTTTTTCTATTCAAATTTGATGGTTGCAAAGATATTCTATTTAATTAAAAGTATAATTTTTTTTTTTTTTTTTGTCGTTGAGGTACAGCTTGCACCACGCTGATGAGGGCCAACAGCCCGAAACGCGTCCGTGGTTAGCTTTTCTTGATTAATCAAGAATGGGTATTTGGCCAATTCTGGAATAATTAAAAATCAACGAGAATAGTTGATATTTATTCTGATAGATGGCGCCAGCCATCAGCAACTTTCAGTTGCACGATAAGGAGATGCCTTTTTCTTAAAAAGTATAATGTGCAAAAATATTTATGCAACATACAGCAAAAATAGAATGTAAGTGAAAACAAACAATCCCGCAATTTTTTTTTTTTTTTAAATCGCGATCCGCAAGCTGAAACATGCTCAAAATTTTATTGTTTTAAATTTTATTTAAATTACAATTTTAAGTTCGTTATAAGCCTAGTATTTTAAATTGATTTTATTATTTTTGTACCTAAAATATGTTCGTTATAGGGGTAGTTTGTTATAACGATGGTATTTTCAATGGAATGGAATCACCTTAGATTCGTTATAAGGGAAGGTTCGCAATATCCAGGGTTCATATTAGCGGGGTTTTACTGTATTTAGAAAAAATAATTCTATAGACCTCTCATTGCAATGAGAAAACATTATAATGAGAGGGAATGGCTCATCGGTGGTGAAAAATCTAGGTTGCTTCAACATTTATAAACCATGTTCTCCATTTATAATGTGTTATCAATGAGTTAAAAATCTGTTTGATATAGTTTATATATATATAGATAGAAAGAAAAAGTAACAAAAAATGTCACATACCTATTGATTGGGACTCACCGGTAGGACAAAATAATTAGTCCATTTTTGTAAAAATTGTCATTTTATGTGAATTTGTAAGCTGTAGACAGTAAAACCTTGTTAATATGAACCTAGAATATAGCGAATGTCATGGGGATATTGTCAAAGAGGTGGTGTTTGGAATGGCCGGAAGAGACTGGTATCTCAGCTCAATGGGGGATATTGTCAAAGAGGTGGTGTTTGGAATGGCCGGAAGAGACTGGTATCTCAGCTCAATTGGGGATATTGTCAAAGAGGTGACGTTTGGAATGGCCGAAAGAGACTGGTATCTCAGCTCAATGGGAGATCTTGTCAAAGAGGTGGTGTTTGGAATGGCCAGAAGAGACTGGTATCTCAGCTCAATTGGGGATATTGTCAAAGAGGTGGTGTTTGGAATGGCCAGAAGAGACTGGTATCTCAGCTCAATGGGAGATCTTGTCAAAGAGGTGGTGTTTGGAATTGCCGGAAGAGACTGGTATCTCAGCTCAATGAGGGATATTGTCAAAGAGGTGGTGTTTGGAATGGCCGGAAGAGACTGGTATCTCAGCTCAATGGGAGATCTTGTCAAAGAGGTGGTGTTTGGAATGGCCGGAAGAGACTGGTATCTCAGCTCAATGGGGGATATTGTCAAAGAGGTGGTGTTTGGAATGGCCGGTAGAGACTGGTATCTCAGCTCAATGGGAGATCTTGTCAAAGAGGTGGTGTTTGGAATGGCCGGAAGAGACTGGTATCTCAGCTCAATGGGGGATATTGTCAAAGAGGTGGTGTTTGGAATGGCCGGAAGAGACTGGTATCTCAGCTCAATGGGAGATCTTGTCAAAGAGGTGGTGTTTGGAATGGCCGGAAGAGACTGGTATCTCAGCTCAATGGGGGATATTGTCAAAGGGGTGGTATTTGGAATGGCCGGAAGCGACTGGTATCTCAGCTCAATGGGGGATATTGTCAAAGAGGTGGTGTTTGGAATGGCCGGAAGAGACTGGTATCTCAGCTCAATGGGAGATCTTGTCAAAGAGGTGGTGTTTGGAATGGCCGGAAGAGACTGGTATCTCAGCTCAATGGGGGATATTGTCAAAGAGGTGGTGTTTGGAATGGCCGGTAGAGACTGGTATCTCAGCTCAATGGGAGATCTTGTCAAAGAGGTGGTGTTTGGAATGGCCAGAAGAGACTGGTATCTCAGCTCAATGGGGGATATTGTCAAAGAGGTGGTGTTTGGAATGGCCGGAAGAGACTGGTATCTCAGCTCAATGGGGGATCTTGTCAAAGAGGTGGTGTTTGGAATGGCCGAAAGAGACTTGGATCTCAGCTCAATGGGAGATCTTGTCAAAGAGGTGGTGTTTGGAATGGCCGGAAGAGATGGTATCTCAGCTCAATTGGGGATATTGTCAAAGAGGTGGTGTTTGGAATGGCCGGAAGAGACTGGTATCTCAGCTCAATGGGGGATCTTGTCAAAGAGGTGGTGTTTGGAATTGCCGGAAGAGACTGGTATCTCAGCTCAATGGGGGATATTGTCAAAGAGGTGGTGTTTGGAATGGCCGGAAGAGACTGGTATCTCAGCTCAATGGGAGATCTTGTCAAAGAGGTGGTGTTTGGAATGGCCGGAAGAGACTGGTATTTCAGCTCAATGGGGGATATTGTCAAAGAGGTGGTGTTTGGAATGGCCGGTAGAGACTGGTATCTCAGCTCAATGGGAGATCTTGTCAAAGAGGTGGTGTTTGGAATGGCCGGAAGAGACTGGTATCTCAGCTCAATGGGGGATATTGTCAAAGAGGTGGTGTTTGGAATGGCCGGAAGAGACTGGTATCTCAGCTCAATGGGGGATATTGTCAAAGAGGTGGTGTTTGGAATGGCCGGAAGAGACTGGTATCTCAGCTCAATGGGAGATCTTGTCAAAGGGGTGGTATTTGGAATGGCCGGAAGCGACTGGTATCTCAGCTCAATAGGAGATCTTGTCAAAGAGGTGGTGTTTGGAATGGCCGGAAGAGACTGGTATCTCAGCTCAATGGGGGATATTGTCAAAGGGGTGGTGTTTGGAATGGCCGGAAGAGACTGGTATCTCAGCTCAATGGGAGATCTTGTCAAAGAGGTGGTGTTTGGAATGGCCGGAAGAGACTGGTATCTCAGCTCAATGGGAGATCTTGTCAAAGAGGTGGTGTTTGGAATGGCTGGAAGAGACTGGTATCTCAGCTCAATGGGGGATATTGTCAAAGGGGTGGTATTTGGAATGGCCGGAAGAGACTGGTATCTCAGCTCAATGGGGATATTGTCAAAGAGGTGGTGTTTGGAATGGCCGGAAGAGACTGGTATCTCAGCTCAATGGGGGATATTGTCAAAGAGGTGGTGTTTGGAATGGCCGGAAGAGACTGGTATCTCAGCTCAATGGGAGATCTTGTCAAAGAGGTGGTGTTTGGAATGGCCGGAAGAGACTGGTATCTCAGCTCAATGGGGGATATTGTCAAAGGGGTGGTATTTGGAATGGCCGGAAGCGACTGGTATCTCAGCTCAATAGGAGATCTTGTCAAAGAGGTGGTGTTTGGAATGGCCGGAAGAGACTGGTATCTCAGCTCAATGGGGGATATTGTCAAAGGGGTGGTGTTTGGAATGGCCGGAAGAGACTGGTATCTCAGCTCAATGGGAGATCTTGTCAAAGAGGTGGTGTTTGGAATGGCCGGAAGAGACTGGTATCTCAGCTCAATGGGAGATCTTGTCAAAGAGGTGGTGTTTGGAATGGCTGGAAGAGACTGGTATCTCAGCTCAATGGGGGATATTGTCAAAGGGGTGGTATTTGGAATGGCCGGAAGAGACTGGTATCTCAGTTCAATGGGAGATCTTGTCAAAGAGGTAGATGTCAGTTTTTAGCCTCTAAATAGAATGTAATGTCTGGTTGACCTCACAATTTTTATGGAGTTTGATACCAAATACAGCCAAATTGATAGAAAGTTAGAATACAAGACCTATGTCACACCTATATAATCACATTTTTTAAACTATAAAAGTTACTTGTAACTATGCAGAGTATAATTTTTTAACCACTCTATACTTTTCCTCTCCACTCTGATTTCCTTTTTAAAATTCCCAAAATAAATAAATATCATTCTTCCTTTCTTCTTCGAACAATTATAACAGAGTCCATGGATTTTTAATTTTTGTTTTTATTAGGCAGGACTAGATTGACCTCCAGTGACATACTCAACATTTAGGTTGGATGCTCTTGTCTCTTTTTCCAGAATTATCATTTCTTGTCTTGTCATTGAAGGTGTAAAAAGCACTGCAAACTCTCGTGTTCCTTTATAGTATTTTATAAGCATTTACCAGCTATAACATCAAGATCTGATTAGCATATAAAATTATGCTCTTCTGGTTATAAATTAATTTGCAAGGACTTTTCTCAGAGAGTACCATCTTCTTTCAGGACAAGACTTTATTGTTGTTTATTATCAGAGTTATTGTTGTTCTGATTCATAGAAGTATTGAAAGAAGCTGTGCAGTGCCAGCCAACTTGTAGAGTCCATTATAAAACAATAAAAGGTGCACACAAGAAGGAAGGAAAGAGATGTAAAGGAGGGGAGGGTGGAAGTTGAAATTCTCGGTAATTAACAGCCAAGCTGCCGTAATTAGATGTTTTGGAATGTCTAATGACATTTATCCTGCTACCCACGCTCCAATGTCATCAACCCTGTTCCTCATCATGTTAATTTCCACTCATGGACAAAACTTACGGAAGTTGTACCTTTTAGCATGTATATTGGACAATAACTTTGAAAGATATTACAGTGACCTTTATTGAAGACATACAAGATAATCAATGTGAACAAAATTTCCTCTGTCTCTTTAAAAAAAAAATAGACTACCGGTGACATCAAAGACTTTCCACTTCCTAAGTTTTGGCTATGATTGTATTATCCGTGTTCTTGATTTGACCATTCCAGCAAAGTAGCTTTTCTAAAATGTGAAAGGTTGTTTGTTACTAGTAGGTAGTTGATAGTCAAAAAGATAGCTGTGTCTTTCTGATATGTGAATGAATGGCTTAATGAATCTACTTCTAATTATACCACTCAGCTGAGGTAACAACCATGTGGCTCAGTGTCTCCATCTAGCCGATCTAGCTGACAGCTTGATCCAATCTCCACCGGACTCTCTGATCCTCCAACCAGCCTCCCTGGACCTCACCACCATCAAGAAAAAGTCAGATGAGGATCTGGTAGGTTGTCTCTTGTCAACGCAATCTTGTGCAGCACCTAAACAGCCTGTGTTGTTGCGCAGGGACTTCAAATGATGACGCAGTATCCCGGAAATCACATTGTTGGAGGACTCAAGTACCAGGTTGGTCACCCATCTTATTTTGTTACCATTTTCACTTTCATAATCCAAGCCCCATATGGGAATTCCTTTCTCTTTCATAGAAAACAAATTAACAAGCATCAGTAATGCCCTTGGAAATACATCAACCATTTAGAAATTTAGATGCTGTAATTGCTTTCATACAACCTAGACTAACCAAAATGTAAATTCTGCCTATCATCTATGACAACTTTGTTGTCGTTGCATCTAAAATAGAACCTATCTATTGTAACCTTCTATAAAATATACAGAGAGACCTCTATGAGAGGCCACTCGCACTAGTTGACACCTCTCAATAAAAGACAATTTTTATCTCCAAAATTACCATTTTTACTAATTTGCTACACTCTTTGGACATATCTCTACAAAGGACAGTTTTCATTGTCCCAGAATTACCATTTTTATTAATTTGCTACTCTCTGGTAAGAGGACACCTCTCCATAAAAGACAATTTTTATCTCCAAAATTACCATTTTTACTAATTTGCTACACTCTTTGGACATATCTCTACAAAGGACAATTTTCATTGTCCCAGAATTACCATTTTTATTAATTTAATACTCTCTGGTAAGAAGACACCTCTCAATAAAACTCAGTTTTTATCTTCAAAATTGCCATTTTTACTAATTTGCTACTCTCTGGCAAGAAGATACCTCTTTTTTTTTTGGCTCTGCAACTCCTTTAGAGAGAAGTTCTACTGTATTTGGTCTTTTTCCCCTGTGTTTTTAGCTATAATCCAAATTTTAACATATGATAGCTTATACTGAAAATACATCTACCACATGGCAGTGCACATGTGAAAGTTAAACAGGTAACAAGAATAGCAAGTTAGAAAATTTTCCAAACAATGCTCAAATGTTAAAGATAGTTCACCTTTTTGGATTTAGTCTTTCATATTTTATGGATAGATTGAAAATTTTTTAAAAACCAAACTTCTGTATGATCAGCAAGACAGCTGGGAAAGCTTAAATTAAATCTCTTTATAACAAACCAAATTTATTCACCTGCTCTTAGTTTTCTATTTCCTACAGAAATTCTTTCTTACCTTGGACTTCCATTTTATCTTTAGTTTCTTACGACACAGGGATATTTTTCACACAATTTAACTGAAACTTGGGGTCTGTCCACACAGGGTCCGTCTCACCGGAGCAAGAAACTGGACTATGGAGATGAGATAGTCCAGGTCAACTATCAGACTGTGGTAAGTCCACTCTAACTACAATAATTTCCACCCCTTAACCAGGCATGCAGTGGCTACTCTTAAACGCAAAGGCACAGATGAAAAGGCTCTTTGTCTTTTTGAAGGTTCTGGGCACTGTGTTCTTTGTGATTGTAAGGGACTTGTTGAGCTTTTCTTTTTTCCTGTGGTGCCACAATTAATGCTGAGAGATACCTTCCACTTTATAGGCTGCAGGTTGGGACACGAAAACTTGGTCAAATTATCGGAAGTTTCAAATTGTTGTGTTGAATTAACACAAGGTTATACTGTATATATTTAATGCTTTTGAAATATATATCTCAATTATTTTATATCATATAGCTAATTCAAGAAGATATTCCGGCTACAGATGATATACATACCAGTCAGCAGTCTAGCCCCGATGTGTCCAGGTGGGGTGGCAACACAACAAGCTCCTGTACGCCATGAATGAGTGCTCCAACCAGGTCCTGCTCACCATCAAGAAGAGACCGCACCATGCAGAGAGTGGAGAGGTAGACAGCTCTCTCCCTCTTTTGTGATGGTTTCTCACAAACTTGCCCCAGGTTCTCCTCCACAAGCCCTACCGTGTCCCACTGAAGAAGATTGAGTTTGTCTCCAGCTCCAGTTCCAGCCAGCAACGCAACAGGTTGGTTCCTCAAGGTTTCCTAATGTTATTGGTCAGTAGGGAATTCCTAATTACAAAGTAGGGAAATGTAGTGAGTTGGTTGAAATAATGAGTTGTTTCTCTTTATATATATATATTTTTTTGCTTATCCCTAGTACACGTGGTACAGGCCATGATAATCATGGTGGGTAGAAGTAGGCAACTGCTTTTACTGTAAGTGCACCCCATGTCTGCACATGCGAAAAGCAATTCAACTTTGCTCTTACAAATGTGCCAGAGCCCTGTTTGGTTACTTGCATTCGCTGGTGGGGTTGGACTTTTGCAAAAAAATCAGGGGCCATTGGAGCATTTTTTTTTTTTTATCAGAAAAAAGTGAAAATGCGGGAATCGAACCCGGGTCGTAGCGGTCGAAAACCAACAGTTTAGACCATCCTTCCACCAACCCCCCTTCTTTATATAATACACTAGTAGAAAAGCCCGTCCAAGGACGGGATCGGCTAGAGCAGGTGGATTGAGAGGTTTAAATCGGTTCAAGTTCGACTTTTCCTTTGGAACAGCATTTATGAAAAGTTTTACTGTATGTCGTTTGTTCCAATTCGAAATACTTTGCTCTACATTTTGGGCAAACTTGATCAAGTTGGCCACAAAAGTGCAGGGGAATTTGATCTTCCTCGAAACATGTCCCTGTTGGCAAAGGTAGATTATCTCCGTGTCGAATTCTTTGCATCCTCAGCCTACTGTTTTCCCTTTGAAGGGCTCTTTGATTTTCGCTCATATTCATTCGGTATTGCCGTTGTTGTCCATTATGCCGTTCTCTTACGGGTGAATTTAAACGTCTTTGTCGCTGCTGTTCAATACGACGTTGCTTTGCTTCGATGGCCTCAACAATAGAAAGGGCTCTTTTAGGAGACATTGTTTATAAAAATAAAATAATCAAGCTAAATTAAAAAATAAAATTATTTAAAAAATATTGTTCCTCAAATATTCACCGAATAAATTGCCGACGTCACGTCACACGCCACGTCACACAGAATGGACCAATCCTATTCGGCTTCAACGAACAGACGCTTTATTATCCCGTGCTCAGTCCCATCTCATCACGTAGTCAGTCCCATTTCATCCCGTGCTCAGTCCCATCTCATCCCGTGCTCAGTCCCATCTCATCCCGTGGTCAGTCCCATCTCATCCCGTGGTCAGTCCCATCTCATCCCTTGCTCAGTCCCATCTCATCCCGTGCTCAGTCCCATCTCATCCCGCTGTCAGTCCCATCTCATCCCGTGCTCAGTCCCATCTCATCCCGTGGTCAGTCCCATCTCATCCCGTGTTCAGTCCCATCTCATCCCGTGTTCAGTCCCATCTCATCCCGTGATCATTCCCATCTCATCCCGTGATCATTCCCATCTCATCCCGTGCTCAGTCCCATCTCATCCCGTGGTCAGTCCCATCTCATCCCGTGCTCAGTCCCATCTCATCCCGTGCTCAGTCCCATCTCATCCCGTGCTCAGTCCCATCTCATCCCGTGATCATTCCCATCTCATCCCGTGATTATTCCCATCTCATCCCGTGCTCAGTCCCATCTCATCCCGCGCTCAGTCCCATCTCATCCCGTGCTCAGTCCCATCTCATCCCGTGGTCAGTCCCATCTCATCCCGTGCTCAGTCCCATCCCATCCCGTGCTCAGTCCCATCTCATCCCGCTGTCAGTCCCATCTCATCCCGTGCTCAGTCCCATCTCATCCCTTGCTCAGTCCCATCTCATCCCGTGCTCAGTCCCATCTCATCCCGTGGTCAGTCCCATCTCATCCCGTGCTCAGTCCCATCTCATCCCTTGCTCAGTCCCATCTCATCCCGTGCTCAGTCCCATCTCATCCCGTGGTCAGTCCCATCTCATCCCGTGATCATTCCCATCTCATCCCGTGATCATTCCCATCTCATCCCGTGCTCAGTCCCATCTGATCCCGCTGTCAGTCCCATCTCATCCCGTGCTCAGTCCCATCTCATCTCGTGCTCAGTCCCATCTCATCCCGTGTTCAGGCCCCATCTCATCCCGTGATCATTCCCATCTCATCCCGTGCTCAGTCCCATCTCATCCCGTGGTCAGTTTCATCTCATCCCGTGCTCAGTCCCATCTCATCCCGTGGTCAGTTTCATCTCATCCCGTGCTCAGACCCATCTCATCCCGTTGTCAGTCCCATCCCATCCCGTGCTCAGTCCCATCTCATCCCGTGCTCAGTCCCATCTCATCCCGTGGTCAGTCCCATCTCATCCCGCTGTCAGTCCCATCTCATCCCGTGCTCAGTCCCATCTCATCCCGTGATCATTCCCATCTCATCCCGTGATCATTCCCATCTCATCCCGTGCTCAGTCCCATCTCATCCCGTGGTCAGTCCCATCTCATCCCGCTGTCAGTCCCATCTCATCCCGTGCTCAGTCCCATCTCATCCCGTGGTCAGTCCCATCTCATCCCGTGTTCAGTCCCATCTCATCCCTTGCTCAGTCCTATCTCATCCCGTGCTAAGTCCAATCTCATCCCGTGGTCAGTCCCATCTCATCCCGCTGTCAGTCCCATCTCATCCCGTGCTCAGTCCCATCTCATCCCGCTGTCAGTCCCATCTCATCCCGTGCTCAGTCCCATCTCATCCCGTGGTCAGTTTGATCTCATCCCGTGATCATTCCCATCTCATCCCGTGATCATTCCCATCTCATCCCGTGCTCAGTCCCATCTCATCCCGTGCTCAGTCCTATCTCATCCCGTGATCATTCCCATCTCATCCCGTGCTCAGTCCCATCTCATCCCGTGATCATTCCCATCTCATCCCGTGCTCAGTCCCATCTCATCCCGTGGTCAGTTTCATCTCATCCCGTGGTCAGTCCCATCTCATCCCTTGCTCAGTCCTATCTCATCCCGTGCTCAGTCCCATCTCATCCCGTGGTCAGTCCCATCTCATCCCGCTGTCAGTCCCATCTCATCCCGTGCTCAGTCCCATCTCATCCCGTGGTCAGTCCCATCTCATCCCGCTGTCAGTCCCATCTCATCCCGTGCTCAGTCCCATCTCATCCCGTGGTCAGTCCCATCTCATCCCGTGTTCAGTCCCATCTCATCCCGTGTTCAGTCCCATCTCATCCCGTGCTCAGTCCCATCTCATCCCGTGGTCATTCCCATCTCATCCCGTGCTCAGTCCCATCTCATCCCGTGCTCAGTCCCATCTCATCCCGTGCTCAGTCCCATCTCATCCCGTGCTCAGTCCCATCTCATCCCGTGATCATTCCCATCTCATCCCGTGATCATTCCCATCTCATCCCGTGCTCAGTCCCATCTCATCCCGTGCTCAGTCCCATCCCATCCCGTGCTCAGTCCCATCTCATCCCGTGGTCAGTCCCATCTCATCCCTTGCTCAGTCCTATCTCATCCCGTGCTCAGTCCCATCTCATCCCGTGGTCAGTCCCATCTCATCCCGTGCTTAGTCCCATCTCATCCCGCTGTCAGTCCCATCTCATCCCGTGCTCAGTCCCATCTCATCCCGTGCTCAGTCCCATCTCATCCCGTGTTCAGTCCCATCTCATCCCGTGATCATTCCCATCTCATCCCGTGATCATTCCCATCTCATCCCGCGCTCAGTCCCATCTCATCCCGTGCTCAGTCCCATCTCATCCCGTGGTCAGTCCCATCTCATCCCGTGCTCAGTCCCATCCCATCCCGTGCTCAGTCCCATCTCATCCCGCTGTCAGTCCCATCTCATCCCGTGCTCAGTCCCATCTCATCCCTTGCTCAGTCCCATCTCATCCCGTGCTCAGTCCCATCTCATCCCGTGGTCAGTCCCATCTCATCCCGTGCTCAGTCCCATCTCATCCCTTGCTCAGTCCCATCTCATCCCGTGCTCAGTCCCATCTCATCCCGTGGTCAGTCCCATCTCATCCCGTGATCATTCCCATCTCATCCCGTGATCATTCCCATCTCATCCCGTGCTCAGTCCCATCTCATCCCGTGCTCAGTCCCATCTGATCCCGCTGTCAGTCCCATCTCATCCCGTGCTCAGTCCCATCTCATCTCGTGCTCAGTCCCATCTCATCCCGTGTTCAGTCCCATCTCATCCCGTGATCATTCCCATCTCATCCCGTGCTCAGTCCCATCTCATCCCGTGGTCAGTTTCATCTCATCCCGTGCTCAGTCCCATCTCATCCCGTGGTCAGTTTCATCTCATCCCGTGCTCAGACCCATCTCATCCCGTTGTCAGTCCCATCCCATCCCGTGCTCAGTCCCATCTCATCCCGTGCTCAGTCCCATCTCATCCCGTGGTCAGTCCCATCTCATCCCGCTGTCAGTCCCATCTCATCCCGTGCTCAGTCCCATCTCATCCCGTGATCATTCCCATCTCATCCTGTGATCATTCCCATCTCATCCCGTGCTCAGTCCCATCTCATCCCGTGCTCAGTCCCATCTCAACCCGTGGTCAGTCCCATCTCATCCCGTGGTCAGTACCATCTCAGCCGGCCACGTCACTTAAGTGGGGGGGGGGGCGGCCAAGCCAATCAAGTTTGAACACGTGACACAGAATGGACCAATCCTATTCGGCTTCAACGAACAGACGCTTTATTATATGTGATAGTGTGATTACTTGAATACAAATGGTAAAAATGCTCATTTTGACAACTGGCCTTTGTAAAGAGATCTGCTCTTGCGGGAGAGTTGCTGATTGATAAAATGGTCATTTTGGCAACCTTGCTTTGTAGAGAGGTATCCTTTCACGGAGGTGTTCTAATGTACTACCAAGTTATAAAAGAGTCTGTTATAACAAGGTTCCACTCTTTATGGATATGATAAAGGAAGAAGAGTGCCTGGATCTGTGTTAATTGAGAGAAAAATGGAGAGAGATATATAAATATTCTGAGGAATATTTCAGTAGCTCTGGGTTGAAGATGGAATTGTGTATGTTGTAGTAATTTTCAACTCCTGAGGATGAAAAGCCTATTTCCAAAGAGTTCCATTAAACCCAATCACACCAGGAATCAACACACTCCTCCAAATACACAGAAGAATACATTGTAAACACTATACTCTAGTTGTAGTCTAGGTCCTGTAGATTAAACCTACTGGGAGGATTGATGAGCCAGGCCTTCCTAATACACAGAAGAATACATTGTAAACACTATACTCTAGTTGTAGTCTAGGTCTTGTAGATTAAACCTACTGGGAGGATTGATGAGCCAGGCCTTCCTAATACACAGAAGAATACATTATAAACACTATACTCTAGTTGTAGTCTAGGTCCTGTAGATTAAACCTACTGGGAGGATTGATGAGCCAGGCCTTCCTAATAGTTTCATCTTCCATTTAGCAATTGTCAGAGTTCATCCAAGATTTAGGATTCTTTCAGTCCAGAGTCCCCAATTCTATTCTATAATGAACACTTGTGTTCTAAGACCTAGCTCATTTAAAGCCTCTAATTCAATTTTGTTTTTCTAATTTGATTGTATTTTAAGAAAAAAATGTATTCAAATTGCCTACCTTTGTAGAAATGAACTAATTTTTTTCCATTTATTGTTAAGCCAAGTTGCAGCTTTGCAGGGTAATTGACCTTGGTTTCCTCTTTTTTTTTTTTTCGTATTCTACATGTTTCCTGAGTAGGTTTCCATATTAAAGGTAAATTTAAAAAATTATAATAATAATGAAATACTTACTTTAAAAGTTGCTATGTTTATTTATTTGTTGTCGTCCTCGTAGTCTTCACGTTAGTAGCTCTTGCCTCAAATTGTTTTGTCTTCACGCCTATCTTCCAGGTGATGTGAAGTTCCAGTGGTTTTAAATATACAAAATAATGAATATAAATACTCTGCAATAATATAATACATAATCAATGAAGAGAGTTAATTGATTTTTTTTTTGCTTATTCCTAGTACACGTGGTACAGGCCATGATAATCATGGTGGGTAAAAGTAGGCGGCTGCTTTTACTGTAAGTGCACCACATGTCTGCACATGTGAAAAGCAGTTCAACTTTTCACTTACAAATGTGTCAGAACACTGTTTGGTTACTTGCACTCGCTGGTGGGGTTGGACTTTTGCAAGAATCAGGGGCCATTGGAGCATTTTTTTTTTTTTTTATCAGAAAAAAAGTGTCCAATGCGTGAATCGAACCCGGGTCGTAGTGGTCGAAAACCAACGGTTTAGACCATCCTTTCATTAATATTAAAATTATTATTATAATTCAAATCAATTATGAAATAGAATTAGGAAAATTCCTTCTATTTGAAATGAGAAATGCATTAGGAATTACTTTATGCATTTTACAGAATTTAAGACCTTTTTAGCAAAGGTTATAAATATGCCTTAGGGGGAAATCTGAAACAAAAAGAAAAATTGGATATTATTTCTAAAACAGAAGAAATATGCAAAATTCTTAACCCTAACAAGGCAGCAAATATAAGATTTGAAGTTAGTAATTCATTAAAATCAAATCAATTATATAAAAATACTATAATTTTGATAACAAAAAGGGCATATAAATCATGATGCAGCAGTATAAACAAAAGGTAACAAGACCAAATACAAATAATTCAAATGTTTGTGATGTTTCCCTGTAACATTGTTGTTACCCTTATCAAACAAAAGTACTGAGTGTATCAAAACTCTGATGATTGTAACAATGCTGTTACCGAAATGCCTTGAATATTTTCAATAATTTGAATTTGGTCTTGTTATAGCTTTTGTTTCTAACCTATAATCAAAATTGTACCTTATCACTCCATTTATATACATAGAACCTTCTTGTAAAGGATAACACCTAATTGCATAGCCAAAGTGTCCTTTAGGGAGAGGTATCCCCTTACTGGAGAGTTGCTAAATTGTAAAAATGGTAATTTTGCAAATGAAAACTGTCCTTTTTGGAGAGGTGTTCACTAGCGGGGTCTCCGCTAAAGGGAGGTTCTACTGTATACTTGATATACATTAATTTAAAATTTTATTTTTAAAGGTTTTCAGTGATTTGATGTTGAAAAATATCAGATTTAACTCTATATATAAGATTGGAGACTGAGAAATGCTGACCTTTTTGCTTGTTATAGTTAATATGGAAAATAAAAAAATTGAATATAATTATTTGAAAAAGTATCTCACAAAAAAATAATAATAATTCCCTATTCAATAAATAGTAGACTTATGATGAAGAAAGAGATTTTGCTTGTGTATATTGCTTTGGATTATTTATTTAAAGATCTTTGAAGTTGTACAAAATGTTCTCTGAGGTAAGACAACTGATGTTTAACAGCGGCAGCACCAAGGAAGGTGAGCCGGGCACTAAAGGCAGACGTGGCCCAATGCCACGACCTCGCCACCTCCTCCAGCGCAGAGCCACGGTCAGCGGAGCGTCTCCCACAGTCACCAAAGCTCCAGTCAGCTTGGACCAGCTGCTAGATGGGCTGCGGCGTAAGGAAGCTGTCGCTCGCAGCATTTCACACGACCCTTCTGCCACAGTCGCTCCAAGTAAGTAGAACTTCCAGATGAAATCACAACTACAAAAAGCTTTTATTAAGACCTTTTGGTTTTATGCAAATTATTCTCCAAGCAGAATGTAGGATACATGCAGGAATAACAGTAACAGTACTAGTAATCAGAAATGTTATTTACAGTGTATTAAATAATGAGAAAAAAATAAAGGAAGGGCTTACTGTAAACTTATATACAAGCAGTACTTTTCCTTAAAGAACAATGTTGTTGTCATGTCCAATGAAGAGCCTCAGATGTCTCCATGCATCTCTATCACAGCAACAGCAATGTCCACAATCTTGGGTGTGTAAAAGTTGCTGCTCTGGGTCCATGAGAATATGTGGGTAGGTGTTAGTTCCACACCAGGACAGTTGTTGCATGTCCTATAGGTTCTTGTGCCATCTGGATGTATTGTCATTTCTTTGTAGTCTTTTGTTCTGAGTCTTGTTATGGTTTTTGTAATTATTCTCTCTGAGTTTATTTTGCATATTTGATCTTTAAAGAACAATAATTAGTAGAATTGACAGTTCTATACATAATTATCAGGCATCTTTATAGTTTTATACATGGATGAATTAAGTGAAGAGGGTTGTCTAAAGTTGGAATTTAAAGTACTTAGGGTTTAATTAATTAGTTCATTCACCCAGTTGTTCAGTAGAAGCCACAGGATTCATAAAGTTACTTTGAATATCATTCGCAGCTTTATAAAATTTAAAATATTTCCAGATGAAATTGTAGATGCGAGTGAGAGACACTTCAAGGTCATATTGTACCATCTTAGATATGAAGGTCTGCAGGCCATTATGAAACTTCATTTCTTTTTTGAAGAAAATAATTTTCCAAGCTTATTAAAGGATGAACTGTATCAGAACCAATACAGATTGGTGATCAATCTTTTTTTGATAAGTTTCTTATAAAAGTAATGGAAAGTCCCATCTCTCCTTGGTTTGGAATCAGTTTTCCTTCTCTGTGTGAATGACCTGTCAGTTCCATCCGCCTGGCTTTTGACATTAGGTTTCTATAACCTACCTGCTTTCAAGGCATTTATTTCATTACCATAATATATATATATACAGTAGAACCTTCATGAGAGGACACTCCGACTAGAGGATACCTTTCTACAAAGGATAGTTTTCATTGTCAAAATTACCATTTTTGCTATTTAACAACTCTCAGGTAAAAGGACACTTTTGCTTTGAAACTAAGTGTTCTTTACAGAGAGGTTTTACTGTATATGTAATAACAATTGTCAATATATATACAAAATTTTCATATGTATCACATAATTATAAATAGTGTAATAGCCCCAAAGTGTAGTAGAAATCAACATTCCAGCTTGACCATCATGTAATCACAAATAAGATAATAAAGTTTTATTGAGAGGTATCCACACCCAGGCAAGGTAAGGTCCAATTTTGTGAATATTATGTCATTTCCTCTAAGGGAACTTCCATAAGCAGTTAGTGAGTTTTATGGCCACCGCCGGACAACGACAGATCATCTCTCCCTCTTTTACAGAACAGACACCCTCCTGGACCTTGCCGTGTCCTTAGCTGCTGGCCTCTCAGATGCCATCCATTCTGCCTTGTCCTATGTGTTACCCATAGACTCCTGAAATCATTTTGGCCCCATGATTGCTTGAGGTACGACATATATATGTGATAATCTGTATATAGCAATATGTAACCCCACCACAATCTATGCAATGTATTGTCAAAAGATTTAATAAAAGTTAGGCTTCGCGAAAAGGGAATAACAATTAACAGGATTGCATCATCCAGGAAGTAAAGGTCACTGTCCAGGACCCATAAAACTTAAGTTCAAAGACCTTCTTCTTCCTGGAAGATTGCAATCATGGCGACAATGGAGGTACTAAGCCAATCACATTTAAGCATGACAAATCAACAACCAATCACCTTTAAGCATGACCAACTGATAGCGAATCATCAGAGAGCACGTGGAAGGATCTCCACCAATGAGAAGCCGAGAGAGTTAATGACGATGATCTCGGACAAGAAGTAAAAAAGAAGGTAGGTGACCGTGCTAGAAGCAAGGTGTGCTCAACATAGGCTCCAACTAAGGTAGTGTCCGCTCCATCATGTGAAAGGCAAAGTACCTCCTCCAGTCTCATCACTCTCCCCTTTCGCAAGGTCTATTTTCTATCCCATCCAGGTGTACTCGTTATTCCCCTGTGGAAAACCACCATTCGACCAAGACTGCGCCATCAATCACCAATTCAACATAATCCGACATAGGATTCAACCAGGACTCACCAGGATTCAAAACGGGTTATTACAGTAAGTCGACAGGATCCAACAAGAGTCGACAGGATCTTACACAACTCGACAGGATCCGACCGACAGGAATATTATATATATGTAATATTGTTGCAAATGTCGATGTATGGATAAGCTGGCAGTCGTGTACGTGAGGCAAGTGTTGATATTCTTTCCACACGCGGACAACAAGAAGCAGAGGCAGGACTAGATGTTAGCACAGAGAGTGATCGGGGACAGCCCATGGGACAGAGGTAGAGGCCATGACACAAACTTGGATGCTTATCCCCGAGACATGGAGAGAGAGACCGTCACGGCCTGCCAAGAAAAACACCCTAGAACCATCTGCTGCTGACCCCCCGCCAAAACCTGTCCTGTTTACAGGGGTCGTCTATAAAGAGTCCCTGGGGGGGGCCCCACATGGGCTGGGCATTGGCTTTTTTCCTCTCCTCTATCCCTGCCTCCAGCTGACCGAACACTCTTTGGATCTCTATTTTGACGTCACCATTTTTTAGTTTAAATACAAATAGGGGGTTAAAATACAAAGAGTTTATATACAAAACATGGGGTGGTAGTAAATAGAAAGTGTCATACAGTTTAAAATATACTATATATATATATATATTCTTAGCTATCTAAGTTCAAGGTAATAAGACCAAATCCAAATAAATAAATAGTGTGTGACATTTCGGTAACAGCATTGTTACCGAAATGTCACACACTATTTATATTTTTGGATTTGGTCTTATTACCTTGTGTTTATAATCTATAATCCACATTGTGCCTTATCAGCTATCTAAGTTGTTTTCTATAATGTCTCAATTTTATTTCTGCAAGAGCTTCTACTCCTAGCTACTTCCCAATCTCTACTATGTTTTAGGGCATTTTTTAAAGGCAAAGGTGAGCCTATAGAAGCAAAGTCCCATTTAAATGTATGCCAGTTTTGTACAGTAAATCAAAAATGACATCTACTGAACTAAACCCACCTCCATATCCTTATTCGTTTAGGCAGTCACTTTTGGAATGTTCAACTCTATCCAAGTGTATTTATTCTTAACTCTGTTTATTCTTACTTGTAAGAGATCACTTATGTAATCAACAAGTGCTTAACATGGTGTGATGGTTGTTGGGTTCAGGTTCAATAAGTGGGGGAGAGGCCCGCAAGAGGTTTGCCAAGCAACAGCACCTCACTGTGGCGGACTACAAGCCTCCACCCAGTCCCACTGGACCTGAGGAGTCTGTTGGGCCTACTAGCATTCCCATCCCTCCCACAAGGTTAGTCTTCTTCTTATTTCATACTCCTCCTTTTCTATTATTACAGTATAACTTCGCTATAATAAACCTGGGATCTTGCAAGTTTTCCCTTATAACGAACCAGAAATAATCCCTATTTTTACTTTATAATACCAGCAGACACCGGGAATAATAAACCTGGGATATTGCAAACTTTCCCTTATAATGAACCAGAAATAATCCCTATTTTTACTTTATAATACTGGCAGACACCATTAAAAGTCTCAAGCTTTACAAGCTTGATACCCTAATATGATTGAGTGGAGATAAGAAAGAAGAAAACTTTATAATACAGTGAACTATGGCTATAGTAAACCAAAGGTTTAGTCCCATTGGGGTTCGCTATAGAGGGGTTTTACTGTGAACACAAGGTAATAAGGCCAAATCCAAATAAATAAATAGTGTGTAATGTTTCGGTAACAACGCTTTTACCGAAACGTCACACACTATTTATATAATCTATAATCCAAATTGTGCCTTATCGGGTTTTACTGTGTTTTCTATTCTCCTTGTGCTGATGAAAGGGTCAATTCATATTAAAGTGAGTTGACTTATTGGGAGAAACCAAATTTAGTCATTTTAGCCCCTGCCATTTAGTATGTCCAGCCTTTCTTTCTCTTGATTTATCTCTGCTCAGACTACTTTTCCCACTTATGATTATTCCCGTAAGGAGTGGTCATTTCTTTTAGCAGAAGGAGGGGCTTAGTTACAGTGTAGAGGAGCCTACCTTGTGTGTCCAGCATTCCAGTTCCCTCTAGACCACCCCCTCCAATCCCTGTAGACCTCCCTCCCCCTCAGCTGTCCCCACCAACAGCTGCAAGACCAGAGGCTTCTACATCCAGCAGCAAGGCTCCGTACCAATTCACCACATTTACCAGTAGGGCATCACCTGATGTTTCCTCCCCCAACAGTAAGACATCTTGCCATGAGATGTCATCCCCCATCAACAAGACAGCTCCACATGATATTCCCTCCCCCAGCAAGACTTCCTCCCATGAGAGCCCCACCTCTAACAACAAGGCCTCACAGGCAATAATGCAACCAGAAGCAGCAGCTGCCGCTGATGAGGCTTCAGATTCTCAACATCTCAAACTGGGTGAGTGGCCTTGTTTCTTCCATTGACGAACAAAAATTTGGTCTTTTTTTTTTTTTTCCTGTCCTAACCTGCAGCCTATCAAATAGCCAGCAATAATTCAACCAACAAAAATTTGACACTTATGATAATTTGACCATTTCTTAAAATAAGTGTTGACAACAATTATCAAATTTAATTGTTGTTTAAATGCTACTTTAGCGCTGAAAATACATTATTTAAGGATTAGGGATAATTAGCACATGCTCATCATGGCTAAAAGTGTGGCATTGCAGCAATGCCAGGACACTTCAGCCATAGTTAGTACATGTGCATGGTAGCAACAAGTGCCACATTGAAGAAGCACAAACGCCTACACCGGCCGTATGTCACATGCTATTTTCATTTCTCATGGACAATTTAGGTGTCGTATGTTTGATAACCTAAGCAGCTGTGCAAGTCACTGACTTAGGCAATGAGGTTTCTTGGAGAGTGACTTTCTGCTAGTAGAAAGAACTTAAAGAGACCTGCATGGCTTTTGAAGATTCATCAGCTAGAATGTACCCGTTCTAGCCCAAAGGTAAACATTTCTTTGAAAGATCATGCTTTTTAAAATAAAATTTATAGCGTTTTCTCTGTGAACTTTATTGAAGACATGCGAGATAATCAAGTGTGAAGAGCCTCTGTCTCCTTCAAAAAAAATATACGACCAGCAACATCAACATATGAAACTTCCATAAGTTTTGTCCATGAGTGTATTCACTTAAGATTGAAAACTCATTTTAAAATATTCTATGGTTTTTTTCTCATTCAGTACTTTTGTCTGATAATGGTAACAATGCTGTTACTGAAACGTCATACACTATTTATTTATTTATTTGAATTTGATCTTGTTACCTAGTGTTTCTAAATCTATAATCCTAATTGCACCTATTCATCACTCAGATTAAAATAGTATTTGCAATTTGTCATATTTTCAAAAATGGTAATTGCAATCACTAAATGTTTTTCATGAAACATTTTAATTAAATGAAATAAATGAATTGGATTTTATATATTAGAAACACAAGGTAATTAGACCAAATCCAAATAAATAGTGTGTGACATTTTGTTAACATAGCTCTTACCGAAACATCACACACTTTTTTTTTTTTTATATATTTGGATTTGGGCGTATTACCTTGTGTATATGAAATTTTAAAAAAGGCCCAATGGTATCAATTCCTCTAGTGTTAATTAATTTTTTTTTTACAAGAATGTGTGTATGTGAAAAAATATTTTCAAAAAATATAAAGGTCAGGTGTTGGTATTAAAATCAAAAAAGGCATATTCAGACCACGTTTTGCATGAACTTTTTAGATGGCAGAGTGACATCTAGTGGAACAGAATTCAACTAAACATTGATTTAGCCTGTTCCCTGATATTTGGCCAACCCATTTTCTTGATTAAAAAAAAAGAAAAGCCATCCACGAATGCATTTCGAGATTTGGTCAGGATATGCCTTTTTTGATTTTAACAGTATATTTATTTTCTAAAAAAAATATTATTTTAATGATTAATATTTGTTTATTTTACAAAAATGTTCACTAGCAATGAATGTTGTGATGAAATCATCTAACCAACTATAATTTAACTGAAAGCTCTCTGATCCCTTGGGGGGCTGAATTAGAGAAGTTAGACTGGACATGTGAACAAGACAAGGTAAGTCCACAAGAAACTCAGGTGATTCAGAACAAGATTATGTACCCTATTTTATATTTTCAAACATATTAAAGTAGACTTTAGTGGACACCTCTCCACAAAGGACAGTTTTCATTTACAAAATTACCATTTTTACAATTTAGCAACTCTCCAGTAATAGCACACCTCTCCCTAAAAGACACTTTGGCTCTGCAATTAGGTGTCCTTTACAGGGAGGTTCTACTGTATGTAAATAGAAGTAACCAGGGAGGATTGCTCCCTGTCATGGAGCGGACAGACAAACCCTGGTGAGGTGGGGAGTGCCATTCTTAGCTCTCCTATGAGAGTTCTAGATGGTTCTGAAAGTTGTTCCATTAAAAGTGAGGTTTAGTCAGAGCCTTCAGTGGTTTTGTTGCAGGAAGAAGAATCTCCTGCAAGGAGCTGGGCCCGGGGGAATGTGAAGGCTGGCTCGCACGGCGCAAGGAGCGCTGCGGCATCCTGTCCCACTGGATCAAACGCTGGACGGTGCTGACTGACAGCTGCATGTACTCCTATCCTAATGGTGAAGTAAGTGGTTTGTTATGGTAGGTTCTTGGCTTTAATTACTTGTTTTAACTCTCTCTCTCTGGAGGATCGGTGGAAGGATGGTCTAAACCGTTGGTTTTCAACTGCTACGACCCGGGATCGAATCCCACTTTGGGCACTTTTTTATAATTAAAAAAAAAAATGCTCCAATGTTCTCCAATTCTTACAAAAGTCCAACCCCACCAGTGAGTGCAAGTAACCAAACGGGGTTCTGGCACATTTGTAAGTGCAAAAGTCAAACTGCTTTTCACATGTGTAGACAAGTGGTGCATTTACAGTAAAAAGTCACCAACTTCTACCCACCATGATTATCATGGCCTGTACCACGTGTACTAGGAATAATAAAAAAAAATCTCCCTTAATGTGATTACAATTTGAATGAGGTAAACGTTATTTTTCACAGGCCAACAAGATCAAATCCCAAATAAGTTCACTATAACTCCTCTATTTAAACCAGCCAACTACAGTAAAACCTCTCTCCAGTGTGAACCCCAATAGGCCCCAACTTTTGGTTCACTATAGCCACGGTTTGGCATTTTTTTTTAAATATTTTCAAAATTTTTAGGTTCCATATAATTAAAGGAGAACCATACACACAGAAAAAAAGGCTACCACTTAAAAATATGGTCACTTTGTTTTAATTCCCTGAATTGACCTATTTCAACACATAAATGCTGAATATCAAAATGGCTACAAAATATCTTGTGAAATCTTTTGATGATAGGTTCTTCTTATCATTAGCATATACAGTAAAACCCGGCTAATACGAACCCTGGATATAACGAACCTAAGGTGATTCCCAATTCCATGCCATTGAAAATACTATCATTATAACGAACTTTGTGATTTTTAAAATAACGAACTACCCCTATAACGAACCTATTTTCGGTCCCAAAATAATAAAATCTATTTAAAATACTATGCTTATAACGAACTTAGAATTGTAATTTAAAAAAAAAAATTAAAACAATAAAATTTTGAGCATGTTTCAGCTCACGGATCGCATTTTCAAAACAATAAATTCAGCTGCATTGTTTGTTTTAATTTACATTTTATTTTTCCTGTAGGTTGAATATATTTTTACACATTATACTTTTTATTAAATATCTTTGCATCCATTAAATTTGAAATAGAAAAAATGCAAATGGCTTCCAAAATAAAGAAAACAAAGGCATTCTAAAAACAAAAACGTTATTCCTTAAAAAAAGGCCATTTTCAAAACTTTTCAAAGAGAAACAACACACACAAAATTTCAGAACATGTTAAAATAAGAAAATATAAATTTTATATTATAAGAGATAAAATAGAAGGCTATTAAAATTGTTTACAAAGAGGAATCAACCTCAACTTTTGCCGTGATTGCGATCGTACGTGTTAGGGCTGGAAAAAAAAAGTCCAAATAAATGGGCTCGTGATTCAACAAAAATTATTTTTAATGCCATGAACTATCGTGATTTTAAAGCCATGGCTTTAATGGCTTGCATGACATGTTAAAAAAAAAAATTAAATCTAGACTTAGAAGAATATGTGGAAACATGAAATGAAGAAAAACACTAATTATATTTGAAAAGTTCAATGCTTGAAGAGTACTTTGAAGCAAAAAGGTGTTAGAGCCATTTTTCCAAGTAAATATTGTATTATATAATGTGATAAATATGTCTTAAAATCATTTTATATCTTTAATATATATTTAATAAAACTTTGCCTAGGATTTGTCTTGATTTTTAAATTAGACATAGAGGTACATGTATGTTAATGATAAGAAGAACCTATCATCTAATGATTTCTATTATTATTCAGTATTAATGTAAGGAAATCGGTCAATTGAGGGAATTAAAACAAAGTGACCACTAGGCAGCCTCTTCTTGTGTTTATGGCTGTCCTTTAATTATACGGTCTAAAAATTTTGAAAAGTAAAAAAAAAAAAAATAGCCACACCGTGGCTATAGTGAACCAAAAGCTCTGTCCCATTGGGGTTCACTATAGAGGGGTTTTACTCTATGTACCTCTATGTCTAATTTAAAAAATTAAAAACAATTCCTAGGCAAAGCTTTATTAATTAAATATTAAAAGATAAAAACTTATTTTAAAACACCTTTATCATATTACACTCTATAATATGGGGTGATGAAATATACTTGTCAGATTTCCTCACTCCATACCCCACCAGTGAGTGCAAGTAACCAAACAGCGCTCTGGCTCACTTGTAAGAGCAAAAGTCAAACTGATTTTCACATGTGTAAACATGTGGGGCACTTACAGTGAAAGCAGTCGCCAACTTCTACTTACCATGATTATCATGGCCTGTACCTCATGTACTAGTGATTTAAAAATATATATTTTTTCAAACCTAATCGATAGTTTGAGAAAATCAATAAATTTCATAACAAAATAGAAAAAGTTAAAAATCTGAATGAAATGCAAAATATTTTTACATATAAAATAATCTTCTTGCCATTTCAGAAGCTTTTGAAAAAGATTAACAATCTGATCATTGAAATATCATGCAATTGAGAAACTCAGTTCATTCTTTCATCCAAGATGTGCCGTTTTATTGGAATATAGGAGATACAGTAGAACCTCTCTTTAGCGGACACCTCTCTGCCAAGGTCAGTTTTCATTTGCAAAATTACCATTTTTACTATTTAGCAACTCTACGGTAAGAGGACACCTCTCTCTAAAGGAAACTTTGGCTCTGCAATTAGGAGTCCTTTACAGGGAGGTTCTACTGTATATCTTTGGACCTGCTCACTTTATCTACAATCCATAATATACAACAACTGGCCTCCCATGCTTACCCCTATGTACCTAGCCTGTGGTGCAGTGGACATTGTTGGGAGGTACAGTAAACCCTCTACATGATCAAGTCTTGTTCTGGTAGACTTGATGCTGTAACCAGGAGGGACACTCCCTCTTTAAAAATCCTGAGTTCAACTGACCCGGTTGATGGACCTCAGCAATGGTCCCTCTCCAGGGATACGAAGGAGCTGTGTCTATACTCATGTTAGAGTTGACAGTAAAGGCTTCCATGTTAGGAACGGCCTCAAACTACAGGCAAAGTCAGACTTTCACCAAAGTGTGCCTGGATCATGGTGCCATGATCAATGAAAGCTGCACCCCTATACCCCATTCCATGAGATCATGAAATCATGGAATTCGTGTAATCTTTACACAAGGGGATAAGAAACAACAACAACAGAATTTAGGTATTCTATGTGTATTCTTTACTCCGAGCTGTGCATGGAGTTTTGTTCAAATTTAAAAGTTGTCCTTGTAATACACATATAATTATAAACTGGGAAGCCATTCAACAGAGTGGATCATACCAAGTTGTGGTGTCAGAGTCTGAAGGCCGACAGTTTCGTCCATCTCCCAGGCTTCACCGTGGCCACAGCCCCCGAGTGCAAGTCCCGCAGGTTGTAAGTACCTCTCTTCACACAGTCATTGATTGACAAAACTTTGCTGGTGGGAAGGAATTAAAGTGATATTCCCCTCATATCAACATATAATTAGTATTCCTTTATTGATAAAACACAATATAGATTATAGAATAGAAACACAAAGTAATAAGATCAAATCCAAATAAATAGGGTGTGACACTTCTCATTCAGTCTTTTGTCTGATGATGGTAACAACACTGTTACTGATATGCCACACACTATTTATTTTGATTTGGTCTTATCACCTTGTGTTGGTATTATCTATTTTTTGATTCCAGATGTGTTTGACTTGACTGTCTTCCACCATTATGAAGGAGTGTAGCTTGGCTGGCACTGAAGTGTTGCTGGAGTATTGTGTTCCTCCTACATCTATCCATCCAGCCACACTTGCTGAGTCCAGGCCACAGTCTGGGACAACATTCTCATCTCTGATGGCCTTCTCATTATTTCATCATTGCAGTAAAGGCAGTAGAAAATTGATTTATTTTTAAAAGAATCATACACATGTCAAAAATAGTTCAATTTTTTTATAACAGATGGCGCACTAATGCATCATATTAATATTCTTATCTCTCAGTAGAGGCATGATGGCAAACACTGTTGATAAACAGGAGCCCACATTGAGGAGCTCTACACATTGAAAATTTATAACACTATCTCTTTTGAAGAGGCCACTGCTTATCATCAAACAGCTCGAGGAGTATGGACTCATGGAATTTGTGTAATCTTTGCACAAGGGGATAAGAAACAACACCATGTGTCCAGCGCTTTCAAACTGTCCCACTCTGGCAACCAGATCTACTTTGCTGCTGAATGCCAAGAGGATCTAGACAAGTAAGTTCCAGTAAAAATTAATTCCCTATAGAAAATAAATCTTCCTTACAAAAAAAAACCCTATCATAGCTTTTATATTCAATATTACAGGATTGCAGATTCCAACAATTTTTTTTTTTAAAGCATAAGATGCTGCAACTTTTATTTACTTAATTAAAGGAAGCTTTTAGGCAAGTCCTTCTTCAGCTAGCTAAAAGTGTTTTAGTCAGCTGAATAAAGGCTTGTGAGAAAGCTTCCCTTAATCAAGTCTTCTTTCTTATCTCCCTTTAATCAAGTAAATAAAAAGAGTTGTGGCATCTTATGATTTTTAAGAATAAAATTATTTTCAAAGATGTATTGAATTTAGGTGTATTAAAATATTTTATATAATACAATTAGGGGGGGTCGGTGGAAGGCTGGTCTAAACCGTTGGTTTTCGGCCGCTACGACCCGGGTTCGATTCCCGCATTGGGCACTTTTTTCTAATTTAAAAAATATGTCCAATGTCCCCCTATTCTTGTAAAAGTCTAACCCCACCAGCGAGTGCAAGTAACCAAACGGGGCTCTGGCACATTTATTTGTAAGTGCAAAGTCGAACTGCTTTTCATATGTGTAGACATGTGGTGCACTTACAGTAAAAGCAGTCGCCTTCTGCCCACCATGATTATCATGGCCTGTACCACGTGTACTAGGGATAAGCAAAAAAAAAATATATATATATATATATATATACAGTAAAACCCCTCTATAATGAACCCCAATGGGACAGAGCTTTTGGTTCACTATAGCCACGGTTCACTCTAGCCACGGTTTGGCTATTTTTTTTTTACTTTTCAAAATTTTTAGACCGTATAATTAAAGGACAGCCATACACACAAGAAAAAGGCTTCCTCTTAATAGTGGTCACTTTGTTTTAATTCCCTTAATTGACCAATTTCCTTACATTAATACTGAATAATAATAGAAATCATTAGATGATAGGTTCTTTTTATCATTAACATACATGTACCTCTATGTCTAATTTAAAAATCAAGACAAATCCTAGGCAAAGTTTTATTAAATATATATTCAAAGATATAAAATGATTTTAATACATCATTATCACATTATATAATACTGTCGCGAGGAAAAATAATTAACTAGGCCTTCGAGTTACTTTAAATATTTATTTAATGAGTTATATGCGAGATTTTAAATATAAAATAAGAGTTACTATTTACATGAGCCAAACCGACCCAGCCGTTAGAGCAAGAGGGGTGAACTGAGAAATTTCCACGTGACGCCACTGTTTACCCCGACCGGTCGGTCCAGATAAGAGGGAATACCAGGAAACTCTGTCCTCCTGACAATACATTGTTTACTTGGAAAAATGGCTCTAACACCTTGTTGCTTCAAAGCATTCTTCAAGCATTGCACCATTCAAATAAAGTTAGTGTTTTTCTTCCATTTCATTTTCCCACATATTCTTCTAGGTCTAGATTTCGTTTTTTTTTTTTTTAACCTGTCATGCAAAACATTGCTGCCTTTAAAAAATCACCATAGTTTAGACATAAAAATAGTTTTTGTTTCATCACGGGACCATTTACAGTCGAACCTCTTTAATTCAACACCCCAAGGGATCAGAGCTTTCGGTTGAATTAAAGGAAGTGTTGAATTAAGGTGAGATGATTAGGTAATCATCTAACTTGCTAAAATAATATTTTTTTTTAAATAGCCTTGTAATATAAATTAAAGATATTAATTGAAACCATTGTGTGTTTTTATTTTATTTTCATGATTAACTTTCAGTATCAGGGACAAAATGGCATTAATACATATTTTAGAAACATAAATAATTGTAACAAATAAATTTACTGGCAATGTGTTTCTTTTCAGTAATATAATCAAATATTAACTCTACAGACATTAAAATATTAAATATAATATATTAAATAATATTTTATTCTAATTGAAAAATATAGCAGTTGAAAGGAAATAAATATGGTAAATATAAAAAGAAAATTTTAAAATATTATTTTAAAAATATCATGAAGAGATCTTTTAAAAAAATCCTTTATAGATGTCTGTTTTTGCACTGAAATCCTATTCAGGGTGTATTCCAGACGGTCATTTTGAAAAAACATGCATGTCTTTCTTCTTCTGAAATGTCTTTTAATAAATAAATTTTAATGCATTAAAGTCATCTACTGCTGCTGCAGGTATTATTGATTTTGTGTTTAAATCTTTTATAATAACACAAATGGAATATTGAAATAAAATGTTATCATAATCATTGTGGCTACATTTTATAAAGATTTATTTATTTAAAAAGAAATTATTTATAAATTTAAAAATAGCTAAAATATTTCAATGTTAAAAATAAAAAAATAAGAATTATTTTTAGTTAGCGCATGATGCCGAAATTCCCGCGTAAAAAAAAAAACAACAATAACATCCGCGAAATTGCGCAATGGCACTGCAAAGTGAAACTTAAAGTAACCAGAAACCAAAAGTGCGCAGGCGCGATCGTATCGTCGCCCGCCGATGCCGATCGTCGCCGCCGTAATACCGTTTAGCGGTAAAGTTGCATGTAAAATAACATTCAACTGTCGAAATTCGAATTTTAAAATGGTCGAACTATCGGAACTGTCGTATTATCGATACTGTCGAATTACGGTTTGTTATTTGATAGGCCGGAGGTCGGGACATCGGAACATGGTCGAATTATCGCCGAGTGTCGAATTGGGGTGTGTCGAATTAACGAGGTTATACTGTATTTGGATTTTTTTTTTTTTTTTTAGCCCTAAAACGTATGATCGCGATCGCGGCAAAAGTTGAGGTTGATTCCTCTTTGTAACAATTTTTAATAGCTTTATATTTTATCTTTTATAATAGAAAAGTTATATTCTCTTATTTAAATATGTTCTTAACATTTTGCCTGTGTTGTTTCACTTTGAAAAGTTCTGAAAATGGCCTTTTTTTTTTTTTTTTAAGAAATAACGCTTTTGTTTTTAAAATGCCTTTGTTTTCTTCATTTTGAAAGCCATTTGTATTTTTATATTTCAAATTTAATGGATGCAAATATATTCTATTTAATAAAAAGTATAATGTGTTAAAATTTATACAACATACAGCAAAAATAAAGTTCAAAATTCAAAACAAACAATGCCGCTAAATTTATTGTTTTGAAATCGCGATCCGCGAGCTGAAGCATGCTCAAAATTTGGTTGTTTTAATTTTTTTTAAATTAAAACTCTAAGTTCGTTATAAGCATAGTATTTTAAATAGATTTTATTATTTTGGGACCGAAAATAGGTTTGTTATAGGGGTAGTTCGTTATTCTAAAAATCGCAAAGTTCGTTATAACGATGGTATTTTCAGTGGATTGGAATTGGGAATCAGCGTGGGTTCGTTATAAGGGAAGGTTCGTTATATCCAGGGTTTGTATTAGCGGGGTTTTACTGTATATATATATATATATATATATAATACAATAATTCGATTCAGGAGTATTTTGAATAAATAAAGATTGAATTTAGAAATCTAAGCAGGATCCACACATCATGGTTAAAACACAATTGGACTTGAAACTTGGGGGACTCTAGAAATATGACAAAGTTGGTGATATGATGAGGTTGTTGTAGTGTTGAGATAAGGTTATCATCATCATGTTCTGTTGACATAAAAGAAAGCACAAGTGTTCGAGGAGTGTGTGTGTGCGTAATCTTTTAGCAATTGTATGCCCTGTAAGTAATTAATAATGAAGAAACTAGAGGAATAAAAAATATTTCAAGGCAAGAGTACAATTATTATATACAGTAGAACCTCCATGAGAGGACACCTCTCTATAAAGGACAGTTTTCATTCGTAAAATTGCCGTTTTTACTATTTGGCAACTCTCCAGTAAAGATGACACTTTGGCTCTGTAATTAGGTGTCCTTTACAGGGAGGTTCTACAGTATTCATAACCTCTAGAAATGGAATACAGTTGTTATAATGAGGTTCTCCCCACTATACCTAATCCTCTTCCAGCTCAGCTGTCCAGTATTGTAAAACTGACACCTCTATACAAAGAACAATCTTTATCTCCAAAATTCCCATTTGTACCCAATTAACTGTTCTTTATTAAGAAGACATCTTTCTCTAAAAGACACTTTGACTTTGCCATTAGATTTCCTTTCAAGCAAAATTCTACTGTATTAGCAGATGAGAAACAAGCAGTTTGGCAATATGAACCCAAGTCTTGTAATATAATACAGGCCAGACTCCAAGGTCCATCATTGGGTTGGGATTTATATGTCCGCCATTTTTGTACATAACACATTTTTGTCATCACATGTTTTAAGTTTTACAGTTTCTCAACTTTGATATTTCTCAATTCATCCCAAGGCTCCTGGAACAAATTGTCAAACAGCTTGCAATCCAGTGTTGGTGTACAGGTGGATAGCCAAGTTGAGCTATGCTGCCTCTTCCTCCACAGAGAGTAAGTATTGCCGCCACATCACATACGCCTGCTCACACAACTTGTTGCCAGATCCCTACTTCAGCGAGACAGAGGACGAGAGTGAAAATGGCTCCCCTGTCAAGTCCCGCTCCAACATCCCTGTCCTACATGACCGCCCTCCTTGCCTCGAGCCATATCCCAAATCCCAGGCCCTTACAGGCCTCTTCCCAACTCGGCGTTTCCTGCAGAAGCTAGGCTCCCCCCGCCTGGAACGTCGCATCATGTCGAAGCAGATGAGGAAAGCTGCCTGCCGCACCACCGGCTCCCAGACAGAATACTCTGGTGCAGACTGCCCTGCTCAGCCGTACATGGGGGTGGCCATGTTGGGCAAGCGGAGGGCCACAGATACAAAGGTAGAAGGCCCAGGTAGGTCTCAACTCTTGTCTCTCCAAAGCAGCTAGAATTTATGGACTCTCCAATAGGGATTTCCTTATATTGCCAACCTCATTATATTTCAAGATCCCTTTTATCTTAACCATGGTTAACACAACAATGTTGTTATAACAAGGTTTGCCTATTTCTCTCTCATTCAACTTGTTTAATTCCATATACAGTTAACTCTTCCATATTGGCTGGCAAATCAAAATGTATCCCTGATTATCAGTAGTTCCAATTAATTCAAATAATTTTTTTAGATTATGAATTTGAATCAGTAAAAGTATGTTAAAATCTACCCATTTTTTAATTGGGACTAACTTTCCCTCCCAGCAAGTATGATTTAATGATAATTGACACATTGGGAGTATTGCTTTATTTGCAATGTCTGTTTTTGCATGCTCGTCACAGCAGGGGAGGAAGACGTAGAGGGCATGGCCGCCAGATTGTGGAGAGCCGGATTGGCTCCAGATGGCACGGATCTTAGAGCCAGAAGGCTGACGGCGATGTCGAGGCAGAGAGTCAACCAGCGTACCCTCACCATGATGGCAGCACATCGCACACTGCGCGATCGACTCAAAGAGCTGGCAGCCATCGACCAGCTTCTCTCTTCTCCGCGTGGCGTCAACTCGCGCACTCTGGAGCAGTGGGCCTTTCGCTACCCTCACTATCTACCTTCAGATTACTGCTGAAGCTACACGGATGCTACCATAGCAGCATATAGAGTTGCATAGCAGGTTACCCCCCCGCCAATCTAAATTATATTTTTCCATCCCCTATTACCATTGTAACAAAGAAAAAAAAAAGATATTAATATATTTTTAAAAATATTTTGAGTAATATTCCTGGATGTATCTTGTATAATAATTGTTGATGACTGTTGTTGAATTTTGTTTAATTATTTTATTTAGTTTCAATTTTTTTCTCCCATCTCCATCTTTATAATGCTTTTCTCACTCTTGATGACATTATAAAAAATAATAATTTCTCAAAAACATTTTTTTTTTCTTTATTAAAATGATATGTAATTGATATTTTCACTCCCTTTATTTTATTTTTTAATCTGCTATAGCTCAAATATATACACTCATGGACAAAACTTGAGGAAGTGAAAAGTCTGATGCCGCGGCTCTTTTTTTTTTTTTTAAGGAGACAGAGGCAATTTTGTTCACACTTGGTTATCTCATGTGTCTTCAATAAAGGTCACTGTGTATCAAATATCTTTCAGAATTATTGTCTGAATCCAGATATACATGCTGAAAGGTACAACTTCCTTAAGTTTTGTCCATGAGTGTACATACATATTTCTCAATAATATAATGCACAATTTTTCAACTTGTTTTCTCTCCTTGCAAATTTTTGAAATATATATATTAGCTGTTTGTCTCTCTCACTTTGACACTAAATAATTTATTGTGTACTTCACTACAATCCCATATAATAGAGTCTGTGTTTATTGCAGATTTCCCTTTATTAACGTCATTATTTACATCTATCCATTGTAAAGCCAACCTCTTTATTAAAGTAATCTCATTGCTATAATCTCTCACCTCCTGAAGACAAACCTTTATTTAGGGGAGTGTCTATAGAAAAGAGAGAGTTTACAAAAATCAACAAATTATAAAATATACAGTAGAACCTCCATAAGAGGACACTCTCGCTAGAGGTCACTTCTCTGTAAAGGACCGTTTTCATTTGCAAAATTACCATTTTTACCTTTTTGCAACTCTCCGGTAAGAGGACACCTCTCCCTAAAAAGATACTTTGACTCTGCAATTAGGTGTCCTTTACAGGGAGGTTCTACTGTATATTGTTTTTAGCTCAAGAAATTTTTTGTTGTTCTTTTTATGATACTATTGTTTATATATAAAGGGATTTATCTAACTCTCTCTCTCTTATTTCCATATTGATACAAAGCTGTTTTCTACAGCTCTTATGCCATGCTCTCTTAACCTTCAAGTTGCAATAATATAATTACAATGTGTATATTCTGGGAGTATTGTAGATATAGTGCCCACATGCTTGCGAGGCCATTGTTTATTTTATTTTTTAATTAATAGCAAGATATTCAGCCACGCCAGGGTAAAAAGTATGATGATGTTAACAACACTTGTACTGAAACATCATAATCCGTTTATTAATTTAGATTTGGTCTGTTGTTGTTGTTTCTTATCCCCTTGTGTAAAGATTACACAAATTCCATGAGTTCATGCTCCTCGAGCAGATTTGGTCTTGTTTACCTTATGTTTCAAATCTATAATCCAAATTGTATCTTATTAATGTATTCAGTAGAACACTGAGGCATAATTTGGATTATGGAAACACAAGATAATAAGACTAAATCCAAATAACTAAATATTTTGTGACATATCAGTAACAATGTCGTTACCGAAGCATCATTATTATTTTTATCTTGATATTGAGTAGAACCTTCATGAGAGGCCACTTCTCAACAAGGATAGTGTTTTAATTGCCAGAATAATTAATTTTACTGATTTAGCTGCTATCCAGAAAGAGGACACTTCTCTCTAGAGGACACTTTGTCTCTGCAACTAAGTGTTGTTCTTTAAAGAGATTTTTTATTATAGAACTTAAGTGAGCACACAAACTAATAATTTTCATTTACATTCCCCAATAATCTGAGGTTTCCCACCGAATTTAAAACATAGTGTTACACACATCACACTAGTTCACCCAGCTCTTTAACTCAACATTTACTATAATTATTATTTTCCAATTTTGATCCAAATAGCAGTCTTTCTAAAGGACAACACTTAGTTGCAGAAGCAAAGTGTCTTTTAGAGGGAGGTTTCTTCTTACCAGAGAGTTTTTCTAATCCATCAGTTGAATGCTTAAACCAACTCACACAGACCTCCTAGTGTATTGATGACTTGCTGTTGTAGATATCTTCCTTGTTTAAGCACTGTGCTCCGGGGATGTCTCACAAGCCAGATATTTACCAGATAGTTTCTAAATGGTAATTTTGGTGATGAAAACTGTATTAGAGGTACCCTCACATGGAGGTGTTCTACTGTACCATTTTATTCTAATAATTAATTGAAGATAATGATAATTTTTTTGAAAATGAGGAATAAAAATCAGGATATTTCACATGGGATTTTATATTGAAGTCAAAAGGGTGAAATCATTCCAGGCAGGCAGTAGGAACTACTCCAAGAACAATTTGCTCTTTTTAAAGTTCTCTAGATGTGAATTTGTTGCTCATTTGGGATGCAAGTTTATCCATATAACTTCACATTGCTTCCGTCTAGCCTTTCTTTTAATATTTTTCAGATTGAAACAAATATTTTCATCTAGACATATTTCTTTCGTATATATTATTTCATATTTTCACAGGATTTTTTTTTTTTTTTTTAGTTGTCTCTTGTACTGTTCTGATCTCCATGACACCATTGAGCTCTTTATTTCTTCCCATCCCGTCTATTCTACCATCCTCTCTCCATTCCTAGATGACTAAAGGTCCATTTCAATAAAGTCTGAATTTACAGTGCCAAGAAGAAAATTATTTTGAAGAAGTACACACTGTCGATTTTCAACAACCATGACCCAGGATCAAATCCCGCAATTAGCCAGTTTTTCTACTTCAATGTCCTCTGTTTCCTGCATGACTCCATCTTCACCAGTAATCACATAGGACTCTGACCCTTGTAAGTGCAAAAGTCAAACAAACTGTTTTCTGCATGTATAGACATGTGGTGCATTTATCGTATGAGCCATGGTCTGTATCGCATGTGTATTTGAGATAAGTATAAAAGTAATAATAACAATCACATGAAATTAAAAAAAGCATTTTATCTACAAAAATTGATGCAAAGAATTATGCTCCTCTTAGCAACCCTCTCCACATAAATTTCTACAATCCAAATCTGCTTCATTGAAGAAATGGTAAACCAGTTTCCCCTCTCCTCTATATTTTTATCCTTGCAGGGAGAGTAGGGAATTGTTTATTTTTAAAACTCTTTGATTTTTGAATACAGATGCTTATACCTTGTAATCAATTAAAGACATGAATGATGGTGAGATTTTTATGAATTCACACACATCTATCTTGATGGAAAGGGAATATTGCTTTTTAAATATCCATGTCTGCTTTTCAACCTTGTCTTTTTTATTTTACTTCTTAAATTTGTAAATTAATATTAATATTTTTTGTAAAATTCAAAAAAAATATATATAGGATAATTTGATAACATTTTAAACTCATCTTCTGTTTGTTGAACCAAGTTTTTTAAGATTTTGTCTCCCAGTTTTTTGGATTGACACCCTCTGGTCAAAGTGAAATATGCACATTTTGTTGTTGATCTTTATGGTTCTTTAAAAAAAAAAAAAAGCCTAAGCTTTCTTGTTTTAATTTTGCTCCAATTTGTAAATATTTTGTAAATTAGTTATGTTGAGATATGTTTTTAAAAAGTTTTGTAAAAATTTTCTTTGGAATATTGATTCATATTGAGCATTCAGATTTCACAGTACTTACACCTAAATTTAAATTTTCATATCTTTGTTTGTTTCCATATCTCCCAGGAATTGCACGTGTTGGGTAGCTGCATTTACACAGTATGCATATAGGAAAACAGGTCTTCAAGCAAGACCTTACTCCTGTGAGTTTAATTTCTCCCATGCACAACACCATTTATTTGTTCTCATTTCATGTTAAAAAAAACTCCCATTTACGACAATATATAGTCTAATAATTATGTGCCACTCATTATTTATTATAACCACTAGTTATTAATTACAGTAATCTTAATAATATTATTGCTTTCACACATATATCTTTTATTTTTTGTTTTTCTGGGAAAAATGTTCAAGCTCACACATATGTGTCATTTCCATTATTTTTATTGGTCCCACTCTCATATCCCATTATTGTTAATTCTGCAACAATCAAGATTTCTCCTCCTTTTACCTCCCATTATTGTTAATTCTTCAACAATCAAGGTTTCTCCTCCTTTTACCTCCCATTATTGTTAATTCTGCAACAATCAAGGTTTCTCCTCCTTTTACTTCCCATTGTTGTTAATTCTGCAACAATCAAGGTTTCTCCTCCTTGCACTTCCCTTTGTTGATAATTCTGCAACAATCAAGGTTTCTCCTTGCACCTCCCATTGTTAATAATTCTGCAACAATCAAGGTTTCTCCTCCTTGCACCTCCCTTTGTTGATAATTCTGCAACAATCAAGGTTTCTCTTCCTTTCACTTCCCATTGTTGTTAACTCTCTAACAATCAAGGTTTCTCTTCCTCGCACCTCCCATTGTTGTTGTTGTTAAACCTCCCAGTCTTGTGTAAAGTGCCTTCCCCAAACATCCCTAGTTGTCACCCACACGTCACGTGCCAAATTTTCTATCTTTCTCTCTCAACCTCCTCCTATACCTTTTTCTCCAGATAAATAAAATGTTTTATCCCGTTTCTCTTTGTTATTATTTATTATTCATTCATACACTTGTTTACACTTTTTTTTTTTAAGTGTGTTGGAATCATAATTAAAATATAAGAAAATTACTATATATATAATATTACATAAAAGATATAAAGATATTTTTTTAATGATAAGGCACAATTTGGATTATAGATTATAAACACAATGTAACAAGACCAAATTCAAATAAATAAGCCGTGTGTGACGTTTCGGTAACAGCGTTGTTACCGAAATGTTACACACTGCTTATTTATTTGGATTTGGTCTTGTTACCTTGTGTTTAATATTTTTTTCAATAAATTAAGTGAAAAGCTTTTCTTGATTGTGCAGTTAAAAGTGGCAGTTGTCAGAATAAATATCTCGGTAATTTTAATTATTCTAGATTATTGGCCAAATCTCCCTTTCTCGAAAAATAAAGAAAAGCCAATAATGTTTTAGGCTGTTAACCTTCGACATTGTGGTGCATGTAGGCTCAGCGACCAAAAAAGCTGGTCCTAGGGACTTCCTGCAAAAAAGGAATGGTATTTAAAAAGTCTTCTTCTTTCTTATCTCCACTCAATCATATTAGGGTATCAAATTTTTAAAGCTTGAGATCATGACTGGGTGAAGTAGAATGCATCTGCCTTTGTCATTAAGACTGGGAGCACTACTCAGTGGCAGGCCGACTTAGCTCCAAAATAAATGGCCGCCTCTGACATGAGGAACAGACGCCATGTGCAGCCGCTCCTAACAGGGAGTACAAACGCTGCTCATCCTGTATCCCTGGATTAGGAGCCCTTACAGGGTACTATCAGCCGGGCTAGCTGAACCCAGGTTTTTTAGCGAGCTTTTTACTGCTCCCCCTCCTCCTTTTTCATCCGGGCTTGGGACCGGCAAAGGCGGAGTTGTATTTAAAAAGTGAATATTAAGAGCCTCTGGCAACACCATTATTCTCAGCTGTGATTTACAGCCATATGTTGTAATGGAAAAGACCAGCTATCATACCAGTCTCATTGTGATGGTGCCACAGTCTACCTAGAGACATTGCTGATCTTGCCATTTTGAGTTGTTTAATAATCTCCTCCTCTCACTTGGCATAGCGCCATCTATAAAGTTCATGTGAAGTGGTCAGGATATGCCTTTTTTGATTTTAATACCAAACACCTGACCTTTTTTTATTTTTTCACATAGTGAAATATTCTGAAAGTAGAGGGGAAAAAATATGTATTTAAATCTTTAGGTAATAAAAAGACATATTGGATTGAATAAAAGATTTATTTGCCAATATTTCAGTTGGCTGAACGACAACCTTTGTCAAGGCATTACATTTTGTATAATATAAATAAATATAGGACAGAGACCTTATATTATTTTTTAATTTTTAATATTCACACATCCCTTATAATATTTAACTTATTCTGATAATAATTGGTATATTTTTTCATTTAAAAATTTACCCCCTCCCCCACCCTTTGTATTTATTAAAAAATTATGCGGCACTGAGTTTGTTTATATAAAATGTAATGCCTTGACAAAGGTTGGCGTTCAGTCTACGAAATATTGGCAAATAAACATTTTATTCAATTCAATATATGCCTTTTTATTACCTAAATAGTGAAATATGTAAGGTACATGTTGTGTTGTGCTTGTCAATTGTGTTGTTTTGTCAATAATCCCCTCTGAGTCGTCAGAGCTCCCTTGGTACCGGTTTTATTTATAACCAGTGCCGGAACATAAGGAGAACACCACACACAGCCATAGGCGGAGATCTTCCCCAGCCGCGCAGCCAAAACCAAACCGCCGGGTACCAGTCTCAGCCAGTTCCCGCCGCCACACTGGCGCCGCTAGGCGCGAAGTGGCGTGAGGATTCTCGCCTGAACCCTCAACATCTCCCCCAAAAAGTTTAGAAGAGGTTAGCGCTGGACACGCTTGTATCTCCTCCCATACCGCGACACTTTCCCAGGTGAAGGAGACGGCTGCTTCATCTCTGGAGCGACTCCTGGCAGCTGTTGTAGTTCCTCTGCAGGCAGTTCATTTCCCGGAGTTTCCTCTGTTTCAGCGGGGAATTTACTGTCAGGAGATGTCTCACTGGGGTCGACCTGTTGTTGGGAAGAAGTCAGAAAAAGAGAGTTTCGCCTGTAGGTCCCTACAGGAGTTTCCACGATGTATGAGCGGGGCGCTGAAGCCTTCTCGATGACACTTCCCCACGCTCGAAGATCCTTAACCCAAACTTTCTCTCCTGCAATCAGATCCGCCTTTTTCGTGGCCGCATGGCGTCTCAAAATTCATTTTCTGCGCCATCTTCCGCTGCTCCTCTTCCCCCCTGAGTTTTGATTGATCCACTGTTTTAGGGGTTAGTGATGATGAGGTGTAGGGAACCATAGTGCGGATTTTCCGTCCAAATAGAAGTTCCGAAGGGGAGAGTCCGTTTGCCAGGGGTGTTGCCCGATACTCCATGAGTGCTAGGACCGGATCATTATTCTTTTTCATCAAGTTTTTCACAATTTTGACAGCAGCCTCTGCTTTACCATTTGATTGTGGATGCTTTGGGCTGGAAGTGATGTGTCGAAACCCAACTTCAGAAGCAAACTTCAAAAAAGCTGAAGTTGTTGATGGGCGAAATTGTGGTCCGTTATCACTGATTACAATGTCAGGGATGCCATGACGAGCAAAGATGGCTTTGAAGTGATCTTCCCTAGCCTCCGACGAAAGTTTAGTACGACCTCGATAAAACGAGAAAAGTAGTCTACGACGACTAAATACTCACTTCCTTCGTAATGGAAGAGATCCATTCCATCGGATTCTCGGACCCTCAACAGCATATTTTGTAACAAATGTCTTATATGTACTATTATAAAAATAAAGAAAATGCAAAAAAATGTCAGGATGATAAGACATTTTTTATCAGAACAATTGAACCATATTTACATAAATACAAAGTGAGAAATTTGATGAGTAACAGACACTGGGGGGGGGGCGGGGGGGGTCTGGGATACATGCAGTTTCTTTACTGAGCAACAAAAATATTAAAATGATTATCTTTTGACGCAATAATAAATATGGATGTTATATAACACCTTCCCATGGAAGTTGTGATTTGTAGCCTGCGAATATTTTTGACACTGATTTGGATGTGTGTATTTCTGGATTAAGGGATTCCATCAGTATCTTGAAAGTGGTTCCTAATAGATTTGCGTTCTCTCTCACCCACATATATATATGTGGCAATATAATAAGGTGGGGAAAGAGAAATAATCACACCACTAGTTGGTAGAGAAACTCGCACAACCAGAGAGAGAGGGAGAGACGTGCCCGGCACAGCCAGGCGGCCGTGTCGCACACAATCCCCAACTGTCCTAAAAGTCCTGAGGTGTTAACTGACGGACCCCAGAGGTCGCCCTTGGAATGTCGCTGAGGTCTAAAGTGACCGGTCCTTACCCGCCCGTCTCTGGGTTTACTGTAGGTTTGCTTTATTATTCCTGATAGAGTATATATTATGACATATGGCCGTTGAAGAAGGCTGAACATGGTTTGAGTATACTTAAAGCTGGAGAAGCCAGGAATAAAGAAAATAATTTTATAGTTGAAATTAATTAAGGTTATGGTAACAAAGTTTTATGTAAATAAAATATTGTATAGTACACAAGTAAATATTATTTACAAGCATTTTAAATCTAAGAAGTTTAAAATTTTAGGGATTGTTGAAAATATAAGTCATTAAAGGCTATATACAATAACATCCAATGTATTATAAGGGAAATGCTATTGAGAGGTGTCAACAAGGAGAAGGGGATTCACATACACATGATGAAAATATTAAAGCCATTAAGACTGGGAACTCTAGACTTAAAGATATTTTTCAGGCGGACATGGCAAGGGGACACTTGGCATGGGCTTTTTATGCTATAGGTGTAGAGTACGAGAAATGAGGTTGAGGGTGCAAATTGCGTGAGCTCAGAACTGAGGTAAATATTGTTGCACTAGGTTGCGGCTTGGCAGACTCTTCAGCCTGGATTCTCTCCTGTGCTGGGTCTTGCATCTTACCAGAGCGTGTTTCAACCATCCTACAAATTTATAAAAGGGAATAACGAGATAAGTCTTCTTTAAGTAGCCACCAGAATCCTCTATTTATTTTCTCACATCAAAGAGAGCAGTGAAGTCACAGTGTACCTAAATACAAATGATGACAATCTAAATAATCTGTGGTTTAAATAAATATCATAGAATATTTTATATAAAAATAAATAAATATATAATTTAAATTTCAAATATATTTAAAATAATATAAGAAATACGCCATTAATCATGATGTAACACTTCCCCCTCTCCAGAGGTCGTCACGCCCTCGTGAGTTACCTCATCAATTCTCTCAAAATAGGGTTTGAGTCTTGAGACATGGACAATCAATGGGTCTTGGCCAGGATTATCTTTTGGCTAAATTAAGTAATTTACGTTAGACAGCTTCTTTAATATTCTATATGGGCCAAAATATTTTCTCAGTAGTTTCTCACACTTTCCTATTTTCCTAATTGGTGTCCAAACTGCTACTAATTCTCCTGGTTCGTAGCTTCTTTCCATGTGTTTCTTGTCATAGTTCTTTTTCATTCTTTCTTGAGTCTTTATTGTGTTGTTAATAACTAATTTTCTTGTTCTGTTTATTTTGTCTAAGTGATGTTTTATGTATTCATCATAATCATCTTTGTCAATGTCCACCGAGATATTCCTGTCGTCCAAAAGAGACGTGGGTTCTCTTCCAAACATCAGGAAAAAGGGAGAATATCCTGTGGTTTCCTGAATTGTAGTATTGTAAGCGTGAGTGATGAATGGGAGTATTTCGTCCCAATTTTTCTGATCAGTGTTCACATACATACTGAGCATATTGATCAATGTTCTATTTAACCGCTCTGTCAATCCATTAGTCTGGCGATGATAGCTCGTTGTGAAGCAATGTTTAATCTTGCACGTTTTCATCACCTCTTTCATTAAATTACTGGTAAATTCAGAGCCTCTGTCACTAATAAGATATTGTGGGGCTCCGTGCCGAAGAAAAATATCCTCTACTAGAAATTTAGAAACTTCTTTCACTGTTGCTTCCGAGACTGCTCTTGTTTCTGCATATCTAGTGTAGTAGTCCGTCAGCACGATTATCCATTTTTTCCTGTTTTTCGTAGATGGTAGTGGACCAACAAAGTCAATTCCAATTCTTTCGAAAGGAAAGTTGGCTGGGGGGATGGGCTGTAGTAGTCCAGAAGGTAATTGGTTTGAGCCTTTCCTACTTTGGCAAAGGTGACACGTCTTAACGAATTCTGAGACATCCTTTAGCATGGATGGCCAAAAGTATTTACTCTTTATTCGGTACATGGTTCTGGCGACGCCCAGATGGCCATTCGACATATTGTTACATCATGATTAATGGCGTATTTCTTATATTATTTTTAATATATTTGAAATTTAAATTATATATTTATTTATTTTTATATTCTATGATATTTATTTAAAACAGATTATTTAGATTATAATCATTTGTATTTAGGTACACTGTGACATCACAGCTCTCTTTGATGTGAGAAAATAAAAAAAGGATTCTGGTGGCTACTTAAAGAAGACTTATCTCGTTATTCCCTTTTATAAATTTGCAGGATGGTTGAAACACGCTCTGGTAAGATGCAAGACCCAGCACAGGAGAGAATCCAGGCTGAAGAGTCTGCCAAGCCGCAACCTGGTGCAACAATTGGTAGAGATGCTAGTTCCGACCCAGTTGTCCTGAATCCCAACATCGACATCCCCAAGTATGATGGAACGGAAGACCCTCGCCCATGGATTGAATCTCTTGAAGAAATTGGCTTCTTGTACCATTGGGCAGACTACATTATCTCTCGTTATGCCGCCATGAACATGACGGGAAGCGCTAAAACCTGGTTGAATTTACACAAGGCTAGTTTCACGAGCTGGGAAAATATTAAAATCCGCCTCATTCAGGATTTTTCTTTGGACGCGAATAAAGAAGAACTTAGAATGAAGCTCAACAGAATGCAACACTGGAATGAACCAGCAATCAGGTTCGCGGAAGACATTCTAGTGTTGTGCAACAAGGTTGACCCCGCAATGGAAGAAGAAACAAAAATTGAACATGTTATTGGAGGACTGAAAAAAGAGTACTCATTCGCGCTCTACCTGAACCCTCCTAAAACGACCGATGACCTTCTTGTCGTGTGCAAGAAAATGGATTATTTTGAAAAGAAGTATCGGGAACGTGTGGAGAAATCCAGAAACCTATATAACGGTCCACGCTATTCTAGACCCCAACAACAATCGAGGTACGTGCCGCCGACTGCCGCACGAAACTACCAGACCACTTCCAGGCCCCAAGCCCCTGTTTCCAATAATTACAAGAACGACTCCCCTCCTACCCCCAGACAGTATCGAAACAACTTTCCCCAGCCCTCTACCCCTAGACGTCCTTATAATCCTAACTTTGTGCCGAAACCAAACCTTCAGAGAAACACTTACAATAAAAGCCAAGAAGTGAGCAAAAATAGGACGGAAGATGGAAGACCAATCTGCTTTAAATGTAACAAGCCAGGGCACGTGGCCCGTTATTGTAGGGTCAAGTTTATAAGAATCCTAGAAGAGGATCCAGCAGATACCCAAGAGAAGGTCGAAGAAAAATGCCAAATGAATGAAATATCAGAGAAATCAGGACCTCGGCTTTATGCTGATGTATGTCATAGCACACAGACAAATATTCCTACCCGGAATAGATATTCCGTGTTGGAAGATTTAAACTAAGCGTCGCGCCTGAATCTGTCAATCAAAGCAAGTCGACCATAAACGGAATCAAGAAGTTGGACCCTAAATACAAATTAAAAATTAATGTGGACAAGATAGGGACTTTTGAAGCTTTGGTTGATACAGGTGCTGACCTCTCAGTGGTCGACCTCAGAACGGCCCTCGATACAGGCCATGGTATAAGTAAACTCGCAAAAATTTGTGCAGGACCCGATGGAAAAAAATTGGACATGGTAGGAAGTATATTTTTAAATATAAAAATTGATGACGAAACATTATCACACAACTTTGTGATATTGAAAACGCATTTACGGACATTAATTCTTGGGAGAGATTTCCTTAAGAAAATGAACGCAAAAATAGATTGTAAGCAAGAAACTATAAAATATGATTTGACGAATAATCATGACGAAATCAATTTTGAAATGTTGAAAATAAAGAGTGCCAAGGATTCCATTGTACCGGAATGTTCCATGAAATTGATCAAGGCATTGGTAGAAACAGAGGATGGAGAATATATTATCGAGGAGAGCAGCAAAATGTTTCAAACAAATGGACTTCGTCTAGCAAGAAGCTTGATCAATGTTATAAATAGGGAAACACACATCTGGATAACTAATCCGTATCCTCGACCGTTAAAAATAATGAAAAACCAAACATTGGCTTTTGGCAGTAGTCCAGCGAAAATAAATGTGAGTCGAGAAAGAGAGGTAGAAAAGAACGAAGAACCTAGATTCCAAATAAACGAAAATCTTTCACCAAAGGAACAGAAGGAGTTAAAACAAGTTTTAGAAAGGTATGGAGATCTTTTTTCATCGAGATTAGGGAGAACCAATTTGGCAAAACATCGGATAGACACAGAAGACGCGAAGCCAATTAAACACAAGCCTTACCGGGTAAGTGCTAAAGAACGAGATATTATAAAAGAGCAAATTGACGAGATGCTTACAGAAGGCATAATTAGGCCATCTTCTAGCCCCTGGTCTTTTCCAGTAATATTGGTCAAGAAGCGAGATGGTAAATACAGATTTTGTGTGGACTACAGAAAACTGAATAATGTGACAGTAAAAGATGTCTATCCGATCCCTAGAATAGACGAAGTTATGGATACTCTCCAAGGATCTACACACTTCTCAGCAATAGACCTCAGATCTGGATATTGGCAAGTTGAAGTCGAAGAAAGAGACAAAGAGAAAACAGCTTTCACTACAGCGCATGGATTATATGAATTCAACGTGATGCCTTTTGGACTTTGTAACGCGCCTGCTACCTTTGAGAGAAATATGGAGAATATGCTTGGAAATCTGAGATGGCAAATTTGTTTGTGTTATCTGGATGATGTTATCATATATAGCCCGGATTTTCCAACGCACCTCAAAAGACTTGAAGCTGTTTTTAGATGTTTTCGTGAATCTAATTTAAGGTTAAACGACAAAAAATGCCGATTTGCTTTTGAAGAATTGGAGATTCTCGGCTATATAACGAGCAAACATGGTATAAAACCCGCGGAACATAACATCAAAGCTGTCAGAAATTTTCCTCGGCCCAAAAAGGTCAAAGAAGTACAATCCTTTTTGGGAATGTGTTCATATTATAGAAAATTTATCAAAGACTTTTCAAAAATTGCTGACCCTTTGACCAACCTTATAAAAAAAAGTGTATCATTTACCTGGACAGAAAGACAAGAGGAAGCGTTTCAAACCCTAAAAACAGCACTATTAAGTCCACCAATTTTAGGTCACTTCAATCCAAATGCACCTACTTATGTTCATACTGATGCGTCCAACATCGGCATAGGTGCAACACTTGTCCAAGACATCGGTGGTGAAGAGAAGGTGATCTCATATTTGAGTCGTACCCTAAGTAAAGCGGAGCAAAATTATTCAACCACTGAAAAAGAATGTCTGGCCGTTGTCTGGTCAATGTCAAAATTACGTCCCTACCTTTATGGAAGACACTTTAAAATAGTAACAGACCATCACGCCTTATGCTGGCTCAAAAACTTGAAGGATCCAACAGGTCGATTGGCAAGATGGGCATTGAAAATTCAAGAATATGACTTCGATATAATACATAAATCGGGAAAGAAGCATCTGGACGCCGATGGCTTATCTAGGGGGCCCTTACCAGAAACTGATTGGGATGAGGATTTTGAAAGGCTATTTTTAAATCAAATAACAGACGAAGAGGATAAATTTATCGAAAGTGTTAAGAAAAACCTTAATGGAAGCAGGCGATCAATTGCGCAAAACTTTAAAGAAGAAGATGGATGCCTCTTTAAGAAAAACCCGAACCCTGAAGGCAGGGCGTGGTTGCTTGTGGTTCCAGAGAATAAAAAGAGAGAAATTATGAAAGAATATCACAATCATATGTCGAATGGCCATCTGGGCGTCGCCAGAACCATGTACCGAATAAAGAGTAAATACTTTTGGCCATCCATGCTAAAGGATGTCTCAGAATTCGTTAAGACGTGTCACCTTTGCCAAAGTAGGAAAGGCTCAAACCAATTACCTTCTGGACTACTACAGCCCATCCCCCCAGCCAACTTTCCTTTCGAAAGAATTGGAATTGACTTTGTTGGTCCACTACCATCTACGAAAAACAGGAAAAAATGGATAATCGTGCTGACGGACTACTACACTAGATATGCAGAAACAAGAGCAGTCTCGGAAGCAACAGTGAAAGAAGTTTCTAAATTTCTAGTAGAGGATATTTTTCTTCGGCACGGAGCCCCACAATATCTTATTAGTGACAGAGGCTCTCAATTTACCAGTAATTTAATGAAAGAGGTGATGAAAACGTGCAAGATTAAACATTGCTTCACAACGAGCTATCATCCCCAGACTAATGGATTGACAGAGCGGTTAAATAGAACATTGATCAATATGCTCAGTATGTATGTGAACACTGATCAGAAAAATTGGGACGAAATACTCCCATTCATCACTCACGCTTACAATACTACAATTCAGGAAACCACAGGATATTCTCCCTTTTTCCTGATGTTTGGAAGAGAACCCACGTCTCTTTTGGACGACAGGAATATCTCGGTGGACATTGACAAAGATGATTATGATGAATACATAAAACATCACTTAGACAAAATAAACAGAACAAGAAAATTAGTTATTAACAACACAATAAAGACTCAAGAAAGAATGAAAAAGAACTATGACAAGAAACACATGGAAAGAAGCTACGAACCAGGAGAATTAGTAGCAGTTTGGACACCAATTAGGAAAATAGGAAAGTGTGAGAAACTACTGAGAAAATATTTTGGCCCATATAGAATATTAAAGAAGCTGTCTAACGTAAATTACTTAATTGAGCCAAAAGATAATCCTGGCCAAGACCCATTGATTGTCCATGTCTCAAGACTCAAACCCTATTTTGAGAGAATTGATGAGGTAACTCACGAGGACGTGACGACCTCTGGAGAGGGGGAAGTGTTACATCATGATTAATGGCGTATTTCTTATATTATTTTTAATATATTTGAAATTTAAATTATATATTTATTTATTTTTATATAAAATATTCTATGATATTTATTTAAACCACAGATTATTTAGATTGTCATCATTTGTATTTAGGTACACTGTGACTTCACAGCTCTCTTTGATGTGAGAAAATAAAAAAAGGATTCTGGTGGCTACTTAAAGAAGACTTATCTCGTTATTCCCTTTTATAAATTTGCAGGATGGTTGAAACACGCTCTGGTAAGATGCAAGACCCAGCACAGGAGAGAATCCAGGCTGAAGAGTCTGCCAAGCCGCAACCTGGTGCAACAATATGATTGTGATATTCTTTCATAATTTCTCTCTTTTTATTCTCTGGAACCACAAGCAACCACGCCCTGCCTTCCGGGTTCGGGTTTTTCTTAAAGAGGCATCCATCTTCTTCTTTAAAGTTTTGCGCAATTGATCGCCTGCTTCCATTAAGGTTTTTCTTAACACTTTCGATAAATTTATCCTCTTCGTCTGTTATTTGATTTAAAAATAGCCTTTCAAAATCCTCATCCCAATCAGTTTCTGGTAAGGGCCCCCTAGATAAGCCATCGGCGTCCAGATGCTTCTTTCCCGATTTATGTATTATATCGAAGTCATATTCTTGAATTTTCAATGCCCATCTTGCCAATCGACCTGTTGGATCCTTCAAGTTTTTGAGCCAGCATAAGGCGTGATGGTCTGTTACTATTTTAAAGTGTCTTCCATAAAGGTAGGGTCGTAATTTTGACATTGACCAGACAACGGCCAGACATTCTTTTTCAGTGGTTGAATAATTTTGCTCCGCTTTACTTAGGGTACGACTCAAATATGAGATCACCTTCTCTTCACCACCGATGTCTTGGACAAGTGTTGCACCTATGCCGATGTTGGACGCATCAGTATGAACATAAGTAGGTGCATTTGGATTGAAGTGACCTAAAATTGGTGGACTTAATAGTGCTGTTTTTAGGGTTTGAAACGCTTCCTCTTGTCTTTCTGTCCAGGTAAATGATACACTTTTTTTTATAAGGTTGGTCAAAGGGTCAGCAATTTTTGAAAAGTCTTTGATAAATTTTCTATAATATGAACACATTCCCAAAAAGGATTGTACTTCTTTGACCTTTTTGGGCCGAGGAAAATTTCTGACAGCTTTGATGTTATGTTCCGCGGGTTTTATACCATGTTTGCTCGTTATATAGCCGAGAATCTCCAATTCTTCAAAAGCAAATCGGCATTTTTTGTCGTTTAACCTTAAATTAGATTCACGAAAACATCTAAAAACAGCTTCAAGTCTTTTGAGGTGCGTTGGAAAATCCGGGCTATATATGATAACATCATCCAGATAACCCCAAAAAATTTGCCATCTCAGATTTCCAAGCATATTCTCCATATTTCTCTCAAAGGTAGCAGGCGCGTTACAAAGTCCAAAAGGCATCACGTTGAATTCATATAATCCATGCGCTGTAGTGAAAGCTGTTTTCTCTTTGTCTCTTTCTTCGACTTCAACTTGCCAATATCCAGATCTGAGGTCTATTGCTGAGAAGTGTGTAGATCCTTGGAGAGTATCCATAACTTCGTCTATTCTAGGGATCGGATAGACATCTTTTACTGTCACATTCAGTTTTCTGTAGTCCACACAAAATCTGTATTTACCATCTCGCTTCTTGACCAATATTACTGGAAAAGACCAGGGGCTAGAAGATGGCCTAATTATGCCTTCTGTAAGCATCTCGTCAATTTGCTCTTTTATAATATCTCGTTCTTTAGCACTTACCCGGTAAGGCTTGTGTTTAATTGGCTTCGCGTCTTCTGTGTCTATCCGATGTTTTGCCAAATTGGTTCTCCCTAATCTCGATGAAAAAAGATCTCCATACCTTTCTAAAACTTGTCTTAACTCCTTCTGCTCCTTTGGTGAAAGATTTTCGTTTATTTGGAATCTAGGTTCTTCGTTCTTTTCTACCTCTCTTTCTCGACTCACATTTATTTTCGCTGGACTACTTCCAAAAGCCAATGTTTGGTTTTTCATTATTTTTAACGGTCGAGGATACGGATTAGTTATCCAGATGTGTGTTTCCCTATTTATAACATTGATCAAGCTTCTTGCTAGACGAAGTCCATTTGTTTGAAACATTTTGCTGCTCTACTCGATAATATATTCTCCATCCTCTGTTTCTACCAATGCCTTGATCAATTTCATGGAACATTCCGGTACAATGGAATCCTTGGCACTCTTTATTTTCAACATTTCAACATTGATTTCGTCATGATTATTCGTCAAATCATATTTTATAGTTTCTTGCTTACAATCTATTTTCGCGTTCATTTTCTTAAGGAAATCTCTCCCAAGAATTAATGTCCGTAAATGCGTTTTCAATATCACAAAGTTGTGTGATAATGTTTCGTCATCAATTTTTATATTTAAAAATATACTTCCTACCATGTCCAATTTTTTTCCATCGGGTCCTGCACAAATTTTTGCGAGTTTACTTATACCATGGCCTGTATCGAGGACCGTTCTGAGGTCGACCACTGAGAGGTCAGCACCTGTATCAACCAAAGCTTCAAAAGTCCCTATCTTGTCCACATTAATTTTTAATTTGTATTTAGGGTCCAACTTCTTGATTCCGTTTATGGTCGACTTGCTTTGATTGACAGATTCAGGCGCGACGCTTAGTTTAAATCTTCCAACACGGAATATCTATTCCGGGTAGGAATATTTGTCTGTGTGCTATGACATACATCAGCATAAAGCCGAGGTCCTGATTTCTCTGATATTTCATTCATTTGGCATTTTTCTTCGACCTTCTCTTGGGTATCTGCTGGATCCTCTTCTAGGATTCTTATAAACTTGACCCTACAATAACGGGCCACGTGCCCTGGCTTGTTACATTTAAAGCAGATTGGTCTTCCATCTTCCGTCCTATTTTTGCTCACTTCTTGGCTTTTATTGTAAGTGTTTCTCTGAAGGTTTGGTTTCGGCACAAAGTTAGGATTATAAGGACGTCTAGGGGTAGAGGGCTGGGGAAAGTTGTTTCGATACTGTCTGGGGGTAGGAGGGGAGTCGTTCTTGTAATTATTGGAAACAGGGGCTTGGGGCCTGGAAGTGGTCTGGTAGTTTCGTGCGGCAGTCGGCGGCACGTACCTCGATTGTTGTTGGGGTCTAGAATAGCGTGGACCGTTATATAGGTTTCTGGATTTCTCCACACGTTCCCGATACTTCTTTTCAAAAGAATCCATTTTCTTGCACACGACAAGAAGGTCATCGGTCGTTTTAGGAGGGTTCAGGTAGAGCGCGAATGAGTACTCTTTTTTCAGTCCTCCAATAACATGTTCAATTTTTGTTTCTTCTTCCATTGCGGGGTCAACCTTGTTGCACAACACTAGAATGTCTTCCGCGAACCTGATTGCTGGTTCATTCCAGTGTTGCATTCTGTTGAGCTTCATTCTAAGTTCTTCTTTATTCGCGTCCAAAGAAAAATCCTGAATGAGGCGGATTTTAATATTTTCCCAGCTCGTGAAACTAGCTTTGTGTGTTGCGTTCCCGGTTTGGATAGATGAAAAGGGAGGATACACGATGTGACTTATTAAAGTTTCCTTACTTAAGTATATATATATATAGCAATTTAGGCCAACAACCCCATGTATATAACCCGCAGCAAGACCTTAATGTTGTATAATGGTAAATATGATGGAATAACGCACTGAAACACATAAAAGTACAAACATTACTAAAACCTGACAGATAATTACCCTCAAAGTAGCCCTAATAAAGTCGTAATTTTGCAACTGTTGCTGTGTCAATATATCACAGCAAAGATATAGTACACAACTCTATTTCAACAGAGTCGGTTGTTCTATAATTTGTACACTTTGTAAAATTAAGGTGTGGGGGGTAGTACCATAAAGCAAAAGGAATGAAATATGTATGAGAGAAAACAAGAAAATTTCTCTAGATATTTATTTAAATAAATTAAAATTTGGGAACATGTCTATACTGACGAGATATGCTATTTACATAGTAAAATTTAGATAGAGGTGACCTGAAGTTACTTTATAGCCCTTTAGGGCCCATGCGGAATCTAGGTTGGTTACTACACAAAAAAAAAGGGGGGGGGAACCTAGCTCTCCATCTATTCTAGCGGGACAAAATATACGAACCCTAACACTCCTTTTTAAGTCACTTAAAGCCCTTTAGGGCCCATTCAGAATCTAAATAGATTAGCTTCTGTTCGAAAAATAAAAAGGGGGGGGGCTAAACCATAATGGCGAGGGGCTTACCTTCTCTCGAAAGCGGCGGCAAGGTCTGGTCTCCTCTACGTCTCAGGCCCGACTGAAAATCGTCCTTCTCACTGAGCGACTCCGATCGAAATTGCCTTTTGGCCCAGAAACCCTCTTTTATTCATGTCTCTCTCCGTTTCCATTCGCTGCCGAGCCAAAGTTTCTATTGGCTGGCATTTTCATTCGCCGAAAGAAACACCAATCAAAATGGCCAACGGCTCCAGTATCAATTTCATAGACGCCCCAGGCCTCTCCCATCGAAATAGAACATATAGTATTACCAAAACAAAAAAAATCTAAAGAGAGAAACAGCTACGGCGATAGTGTAAAATTTCAGACGCCAGGCCCCCCCCCTTCCACATGGATTGAAATACTATCCTCCCCTTTTCTCGGGACGGTATATATATATCGCCCCCCCCTCCGTCTTAGCTAAAAATCGACACAGGCCCCTTTTCACTTGAACTGTAATATAACGCTTTCCTTTCTCGGGAAGGATATTTTATAAGGTTCAGTCTTTTAGAGATCTTCCTTCTCCATTTTTTTTCTGGTCACCTTTACCTAAATTTTTGGTGAGGGGAATATATGTACATATGAAACAACAGCTTCCAGCGCGGATGTCTCTGGGTGTCACTGGTGTCTTCTTCATCAGGCATCAGCTTTCGGCATGGAAGTCTGGTGTCATCAATTGTCTAGGTTTCTGGGCAAAAAGTGGTCTGTAAGTCTATGTGGGAGGGAAGCCATGTATCCATTTGATTTGATTATACATACGCCTTCTGTTGGGGTATGGTTACAAAAACGTGCCCCAACAATCCTCCCCCTGCCAAGTAATGGACAAATGCGTTTGTGCTACTCATTATTCATCTGCCTTTCATAAGTTACTATGAAAGCAGGCCCATTTCTAGCAAAATGCATTTTCCATTACTAGGTGAAGCCAGATGTACCGAAACCTGTAGGGAAGTGGCTAGTCAAAATGATGGTATGCCATTCTAGATGTTTATTATTCCGAACATTAGTGGGCATTGCGCATCCTGGCAAAGGGGTTTTTATGTGTTATTATTCCGTCAGCACACTGTTATCAACATAGGTTATGGGGGACAGTCATATCATATGTATGGAAGTAAGCAAGGTCATCTGTCTTACCATTCATGGGTATATATACCACCCTTCCACTTTCTTCTTTGGCCTTGAGGAGTAGGCCTTCCTTGTGGTAAGTCCTCTCAACCCCATCCTTGCCTCTTGTGGTGCTGGATTCATTGCTACCTTCTTTCTGCTAACAATACAGTTAGAACATTTCCCTATTACATATTATATATAAAAAATTGGGCGCCAAGAAGTCGTTTAGAAATAACTGACTAGTCCAACTCCTAAAACATGCCAGCATCTTTATTTAAGTACCAATCAAGACATTCGTGTGGTATAGTTATACATATACAATCAAAGGAAAGGATAATTATAGTCAGCTGAAAGAAATATCTTGATACATAATAATTAGCCTATGACATGATGACTTTTGCTAAATTAAAAAAATTACAGAAACAAATTGTGAAAGTAATTATTAAATAAGGCACGAAATATGTAATGATAAAATGAATCCTTCCATGTTATATGATGAGTATAATATATATATTGAAGTAAACATATCATGTAGATAGTGATTAAATATGTTAAGATATAAGTGATAAAAAAAATCATCCCATGATAGATGACAAAAGAAACTACTACAAGATTATATATGGTGACAAAATATATATAATTAAATATTTAATATAAATATTAATATCATGAATATCAAAATAAAACTGTTGAAATGAATAGTATACGACTATAATATAATATATATGACATAAAAATAATAACATATTGAATAAGAAAATGTAAACATAATATATATTTGTGCGCTGAGGGTTCAAGGTTTAGTATCTCAGTTAAGTTTTCAATCTTATCCAGTCTGGAATCACGAGTTGGTCACTGGGTAATATTCGTCTATCCCGATCCTATTGGAGGGTGTGTTCTCTCTTGTGTGTTAGATTCCTCAAATTACAATACTCTCTCAACCCAGATAGGTACGTCATTTAGAATCTTGGTCAAATGGAACATAGCCCAGACCTCTATTAAACTACTCAGTCCATTTAAATCTAGGGTGACAACCGTATGAAGAAAGCTCTCTGTTTGACAGAGAAACTAATCAACTTCTCCCATTTTGTTTGTGACTCCGTTTACCTTGTCTCTGGGGTGTGTACAGTTCAGCTACCTCCCCCTTTCAAGAAATTCATATTACTTTCATCTACCAATATACTCCCTATTCATTGACCTGAACCCTATAAATCTACATCTTATAAATTTGAATTTTATCAATCTGAAATTTTGGTTCTTTTACAAATTCCTTCAGAATTCTACTCCCTGTATAACTGCTCTTAATTCTACTGTCCTCAATACAACACTTCTAAAACTTTGACTCATTGGCTCGTTCTGGCGTCTCGTTCGCGGTCATTATAGTTAACTAATACTTTAAAATCTTATCCTAACATGGAACGAGTCTAAACTCGTTGAAGGTCCTAATAATTACTTATTCTGTCTCTCGAATCGGTCTTATGCTCGAATTCATTCCAACAAAACGTATGGCAGGGCGAATCCTTTATTAGAAGAAACTTCCGCTAGCTATGGGGGATCAAACTGGTACCAAAAAAAAAATTCAATAGACGGAAACACTTCGTCTAGAATAACTGGGCAATCTCTGCCTACTTGCCAATCTTACAGGACCTCCCGTCTGCAACACCCTCGCTCCAGCCACGCTAAAAGCGTCGAAACTACGGTGTCAGATCGGTTACCCAAGGTCGCGCCGTTATACCCCAGGCTATACGGCATGGCTAAAACAAATCCCCCATCCTGCATAAAATTCAATCTATACCTCTTCGCTTCCTCTTGCGAGGAGGAGGTGAGTGGGCTGTCGGCTTGATCCCTGCCTCCCACTATCTCCAAGTCTGAGGGTCGGGATAGGGATCATTTATCCACAATCCTTAGAATTCAAGCTAAACTAAGATAAAAGAAAATCAAAGGGAAATTATACCCCCTAACGAGGGGCCTAACAAAAGGGAGCGAATATTTTCTAACTAGATAGAGTTGTAGTTGTCCTGTGAGGCTATCGTTCCTAACAAATAAAGAAATCAAAATTGAAAATTGAACCTATTAAATTCCCTAACACTACTCTAAAGCAATTTTGGTCTAACAGTATACTAGTTTTTAACCTTCTCATCATTTATTCCACTTCACATTCATACAACAAAAAAAATTCAGTCACTGTGGGCATTCATTCTAAAGTTAAAAACTGCTATAGACGCCAAAACACTCAATAATCTCTATCAAATAAACCCTAACAATTTCTAAATTCCAGGACTAATGTGAAATCAAATAAAGTTTTCTAATTAGAACAAAGTGGGGACTAAAGCCCTATTGACTTAAATAAATGCCTCATACAAACTCTATATATACTAATACTTTATACTCGATAAATGATTGTTAATAAAATGGTTAACAATTCTAAATAATCTGAAAGCTAACCTACCTAAAAAAATGTAATTTCAAAAACTGCCCTTGCTTTGACACTAAGTGACTATTCACGACAATTCTATAAAGACACTCACAAATTATAATGGCGAATAAAGGACCATTAAACGTGACACCTCATAAAAGCGGAATTGAGTCACTCCCCTAGCCACCGTGGGTGAAGTCACTTTCTTCCTACTTCATCTTGCGTCTGTCCCCTTTGCAGTAGTCCGACCTCAACACTCTATTGAAAGATGGATTTATAGGGTTTACGATTCACTACCCAACACTAACATTCTCAAGTGCTTTCCGAGGATCGACTACGGTCTGGGCCTACTTAACTTCTACCCCTGGCTTAGGGTCCCTATACTTCACAACTTTACTCTGAAAGATTGACCTTTCATGTCCTCATTAGAAACCTATTTCAAAGCTACTACCTGAAGGCCAGGGATTATAGGGTTTCTGAATTACCCAACACAAGCCATAGGATGCCTATTAGGTTTGTTGTTTTAGACATAGCCCCCCTCTAAGTTGTGATTTCCTACACCTTCCTTCACCTATTACTCCTGATAATAACTAAAATTTCAGATTTACACTAAATAGTTAATTCACAATGGTATACATTATTCTCATTGGTCTTTGAAACTCGGGTTTTAACAAGAAATAGTTTGTATAAAAAAAAAGGAATCCTAATGAAGTTCTACTTAAAAAAAAAAAGGTTTTTAAATGAAAAAAAAAAAAGGTTGAAATCTCTAAACTTCTCATTCTATCGAGCTGATTCTCCGTACACACTCCAAAATCCTAGTTAGTGTCGACAGTCTAAGCAGAATTTACACTGTGTGGGCCTTTTCACCCTTGTAGACCTGCGTAAAGTTAAACTGTTCACACTAACTCTGTCAACTTCCCCTCGTCTCATTACTTCTGAGTTCGCTCTGGTTGTCACCCCTTGTGGAACCACTACATTAACGGACCTATTAGGGAGATAAGCTGGACCTGTAAGATGAATCCAATGATCTTCATCACTGGAACCTTGACTTGAATTACCATCACTAGTTTCCTCCTCCTCTGTGGGGAAAATCCTAATTGGTATATGGTATTGTTTTAACCTATCTATATGGTATTTATCCAAATTCCCAGTTTCTAGATTCTTCAAGAGATATACAGTATCACCAGCTTTTCTTAGTACCTCATATGGACCCCCATACCTTGCTCAATGCTCTCATGCATTCTCTCCACTAGGACTAAGTCCCCGTTATTGAAAGTTCTCAGCCTTTTGTTTTCAAACTTAATCCTAGCTTCTTCCTGTTCATTCAAGTAGGTTTGCCTTACCACCTCTCTTATCTTCTCGACCTCCTCTGTTAGTTCCCGCTCGTAGAAGGCTGCCGTTTGAGCAATCAAATCTTCGCTTACAGGACTTTGTCCCGCTTCCTGAAATGGTTGCGGAAGCCTCAGCTCATGTCCGAAGACGAGTTTCGCTGGCGTAAATCCTGTACTAGAATGTTCAGTGGTTCTGATAGCTAAAGCTACCATGGGTAGGATGTCATCCCAATTAGAACTTGCCTCACACCTACGCAAAGATTCAATTACTGTTCTGTTGAGCCTTTCTACAGCGCCATTACTTTGAGGTCTCCAAGCAGTGGTGTTCACTGCACTTACCCCCATGGCCTTGCAAATCCCTTTAAAAATACAGCTAATGAATGCCGAACCCCGGTCCGAAAGTATAGTTTTCGGTACTCCAAAGATAGTAATTACGCTTTCCAACAGCGCTTTAACCACTGTACTGGCACACTGGTCTCTTGTAGGTATTAAAATAGGGAATTTGGTAAATAAATCGACTATGGTCAGGATGCTAGAATGTCCTCTGGAAGTCTTCTCTAAGGGTCCTATGAAGTCTAGAGCAAGATGCTCAAATGGTTTTCCAGGCCTGAAGTGGGGAGCATTACCAGCCTTGGTTACACCTTGATTTGAGAGCTGGCAACCCTCGCATCTGTATATATAGTTTCGGACCTGTGTCCTCATACCCGGCCAATAATAATCGTCCTTCAGCCTTCTCATTACCTTCTTGACCCCAAAATGACCTCCCGTCGGAACGTCGTGGTGATATTTAATCACCATCTCCCTAATGTCTGACGGAACCACCTTCACCCAGATACCCCCACTGTTCTTAGACACAAGGTAACCCTCGTGCATTTTATAATCCTTATTTTTATAAGTTACAGTCTCGGTAGACCGTCTGTCACCTATTAGTTTCAATAAGGGGGCCCATTTCTTGTCCTTAAGCAAACCTTCCCACGTCCGATCACTATCTATCAAGGGGGGCCCACGATTTTTAATTACTGCGGCCACAACTCTCTTATCTCGTGATGGTTCAGGATCATCCTCACACGGGAACCTACTGAGGAAGTCGGCTACCGTGTTTTCTTTCCCCGGGACATACACAAATGTCACATTGAAGTCTTGGATGATCTCTGCCCATCTAGACAATCGAGCGTTCTTATAATCAGACCCCTTGTTATAAGTGATCGGTTTGTGATCGGTATGCACCTCAACCTTACTGCCCGCCAGGAGGTGTTTAAAGTGCTGCAGAGACAACACTACGGCATAAGCCTCCTTTTCGATTGTGGAATAGCGAGTTTCGGGGCCTATCAACCGTTTGCTATAGTAAGCTATTGGCTTAATAACCCCGTCTATCTCCTGTTGGAGACAAGCGCCAACCGCTATTCCACTGGCGTCCGTATTGAGGATAAATGGTCGCCCTATCATTGGATGAGCCAGTAAAGGCTCACTGGTTAATACTTGTTTTATGGTCTCAAAGGCTGTCTGCTCTATTGTACCCCAAGTGAATCTTCGCCCCTTTCTCAATAAGTTACTTAGTGGAGCTAGGAGTTCACCTGCGTTGGGTATGAAGCGCCTGTAGTAGTTTACAGTACCCAAAAGACTTCTGACCCCCCTGATGTTGTGGGGACGTTTCAAATCCCTGAGAGCCGCGACATTATCCCACATGGGTTTTATTCCATCCTGATCAATTACATGACCGAGGTAATCTACAGAGCCCTTGAAGAAATAACTCTTCCCACGCCTAGCCTTTAGATTAAAGCGACTCAGGCGTTCGAGTACAGCGGCAAGGTCCGCCACATGCTGCTCATGAGAGTCGCTGTAGACGATGACATCATCGATGTACAAACGAACGCATTTATACAACAAATCCCCTAGGACCAAATTCATGGCCCATTGGAAGATCTGAGCTGAGTTCTTCGCTCCTTGCGGTAGACGTGTGAAACGATATCTCCCCCAGGGCAGAGAGAAAGTGAAATAATCTCTATCACCCTCCGGGATGCGAATCTGGAAAAATCCAGAGGTCAGGTCTAATGTGCTGAAGACCTTTGCGCCTGCAAAAGCACGCAGGTGGTCTTCAACACGAGGTATTGGGAACGGGAAGAATTCTGTCACCTCATTAATTAATCGCAGGTCCATTGTAATGCGGACGCTGCCGTCTGTTTTAGCAACGGGGAATAGGGGAGAATTCCATAAGGATGTACTCCCCTCGATTATTCCAGCTTCTTCCAATTCGTCTACTAAGGCCTTCACCTTTGAGACCAGCTTATTTGGGATCGGATACTGACGTCTATAGACTGGCTTTCCAGTCAGTATCTTTAACTTAGGGGCAATGATGGTTGACCCATCGCCCATATCGGAGATGTCGTCACAGAAACAGTGACTATATGCCCTAAGGACGTCTTCCCCTGTCCTGATTTTATGTAGAGGTATACTGGGTGGTCTGACAGGCACCTCACTGGCCTGTAACGAGGACAGGAAGGCCGACTTAGTCGGTTCTTCGTCCTGCTCAAAGTCTGATCTGACGCTTCCATCATGGTTGAGAGTGAGTCTTAGAGCCTTGAATCCTGGCATACCTAGGATTCCATCAAAGCCTAGCCCACCTAGATGGCAGTATTCAAATGTTGTTTTTACTTCCCTGATGGGTTTTCCCCTGATATAGGCCCTAACCTCTATTAACTCACTCCCCAGTGACCTTAACTCACTCCCACTAATCCCCTTAAGGAAGGTGGGTTTACCCAAACCTTCAGCGCTAATATCCAAGGAATCTATATTTACAATGTTGGCCTCTGAGCCTGTATCGATAATTAGTCTGATAGTCCTATTGCTCAGAGACCAACCTTTATCTACAAATGTACATGTGATTACAGGTAGGCCGGCTAGAGTTCCCCCATTCCCTGCTTTGAGGCAAGCCGGACCTATTTTTTTGTCATGGCTGTGCAAATTCTTGCCATGTGGCCTGTCTCCCCGCATCTGAAGCACCTGATGGGTGTCCGCGTTGCTTCGGGGCCCTCATACCCCTTTGGCGCTCCTCCCTTGGTTGTTGCTGGAGGGCCTTCCTTGCGTTGTTCTTGTTAGGGCTCTACCGTTAGGGTTTTGTTGGGGTCTCTCCTGCCTGGTCCCTTGTATAGTGGGCTGGTTGTTCTGAGCGGAACCTCCTATCCGCTGGAAACCTCTGGCCTGGTTGTTATTCCACCTGTTTCCCATATTCATCCTGGGTTGCTCCCTGTGGGTCCTCCTCAGGTCTTGGTTTTCCGTCTCCAGGTTCTTTAACTTGGATTCCAGTCGGGCCATCTGGCTCGTCAACTCCCTCAACTTCCTGGCACTCCCCTCTTCATCTTCCATTTGGCATCTGGAGTACTCGTCATCCCTTTCTTCGATCTGGTGGAGACTGCTCACAACCACCTCCCATGACTCATTCTGGAGTTGGTGGGCTCTCTGCCACAGGTTTGGACAGAGTCCAGTGAGGAAAATATCAGCGACCTCAGTGATGTCGATCCTCAGGCCATCTGACTCGGCTTCTGAGGCGAGGCTCCGCACTCTGTTCGCGTATTCCTTAACCTTTTCTCCGGGCCTTTGTCTACAGGAGAAGAACTTCTTCCTGGCTTCTCTCTTGGGGGCCCTCCTGGAGAATCTCTGTTCCAGGTTTTCCTTTAATTCGTAGTACCCCAGTTTGATCTGGGAGGCCTGGAGGGCGAACTCTCTCGCAGCTCCTCGAAGGTGATTGTCCAGGAGGATCCTCCTCCTAGAATCATCCAGGGCTTTCACATCGTAGACCAATTCGAAGTCCCGGAAGAACTTGTCGAATGGTATGAGCCCATTTCCCTCAAACTTCTCCAAATGGTATAGCGCAGACGGCAACGGCGTCTGGCTGGGTGAGGGGTCATCTCCAGGGTGCATGGTTCTCTCTCAGTCTGCTGTCTGAAATATTCCAGATTAGTAGTGGGGATTGGAGAAGAGAATCTCATGTATTAATGGGGGCAGGGAACCGAGGGGTGAAAGATGGGTTCATGGCCCAAAAGGGAAAGGAAATGGGAGAGGTACATGTTCATCCATGTGGGTGGATAGTAATCTTAGATCAATGCTCTTTCTGGGTGTATTGAAACTAACTAGCCATGATGGTAGAGGCGCTGTTCTCACTGCCTCTACTGTACATCAGAATGAACTATAATTATTACTAGTGTATTATTATTCCAACAGCCTATGACCTTTAAACCTTTATACCTTCATATACACTCGACGGGGTAGTCATCTTGTTAAAAAAAAAATCTATAATGTCATAGATCAGCTAGAGGGAGAACAAACAAAATTGTGCGAATAGTCTGTTTCAACTACTGATTGTAAGCCTATTAAACTCGTTCTCTATAGGTTGGCTCGCTCATTAATCTTCAATCTACGTTCAATAGTCATATTGAGTTCACATGGATGCTAGATGTAAACTGTATCAAAATAGTGTAGTTTTCTAGTTTCCGAATTATATGACAGTTAGAAAAAGAAACAAACATTCTGGAAATATCTCGCACTGGCTACTATAAAAAAAATTGAATGGGGTACAGCTCTGATCTTACAGGATACCTCATGGCTCATAGAATTGAATCGCTCATTTCTCACTAAAATATTCACACAGGGTATGGAGGTCTCCAGCGGTTCTATAGCTATTGGTCAACTAAATTAATTAATGGCAGGAATTGAAGTTAGTTTAAATGCTCATGTGCTGTTTTGTCATGCGTCTTTATGTCATCTGCAAAGGAAAGTGTCGCCTCAAAGGACCTAATTCTGGGACTAACATTCGCTGCACATTTCAGGAAGGAGTGGTCGTCCATACAATAGCAAGATATCATTTTGCTGCCAATGTACAATGTTGAGCATTTTCCATGTCGTCATTTTGTCGATCCCCAATCTTCTAGGGTGTTTCTTTAAGCATTTCTTGATGTCATTTAATGCTTCATGCGATCCCGCCCGGCATTCAATAAGTAGTATTTGATCGTACCACCTCCAGGAGACCATCCCATTGCGGCCGAATCATTTCCACCCAACTTATAACGCCGTCCATATCGCGTAATTGAAATTAGTGTAAAACTCAAAGAATAAGACCTTAATCTCTTAATTCTTTACTAATTTCAGTTGGCTCAACATAAATCTTCTCAATTATTAATTTAGTACAGTGGCGTGACATGTCACACTTCTTCTAGTTCTTTCGCAAGCTCGATTAATCCCAGTGAAAGCCAGTTCAGGCGTCAATCCCGTGCTAACCCGTCATGCATGACTTCAAATTTGGAAATTATTAGACCTGAATATTTGCAGTGGCATCTGCTTCCACTGAAGGTATTTAAGACACAAGGCTGCCTCTTATCTTGTTTAAATCACTGTCTTTACACCCATATGCCTGTGTAAACTTTAACCATGACCTTATCAATTCTCAAAATTCTGCCTATCGAATATCCTGAGAATCAATGTTCTTCTTGTCTACGGCGGATTAACACAATAATTGTTCCCTAGAGTTATCTGCGTCGAGTGGTCAGTCTGTACTACTAATTCTCCACTCTAACTCCAGGATTCCTTTATCTACTCAGGCTGTTCAAAAATTTTCAAGACAGTTGTTCAAATCCCCAATGATAATCTGCTAAATTTCGATAATTATTGAATTCTCATTAAACAGACTAACTACACCTTCCTGACACAGAAGTGTCCAGCATCAAGATATGGCGTACTGCCCATTTCTTCATTTGATGACTGTGTCAAATTACAGCTGAAGAAACATACTAAGCATATAACTGGTTTAAATTTTATGTAATCTCATCATGCCTTCTGCTGGCAAATATTTACTGTAAAATTCAATACTATCAAGATGGTTTTATTTGTCTTCATCCAAATAAAATGTTTCAGAAATAGAATCTTGGAAATCTCTACTAAAGACAAAAATTATACATTTGTTAATTCAGGATAACCTTCCCTTGTCAGAGTGTATACAGGATATTTAAGAGCATATGCAGTTGGAGGCATCATGAGAAAAAAAAAAGTCGGTTGCCTGACGCGTCTTTTTATGGTGATCAAACTTCTCTCTTCACGGGTACGCTAACTGGATCTTCAATTCTATTTTCACCTTAAGACTCATATATCTGGATGCACAGGCTAGTATGATTTGATAGAAAGCGCTATAAAAATGAAGTTAAGATATTTGTATCCAGCAATATTTATCAGAACTCACCTCTGCTGTGAGAAATTATATCAGAGCTATGATTAAAAAAAATGCTAAGTCATTTCAGTAGACTACTGTAAAACAATGATCACCGTTCTAAATTTGGACCATGGCAATCCAACCTCATTTCTCATACTGTATATAATAATTTGAGAAAGTAAAATAAAGAAATTGTAATCAATGGTGCTCGCAACAGAATTCAAAATGATTGAGACACAGAACATTATAAATAATGTCCAGCAAGCAGGATACCAAACCACCTTTATATTACAACATTTCCACAAAAGTATAACTATCAATAACCCAATAAACAAAACCACAAAATATCTATAGGGCGATATGTTACATTCCATACTCACAAACATCTATAACAATAGCCAACTACTTAAGAAACTCTGGCATCCAAACATATTACTGTAATTCCCCTAACATAGGCTCCACCATAAAAGTCCACTATCTAAAAATAATCCTACTATCATAAAACCCACTAACCAAAACAGAGAATAAAAGGCAATATATTCCGTAGAGTGTAACAGCTGCCAAGCCAAATACGCAGGGGAGACAGGAAGGAGAGTCAGCAATAGAATATATGGACATAGACGCAACGTTATTAATCAAGACAATAGGTCTCTAATTTTCCAATACTGCAAAGGAACAGGTCACACTTTCGCATTAGGAGAACCTAGAATACATTACAATAACATAAACAGCAAATATCAAAGGCTTATAATTGATTCTCTATTATTCAGAAAACACAATAGCATTAATAGAAAATAGATTTGCCCGAAACATATAACACAATATATCCTAGTACCAGCTAATAATATCAACAATAATATAAGTAACTTATATGTAATAGCCAATAACTATTATAAAACTACTTAAATAATAGAATTTCTAACCTATAAGATAATTCATAGAATATAGCAAACAATAGTAGAATATGTATAAATACCTTAATCAAAAAAAAAGTGTCTTAAGAAAACAAATAATATGCAAAACTTCCTAATGTATATATATATATGTAGATAGAATCATAATAGTTTTAGCATCAGGCGACGTTATATTTTCTTGATATATTGTATATGTTTCTCCTATAGAAGGGCGGACAAGCTCGAAAGCTTGAGAAGACCAGAATAAAAGATACTCATCCCCATAAACGTTTTACTTTGATATCAGAAATCAATGATAATATTAAGGTTTTGCCACAAACAATGTGAATCGTAAAAGACAGCGGCGAGAGATGCGGTATACACCGCCTCAACATAACTTTCATTGCCTGATAAAATGCCCGTGAAACGGAAAGCATAAATTAAAATTCACGATTTATAATAGACTGTTAATCTCAGGATGCGTGGACTACTTCACCAATACTTAAAAATAGTATGGCTTTTCATTAGTTATATATTTCTAAAGTATAGGGGATGAAACATATACTAAATTCGAGCCCCGCGGCGGGCGACATTGTTGCGTTCCCGGTTTGGATAGATGAAAAGGGAGGATACACGATGTGACTTATTAAAGTTTCCTTACTTAAGTATATATATATATAGCAATTTAGGCCAACAACCCCATGTATATAACCCGCAGCAAGACCTTAATGTTGTATAATGGTAAATATGATGGAATAACGCACTGAAACACATAAAAGTACAAACATTACTAAAACCTGACAGATAATTACCCTCAAAGTAGCCCTAATAAAGTCGTAATTTTGCAACTGTTGCTGTGTCAATATATCACAGCAAAGATATAGTACACAACTCTATTTCAACAGAGTCGGTTGTTCTATAATTTGTACACTTTGTAAAATTAAGGTGTGGGGGGTAGTACCATAAAGCAAAAGGAATGAAATATGTATGAGAGAAAACAAGAAAATTTCTCTAGATATTTATTTAAATAAATTAAAATTTGGGAACATGTCTATACTGACGAGATATGCTATTTACATAGTAAAATTTAGATAGAGGTGACCTGAAGTTACTTTATAGCCCTTTAGGGCCCATGCGGAATCTAGGTTAGTTACTACACAAAAAAAAAGGGGGGGGGGAACCTAGATCTCCATCTATTCTAGCGGGACAAAATATACGAACCCTAACACTCCTTTTTAAGTCACTTAAAGCCCTTTAGGGCCCATTCAGAATCTAAATAGATTAGCTTCTGTTCGAAAAATAAAAAGGGGGGGGGCTAAACCATAATGGCGAGGGGCTTACCTTCTCTCGAAAGCGGCGGCAAGGTCTGGTCTCCTCTACGTCTCAGGCCCGACTGAAAATCGTCCTTCTCACTGAGCGACTCCGATCGAAATTGCCTTTTGGCCCAGAAACCCTCTTTTATTCATGTCTCTCTCCGTTTCCATTCGCTGCCGAGCCAAAGTTTCTATTGGCTGGCATTTTCATTCGCCGAAAGAAACACCAATCAAAATGGCCAACGGCTCCAGTATCAATTTCATAGACGCCCCAGGCCTCTCCCATCGAAATAGAACATATAGTATTACCAAAACAAAAAAAATCTAAAGAGAGAAACAGCTACGGCGATAGTGTAAAATTTCAGACGCCAGGCCCCCCCTTCCACATGGATTGAAATACTATCCTCCCCTTTTCTCGGGACGGTATATATATATCGCCCCCCCTCCGTCTTAGCTAAAAATCGACACAGGCCCCTTTTCACTTGAACTGTAATATAACGCTTTCCTTTCTCGGGAAGGATATTTTATAAGGTTCAGTCTTTTAGAGATCTTCCTTCTCCATTTTTTTTTCTGGTCACCTTTACCTAAATTTTTGGTGAGGGGAATATATGTACATATGAAACAACAGCTTCCAGCGCGGATGTCTCTGGGTGTCACTGGTGTCTTCTTCATCAGGCATCAGCTTTCGGCATGGAAGTCTGGTGTCATCAATTGTCTAGGTTTCTGGGCAAAAAGTGGTCTGTAAGTCTATGTGGGAGGGAAGCCATGTATCCATTTGATTTGATTATACATACGCCTTCTGTTGGGGTATGGTTACAAAAACGTGCCCCAACATGTGTAAATTCAACCAGGTTTTAGCGCTTCCCGTCATGTTCATGGCGGCATAACGAGAGATAATGTAGTCTGGCCAATGGTACAAGAAGCCAATTTCTTCAAGAGATTCAATCCATGGGCGAGGGTCTTCCGTTCCATCATACTTGGGGATGTCGATGTTGGGATTCAGGACAACTGGGTCGGAACTAGCATCTCTACCAATTGTTGCACTAGGTTGCGGCTTGGCAGACTCTTCAGCCTGGATTCTCTCCTGTGCTGGGTCTTGCATCTTACCAGAGCGTGTTTCAACCATCCTACAAATTTATAAAAGGGAATAACGAGATAAGTCTTCTTTAAGTAGCCACCAGAATCCTCTATTTATTTTCTCACATCAAAGAGAGCAGTGAAGTCACAGTGTACCTAAATACAAATGATGACAATCTAAATAATCTGTGTTTTAAATAAATATCATAGAATATTTTATATAAAAATAAATAAATATATAATTTAAATTTCAAATATATTAAAAATAATATAAGAAATACGCCATTAATCATGATGTAACAATATAGAACTACATACAATGTTAGAATTTTGGCGAACAGAGCAAGGGGAAACTTGCTTTGGGCCATTCCACCTTATCTATGCAGTTACCCGTGTGTAGCGAGTCCGAAGGGAAAAGTCCCGTGGGTAGGTGAGGAAGTCGCATGGGCTTATAGTTAATTTGAGAAGATAAAATAGTTCGAGATACAAATGTAAAATATAGGCGAACAGAGCGTGGGAAAACTTGCTTTGGGCCTTTCCACCTTAATTATTTCGATACTAAGGGACTCTAGTAGTTTTAACTAATTGGAGGAAAGTCTGCGCGCACAGTGCCGAAAATTGAGACTAGGACGGTGTTGTCCTTTACAGGAGAGCTTTCGTACACGACCCATCGTGGGAGCTTGTGCGAGATGATTTCGCGACGGGTTGAACGTAAAACCCATGTTTGCGCGAAATATTGACGGACAGGACAAAATCAGCGACGATATTTAACGTACTCCGTGGAAACGTAAATGGTAGGTTATATCGTGCTGGTATGGACAAGGGACAAACATAGATTTGAAGACAGGGCGCGAGGAGAAGGAGCGAACTGTGCCGCTCGATGCAGATTGTTCAAGTCAAACAAAAGAAGTTGATAAACATTTAGCAGTAAGTTAATCTGCGTCCTGTGACGAACACACCAGTGGCTAGATGGCGTGGGTTGGTGGATATGCTAGAGAGCAACTACAAAATATATTATCGTAAATTACGAGTGGAGATTAGTGGCAATAGGAGTTTGATAATTGATTAATTAATAAGTCTATAGAGGGTCATGGGCTGGTAGAAGGTTAACAAAGCTGTAAGAATGAGAGGGACATTCAGGGGGTTACCAAGAGTTGGTTGTAAGCAATAGTTTATTAGAGCCAGTAATTACAAGTAGGTTGAGGTCACATACAGAGTAATACAAATTTTCAGGTACTGGAGCACTGTTTTGATGGATCAATTGATTATGAAAATTATTGTTATTCTTAAAAATCGTAAAGTATGAATAGATAGAATACCAAATTTAAGGAATGACTTTAAAATAGAAAATATTTCATATATTAAAAAAACAACTATATTAAATTAGAATGGTAAGGTAACTAATCCAGTGGGTTTCACATAGTTAGATATATCGTATGGTTAATAAGAAACAACTGTTAATAGGGGTAAAATAATTGTAACTATTATATTTGTCATTATAGTTTACAAGGAATGACATCTTTGAAGAATCAATGGTAAGGGTAAAAACAATTGCACTCACAGGTTATGCTGGTTTTAGGGCGAAAGTAGGTTCATTGAGCTTCGGAGGAGTTCTGCGGCGGCCGAAGTTGGTATTACTTGGTTTCTCCCGAGCTCGTCGTTGCTGAAGTCTTGTAGACACCTGCAGGCCGAGTCGATTTTGGGTGTTGCTCGACGTTGTAGACCACAGATGTACAGGTCCGAAATGTTCGCTGGTAGGGTCCTCTCTGGTGACACTCTGCGTGCCAGTGTTGTCCGCCGCAGTAATGGCAGGGATATGGTGGGGTTTTGTCCACGGTGGTGGAAGGTACCCTGCTCTGGCGCGGTGATCATTCTGGGGCAGATCTAGGGCTGGGAAAAGTGTTCGGCAGGTTCAACTCCGTCGTAGGTGGTCACCTCTTCTGGATCACGGTTCAAAAGTTGGCCGAGGTAGAGGGTGAGAGCTCGAAGAGAAGTGGCTACAGTTGAGTTGGGTGTAAATTCATGTAGAACTTGGCTGTGGGTTTGTCCGATCACCATGGCTTTGCTTTTTTTTTCATATTCTAGTAGAAATTGGAATTTGATTCTCGGCCAGGTCTTATCCTGTCGACTTTTATGTGGCAATATAAGGTGGGAAGAGAAATAAGGACACAACAAGTTGGAGAAGGGACCCAGGCAACCAGAGAGAGAAAGGGAGAGAGAAGGGCCGCACAGCCGGGCGGCCGTTCGAGTCCACACAATCCCCAACTGTCCTAAAAGTCCTGAGGTGTTAACTGACAGACTCCAGGGGTCACCCCTTGGAATGTCGCTGGTATCTTAAGTGATCCTCCCCTCTCTCTCTCTCTCTGGGCTGTTTGTAGCTTGACTTTATTATTCCTGGAAGAGTATATATTATGACATATCAATTGAAAAAGCCCTGTAAGATTTATATATGAATAAAACAAAGCATCAAGGGCTGCGTTTCTTTATTAAAACAAATATATTCGAGCTTTCGGGCACATACGCCCTTCTACAGGAATTAATAAACAATAATCCAACTAGTTTGAAATAATATTTATATTTAAATTTAACGTGCATATCCACGATACACGTGCATTTCAATTTGCAAGGTATCCCATCAGACATGTGATATCTTATACTGTGAATGAATTATTTTTATCTTATTTTATTTAAGTCTATTGAATTATATGCTTCTGGTAAATCAATTCTGCGATTTATACTGTTATTTTTTTTGGACACTATTGCTTCACTATTCATTCTGCCCCATTAGTCATAAAATTAACACAGTGAAAACATTAACTAAAAGAATTTATACTCATTGTTCTTTAAATCAATACAAAACGCAAGAGACGCAAACCGTTATCAATAATTTGACATCAGCTGGTTATCCCAAAACATTTATTTTAAAACATTTCTATCAAGCACAGGTCACATCTAATATGTCAGCACAAAAAACTAAAATATATAGGCAGAATTGTTACATCCCATATTCCCCGAAATCCATCCACATTTCTAGAACACTAGATAAATATGGAATAAAAACCTTTTATAGCAACTCTCCCAACTTATCAGATATCTTAAGAAACCCGATTACAAAAAACAGGCAAACTGAATATATATCAAGCAGAAAAGAGGTAATTTATTCTATAGAATGTAATAATTGTAATGCCAAATATGTAGGAGAAACGGGAAGAAAATTGCATAATAGAATCATTGAACACAGAAGAAACATAAACAGAAATGACCCATTATCATTAATAGTACAGCACTCCAATTCAACAGGACACACATTTAACTTAAATGAACCTAAAGTACATTATAACAATATTAATAATAAATTTCAAAGATTAATAATTGAAGCAATAGTGTCCAAACAATATAACAGTATAAATCGCAGAATTGATTTACCAGAAGCATATAATTCAATAGACTTAAATAAAATAAGATAAAAATAATTCATTCACAGTATAAGATATCACATGTCTGATGGGATACCTTGCAAATTGAAATGCACGTGTATCGTGGATATGCACGTTAAATTTAAATATAAATATTATTTCAAACTAGTTGGATTATTGTTTATTAATTCCTGTAGAAGGGCGTATGTGCCCGAAAGCTCGAATATATTTGTTTTAATAAAGAAACGCAGCCCTTGATGCTTTGTTTTATTCATATATTATGACATATGTTTTTTTTCTTTCAGCGTGAATAGTCGCTTTATAATCGCGTCAATATTGTAATAAATAAATTGAGGGAAGACAAACATGAGATGATATGCAATTTATTTTAATCAAAACAAAATTGCCTATACAGTATATTTAAAAAAAAGAGTGAATAAGAGAATTATGCTGAGTAAAAAAATGTCAAAATTAATAATCCTTGATAGAGAGAGGGACTAAATATTATGATAAAATATTGACCCTTGTTTATGATTTTTATGTAATAAAGTCGATTTTGTTAATGAGCTGGCGGATCTCATCCTTGAGAGCCCTGTGCTCCTTCTGAATGGCCTCCAGCTCTCTTTTTGTGTAGAGCATATTGTTAGGTGTTTTCTATTCATACTTCAACTCAGGTCACCAAAAACAACGGTTGTATTCATATTCTTCCTCCCCGTGTTGACACTAGAGATGGACCACCAGCATGTATTCACAAAATAAAATGGTTTATCAAGTGGTCGAAGATATCAGCGATTAAATTTTATATCGTTTTAAGTAGAATTTATTCATTAATATTTTTCATCTTCGACCACTTGATACACTGTAATTGCAATTTATTTTGATTCAGAAATGCTTTTTATCAATTTTGAGAGTTTTTTTAAATATATATTTTTAATTGCTATCTTCATATAAAGTTTTCAAAAATTAAATAAATTTCATTATTACTATTTTTTTAAATATTATCCCATTGTATAATTATACAAGGTCATGGATACTATTTTCATTTCATTATTACAATAATTCACAGTTGTTAATTTTCAAAATTTAGTAAAAGAATATTACATAAATACTTTATTATTTTTGTAACATTTATATATATAATTATTCTTGTTTCAAAGATTTAAAAAAAATCGCTTTATGAATTATTGTAACCATAGATAAATAAAAATGAGTTTGCCTGCGTTGCTCTATAAAAGCAGAAATCTGGCAACGTTTTTGATTAAAAATAATTTTCGTTGACGCCATTTTTAAATCTCTTGCAGAAGTTTATAGATATTTAAAGTTTTAAGCGAAATATTTTCTAAAAATGCCTCCAGCACCGTCAGGGAAGGCTATTAAGAAATCTGGAAAAGCGCAAAAGGCTGTTCGAACAAGCGATAAAAAGAAGAAGAAGAGGAGGAGGAAGGAAAGCTTTTCTGTCTACATCTACAAGGTTATGAAGCAAGTTCACCCTGACACTGGAATATCAAGCAAAGCGATGTCGATCATGAATTCCTTTGTGAATGATATCTTCGAAAGAATTGCTGCAGAATCCTCTCGTTTGGCGCAATATAATAAGCGACACACCATTACCAGCCGAGAAATTCAAACTGCTGTTCGTCTTCTGCTTCCAGGAGAACTTGCGAAACATGCTGTTTCCGAAGGTACTAAAGCAGTTACAAAATATACGAGTTCTAAGTAAACTAATTTTAGAAATATGCTGGACTTTAAGATGTTGCATGTAAGCCTTTTTTACTTCTTTAGACATAAATTCTAAGATGATTTAACATTGCCTTTTGAAGTACCTTCATTTTAATATAATTTTTAAAATGATAATCGCCAAACCTTCCTTATATAAACTCTTAACTTTTCACGTACTATTGTAATATTCCATAAATATCCATAACTTGTCAATCATATACATCAAGGGTTTTAACTTTTACAACTGTGTGTAGATTCTATTTCTTTTTTGTATTTGCTTTAGACATTTAATTTTTACTTGTGAAAAAAAAAAACCTATATAATCAAAATAGTAAAATTAATTTGACAAAATTTTAATAGCAGCTATACAGATTTTAAAATTTCTTTTAGAAATTTACTTATGTCCAAAATCTGCATGTCATTTGTGAAATAAATTGTCATTTTTTTATTTGATCTGTGTCATTCCTAAATGAATTGTAATACATTTGAAAATATATTTTCAAAAGAGATTTCTCCTTACAAATATATATAACTAAAGCACTTTTAAAAATAAGCATATTATTTGGGTGCACTTCAACACTAATTAGGCATTATAGCTAATATGGTAATATAAGATATTTTCAAACCTGTTTTGTTCAAACTAGCAATGTGTTAAATTATTAATTCGCTTCTATTTTTAAGCAAAAATTTCTGTATGCTCTAGGTATATAGTTTTCTAATACTGTGGAACCTTTCTACAATGCTATAAAGAATTTGTAATTCTTTCCCAAATTGGTTATAACTATCATGGTCCCAAGTGTTAATAAGTTTGTCTATATAGTTGTAGATAAAAGATTAGGTAATTGAAATAAAGTAAACTGGACCCGACCTTTTAAGTACAATCTTGTTAATCTAAGATGGTCTATTTTGTTTGTAGCCAATGTATGTTGTGAACTTTTAGCTCAAACTGAAAATATAATTTTAACATGCAAACTATAGAGGGAAACTTGTTTCTAAATTTAAAAAAAATGAGTATGTTTTCTACTTAAATAACTTGGTATTTTAAATTTATTGATGCATGTTTATAATGGATTTTTTTTCTTATATATATGAAAAATCAATTTGTAAACAAAGCATAAAACTAGATACAATTTAGATTTCATTAATTTGGATTTTCTCTTATTACCTAATGCATAACTACAAGAAAATACCCTAATCCAAATAATATAATAGTGTGTGACGTTTCGGTAACAGTATTGTTACCATCATCAGACAAAAATAATCTAAATTGTGCTCTAATAATAATCACTAATGCATAATTGAAAAATTGAATATACATTTTCAAGTTATAAGGCACAATTTGGATTATAGATTATAAACACAAGGTAATAAGAGCAAATCCAAATAGTGTGACGTTTCGGGAACAACGCTGTTACTGAAACGTCACACTATTTGGATTTGGTCCTATTACCTTGTGTTTATTGTCAAGTTATGTAAAAATTTTCCCCTGCCTGCTTTATTCCATTGTGTATGCGAGTATTTTTCACTAGAGAATAATCCATTTCCCCCCTGTGGAAAGTGACAGCTAGACAAGGAAATTTAGGAAAATTTAAGAGAATGGTCAACGTTATTTATTATCAACAAACTTCCAGCAGCAATGAATTTACAATGAATGAAAATGAGGTATATAAAAACCTTATGTTTCTTGAAAGTATAACCTCTTTACCATTTAAAATTTACATTTTTATCATCAACAATGATAAAATCTTAAAAAAAAAAAAGTCAAAATGTAGACGACTGATTTCTAATGAGAAAAGCATACACATCTGTGTATTCAAAAAAATCTTTTGATTTATCACTGACTTCATTTTGATATAGAGTAAAGATGTGCACATTAAAGAGAAAACCATTCTAAATGATAAAACCATTCAAAGTGATGATGAGTATAGCAAGACCAAATGTTGAGGTTTTGGCAAAATCACACACACACAGTTTGTGACTGTATAAGGAGGGCCCCTGGAACCAATTACAGGTGGTTAGATGAGCTGCCAACAAGGCTATAAAAAGCCCAGCTCCCCTTGGTTTCTTTCAGCTAGATGTCTTGGCTTTAGATGCTCCACCCCCGTCTTGTGTGTGGAAGGAAATGTCTTAAGCAACAAATTTGTTCTATTTGATTAAATCATACATTTTTGTTTCATAACATAACACACTATCAAATACATAGTATATTTGGCTATTTAATTTTTTAAAATGATTAGTCAAAATTATTTTTCTATGTCAAAAAAGGTTTCAAAAAAATGTTGGTCCCATTTTATTTGCAATTTGAAATGTTTAATTATAATCCCTTTGAAAAATCTCTCCAATGGAAACCATTCTCCCTTAGCAACCACTTTTGTAAAATAACAATAAATTATTCCTATAGGTTCAACTACTAATAATGGTTAATTATAACCTTCAAGAGAGAAAGACTAGCTAATGTTTTTTGGCAAGCTCTCCTGGTTCTAATATTTGAAAAATACATGTCTAAACTTCTATGTGAAGGTCACCAAGTTCCAGAGCAAATTGTCCTTTAGGGAGAGTTGCTAATTACCAAAAATGGCCATTTTGGTAATGAAAACTGTCCATTGTAATTTACAGAGAGGTGTCCTCTAGCGCGAATGTCCTCTCATGGAGGTTCTACTGTACTAAGACTGAAACTTGTCACATTAATGATGAGGCACAATTTGGATTATAGATTATCTGCTATCTTGTTTACACACTTGATAACAGTAACTATTTAAAACATGCTGTGGTATAATTTCTCATTCAGCACTTTTGTCTGAAGATGGTAACAATGCTGTTACAGAAAGGTCACACACTATTTGGTTTTGGGTCTTAATACCTTGTGCTTGTCATATTAACTCCTTTGAAACTGCGAATAGTAGTCAATGTGGGTGCAATTTTCAGCCCAACAGCAATATATATATATATATAAATCAATGTTTGTATGTTTGTTTGTTTGTATGTCCGGTATACAAATTCGCAGTAGTTTACTAATTCAAACCAAAATTTCCATACATAGGTAAAAAAATACGGGGAAGACGATAGGCTATTTTAAAAAATATATAAATCAATTATTAAAACTATATATTCAAATTATTCTACTTAGCTCACGAACAGCGCCCTCTATCAAAGATTATATTAAATTATGCAGATGCAAACAAATAGATAATGCTAATAACAAAAAACAATTATAAAAAAAATCTTATCTAAATATATATCACTCGGGTAGATATCCACACGGGTCACCCGTCTAGTTGTCTATAATTTTGAAGTGGTAATGACAATTTTAGTGTGTGATTCATACTTTTGTCAAGTTTTATATAATGATGAATATATAATTATGATACAGTAAAACCCCTCTATAGTGAACCTCAATGGGACAGAGCTTTTGGTTCACTATAGCCACGGTTCACTATAGCCACGGTTTGGCCATTTTTTTTACTTTTCAAAATTTTTAGACCGTATAATTAAAGGACAGCCATACACACTGGAAGAGGCTTCCTCTTAATAGTGGTCACTTTGTTTTAATTCCCTTAATTGACCAATTTCCTTACATTAATACTGAATAATAATAGAAATCATTAGATGATAGGTTCTTCTTGTCATTAACATACATGCACCTCTATGTCTAATTTAAAAATCAAGACAAATCCTAGGCAAAGTTTTATTAAATATATATTCAAAGATATAAAATGATTTAAAACATAATTATTACATTATATAATACATTGTTTACTTGTAAAAATGGCTCTAACACCTTGTTGCTTCAAAGCATTCTTCAAGCATTGCACCATTCAAATAAAGTTGGTGTTTTTCTTCCATTTAATTTTCCCACATATTCTTCTAAGTCTAGATTTCGTTTTTTTTTAAACCTGTCATGCAAAACATTGCTGACTTTAAAATCACCATAGTTAATGGCATAAAAATAGTTTTTGTTTGATCACGGGACCATTTATTTGGATTTTTTTTTTTAGCCCTAAAACGTACGATCGCGATCGCGGCAAAAGTTGAGGTTGATTCCTCCTTGTAACAATTTTAATAGCTTTATATTTTATCTTTTATAATAGAAAAGTTATATTCTCTTATTTTAATATGTTCTTAACATTTTGCCTGTGTTGTTTCACTTTGAAAAGTTCTGAAAATGGCCTTTTTTTTTTAAAGAAATAACGCTTTTGTTTTTAAAATGCCTTTGTTTTCTTCATTTTGGAAGCCATTTGTATTTTTATATTTCAAATTTAATGGATGAAAATATATTCTATTTAATAAAAAGTATAATGTGTTAAAATTTATACAACATACAGCAAAAATAAAGTGCAAAATTCAAAACAAACAATGCCGCTAAATTTATTGTTTTGAAATCGCGATCCGCGAGCTGAAACATGCTAAAAATTTGGTTGTTTTAATTTTTTTTTTTAAATTGCAATTCTAAGTTCGTTATAAGCATAGTATTTTTAATAGATTTTATTATTTTGGGACCGAAAATAGGTTCGTTATAGGGGTAGTTCGTTATTCTAAAAATCGCAAAGTTCGTTATAACGATGGTATTTTCAATGGAATGGAATTGGGAATCGGCGTGGGTTCGTTATAAGGGAAGGTTCGTTATATCCAGGGTTCGTATTAGCGGGGTTTTACTGTATATAGTTTTTTAAATATATTTATTAGTGTTGGGCTATTAGTTGAAGCTGGACTAGATGATGTAATAGTATAAGGAAGTAGTCAATTAACCCACTACATCTGCCGATTGAAGTGGATATATATGAAGCACATGGAGGCGAAGTGAACAAGAGGAAAGTTATCTTTATTATGTTATCTAAAAAGGGGGAGGGGGGATGGACTGCCCGCTGGGCAGCTCGGTGATTGGCTGGCCGTGACGTAGTCCTCCCGGCGGAAGTGGGCATATTCAAAATGTCTTCATTCCCCCACTTTGGATATGCCGTGTAGTATGCCAGTATCCAGACAATTCATAGCTGCACAAGCATTCTGATGTGCAGTCCTTTTGAGGCCCTTGGTGAAGATGTCGGCCAGGTTGTCGTTGGTAGAGATGTAATTCACATGGATGTCTCCACTGTTGACCTTTTCTCTTATATAATGATACCGTATGTCAATGTGCTTCGACCTATTGTTTTCTATGTTGTTTTTAGAAAACTCGATGGCAGCTCTATTATCACAGAATATTGTTATTGGGCGTGAGGCGTTAGTCAGGCATTTCAAATTCTCTAATATTTGTGCTATCCACAATATTTCCTTAGTGGTCTGGGCGAGAGCAATGTACTCAGACTCCATTGTAGATAATGACACGCAATTTTGCTTTTTAGATCTCCATGACACTAAACAACCATTAATAGTAACAGCTGACCCGCTAGTTGATCGTCTATCATCTATGTCATTAGCCCAATCTGAGTCGCTAAATGCTAGTATATCATCAGACCCTCTTTTATAGATGAGTGAAACATTCTTAGTAGCTTGAAGATATCTTAGTATATGTTTAGCAGCTTGCCAGTGTCGTTCGCCTGGGTTACTACAGAATTGTGCTAACTTAGTTACGGCAAACGTCATATCAGGTCTCGATGAGTTTGCAAGATATAGCAGAGACCCTATAAGTTCTCTGTAAGGGACGTGTTTTATCTCATCCTTTTCCTTATCAGTTGTTGGACAGTCTTTCTTTGTAATCGGGATGGAGTTATCTAATGGAGTAGAAACGCCCCTACATTCCATCATATTAAATCGTTCGAGGATCGACATGGTGTATTTTCCTTGTGAGAGGATTATTGTGTTTTCATCTGGATAACTTATTTCTACACCTAAGAAATATTTGATGGGTCCTAAGTTCTTTATCTTAAATTTTTCTCAAATCTTTTCCTCAATATTTGTCAGAATGTCCTCGCTTTCCGCGAACAAAGCTAGATCGTCGACATATACTGTGATAATCGCCTTATCTTCAAAAGTGTATAAACAATTACAAGCGGCTAAACGACGAAATCCAATATCTTCAAGAGCTTTATCTAGTGTGCAGTACCATTCGAGACCGGACTGACGTAAACCATATATTGGACGGTTTAGTTTAAGAACTTTGCCCTCGCATTTCTCGTCGTTAGATCCATCTGGTGGGCTCATATAGATTTCTTCATTCAGTTCGCCGTACAGATATGCATTGTCGACGTCGAGGTGTCGATTGTACCAATTTTTATTTATCGTCAATGCAAAGATCATTCTGATGACCGAAAAATTTATTACTGGCGAATATGTCTCAAAAAAGTCAACGTTTCGTTTTTGAGAAAACCTCTCGCAACTAGTCGCGCTTTAAATCTTTCAACGTCCCCTTTCGAGTTAGTCTTTATTTTAAATACCCATCTACTGCTAATTGGGCGCTTGCCAAGTGGTAGGTCGGACAACGTCCATGTATTTCTATCCTCAAGACTTCTCAATTCATCCTTCATGGCCCTTCTCCAGTACGGTGCCTCTTTGCTGTTTATGGCTTGTTCGAAAGTTGTGGGTTAGATGATATCTAGGAAATGCAGTTCTGCTTTTGGCTTTCCAGCACGTCCATAAGGGTTTCGTACAATTCTTTTAGGTCTAGTTTGAACAATGTCGTCGTTGTTTACCCCCACTAAATCCTGATCACTCGTATCATCATTACGTTCTCTTTCCGCTTCAGGTTTTAGATCTATATCTCCTTCAAGCTGGTTATCGGGTTCTATCCAAATATGGTTGTATCTTTCAGGTTCATCCTCAACCTTAGTCCACTTCAGTCCTATCTTGGATTCGTCAAATTTGACATGCTTCGTTTGGATTACGTGTTGAGTTTCTGGACACCAAAGACAATAGCCTTTAGTCTGGGAAGAATAACCAACAAGAATGCACCTATTTGCTCGATTGTCCAGTTTCTTTCGCCTTTCTGTGGGGATATGGCTATATGCTAAGCACCCGAAAGCTTTTAAGTGGCGAACACTCGGTTTTCTTGATGACCAAAGTTCATCGGGTACTTTATCTCCTAGGGCGCTATTGTAGCACTTGTTTCTTATATAAGCTGCAGTGTTTACTGCCTCTGCCCAGAATCTCTGAGGGAGATCGGCGCTATGTAAACAAGATCGGGTTATGTCCAACAACACTCGATTAGCTCTTTCTGCAACGCCGTTCATAGGTGGCGAGTATGTGTTCGTTAGCTCGTGTTTGATGCCAAGTTGCTCTAGCCTAGTTTTAAATTCATGGTTGCAATATTCGAGTCCATTGTCGGATCTTAGCACTTTTAGCTTATGTCCGGTTTCTCTCTCAGCCCTAGCGAGATACGAGTCGAAGTGTTTCAGCACTTCGTTTTTATGTTTAAGGCAAAACAGGGTTATCTTTCTAGAATAATCATCAATGAATGTTAGAAAATATGCGCTTCCTCCAATAGATCTAACAGGCATTGGACCACAAATATCAGTGTGAACTAATTCTAACGGCCTTTTAGATCTTATATTCCTAATGGGTTTGTGTGGCTCTTTCGTGGACTTTGCTACACAACAATCATCACACAGACTTCGATCCATCGAGGAGATCTCTAACCCCTTAACTAATTCCCCCTTTGCCATTCTCTCAATTGCGTCATTGTTTACATGACAGAATCTCTTATGCCATAGTTCTAATGTTTATTTTTGTGAACTCTTTTGACTGTTAAACAACTCAGCGTTTGGTAAAATGACTCTACCCTTCATGACATATAATCCATTTTCATCATGTGCTATTGCAACAATTCGGTTCTCCGAATCGAAAACTTGCGCTCTTCTGTTCGCAAAATTAACTATCTTGCCCTTATTTTCCATGCTCGAGACTGACAATAGGTTTCGTCGCACATTAGGGACATACAGCACATTACATAGTTTTAGGTCAACGTGGTGCTTACCCACATAGGCCTTGAACTTGATGTCGCCGCATCCTTCCGCTCGTGTAGTCCCGCTCGCTGTTAGGATCGGATCCGACGTTATTCCTTGGAAGTTGGTGAACCACTCCCTTTTGTTACACACGTGGTGAGTCGCGCCGCTGTCGATCACCCAAAAGTTGTCAGGGATGGTGCAGGATAGGGCTGTTAGCATTTCGCTTCCCGCTATCTCGTGAGTGCTACATCTCGGTGGTTGGAAATTTGGAGTTGGAGTTTTAGCCTTTCCTCTGCATGATCTCGCGATATGTCCTTCCTTGCCGCACTTGTAGCAGGTGAAATTTTTCTTCTTCTTGTCTTCCTTCCTGGTCGTTGTCCCGAACTGCAAAGCTTCATTTGTGTTATTCACACGTCGGGCCATCCGTCTCTCGTATTCTGCTAGCAGCACATGTTTTACCTTGCTAGAGGTGAATTCCTTGTCTTCTACGTTGCTGAAGGTCATGATGATTCCGTCGTATGACTCCGGTAGGCCAGCATGCATTGAATAGGCGAGGTCTTGATCCTGCATTTCTGCGCCTGCCTCTCTTAAGTGATCCGAACAGATCTTCAGTCTCCCCAAATAGTTCGTCATCGTCTCTTGTTCTTCGAATCTTATGGAGATGAACTGCTTCTTCAGTTGGAGGATTCTTGACCTTGACTTGGGTTCGTATACTTGTTCCAAGGTATCCCATGCTTCTCGTGCAGTGGTACAGTCCATTATATGAATCTGTTGGCTCGGTGAGATCGTCAGTGCTATCATAGCCAACGCCTTTTCTTGCTTCATGTTGAAGATTGTTCTTGAGGCTTCTTCATCGGGTGTTGGCTCCGTAACATACTTCCAGAGTTCTCTTTCGATTAGCATCATCTTCGTATTATACTTCCAGCTTCTGTAGTTCTGATCATTGAGTTTCTCGAGGGGCGTGTTGATCAGCGTCGAGGTCATCTTGCACATGGTGTCTCGAATTAACCACGCTCTGCTACCAGATGTTGGGCTATTAGTTGAAGCTGGACTAGATGATGTAATAGTATAAGGAAGTAGTCAATTAACCCACTACATCTGCCGATTGAAGTGGATATATATGAAGCACATGGAGGCGAAGTGAACAAGAGGAAAGTTATCTTTATTATGTTATCTAAAAAGGGGGAGGGGGGATGGACTGCCCGCTGGGCAGCTCGGTGATTGGCTGGCCGTGACGTAGTCCTCCCGGCGGAAGTGGGCATATTCAAAATGTCTTCAATTAGTTCAACATTTATTCAGCTAATACTTAATAAAAATGCACATTTTGAGTTAAAAAAAAAAGATGAAATCTGAATAAGGGAGAGATATTTCATTACAGGTCTGGGAACAATGCTACTGCCATGATATCCTCCAGTATAGCTATGCTTAATATCTTTTCAATATTTTTGATATAAAATAAGACTCTAAATAGGTAAACTGAGTGTAAAGTTTGATTGTACCATTATGAGAGACCTATAGTTATTTATTTTAATTAATAATAGGATTTGATATCATTGGAACTTTTTTATTTTTATTTATTTAGAATAAAAGAAAACAAGACCTAATCCAAATAATTTATTAGTGTGTGACGTTTCGGCAACAACATTGTCACCATCATCAGACAAAAGAATAAATGAGAAAACATATTACAGCAGGTTCTTATATAGTCCTGTTATCAAGTGTTTAAACAAGATAACAGATAAGGAAAATAGTTTTTAAGTCAACTTGAAATATTCTTCTTAGAATTAAAAGTGGATTTTTTTTTTAAATATAATTAAAGGCATATCTGTAAATATCATTTATATTTCCCCTTTCTTCCATTCTATTAATTGAAGCACATGTCTTTTGAATGAAAAAGGCTTCTTTGAACTGTCTTTTGTAATAATTTTTTTCATAGTCCAGTGTTTTTGGGTTTTCTAAATTGAATTTATTGTGTCCTGTGTCCCTTCTGTGTTCTACAAGAGCAGAATTTGGAATTCTATCCCACTTCAGAGCATATTTATGGTTTTCCATCCTTTCTTTTAATGTTCTGGATGTCTGTCCCACATATCTTTGATCACACTTCTCACACTTAACTTCATAGATCAAACCTGCTCTTTCTGTTAATTGGGTGTTCTTGTGCTGGTTTAGGTATTGTGAGATAGGGTTACATGGTTTCCATGCAATGTTTATTTTTCTATACTTTTTGAATATATTAGTAAAATTTCTTGCAAACTTTTGGTTTATAAATGGCAATGAGATAAATTTGGCTTCTTTGTTTTTGCACTTTAGATTTTGCATTAAAGTATTATTCTCATATTTTTGGTTCATGTCTTCTATTATTCTATTTATCAATTTGATGGGAAAATCTTCATTGATTAGTTCTTTTTTGATGTTGTTAATTTCTATATTTCTTTTAGTTGTATCATTAATGAGTGTAAAAGCTCTATATATAAGAGCTTTTACTAATCCTACTTTTTGGCTGAAGTGGTGCTGTGAGCTGAAGTTCCAATAAGTTCCTGTATGTGTTGGTTTTTTGTATATAGAGGTTGTAATATTGTTATTACTGTATGATAAGTTCATGTCCAGGAAATTAATTGATTTGTTGTTATCTACTTCCATAGAGTAATTGATATCAGGTAATAAATTGTTGAAAGTATCCAAAATTTTTTGTTCACTTCCCTGATTAATAAATAAAATGGAGTCATCCACATATCTTTTAAAGTAATAAACATCATTTTTAAGTGAATTTAGAGCTTTTATTTCTAATTGTCCTATAGTAATACAAGCTGCGTTTGGTGATATTGGACTACCCATTGTTGCACCTTTCATTTGGAGATATATTTGGTCATCATAAACAAAGTATGTTGTTTTCAAACAAAATTCTATTCCAATTAAAAATTCAGATTTTGGCAAATTATTTATTTTTGATTCTTTAATCACATGATTTAATGTATCCATAATTGTGGGTATAGGGATTGATGTAAACATGGATTCAACATCTAAAGATATAATTCTTTGATTTCCATTTAGCTTCATGTCAATAATATCTTCTTTGAATTCATAGGAGTTAACAATTTCATTATCATTAAAAAATTGATAGATTTTTAATTGTTGTGCTAACCAAATTTATCTCATTGCCATTTATAAACCAAAAGTTTGCAAGAAATTTTACTAATATATTCAAAAAGTATGGAAAAATAAACATTGCATGGAAACCATGTAACCCTATCTCACAATACCTAAACCAGCACAAGAACACCCAATTAACAGAAAGAGCAGGTTTGATCTATGAAGTTAAGTGTGAGAAGTGTGATCAAAGATATGTGGGACAGACATCCAGAACATTAAAAGAAAGGATGGAAAACCATAAATATGCTCTGAAGTGGGATAGAATTCCAAATTCTGCTCTTGTAGAACACAGAAGGGACACAGGACACAATAAATTCAATTTAGAAAACCCAAAAACACTGGACTATGAAAAAAATTATTACAAAAGACAGTTCAAAGAAGCCTTTTTCATTCAAAAGACATGTGCTTCAATTAATAGAATGGAAGAAAGGGGAAATATAAATGATATTTACAGATATGCCTTTAATTATATTTTAAAAAAAAATCCACTTTTAATTCTAAGAAGAATATTTCAAGTTGACTTAAAAACTATTTTCCTTATCTGTTATCTTGTTTAAACACTTGATAACAGGACTATATAAGAACCTGCTGTAATATGTTTTCTCATTTATTCTTTTGTCTGATGATGGTGACAATGTTGTTGCCGAAACGTCACACACTAATAAATTATTTGGATTAGGTCTTGTTTTCTTTTATTATAATCTATAATCCAAATTGTGCTTTATCATTTATTTAGAATGTTTCATGATAAACTTTTCAAGAGGGACAAATTTCATTACTACTAAATTTACTTGCATTTACTACCAAATTATAACCTCATTAAATTGACACCCTATAATTCAACACTTGCAGTAATTCGACCATATTTTCATATTGCTACCTACAGCCTATCAAATAACAAACGTTAATTCGACCAAATGATAATTCAATACTAACGATAATTTGACTGATTTTTAAAATCAAATTTCGACAACATTAGATAAATCTTTAATTAAAAAGGCATATATTGGGTCAAAATATTATTTATTTTACCAATATATGGATTGCTCTATTTTCAAAAGATAATTCTTGTTAAAATACAAATTTATTGCTAACAATGCAATGCTTTGGTGTGCAGGACATAGAAACCATAGTTAGCATATGCGCACAGTGCTTGAAAGTGTTGCAATGCTTTGTAAATATTGGCGGTGATGTCACGTGATTGTTTCCTCACCAATTTAGGCCTAACTTAAGTAACCACATGTGCTTTAAGGCGTCTTTAAGAGTAAAATAAACTCTCTAGATGCTTCTTTTTCTAAATGTATTCATTTTATTCCCATTGCATTTATTCACTTAGATTCAAATAGTATTTGTAATGTTTCTTTTGTTCAAAAATGTATTAATGCAAATTTTATCAATAGATAAAAGTTGATCTTTAACATTATGAAAAAGGAAAAAGTCCCAAAGGTATCAACTCACATTATTAATTAAAATATATTACACAACACAGAGTATATACATTTTCTAAAATTATTATTTTAACTAATATATGTTTTATTATACGAGGTGTGTTCAAAAAGTATTGCGGCTTTTGTGTTTTTTCAAAAATTATTTATTTATTCATGAATACCTATTTTGTCCCCTTCAAAGTAATCTCCATGAGATATTATACACTTGTGTGCCAACGGTTTTTCCAATCTTCGAAGCACTTCAAAAAAATCATTTTTAAAAATCTTTTTCAGCTCCTCCTTCGATGCCGTCTTTATCTCGTCAAGCGTAGCGTAACGTCGTCCTTTCATGGGCCTCTTCAGTTTAGGGAACAAGAAAAAGTCACAGGGGGCCAGATCTGGGGAATACGGTGGCTGCGGCATCATTACTGTGTTGTTTTTGGCCAAAAAGTCGCGCACAAGCAACGATGTGTGAGCAGGGGCGTTATCGTGGTGCAAAAGCCAATTTTTGTTCTTCCACAAATCCGGGCGTTTCTGGCGGATTGCTTCGCGCAAATTGCGCATAACTTGCAGGTAATATTCCTTATTGACCGTTCTACCCTGTGGCAAGAACTCATGATGTACCACGCCCCTGCAATCGAAGAAAACTGTCAGCAAAACTTTCACATTCGACCGAACTTGGCGCGCTTTTTTCGGCCTTGGTTCGTGCGGCAGCTTCCATTGAGATGATTGAGCTTTGGTTTCCACGTCATAACCATAAACCCACGCTTCGTCACCAGTTATGACCCTCTGGAGCAAATTTGGGTCGTCGCGGACAGAGTCCAACATCTCATTAGCAATGTTCATGCGATGCTGTTTTTGATCGCAATTGAGCAATTTTGGTACGAATTTCGCGGCGACCCGTCTCATGCCCAAATCATTGATAAAAATCGAATGGCACGAGCCAATCAATATGTTTAGGTCCTCAGCAACTTCAGCAGGTTATATTGTATATATTTGGCAAATAAAGAAAAAGCTAAAAAAAAAAAAATCATTAAAAAGATGAATTTTTAAAGAAATCCTTTATGGTTTTTTACTTTTTAGCTAGAACCTTCAGAATGCATTCTAGCTGATGAATCTTCAAAAACTCTTGCAATGAATCATGCAAAGAAAATCCATGAAGATGAAATTAGAATCATTAAACAATCAAGGTGATGGAGGATTGTCAGATTAAGGTCACATGATAGTAGAGAACCAAAAAGCTGGAGAATATACCACAATAAATTCAATAAGGTACAATTTGTATTTTAGATTATAAATAAATGGTAATAAGATGATTGATGGTAATAAATAAATTGTCTTTTGTCTGATGATGGTAACAACACTGTTACCGAAACGTCAGACACTATTTATTTAGATTTGGTCTTATTGCCTTTTACCACAATATATTCGTTAATTAAGAAAAAGGCATCTGATCGTGCAACTAAAAGTTACTGATGGCTTGCGCCATCTGTTGGAAGAAATATCAACTAATCATTGATTTTTAATTATTCCAGAATTTGCCAAGGAGATGCCTTTTACAATTTCACTTTTGTAATATTTTTGAACATATTTTGGCGTTTTCATGCCCTTCCGGCCTTAAATATCAGTTTCATGATTTTTCAGTGTCTCAAAGACCAGTATTTTGGGTCATTGAGGAACAGCTTGCACCATGCTGAAGAGGGCCAACAACCTAAAACGTGAATGTAGCTAGCATTTCTTGATTAATCAAGAAAGTGTATTTGGCCAATTCTGGAATAATTAAAGATCAACAATTAGTTGATATTTATTCTGACAGATGGCACAAGCCATCAGAAACTTTTAGGTGCCTAATCAGATTCAATTTCTTAATTTATACTCCTGATTCCAGTACAATTTAACTTTTGTATATTTTTTCATATTACTTATTGTTTAAATGTATGTAGGTAAATATGGTGTACATTTTATTAACCCTTTGACTTTATTGTCATGTGACCTTAATCAGCCACTCAGTGTTGAGTTCATTAGGCCATCTCATGCGGTGTTTTAGATTAGAGGCATTGAACTTATTTATTAGATATAAGATTGCACAGGTTTGGTTTCATTCTCTGAGGCCTATGATCCTGCCACTTGCAAGATCAGCAATTTTCTTTTATGACACCCTTTTTTCTGCCTTGACATTATACAGATTAAAGATGGTCTTGACAATTAAAAAAAAAAAGATAAATTAACAATACACTAAGAGGTTCGTTAATAAATAAGCTTGAGGGATGAGTCTCTTTTAATTACCTTTATTTCAAGCTTTCGGGCTCAACCGCCCTTCGACAGGACAAATTATACGCTACTAAAGTTTTCAAATCTAATCTATATAAACATTTGAGAGACGCCTGTGTCTCGAGTGTAATACGAGGCTTGCCGCGGGAGGGGATGAGATCTTTGAAAAAGATGGCCGTTTAGCCCATTGAGGTTATTATTTATGCACTTATTTTCTACTTAAGGGGATTCAGAAAATTGGTTATTTACATGCCTTTATGTTCTTTTTATGTTATTTTTAGAAAATTTGCTAAGGTGCTTTTGTGGCGAGTGTATATGAACTGATTAAGGCATTTAACCGGATTATAGTCCCCTTAGAAATGTAGCTATGGACTGAAATAATGTATAATCAGATGGTGAGGTATAACTTAAATACCCTCCAAATCCTTTATTCTATTTGTTGTTAACCTAGCTCGATGAGCTGGAGCTTTGTCATGTTGCAGGAGTACTCTCTTTCAGTTGATCAAAACAGGGTGTCGAGTCTTCAAAACTACATATACTTGGCCGAGTTGTTCTGAGTAGATATTGGCATTAACTGCAAGACCATCAGGAACAAGTTCATAGTTTAAAATACCATCAATGTTCCACTTTACAGACATCGCTTTATGGCCAAAGCGATAGTTTAACTACAGGTTTATCCTCTTGATCACAGGGTACCCAATGTCTTCTTGTGTCGAGGTTATGACGATAGATCCCCTTTTCATCTCCAGTTACAATCCGCTTTTAAAACCAAATTTCTTGCGAATTTTCTAACAATCGTTTACAGATATCGACTCGCCTCTGGGCTATAGTCAGGTCATGGGGATCTTTGTCTTGGCAGTTTCCTAACAAAGTGTAGCTTGTGCAAAGTTTGGTTGTCATATCTTTGGATGGTCCAAGTCTGGCTGACATTTCACACGTAGATTTTTGTGGGTTGTCCATCGTCAGAAATTGTTGGGTTCTCAATATCCTTCACCTGTGGATGTCCCATTCAAGGTTTGTCCTCAAGGCTGATGTCTCTTTCTCTAAATCTTGTGAACCATTTTGAAGCTGTTCTATTGACTATTCCTTTCTCTTCCACTTCGCATATTTCTTTTGCGACCATATTGGCATTTAGCCCTTTTTTTCCCAAAAGAAGCGCAATAGTACTTTCGTTATTTTTGATCACACATACTTTACCTCTCTACTAGAATACTGAAATATTATTCTAAAGCCTATTATGTTATTTCAATCACTTGGGCATGCTCATCGACCATAGGACCAAACCTTTATTTATTTATATTAGTATATATTTAAATAATTGAGTTTATATTGGGCTTCCATATTGGGGACAAACTTTTGATACAGCCTGGTACATTCCAATCAGGATAATTGAGCAGAACTCTGCCTATCTACTGATTATATATATCATCATCTATCATCAAGATTACAACAACAACAAAAGCCTTTATTTAGGGCATTCCGCCCCATACAAGATTCGCCGTATTTACACGTCAACAAGAGGAGAGGGAAGAGGAAACATTTACAACAAAATAAGGTTTGTCTCACATTCAGTTCCTATTTACAGATAGTTCATCCTCCAGTATCCTTTGCCCTGCATTCTTTCTCATGCGCCCAGCTTCTGTGCAGAACTTAAAGTATCTAACAGTCAGTAATTCATCATTCAGAGCTGAAGAGAGAAGTTGACATATGCGATGGTATCTAAATTGACCAGAGTTAGGGCTTGGGAAAATTTCAGTACGTTTTTCTGTTAAGAGAGGGCATTGGAAGAAATAGTGAACCAAATTATCATCCATGAGATCCTTACAAAGTAAACAGTTCCGGCCATTTTCTTTCCAGAAATCTTTTCTTTCTTCCCTGAAAAATTGCCATAAAACTCTATGTTGTGCAACTAGTCTTTTGTTGGGAAGCGAGATATTTAATCGTAGGTACTCCTCTGTCATGAATGATTCACTCAAAAATTTGTAGTGAGCAAAGTGGGTTGAATCAGTGATTTTCATCTGATCGTTTTGAATTAGTTGGTCTGTGGTGGTTCTAATTATGCCTGGCAATTCTTTCTGTATGGCTAAGTAGTCTTCGCAGCCCTTAAGAAAGGAATATCCCTTAGAGCAGTGATTCTCAACCAATGTGCCGCGGCAATTTTGTGTGCCGCGAAATTCTAAAAATGTGCCGCCGAATTTTAGTCATATGATTATGTTCACGTTTGTATTGGTTTTTCTTTTTTTCTTTTTCATTTTTTTACTTTTTAAAATAACGAAATTAGCAAATTGAATGTTAGAGATGTATATTACTTATATTTTGCATAGAAATATTGATACATAATTTGAATTTTCTTGCATTCAAGTTAGCAAAAGTGTGCCGCGAAATTCTAAAATTGTGCCGCCAAATTTTCAAATCTTTAAAATAATGCCGCAACAAAAAAAAGGTTGAGAATCACTGCCTTAGAGTCTAGAATTTTTATTAAATTTTGAGTAAAACTGTTTTCTATTTCCTTTTTCGCGGTGACTTTCCAGAGATAGTTTAAGCAAGCATGTGGTAATCTGCTCGTCTCCATTTTTAAAATCCTGACCCAAAACTTTAATGTGAGTTTTACAGCATTAAGTTCAGTTGATATTCTTCCACATTCTCTTCTGAGGATATATCCTGGTGTGAAGTTTGGTAAGTCTAAGAGACGACGAAGAAATGCATCTTGGGTATTATTGACTGTCTTCAGCTGGTTAATTGCCCACATTGGTGCCGCATATAGTAACGTAGGAAGAACAATAGTGTCAAGAAGTTTCATCACTGAGGTAAAGGACTTTATTCGCGCCTTTGTAAGGATTCTCCAAAGTGCATTAATTGCATTCAGTGCTTTGTTTCTAAAGTATTGGGAAGCATATTGGGTCGAGATTTTTGTAGTCAGAGGGTAACCCAGATATGTATACTTAGCTACTATTGTCAGGGGTTGCTGACCCCAAAACCATTTCTCGGAACGAGCTGTCCTTCCACCGTATCTAAACACCATTATTTTAGATTTATTTTGGTTTAACGTTAGGCAGTTCTCTTCCAAGTACTTTTTAAGTAAGTTAATCTTCAATTGCAAATTTATTTTCGATTCTCCTAAGATCACTATGTCGTCTGCATACAGTAAAAGGTGTATAGTTCCATAATTCTCAAGATTTATTCCTGGCAATTCTGATTCATCGAACAGGGGTACCAGATCGTTTAGGAAGAGAATGAATAAATAAGGTGACAACGGCTCCCCCTGCAATACTCCCGCTTGTATTTTGATAGCCTCCGTGAAGGAACCCCGCCATCTGACTGTTGCCGTCATTTGGGTATAATAGTTCTTAATTAGTTTAATAAATCGACAGCTCAGACCATTTAATGCTAATTTTTTCCAAAGTAGATGGTGCGGCACAGTATCAAAGGCCTTCCTTAGGTCAATGAAGAAGGCATATAACTTTCCCCTTCTACGGCTAAGGGTCATTTGAATTAATGATACGAGCGTGAAAATGTGGTCCTGACAAGAGTAGCCTTTTCTAAAACCAGCCTGATTTTCTGCCAAAATTGACTTTCTCTCCATCCAATCATTCAATCTTGTCTTCAAGATAGATGTAAATAATTTCGATAGGTTAGAAATCAGGGATATTCCTCTGTAATTTGACGGGTTGTCCGGATCTCCATTTTTAAATATTGGGTGGATTATCATTTTTGTCCATTCTTGTGGAACTTGGGATGTCCCTAAGATTTTATTAAATAAGTTCCTGAGATAAATTGTATGTTCTTCTAATAAATATTTAATCGCTTCGTTAGGAATTTCATCAAGTCCTGTAGCCTTATTTTTACCCAATTTGGAAATTTCCGTGGTAACCTCAGTTAGAGATATTTCACAATCTAATTTGGGGTCAATGTCCAATATCTCAAGTGGTAACTGTACAACTTTTGTTAAATTTGAACCAAGTAACTCCCGATAGAAGACCTGCCAGTCTGCAATAGAAATTTCACCTTGTAGGTTATTCCTATATTTAAGTGAATTAATAGTCTTCCAAAATTGGGAAGGATCTTTTACATTACTGAGGATAACTTGAATTTTGTCAGTATGTTCCCTTTTTTTGAGCTTTAGGAGAGCTGAATATTTCTTCTTACTCGACAAGTATGCAATTTTATCGGCCGAGATATTATGTTTTACATATAATTTAAGATTTTGTTTCATTTCCTTTTTAGCCAAATAACAGTCTTTGTCGAACCATGGCTTAGATTTTATATTTTTTGTTTTTGCCTCCATCCGCGTCCCCAAGCGTAACATTGCTGTTTGAATTAAACCAGTAAAATCCTCAGCTTGAGTATCAATTGTGGAGTCAGCTGGATGTTCGGGAGTTAGTTCTTTTAAAGTTTCTATATATGTTGAGATTTTATCTACTGACCAGGAAAATTTAATCTTGGCACTAGGCTCCATGTAACAATTTTCAGTTTTATTATTTGGGCCGATAAACTTTAAAATTATTGGTAAGTGATCCGAATATGGCATACAACCAATTTCAAAATCTGCTATGTGTTCAAGCACCGCAGGTGAGACAATCGCCAGATCTAACACAGAAGAGCCTCTTCCGGAGATGAATGTAAATTTACCACTTTTATCATTAATGGATCTACCATTTATTATAGTTAAGTAATTTTTATCAAGAAAGTCAAAAAATATTTCCGCTTTGGCAGATTTTGTTAGATCACAGGAATTTCGGGTAGTTGAAATAAGGTTTGAAGTATCTATCAAATTATGGTAACCCCCCAGAACGCCAATACGGACATTCAGGTCGCCGACCAGTATTATTTCAAACCCGTTATATATCTTATTTTCCATCAAATGAAATAGTCGTCCAAGGTTTGTAGCATGCGTATCGTTTGGGGGTAGATATACGAATATTACACAGATCGCTGGTGAGTCATTGTCTAAACTTGGATTGAGTGTGACTGCAATCCAAGAGGTTTCGATTTCAACATTGTCAATTTGGGACTGTAGTTTTTTATTTATGCCAAGAATTATACCTCCGGAGCTTCTCCCTTTATCTGTTGACTTTACAGCAGGTGATTGATACATTCCGAAGTTCGCCAGGTTCAAGTCGATATTGAAGTGGCACCAAGTTTCTGTAAGCGCGAACATCTCAAATTGTTTCAAATATTCGAACAGTGGAAAGAGAGAATTTATCCTAAAAAAGCTGTTTATATTCCAATACATGAATCGTTCGTTTTTAGCTATGTCAACCATTGGTTTTATTTTTTCGATCTTAATTTTATTATGTTTCAGATTTGTGCCCTTAAATTGACTTTCTTTAATAGTACGAGTCTTGCTATGTGAAATATGAGGAGTTGCTGTGAGTTGAGTTTTGTTTCTAGATTGTACATCTTCATTTGTATGTATTTTATTACCTGAATATTTACATCTATTTACAGAGATCCGCGGGTGTGCCTCTAGCTATATTAGTTCTCCTTTGGCATTCACCACCTGTCCCTCCACTACCATGTAGTTGATGCTGTTTAGAGAGTTTATTATCCCTCAACTTCGATCCTATACCTTTCTTGTAAAGTTCCTTTCTCTTTTCTTTCAAAATTTTTCTCTGCTCTCTAATCTGGGGGCTGTAATCCCTGCTCATAAAAATATTTAGTATTCGAAGTTTGGATGAGTTCTTTAGGAGACTTATTCTGGACTCGTGATCAGGAACTTCAATCAGAATAGGCGCCTTTGGTCCCCTGCCCAGGCGATGACATTCGGCAATTACCACATCATCAGTAATCTGCACATCTTCCGCCATTAACTTCTTGACCTTTTGTAGCAGCAGTTCCCGACTGTCAGTCTCTGCTGATTCGATGCCATATATTATTAAGTTGTTTTCTCGGGCTCGTCTCTCCAAAGCCTCCGCGCGTTCTTCCAGATTCCTTATTTTTAGGGTATTGTGAGAAATTGACCTCGTGTTAGTCGCCAGTGCATCTGTGCACGAAGCTATAGATGTTTCTATTCCCGTCATTCTTCGTTCCCAATCCTCCATCTTCTGCTCAATATTAAGCAACCTTGCATCCATTTTCTCTCCCAATCTGTTCACTTCATCGTAAAGATAGAGGCTGCCTGGCCGGCATTCATATTATTCATATTCACTTCAGCCGAAAGGTTGATTATCAGTAGCTTTAAATCGTCCATTGGTGCCTGGTCTGGAGTTGAGTGAGGCATATTTGTCAATGTGGCCTGTCTTTTCGGCCCTGGATTTAGTTCTATACATCCAATTATTAATTATCAATAAGGCCGTGATCACTTTTAGCCAGTAAGCCATCGAACAGTGCTTCAAAGTTACACCAGTTCTATCCCTGTAATATTTCATCTTATTGAGTTTAGTCTTAAAATCAGCAAATTTTACCGTAACTATGGCCTTGTAAATCGTACTCTATTGGCCTTGTTATGCAAATCACCATGTATAAAACAATCATTAAATTTGTAAATTTTGCAATTAATCTCATTTTGTTTCACCGTTAACTTTATTTTACTTTTCAATATGATATATATAGTATTATTTAGAAGATCGAATTTGAAAAATCAAAAAGCAAGAAGAAAATATTTTTAGGTCAAAAAAGAAAGAAATAAAGTACACTTATCTGGAGCCGTAGCGCGGTGCGACCGTCCAGCCCTGCCTCCTAGCGGCGAATGCTCATCAAGATTATATATATATAATCTCAACCCACATCATTGACTCATCCCAGCAGACACCATCTCAAGCTCCATATACTTAATAGCCTAATATGATTGTTGAGTGGAGGTAAGAAAGAAGACTTAACAACAAGGTACAATTTGTAAAACGAAAATTGCATTTATACCGCGAATGTTTCTTTTATAAAAATCAAAATTTATTTTAAAGAGAAATAGCGACTATTTCTAACTTTAAGGATGAAGTATGGAAAGGTGAAACATGAAGAGTAATGGCGAACGGAAAAATAAAGTGTCCAGGGGCGGGAATCGAACCCACACCCTTCTGCTTACCGGGCAGGTGCCTTGTCCACTCGGCTACCCTGGACGTATTTTTCCGTTCGTAACTAATACTTAAAGTAACATTTAAAATACAATATAACGCGGCTGATGATTGTAAAACGAAAATTGCATTTATACCGCGAATGTTTCTTTTATAAAAATCGAAATTTATTTTAAAGAGAAATAGCGACTATTATTGGATTATAGATTAGAAATATAAAATAACAAGACCAGATGAATAAATTATGCAAGACATTTTGCTAACAGCATCTTCAGACAAAAGTATTGAATGAAAAATTGTATACTTTTGTCTGAAGATGATAACAATGCTTTTAACTGAAACCTCACACCTAATTTATTCATTTGGATATGGTCTTGTTACATTATGCATCATTATACTGGGTCCTCTCTCCTGACCTTGAAAAAAAGAAAATTGTGATTTGATAACCATTTAAAATTGTTAAACAGAAGAGTTTCTTGTCATGTGCAGGTCAAGACCACCAATCTAGTACGAGATGAAAGCAGAAACTGGTAATGACTATCTAGACTTAAAAAAGTTTTCTAGTCAAAAATCCAATTTTCTGTTGATAAGGCACAATTTGGATTATAGATTATAAAACAAGGTAAGAACAAATCCAAATAAATAAATAAATAGTGTGCGCCGTTTCAGTAACAATGCTGTTACCGAAACATCACACACTATTTGGATTTGGTCTTATTACCTTGTGTCTAATTTTCTGTTGTTTAACACATTATATATACTGCATTTAAATTTGATAAAACATGAACAAAACTTTTTATGTTATACCTGTTCTTTACCTAATTTCTTTATTATAAATAGTTGTTTATTCTCCCACAGAGTATTTTGTTAGGGAAGAAACTCCTTGGTAAACACACCACTTGGTAAAACCACCGCAGCCCTAAAATTCCACATTATGTTAAAATAATCCAGCACATTAAAAAGAAATGTTTGATTCTTCTAAGGAGAGCATCAATTAAACAGATTAGAGCCCAAGGTTTATGCACATAAGTTTAACCTAGCAGTGACTGGAAATAATCAAATCCAGGTCCCAGCAGCATGTGTACGGTTAAGCTGCTTCTATGTTAACACATGTAGGATATTTAAAAGAGGCAGTCAAAAGTATTACATACAAGCACATGCTTGGATATTTTTACATTTAATATATAAGTAAAACCCTCTATAGTGAACCCCAATTCACTATAGCCATGGTTCATTATATATAGCCATAGTATTATAAAATAAAAATGATTATTTCAGGTCCTTATAAGGAAAGGTTCCTATACCCCTGGTTCATTTTTGCAAGGTTTTATTGTCTAAACTCTTCTATAAAAATTTGTATATATGCAGTCACAAACCCCTTTAATCCAACACACCTAGTCAGTGTTGAATTGGGTGTGGGTTAAAATCCTGACAGCTGGAATCCTAACAAATTTATTTCTTGTTGATGAAAAATACATTCTATCCCAAATATTATTAAATCAAATGTTCAAACTTGTTTATATTTTTATTTCTTGTATTTTGACCCTGTCAATATTTTTTGTCTATCAGGATTTTGGGTTGTTCGACTGTTAGTTTTTCCTAACAACCCATTGAATTATAGTTGCTGAAACTAAGTAATATGATTGGTATTTTAGAAATGGTGGCATTATAGTTGAATTATATAATATTGAATTAAAGAGGTTAGCCATAATTATTTCATCTTATCTCATCTCTAAGGCCATTATTTCATGGGATAAACTAATATAATTTTGTACAATTAATGGCCAAACCACACAATTAAAAGATTTTATTCTTGAATTAGATAAAAAGATGATGGATTTGTACATGACTTCAAACACAGTGTCAGTTCCAGGACAGCTTGGTCTCGTAGAAGCCTATGACCATCTGGGGCCAGAGGACATTGGCAATTCTGGCAGGAACCTGCAGTTCATCTTTGCTGTTCTCGCTGGAACACATAAGTCTGCTGTAATCTTGGGATATATCTAATTACAACAAAAGACAAAATATATTTGATGTAACAAGTGAACCTCCTGTGAGAGACCATAGCCCAGAAAACCTAGTCTCTTATTGGAGGTTGGGTTACATCAAGTCAATTCCAACTTAGAGGTATTCACTCATCAAATCTTGGATTTTCACTCCAGCACTTGAGCTCAAGAGTATCTAAAGTTGTCTGGGTTTGACAGGCTTATATTCTTTTCAGATTTTTATCTGTTTTAACATTGTGAAAATGCAGTGTTTGCATCAAGTCAATTTTACCATGCTCTTCAAGCTGTCGATTAAAGCTAAATACATAATCACTAGCACCTCGCTGTTGTTCCCCAACAAGCCTTCATGTGCAGACTAAATAAGCTGAATCCAAGTTGTGGGGCTTAGGTGTGGTCGTTTAAACTGGCTGAGTGCCACCTTCCACAAAAAGCTTCATATTCTATATACACCAACAGTATTGCATTTCAATGGTATGAACTCAATCAACCTGAATATCACAAAGATGAAATACATCTAAATGAACTGTGCACAACTGTGACAGACTCCTGGAGCTACGTACAGAAGTCTCCAACTGAGTTACGTCTTAAGACACAGTGGACATCCAGGTATGCCATATTCTACTATAGTACTTAGTGATTCTAAAACTATATTATTGGGACTTGATT
>CP092868.1:70440590-70927902 GCA_030710605.1 Cordylochernes scorpioides
AACAGAGCTAGGCATCCTATTTTTATCCTTTGGAGGTATTATAGATATATCAGCACCATTGTCCACCAAAAAGCGCAATCCCGTGTTTTTGTCCTTCACAAATAATCGGAGATTGCGACAATCCTGAATGCCGGCAGAAGAGCTTGTCGCTACTCTGTCCGCCAGTTGGGGTTTTCCGACTCTTTCCAACTGCATGGAGACCTGCATTTATTTTGCAAGCAATTAGGACCAAATCTAAAATGGTAATAGCAGTATTTCCCTTTTGGATCGAAAGATCTTTGAGAATTACTTCTCGGTCTTGACTGAGTCCTATTTTTGGATCGAGATCTAGATCTATCCAGTCTCAATTCGGACACCTGCCGTTCAAGATCTTCCAATTTGGCGATCAAGCGATCTGTTGATGAAGAAGGCACTTCCGTATCATATATTTCTTTGGAAGAGTTTATTTGATTTATTTTATCGCCCCCCCCCCCCCCCCCCATTATGGCCAATTTGCCAATGTCCTCTTCGCTTACAATAAGTATATTCTTTATGGATGTGGGCAATTTATCGAGCCATAAAGTTTTTATTAAATTGTCAGAGATATCTGGGGTAGCGAGGGATCTGAGCTTTTGTAATAACTGGCTCGGCTTCATGTCTCCGAGCTCAATACCTGAAATTAACTTTTTAATTCTCAACCCTTCACTTTCTCTGAACAATTCAAGTAGTCGTGATTTACATTCAGAGTACTTGTTGTCGTTTTTGCTATTAATTATGTCCCAAATGTTTTCTATATATTTAGGTTCTAATTGGGAGATCAAATAGTTAAATTTAGTGTCTTCCTGAATAATTCCACCTATTTTGAACTGTGCTTCTACCTGGAAGAACCATATTTCAGGTTTTTCAACCCAGAAAGGCGGTATTTTAACACTAACTTTGCATATTTCTGAGGTATCGCTAGGCTTATTTTCTGTTTCCATTTTACGTAAATTTAAATTCGACACAACAGCTTAGAGATAAAGTTAAAAATAAAAATATTGAGATAAAATAACAAGGAAGATAATATAAAACCTTATCTTAGTCTTGAGATGATATCCCGATATCCTGGATGATGCTTCTTTTCAAGCTTGAATCACTTTTTGCATTTCTTTATCTCTTGAAATCTTCATATGCTTTTTCTTTTCAATCACGTCCGGCTCACCAATTGTGGTGTGTCGATTTATGGTCCAGCGATGGCTCAGATAGTCTCTCAAGTTAGTGTTTTGTTGGCGTTTCTTGTTGGCTACATTTATATGGGAAGACAAAAAAACACAACACCCTGGAATCACATTCGGTCCTCTCTGGTGACCGCCGCTGTGCCAAGTAGTGGTAGTCATCTCTTATTTCATGGCGCCACGTGTTGCGTCATCCCAGCAGGCTGGAAGGAATCTCTCAGCCCCCACAGAAATATGGGACATATTATATGGTTGTAAACAATATATAGGTGTATGCGTATATATGTATATATTTTAAATTTAAAGATGTAACTGTAAATAAAATTCAAAGAATATCTCTATATGTAAATAATATTTATGATCTTTCTAAGTAACTTTCTGTGTATCTTTCCATGTTGAATATTTTCTTTGTTATATTTGTATGTACATTTAGCGCAAGTGTCCCTAGGGGGACATAGCGTTTTGAATTGAAATAAATAAATAAATAAATGATATAACAAAAGAATAAAAGCTTACATAGTTACTTTTTATTGAAGGAATTACATAATATTAATTTTCGCACTACACATTAAACCAATGAAGTGCTTGTCAAAATAGTCTGCAATTCCTTTTAATAAAAAGTTGCAGCATTATATTTTACCCTTTTGTTAACACTTATTTAATCAAATATTAGAAATATATAACTGAATGATGTGCGAGTTCACGAAATACTAATGCTTAAATTATTTCTCTTTCATAGGTTCAACATAAAAAAATATATTTAAAAAAATATAGAGAATGGCTTGTGCAATTTTATATAGTTAAACACTTCATTATTTACTTTTATGGCTTGGAAAAATAATTTTTATATTGCCGTTTTATAATTGAAATATTTTCAACTTGTCCTTGAGTAGTTCTAAATTAATTAAAAATCAATAAAAATGATTTAATTCATCGCGTTGTTTACAGATGGCGCTGTTTTTTTGGAGGTGTTACCTTTTTAAAGTATTTAAATATTTTTAAAATGAATTTTCTAAAAATTTAGTTTATATATAAATCAATTAAATTAAAACATATATTTATTTTTGAGATGGTAAATATCCATGTCAATTCCTAAATTTAATGCTTAGTGAATATAAAGTTATCAAACATTGTAATAATGCATGCACTGAATATATTAAAGAATATATATACATTATTTATTGTTTCAACTATTCTTGTAATACCCATATATGCTATGATAAAATAACGTTGCATATATAATCACTGAGAACAACTACAATCAAATATACTTAACAATTAAAAAAAAAAAAAAAGATATTCATGTAAACGTGCATTTAATCATTTTTTTCCATCAGTCCTCAATAAATAAATAAACGCAGGGAAAACATAGGGAAACAACATTTTAATTTGTAGCAAACACTCTTTAACCATTATTTTAAAATGGGCAGATTTTTTTAAAAGCAAATCTGTAAAATAATAATACAAAGCTTAATAATTTATAATAAGGTATTAAGGAAACACACACACAAGAAGAGTGTCATGGTTATCACCTCCTTCCATCTAGCTGATGTAAAACACTCTTCCTGATTGGCTGATAGAAGCCAGTTAGAATAATGTCATGGGGACAATGTCTTTCCTCCTGTCTGATAAGAATGTAACTCGTTCTTTGCAAACCAGAGACCTGATGGAAAGGTTGAACATTTCACTACCCTCACACCATTCTAGCTGACAGTGCAGTAGAACATACCTTTGTGAATTAGCTGTTTGATTATATGGGAGGTAGGAACATGTTTGCAATAGTTAGTCCTCATTATAAAAACACTTGTTTCCAATTGGCTTGCAGGCAGTAAACAATGAGGAAGAATCTTTTTTTTTTTTGCTTATCCCTAGTACACGTGGTGGCACAGGCCATGATAATCATGGTGGGTAGAAGTAGGCGACTGCTTTTACTGTAAGTCCACTACATGTCTACACATGTGAAAGCAGTTCGACTTTTGCACTTACAAATGTGATCCACAGCCCTGTTGCACTCGCTGGTGGGATTGAACTTTTGCAAGAATCGGGGGCCATTGGAGCATTTTTTAATTTAATCAGAAAAAAAGTGCCCAATGCGGGAATCTCAAACCCGGGTCGTAGCAGTCGAAAACCAACGTTTTTAGACCATCCTTCCACCGACTCCCAGGAAGAATCTAAACGTATTAACTTGCCGACATCACAGTCATCAGGAACAAATATTATCAGTTGGGAGGGATAGGCACAGCTGAGAAACATCTGCATCAAGGATGATTGAATTCCAAATCATTATTTTTGTGAAATAAACACTTTTTATTTTTTGGACAGCTAAACTTTTAAAGAGCATGTACCAAGCAAAAAGATGAAGGTGTGGTAAAATAATTCTAGATTCTAGATGGTGTGCTAAAACCTTCTATTAAATGGTTAGAATCCTTTGATCACAATCAGAATCAGCAACAAGTCTCCAAGGATAAGAATGTAAAGAAGACACTTATCCTTGGAGACTTGTTGTTGATTAAAACCTTCTATGTACAGTGGAACAGAAACCGCAGCCTCTTTTACAACAATAAATTGGTTATCATATCATGATTCTAAAGTCCAAAGTTTTGAGTTCAAATTGTTTTATCTGTGGTTTTATAAAAATAAATTCTCACCAATATGATTCTTGTGATATAATTATTATCAAATATTATCTCTACAGACCTTAGGTCAGTGATAAATATTATTAGATGAGAGGGCATTGTAATAAGGTCTGTGGAGATAATATTTGACAACATATGTCAAAAGAAACACATTGCCAAAAACACAAGGTAATAAGACTAAATACAAATAAATAAATAATGTGTGTCTTTTCGCTAACTTTGTTGTTACCATCATCAGACAAAAGTACTGAATCAACATTCAACAGTGTTATTACTGAAGCATCACACACTATTTCATTTATTTGGATTTTATCTTATTACCTTGTGTTTGTAACATAGTGCAATTGATCAGGAAGTATCTTTATACCTTGGGGTAATGTTGTATTGAAGAGGTTTAATATGTTGTTAACCCGTAATTACTGGCGTTCGGCTTGAAAGGCCGTGTGAAAATTAAAAATGTTTGCGAAATTTTCAAAATGCAATATTTTTCATCAAAATTTTAGGTAGCTTAATAAAATGCATTTATTTGAAGAACTTTTCATTTTAAGAGAAATCTATTTTGTATATCCCGAGTTATTAAATCAAACGGCCTTTAAAGCCGAGCGCCAGTAATTACGTCACTGGGAATTTTAGCGCCCCTATTATTGGCCGTTTCACTTTTGGTTTTATAGACGTTCAAACGCAACAAATAAGTTGAGCATTCGTTTTTTTATTACTCTTGCTTCAATTATATTTTTTCTAAATTGTGTTTTGTGATTGTAATTTTGTATAATATAATAGAAGTTCGGTTTCCACTTTTGGTTTTTCAAAAAACAAAAATTTGGTACCCTATGTCCCTAAAATTGGAAAATCTGTTATATTACTCTACACAATGCATTCGACCACAACAATTGATCAAGAAACTGCTGAACAATAAAAGCCCGAGATAATCACATTTTATAATATGACCAAAGGTGGTGTAGATGTAGTTGATCAGACATGTATTCAGTTGGAAGAAGAACCAAAAGATGGCCCCTGTGTTTATTTTTCAACTTTTTGGATGTGGTTGCAATAAATTCAGCGGTAATTTATAAGGCTGTCAAGCAAGACGGTGGAATGGCTCGAAAAGATTTTATAAAGCAGCTTGCTCTACAACTAATGAGAGATGCCTTGAATATGAGAAATCAAGCCAAAAATTTGTCAAGAGATCTGCAAGTATTAATTCAGAAGCATGCTGGAACTTCATCACTTGAGGTAGGCAAATATTTATTTGATATTCAAACGAAATATCAATAATATGTGTTATCTAGGAATCCACAAGCGGCAGTCCTTGGTCCAAAAAACGCAAAAGATGCTACCTATGTAAAAAAGATCGTCGAATTCAAATGCAATTAAAAAAATGCAAAGAATCAATCTGCAAAGATCATTCTATTGAAATATGCTTGAATTATGCACCTAATCTTGAATAAAATATTTTAGATAAAATTTTTTAGAATATATATAGAATATTTTAGATAGAAAGAGTTTCTTGTAAATTTTCATTTAATTTTGTTTAGAGCTCTGTTTATTAAAAAAAAAAAAAATATTTATTCTTTGGAAATTATGTATATACGTTTAATTTCTTTTTATTTTATAAATAACATGGTTTATTATTGATTTTAAAAGACGGCCTGAGAGGCCGAACGCCAGTAATTGTGTAAGGAAAATAGGTGCCAGTAACTAAGGGTTAAGACTAAAAGAACTTACCACCCTTTTCAACTGAGACACAACAAGACAGTTGATTTAGTATATTTTTGGCTGAGTCAGGGGATCTGATTTGGTGATATTCAGTAGTATTATTACCATCCAATGGATCCCCTCTCACGTTAACATAGACGGCAATGAGATGGCTGACCAGTTGGCTAAAGAAGGCTGTAAGGGCTAGCCTGAAAACTCCCAACTCACCTATTCAGAAATTTCTTCCATCCACAAACAAAGGATAACCTCTCTCTGGAAATCCACCCTAAACCACCCTTGGTACACCCCTATTCCTAACGAATCTTCTTTCCACACCCTTACTAAGGAAGAACAAATAGCGATTTCAAGATTTCGAACAGGACATCTTAGAATGCTCAAACTTAATGGAAAAATCAAAACATTCCTAAAATGCCCAAAACTGCTGTTATTTCACACACACCCATATACAACTGCTTTTGAGGTTCACTGAACAACTGCTTCCTTACTGATGAACCAAGGGCTCTCCCAATTTTTCCTTTTTCTATAAAGCTTCTGTAAGCCTTAATTAAGACACCAGTCTTATACAGATTCTCCTCTCTCATTGCCGGCTTGCAATGATATCCTCACGATGAACAATTTAGACTTTGGTCTCAGGATCAGGAATAAGTTCAAAATTCAGATGGACTTTGACATTATAGTGTTGTTCATTATTACAGGATTGCAGATTTTTACAAAAAAAAAAATCATAAGACGCTGCAACTCTTTTTATTTACTTGATTAAAAAAAGCTTTCGAGCAAGCCCTTCTTCAGGATAAATTTTAGTTAGCTAAAGAAGGGCTTGCGTGAAAGCTTCCTTTAATCAAGTAAATAAAAAGAGTTGCAGTTTCTTACGATTTTTTTTTGTAATTTGTTGAAATCCTCAATCCTGTAATGATGAATATTGTCCTCATCTTATTTCATCACTGAACTCCACGCAACTTGTTCGCCAATGTTGTATTGATAGAAGGGGATTGTCAATACAGCCCCATCATCTCAACTTCCTCACTGAAATTGCCGCAATGATATAGGCCTGAAAAACATCAGCAAATAGAAATCAATAATTATTAATAAGATAATAACATTTGAAGAAAACCTAGAAAATAGCAAGTACAGTAGAACCTCCTTATAAAGGACAACACCTAATTGCAGAGCCAAAGTGTCCTTTAGGGAGAAGTGTCCTTTTACCGGAGAGTTGCTAAATTGTAAAAATGGTAATTTTGCAAATTAACTGTTTTTTTTTTTTTGCCAAGAGGTTTCCACTAGCGGGGTGTCCGCTAAAGGGAGGTTCTACTGTATTTTCAATTTCATATATAAATATGTGGGCTCCTTTATAATGGATACAGAAACTGATGTAAAGAAAATTGAAGCATTTCTTGTGTTGTGTCATCAGTTGAACAAGCTATAGAATAAGTCTAACCACTCTATACAAAGATAAGTTATATCTAGCCTCATCACACTGGCATGTCCACCAAGAAACTACAAAATCTCATAAATAGTCTCTGCACACAACATGGATACTCTTGGATTGACTGCAGTAAGAGCCTTGTTATATAATCGTCTCTTTAATGACAACAACTTGGTTATAGCATTCTAACTGTGGTTAGAACACCAGCATAGTTATAGCAACAAAAGACAAGTGATGAAAAAATAGTACAAATGTGATATTGTACTGGGATAAGGTTCATAAATAAAAAAATAAAAAAGGCATCTCCTATCGGGCAACTGAAAGTTGCTGATGGCTTGCACCATCTATCAGAATAAATATCAACTATTCGTTGATTTTTAATTATTCCAGAATTGGCCAAATACCCATTCTTGATTAATCAAGAAAGGCTAACCACGTATGCATTTTGGGCTGTTGGCCTTCGTCAACGTGGTGCAAGCTGTACATCAATGACCAAAAAACTGGTCATTCAGGCATCTTGAAAAATCATGAAACGGGTAGTTAAGGCCAGAATTGCATGAGAATGTGAATCAATGTGAAAAATATGTTACATGGTTAGCTTTTTTTGATTAATCAAGAATGGGTATTTGTCCAATTCTGGAATAATTAAAAATCAACGAATAGTTGATATTTATTCTGATAGATGGCACAAGCCATCAGCAACTTTCAGTTGCCCGATAAGGAAATGCCTTTTTTTTTTTTTTCATGAATCCCAGTATCCTAGTAAATTTCACATTTGTACTATTTTTTCACATTGATTCGCATTCTCATGCAATTCTGGCCTTAACTCTCCATTTCATGATTTTTCAGGATGCCTGAATGACCGTTTTTTGGTCATTGGGATACAGCTTGCACCATGCTGACAAGGGCCAAAAGCCCAAAATCCGTACGTGGTTAGCTTTTCTTGATTAATCAAGAATGGGTATTTGGCCAATTCTGGAATAATTAAAAATCAATTAATAGTTGATATTTATTCCAATAGATGGCACATATGGCAACAAGTGATATTTTTCAGCTGTATATAAAAGAAATGAAGAAATACTTGAAAAATCCAAACAGAAGCCTCTCATCAACACAGTCTGGACAAATGAGATGGTTGGGCTGTAGCAGCTCCCAAATATTAAATTTTTATATTTTCATTATAAGTTTTAATTTGTTTAACAACTATTTAATTCAAATATTAAATTAAAATATTCATCTTATAAATATATAATGCTCATAAAATATACTTTATCAAAATTATATAAATTAACATTAATATCACATTAATTGTTATCATAATAATAAAATAAAAATAATTATATGTCATTCTAAATATAAATCATATATAATATTTATACTTTAATATATCAAACTCATATATCTAACATTTTATAATATTGAAATGATATTTGACCACTACACATAAACACACACAAAAAGAACATAAACATGTAGTATACAACAATTTAACCCCTTCCGATAATTTGTATTATATAAATGTAATTAAAAGTTGATTTTACGATAAATAATTTGTTGTCTGACTCCGCTTAGAAATCCATGCCGCCCACAGGGCTGTCATCACCTTCCTTCCTTTCTACCACCCAACTGAGATGTAAACAATTCTAGGAATACAACCTCCTCCTCACCACATACAATAAATAGCCTCCCATAACTTATGGGAGTATCTATATATAAAAAGGAGGGAAAGAGAAACCTAAATAGCCTATATATATCAAAATTAGAAACTATTATAGACACGTATGTTTCTTTTTTAAAAAATGAACAATTTCTACCGCCCTTACTGCAAAGGAAAAATTAATGGGAGGGCCTGGCTCATCATTGGTGAACCCTCCCAGCGGTTTCGACAGTTTAATCTACCCTACCGCTGTTATATTGCATTTTTCAATCTTCCTTTTATAGTGATACTGATGCTAGACTCTTGGAATAGGTATTTTAGATAAACTATGGACCTAAGCTTTGAGGACAGCAGAATTACATACAATTATAAATATACATTGGGAGTACAAATAAGTTTTGAAGGATTTGCAAAAGAAGCCACAACAAATATTATATAAATAGCATCGGACCTTGTAAGGTTTCATGTTAAGGCTTCATCATTTCCCCAAAAAAATCAGGAGTCTTTTCACTCAAGTGTAAGGAACATTTTTTTTGGTGCTCTAACCATGTCAACCTTTTTGCCAACAAAACACAATTTGCGGGAAGCGCTGCTTTTTTGTTTTAATTTGAAGAAAAGTGCAGCTGATGGACATCAATTGCTGTGTGAGGCATATGGGGAACATGCTCTATTAATAAAAGCATGTGAGTACTGGTTTCGGCATTTCAAAAGTGGCGATTTTGACACCAGAGACAAAGAACACAGAGGGAGGCCAATAAAGTTCGAAGACGCTTAGTTGGAGGCTTTATTGGACGAAGATTCAAGCCAAACTCAAGAGGAGCTTGCTGAAACCTTGGGAATGACTCAACAAGCGATTTCAAACCATATCAAGGTCATGGGTATGGTGCAAAAACAAGGAAATTGGGTTCCATATGAACTCAAGCCAGGAAACATCGAGCGCCGTATTTGCACGTGCGAACTACTGCTCAAAAGACAAAATCGGAAGGGTTTTTTTGCATCGAATCGTGATGGGGGACGAAAGTGGATTCACTACGACAACCCAAAGCGCAGAAAATCGTGGGGTAAGCCCGGTCATGCATCAACTTCAACGGCCAAACCGAATATTCATGGCAAGAACCTAATGCTGTGCATCTGGTGGGATCAGCTCGGAGTGATCTACTATTAGCTACTTCAGCCTAACGAAACCATCACTGGAGAACGTTACCAACAACAATTGATGTGATTAAGCCGAGCATTGAAGATCAAACGCCCACTATATGCCAAAAGACATGACAAGGTGATCTATCAGCACGATAACACTTGGCCACATGTTGCAAAAGTTGTCAAGGAGACTTTGGAGGCGCTTCAATGGGATGTCCTACCCCACCCGCCATATTCACCAGACATTGCTCCTTCAGACTACCACATGTTCCGTTCGATGACACATGGCCTGGCTGAGCAGCACTTTACTTCTTACGAAGAGGCAAAAAATTGGGTCGATGTTTGGATCGCCTCAAAAGACAAATTTTTTCGACACGGACTCCGTATGCTGCCTGAAAGATGGGAAAAAGTCGTAGCTAAAGATGGAAAATACTTTGAATGAAATATATTGTACTGATTTCGCTGAATAAAGCTTCAAATTTATAAAAGAATCCCTCAAAACTTATTTGTATGCCTAATAATATGCTTCGAGCAATCGCTCTTCCGCAAACATCAATTTGTGTCTTTTATTATAACAATTATATTATGATGCATTATATATTATATAAAATAATTATATATAACTTAATATATAGATATTAATATGATGGATTAGTGCACCATCTGTTATAAGAAATTTGAACTATTTTTGACGGGTATGATTCTTTTAAAAATAAATCAATTTTCTACTGCACTTACTGCACAATGATAAAATATATTTATCATTATATGTATTTTTACTGTCCTCAAATCTTATGTTCATAGCTTATTTAAAATACCCTTTCCAAGAATCTAGCATCAGTATCAGTATAAAAGGAAACCCAAAAAATGCAATATTACAGCGGTATGGTAGATTAAACTGGCGAAACCGCTGGGAAGTTTCACCACTGATGAGCCAGGCCCTCCTATTATTTTATCATTGCACAAAGGGCAGTAGAAAATTGATTTATTTTCAAAAGAATCATACACATCAAAAATAGTTCAAATTTCTTATATATAGATATAATTCTTTTATCTTCATTTAGCTTCATATCAATAATATCCTCTTTGAATTCATTGGAGTTAACAATTTCATTTAAATCTACCAAAAAATGTTGGCCAATGGCCTCCGAATCTTGCAAAAGTCCAGCCCCACCAGCGAGTGCAAGTAACCAAACGGGGCTCTAGCACATTTGTAAGTGCAAAGTCGAACTGCTTTTCACATGTGTAGACATGTGGTGCACTTACAGTAAAAGCAGTCGCCTACTTCTACCCATCATGATTATCATGGCCTGTGCCACGTGTACTAGGGATAAGTAAAAAAAAATTAAAAATTTTAATCTACCAGTATTTTTTAATGAAAATGAAATTGTAACTCCTATGAATTCAGAGAAGATTTTATTGACATAAAGCTAAATGGAAATCAAAGAATTATATCATTAGATGATAAGGCACAATTTGGATTATAGATTATAAAGACAAGGTAATAAGACCAAATTAAATAAATAGTGTGTGACGTGTGTTTCAGTAACAGCGTTGTTACAAAATTAGATAATGACAAAATATATCACAGCATGTTTAAATAGTTACTGTTATCAAGTGGGCAAACAAGATAGCAGATAAGAAGAAGATAGTTTTCTAAGAACCCTAAAATATTATTCTTAGAATTATAAGTTTAATTAAACTTATTTTCAAATCTGACCAAATTACCAACTTTAATTTGACTGGCAATAATTCAACTTGGTCTATAATTCAACAGGAAGCACCAATCCCTTAGGGTAAAGTTGAATTAAATAATAATGAAACACGGTCTCTCCGAGGATAAGTTTCTTGCTTTATTTATATATTATCTCAAGCCTTCTACAGGAGTATATGACAAAATGTATCTTTAAATATTATTTATATCTTGTATTATATATACAGTAGAACCTCCCTTTAGCGGACACCTCTCCACAAAGGACAGTTTTCATTTGCAAAATTACCATTTTTACAATTTAGCAACTCTCCGGTAAGAGGACACCTCTCCCTAAAGGACATTTTGGCTCTGCAATTAAGTGTCCTTTACAGGGAGATTCTACTGTATTTACATATTTTCAAATTGTGTATAGAAACTACAGTCAAACCTCTTTAATTCAAAACCCCAAGGGATCAGAGCTTTCGGTTGAATTAAAGGAATTGTTGAATTAAAGTCAGATGATTAGGTAATCATCTAACTCGCTAAAATAATATATATTTTTAAATAGCCTTGTAATATAAATTAATGATATTAATTGAAACCATTGTGTGTTTTTATTTTATTTTCATTATTAACTTTTAGTATCAGTGACAAAATGGCATTAATACATATTTTAGAAACATAAATAATTGTAACAAATAAATTTACTGGCAATGTGTTTCTTTTCAGTAATATAACCAAATATTAACTCTACAGACATTAAAATATTAAATATAATATATTAAATAATATTTTATTCTAATTGAAAAATATAGCAGTTGAAAGGAAATAAATATGGTAAATATAAAAAGAAAATTTTAAAATAATCATTAAGAGATCTTTTAAAAAATCCTTTATAGATGTCTCTGTTTTTGCACTGACATCCTATTCACGATGTATTCCAGATGGTCATTTTGAAAAAAAACATGCCTGTCTTTCTTCCTCTGAAATGTCTTTTAATAAATAAATTTTACTGTAATAAAGTCATCCACTGCTGCTGCAGGTGTTATTGATTTTGTGTTTAAATCTTTTATTGATATAAAATGTTATCATAATCATTGTGGCTACATTTTATAAAGATTTAATTATTTTAAAGGAAATTATTTGTAAATTTTTAAATAACTAAAATATTTTAATGCTGAAATATAAAAATAAAATATTATTGTTAATTAGCGCATGAAGCCTAAATCCCAGCGTAAAAAAAAATAATAATAATAACACTCGCAACATTGCGCAACAGCACTGCAAAGTAAAACTTAAACTAATCAGGAACCAAAGTGCGCACGCGCGATCGCCGCCGTAATACCTTTTTAGCGGAAAGTTGTAAGTAAAAAACATTCAACTGTCGAAATTCGAATTTTAAAATGGTCGAACTATCGGAAGTGTTGTATTATCAATATGTCGAATTACGGTTTGTTATTTGATAGGCCGGAGGTCGGGACATCAGAACATGGTCGAATTATCGCCGAGTGTCGAATTGGGGTGTGTCGAATTAACGAGGTTATAGTGTATTTAGCATAAAATGATAAAAAGCTTGAGAGAATATATAAATAAAGTAAGAAACTTATCCTTAGAGGCTGTTTTTTATTTTTAAAATTCCTATTTTATTTTTTATTCTTTACATTTCAGAGGATTTAATCTTTTGAAAGATGAATTAAGGAGGTTGGAATGTATATTCTCCCAGCTGATAGGCTTTAAATAGGTTGGTGAGGTACAGCTTGCATCACACTGATGAGGGCCAACAGCCCAAAATGTGAACATGGTTGCCTTTTATTGATTAATCAATAATAGGTATTTGGCCAATTCTGGAATAATTAAAAATCAATAATTAGTTGCTATTGTTGTGTAACCACGGCGCGACCCTGAACGCCGGACACGTGGGCGCGACTAACACACGCCACTATCTTAACATTTGAAATTTTTTTAAAAATTATTTTAATTACATTTTTTTATTTTAATTAATTTTAACTCTCTCTGTGAGTCATCGAACAACAGAGTTTGGCGAGAAATTGCACTTTGACCACGGATCAACTTTCTTGCTTGCTCTCTTTATTTATTTTGTAGAGAATTTTTTTTTGACCTTAGTTCCATTTTTCTTTGGATGAACGGAAAATGAAGACGGCCCGACCCGCACTGACCGACCCTACAGAGGACCAACCCGAGCGCCAAGAAGCTACAGACAAGATGCATCCCCAGACCAGCCCCAACTCTGGCACCAATAAAAAGTTACATCCCTTAGTACGGCCCTGTGACTTCCAGGCTCCCACACAACACGTGGTGGAGTTGAGCGGCGACCCAACCTCTCCGAGCGAAAACGTCTACAACCACATAATGGAGCTGCAGAAATTCAATCCCGAGGAGGGAGACCTGGAAGATTTCGTGGAAGACATAAAAATATGGCTAAGGACATCGAACGTACCAAAAAAAAGAATAGTCGAAGACACTGATGAGATACCTACCACAACGAGCCAAGGAATTCATCAAGTGCTGCTTCGAACCTACTGAAGACTTGGAAGTGATAACGGAAGCTCTGGAGACCCTCTATCCAAAAAACGACAGCCAGGCGAGAAAAAGAGGCGAAGAACTAAGAAGAAGAAGAAGGCCTCTACTCATGAGAGGAATCTGGAGATACTTGACAGACCTGGTTACAGTCCAGGCAACAGCGGGTAGATTCTCCCCGTTCACCTCCAAGACTGACCTCCTAATGGCACTAGCCCCACGAGACTGCCTTATACTAGCGGCGTCATTAGGCAAGAAAGACGTGGAGGCGCTGGACCCGTCGGTGGACGACTACTTCAAGGCAGCAAGCTTCCTCGACACAGCTGCAGAGAAGGAACTAAATGACGTTGAAGACAAGTGGGAAACCGTGGCGACACCGAGGCAGGACCGGAGGGAATACAGACCACGAGAGCAAGGATACGACCCAAGACCTCAACCACGGACGGAGACCCTGGCAGAGAAGGCACGCCGGTACACAACGCTCGACGGGACATCAACATGTTTCACGTGCAACCAGCCGGGGCACATACACAACAACTGCCCCAGGACAAAATACGGTAAGAACAATTTTCGTATTGGCTCTGGGTACGATGACAACGCCTTCTACAACAACAAAAGTAATGCATGTACGATTGAGGGGGTCGTGGACAGTGAAGACACGTTTTGCCTCGATATTACTGAAAAATTATCAGACGCTAAAACACTGGACGAATATAAAAAAATAAACGGGATCCTTTATAAAAAGAATCATACAACACAAGGTAACCAATGGTTGGTCATAGCACCAAAGCAAAGCGTACTTGAAATAATGAAAACAGCGCACGATATACCCGAGGCAGGACACATGGGATAGCAAAGACGGTCCACCATATTAAGCAACGCTTTTACTGGAAAGGTCTTGAAGAAGACGTGCGAAAATACGTTCGGTCGTGCAAAGTATGCCAGGCCTTCAAACCACAAAGGTTCAAACCCACAGCCCCGCTAGAACCGTTACCACCGGTAACAGACATTTGGGAACGAGTGGGAATAGACCACCAAGGTCCTTTCAAAAAATCAGCAGAAGGCTACGAACACATCTTAACGATCGTAGACCATTTTAGCAAATACGCACTCGCAATCCCGGTAAAAGACACGAAGGCGGAAACCACATGCAACGCACTCTTAGACAATCTGTTCTACGTTTTTGGTACTCCGAAATGCATAATATCCGATCAATGTAAATCGTTCGATTCGAGTACTTTTAGAGACTTTACACGATTGTACGGTATTAAACATGTTATGGCTTCCGTGGCACATCTGCAAACAAATGGCTTATGCGAAAAACTCAACAGCATCATAAAAAACGGCATCAGAGTTTATCTCGAGGACGACCATGCCGATTGGCCGAGATTCGTAAAAACGGCAACTTTTGCGTATAATTCGTCCATTCAGTCATCGACACAGGTGACACCGTATAAGTTGGTATTTGGCGTAGAACCGAGGAGGACCCTAGACGTAGGACTACCAACTGTCGACGAGCCAGTAAAAACATACGACGAATACGTGATCAACCGCATCTTGGAAAACGAGAGACTAAAAAAATCGCCGATGAAAACTACAGAGACCGGACAATGATGACAAAATGTCAGCATGACATTGCGAACTGTGACCGCTTCGGAAGTTTGAAGTGGGCGATCTGGTACTACTAGAGTCGTCTCGCAGGAAACCAGGGAAATCGGAGAAATTCCTGCCGAAATACGTAGGACTGTACGTAATAACGGATCGAATCAAGGAAACAACGTATAAGCCCCAACCTGCCAATAGCGAACGTAATGTTAATACATGCCAAAGAAATACGTTGGCACACGTGTCTCGCCTAAAGGAGTTTGTTTCGAGAGACGGTGGTATCCAAGAGGACCGGGACAGCCCTTAAGGGGGGGGAGGTGTTGTGTAACCAGGGCGCGACCCTGAATGCCGGACACGTGGGCGCGACTAACACACGCCGCTATCTTAACTAGCAAGGCTCACGATTTTGAATTAAAAAAAAAAAAAATTATTTTAATTAAATTTTTTTTTTTAATTTTAATTAATTTTAAACTCTCTTTGTGAGTCATCGAACAACAGAGTTCGGCGAGAAATTGCACTTTGACCACGGACCAACTTTCTTGCTTGCTCTCTTTATTTATTTTGTAGAGAATTTTTTTTTGGACTTTAGTTCCATTTTTCTTTGGATGAATGGAAAATGAAGATGGCCCGACCCACACCGACCGACCCTACAGAGGACCGACCCGAGCACCAAGAAGCTACAGACAAGATGCATCCCCAGACCAGCCCCAACCCTGGCACCAATAAAAAGTTACATCCCTTAGTACAACCCTGTGACTTCCAGTCTCCCACACAACAATATTTATTCTGACAGATGGCGCAGGCCAATAGCAACTTTTAGTTGCACGATCAGGAGACACCTATTTCTTAATTTAAACGGAGTGTTATCTGTGTAAATTTTTAACTGATGCCCCTGCTGTGTGAGTGTTTATCTCTAAGTTTCTGGTGCAGCAGGTCCAAATGGTGAAGGTTCTGGGGTGGTGCGGAGTGGCAGCCGCTCTCTCCATCTCTACCTTTGGTTTCTCTCTCTGCATCTCCGGTCTGGCTTGTCTGCTGGCCTTCCTCGCTGGGTAGGTTTCTGCCACTTTTTTGTCTTGTACACATTTGGAAGCCAGCCCTCTCCACATACATTTAGTCAAATCTATATAATCTTATTAGCCCCAAAAGAAAATTGCAGCCATCATCTTCAGCCAAACATGCCTCCACTCAAATGTTGCCACCGAGGCTAGGTTTGGAAGCAGTTCAAAAATAAATTGCCTCAATGAATTCCCACCTCCGTTTCTTGCACATCAGTGAGTGAAATTAAACATATGGGGTTCTGGTGCCTTGTAAATTTCTAAAGTTTACAGTTCCTACATGTGTAGACATGTGATGTACTTAAAATTAATCAGTCACAAACCTCTATACCCACCATTAGTAACATTGTATTTTGCTTACAGTAAAACCTTTCTGAGGTTTAAACATTCCTGTTTATTGAAGTTTTTTATTACAGTCAAGATCTTAATGGTCTACACATAACTTTTTGAACAATTTTTGTGAAAAAAAACTTCTTTATTAAAATTATTTCATTATTAAGATATCAGACCCCTCTTTCCAATTGAAGATCATTTTGTTAGAGCATTTTGCTGCTTTTTAAAAAGGTTATATTGTTTAAACTGAAATCTATATTAATCAACTTTGTTTTTTTTTTTACATCCCTAGTACATGTGGTACAGGCCATAATAATCATGGTGGGTAGAAGTTGGCGACTGCTTTTACTGTAAGTGCACCACATGTCTACACATGTGAAAAGCAGTTAGACTTTTGCACTTACAAATGTGCCAGAGTTCCGTTTGGTTACTTGAACTCAACTTTGTGCCCATTAGAAACGTAAGCAAGACCCAATCCAAATAATTAAACTGTAATGACATATGGTTAGAATCTTCAGACAAAGAAGATGGTACCGATATGTTGTTACCAAAACATCATATGTAGTTTCATTGGGTCTTGTTACCTTATGTTTTTAAAGTATGATCCAAATTGTGCTTTTAGATTGTACACATTTTTAAATTAAAACTTTTAGTTTATCAATTTCCCATTTAAGAAAGAGGGAAAAATAGTATGGAAAACATTAAAAGGAAAGAGCTGTATATATATTTGAGGAAAACAATGGAGGAAATATTGTGGATGATAGCAGGAAATGGATTTATGCCTTCAAATTTTAATCTTGTGGTGTGTTATTTCTGTCCAGACTAATTTATTGTACCTATATTCCCGATTAGAACCTACTAGGAAATTTAAGTCCTTTTAACACATTTCTAGCTCAAAAAATAATTCTAGACCGGTGAGGCCTGAACAGAATTCCTTGGGCTACTAGGATCTGGTGTATTGCAGCTCAAATCTGTAAGAAACATCATTTGGATTCCAGATGGAAATCAAAAAGAATTACCTATAAAATAGGTAAAACTGTGTGTGACAATTGAGTAACAGTATTGCTACCCTTGCCTCCTGTATAAACAACCTCATTATGACATCATAACTCCAAACACCTCTTAGTCCCGATTGTTTTAACCATGGGTTTAACTAACAAAAAATTTTCTCAACAGTCCTTGGAGTAAGGATTTATCACATGGTACTGTGGTTCCATTCCTTAAGAGACACTGATGACCAACATAGATAGACGAGACATGACAATCATTTCCAGCCTAAAAACAGGCCGCACAAGAAAATATTCTTTGAAGGCAAAACCAAACACTTCCCAAACTGCACAAAATGTCTGGCTTGTGAGGCATCCCCGGAGCACATCCTGCAGTGCTGTGGCCTAAACAAGCAAGGTATCTACAAATCCCCCAACAAGTCATCAATATATTAGGAAAGCATGGTCTGCGCGAGTTGGTTTAAGCAATCAACTGAGGAATTAGAGGGGGGAAAAAGAGTGATGTTATACCTAGTTCAACTGAAGTTAATCATTATTTCAACATTCCTAGTTTTTTTACCAGCTATTTTTTCTTCAGGTCCCAAATTATAGCATGGACAAAACTTAAGGAAGTGGAAAGTCTTCCATGTCATCGTTCATCTATTTTTTTTTTTTAGGAGACAGAGGCAATTTTATTTACACTCGGTTATCTTGTGTGCCTTCAAAAAATGTTACTGTCTAGCAAATTTCTTGATAACAGAGTTATTGTCTGAAACCTGATATACATGTTAAAAGATATAACTTTCTTAAGTTTTGAAATACAAGGTAATAAGACCAAATTCAATTAAATAAATTCAAATGGATTTGGTCTTATTACTTTGTGTTTATAATCTATAATCCAAATTGTGCCTTATCCTTCCTCAAGTTTTGTCCATAAGTGTACTTTTAATGATTTCATATATATAATCTCCCCCTCATATAGTGTTTCTTTTTTTTTTGCTTATCCTTAGTTCACGTGGTACAGGCCATGATAATCATGGTGGGTAGAAGTAGGCGACTGCTTTTACTGTAAGTGCACCACATGTCTACACATGTGAAAAGCAGTTCGACTTTGCCCTTACAAATGTGCCAGAGCCCCATTTGGTTACTTGCACTCTCTGGTGGGGTTGGACTTTTGCAAGAATAGGGGGCCATTGGAGCATTTTTTTTTATTCAGAAAAAGTGCCCCAATGCGGGAATCAAACCTGGGTCATAGTGGTCAAAAACCAACAGTTTAGACCATCCTTCCACCAACCCCCCCCCCCCCCTCATATAGTGTTATAGCTGCAAGTGTTACTGTAATGCTGTGAGTTGTTATAAAGCCACTGTAGGTAAAGCAGCTCTACTGGAAGAATTGTCCCTGGAGACTCCTTCACATTTATGTGCTGTGCGAGAAGGTAGAGTGAGAAATGGATCACCGCCGTCAACTTTCTCTTATTCAATGGACCACCGCCTGGAGTGATTAATTGTCCCATTTTGTTGGTCTACCCTGTCATCATACCAGCCAATTTACTTCCACAATCACCTCTCTGTAATTGGGACTCGCTGGGTCACGGCAAAAATTTGTCCCCAATTAATGATTTTAAAATACTAAATATATGAAATTGTCATCATTATTAATGCTATTTAGTTCTATTTTAAGAAGAGACAAATGATATGGTACAATTACAAGAGTTGTCCGTTAAATAAGTTCCACAGAGGTTTTTCATACAGAAAAACAGGTTTATTTGCCCTGAACTATACATTCTCGAAAACATCAGACTTTTAAAATTTTTCCACATATTCCCTGTTTCGTTCGATGCATTTTTGCATTCGGGACACCCACTTATGGAACCCAGAGTCAAAGAACTCTGCCGCCTGGCCGCGTAGAAGCCTAAAACCGCTTCTTCCAACTTGTCATCGTCCTGGAATTGGGTTCCACCCAGATTTTTCTTCAACTCGGGGAAGAGATGAAAGTCACTAGGAGCTACGTCCGAGCTGTAAGGTGGGTGTGACACCAATTCCCATCCAAATTCTCCGATCAGGGCAGTGGTTTGACTGGCGGTGTGTGGCCGAGCGTTGTCGTGGTGAAAACGCACCCCTTTGGTCAACATCCCTCTCCTCTTGTTCTGAATCGCGCGTAAAAGTTGTTTTAAGGTCTCACAGTACCGGTTGGAATTGATTGTTGTACCCTGACGCATAAAGTCGCACAACAATAGGCCCTTTCGGTCCCAAAAGACGGTAGCCATAAGTTTCCCGGCAAAAAACGTTTGTTTAAACTTTAGAGGTTTCGGCGAAGAAGTGTGCTTCCACTGCTTATATTGCTCCTTTGTCTCCGGTGTGGTGTAGTGTACCCAGGTCTCATCACCAGTAACGATTGAATCCAAGAATTCTTCTCCATCAGTTTCGCGGCAATCGAGAAATTTCTGGGCCACTTCAACCCGCTGCCTTTTATAGTCTTCAGTCAGCATTTTTGGAACCCATCTTGTGCAAACCTTTGAATACCCTAAATGTTCACACAAAATCTTGTCGATGGTGGTTTTACTGACATCAGGAACCAAATCGCAGAGCTTCTGCACAGTAACACGTCGCTCTTCAAGCATTGCTGCTTTGACTTTGGCAATGGTTTCATCCGAAACCGATGGCCGTCCAGCACGTGGTTCATCGTGGACGTCTGATCGGCCATTTTAAAATTATTTGACCCATCTGCGCACCATCCCGGAACTCATACACCCTTCTCCATACACTTGACAGAGTTCAGTATGAATGTCCTTCGCCGAATTCTTCTTTGTGGCCAAAAAGTGAATTACTGACCATAATTCGCAGCTGGCGGGAGACATGAGGGGAAGCTCCATCACTAACGGCTACTCAGCCAAGACTAAGCTTACCAGTGACGTGGCCTTGGTGGGAAATTGGAGTGGGGAGAACAAGCTACGAGCCCGCGCAGTTGGCTCGGGCCTAAAAGCGATCCTCATGACAGTGGTGCCCCATGGAACTTATTTAACAGAAAACCCTCGTAGAATTACAGATTGGGTTAAGGCACAATTTGGATTATAGGTTATAAACACAAGGTAATCACACATCTTTTTTCAGCACCTATTCAGCACCTTTCTCTGAAGATGGTAACAACACTGTTACCAAAACATCACACACTATTTATTTATTTATTTGGATTTAGTCTTATTACCTTGTGATTATAGATTAGAAACACAAGGTAATAAAACCAAATCCACTAAACCACTAAACACACAGTAAAACCCCGCTAATACGAACCCTGGATATAACGAACCTTCCCTTATAACGAACCCACGCCGATTCCCAATTGGATTACAGAAAGGTCACATAATTTTTATTTATTTAGATTTGGTGTTATTACCTTGTGTTTCTAAGAAGAGAGACAAAGTTTTCTGCAACCACTAAACACACAAAAAATAAAATATTGGGAGTGTTTGTTGAGCCCCTTCAGCTGTTTCCCTAGTTTGATCCACCAGATCACTACAATTATTACATAGCATCTTTTGATTGAAACTATTTAAATGACACCGCAAATTTTGTTAAATTAAAAATATATTTTATTGGGAGCTTTCCAACTTTGCCCTTTCTCAATTTGTAGTTAAAATAAAAGGCTCCCAAAAATATATATAGAAATATAAAACTTGTAGTCATTTATATGATATTTCTGTCAACATAATATATCTTGCAATTGCCAAATTGTTCAAATAATCTTTTTTACATATATGGTTGCATTTATTTTTTATTGGGAAATTGGTGTTTAGAGTAACTATTGGGAATATATTTTTATAGTTGTGAATGATAAGGTTCAATTTGGAATTATAGATTAGAAACACAAGGTAATAAGACCAATTCTAAATAAATAAATTGTGTATGACCTTTCTGTAACAATGCTGCTACTGAAACGTTACACACTATTCATTTATTTAGATTTGGTCTTATTACCTTGTTTTTCTAATCTATAATCCAAATTGTGCCTTATCATTATCATGATACAATCCTCAACCAAGTCTTGAACCATTTTTTAATCCAACATTCCTTCCCTCTTCACCCAACCTTGCTCCAACAGTAGCACTTTGTTTATTTCATTCATATTTAGTTTACCATATCAATTTTATTCTGGAATCCAAATACAGTATAACCTCTCTCTAAAGGATACCTAACTGCAGAGCCAAAATGTCCTTTAGAAAGAGATGTTCTTGTCTTGAAGAAAGAACAATTAATTAATAAAAAATGATAATTTTTTTTGGCACTGAAAACTGTCCCATGTAGGGGAGGCTAGCAGAGATTTTCTATTGGCCATGTTGGAGGGATACATTTTGAAGCATGATGGGAGAAAAGTAGAGGAAGAAAGAAATGGTTTGATAGTCTTTAGAAAATGGTTTGGAATCAAGATTCCCATAAAGGTAAATAATAGAATTGAGCAAAGCAGGGCGAAATGACATTTCCTTGATGGCTGATCCCTGTATCAGAGATAATACTACATGATGTAGGTAAATATATTTTGGTATTTGAGCTCTTATTGTTTATGAAGACTATCTTTCGTTCACTCTGACCAACAATTTATGTGTGCCACAGGATCCTCTCCATGGGCTATGTCACACAGAGGCCCGCCGCAGAGTTCAAGAAACATCTATTCTTCACCTCTCTGCTTCCTCCACCACCCAGAGGTTTGCCCAAGGTTAGTCCATCCTGTTCCCCTGAAATAGCTTCTCTCAGTCTAACCAACGAGTGACAATCCATATATAGTACCTTCATTGACAAAATTAAAGAAAGTTTCATATTTTGATGTCGCCAGTCGTCTATTTTTTCTTAAGGAGACAGGCAATTTTGTTCACACTTAGTTTTCTCGTGTGTCTTCAATAAAAGTCACATATCAAATCTCTTTCAGAGTAATTGTCTGTATGCCGATATGCATGCTAAAAGGTACAACTTCCATAAGTTTTGTCCACGAGTGTACTCTAACTGCAGTAAGACTCTTCCCCTATTAAGGTCTTCAAGGAAGAAGCAAGGCTAGAGACCTTTATAATGAGGTTGACCATAATAAAGGGAAAAATTAATGAAAGAGCTTCTCTAATTGATCATATAATTGAATGTTGCGGATCGCATACTGCCATCTATAGGAATAAATACCAACTGCATGTAGAATTTATATTTCCATAAAAATTGACCAATAGCCAATAAAGTTGCATCATCAGGAGGGATTCTTTCATTATGTTACAACCTGATTCTCTTCTCTACCTTTATAGCCTCCTTTTAAGCAAAGGAAAAGCTGTGATATCAGGGTAATAATAGGATTGCCACTATAATGGAAAGAGAATACAGGGTTTTGCATAAGTGAATAATCTCCAATAATCAACATTTTATTTCCAAACACGGTTGAACCTTACAATAGCAACATCATTCGAGACCAAGATTTTATGTTGTTATAACCATAGTTAATACAATTGAGACTTAAAACTTGGAAATTTTGAATTATGATGTTATAGTCAAGTTTCTGTTATAACAAAGTATAGAACAGTGATGCTGCAACAGATGTTCAATTTAAGGTTGAACTTATTATGAGTGACCTCTCAGGAACTTGTTTTATCCTGATCTCTCTTAGAGGTATGGTCTTTTACCAGAGACTGTTTCAGCTGAAAGACTTCTCATGACTATGTTTAACATGACAGTCTCTGTTGCAGGTTCAGCCATGTTTGGTCTCTCATGAAAGATTCTAGTGTATCTCTTAAATAATCTCCATGCAGCAGCAGAATTCATTTAATTCCTTATTTACCAGCATGAAGGCGGCGGCTACAATTCCACTGTAACTCTGAAAATTACAAAAGAAAGGTGTGCAATAAATTCAACTCTTTAGCTGCCAGATGTACACTAGTGAGCGTTATTAGCCAGTACCTCTACCATAAGAGTCAACTTACCACTGTGCCAACATTCTCTTTTTAACACAGTTTATTCCATAAATAAAAGACTGAATATACAAAAAATGAAATATATGGTTATTTATAACAAAGTATCAATGTTTAATTCCCCAGCTACCTGTGAGCTAGCGAGTGACAATGTACAGTGTGGTCAGGTGATGAAGGAACTGGACAAGCCGGCGGCCCTGGCCAAGAAAGACAGACGGTTGACGGGGGCGAGCATCATTGATGAGCAGCTGCACGAGGTATGGAGTCTGTATGCCTTGAGTTACCTGGATATATAGCCAGTGTGTTGTACCATTGACTCAGGAAAACAACTTATCTTAATTGAGAGACCTGCTGGTTACTGCTAAAGTCACAGGGACCTATGCACATCGATCCTTTATTAACCTTTTCCAGTCTGCTGGCAGACTATCTTGCTCTTAATTGTACATACAGTAATACCTCTCTATTACATGTTGTGTATTTGTATGTTTGATCTTATTGTGGCACCATTTGGCATTTGTTGATTATGCTCTTTGGCGCTATAAATATGATGTGTTAATTTGTTAAAGGAATTAGGTAGTTAGCCCAAAATTGAGTTAGTTTTAGTAGATCTTGTATTCATGGCCTTGCTGGCAATAAAGGATTTATTGCTAACAATGACGTGATACTAGAAGAGAGGAACTACACAAAAATACAGTTTGAGGCAAAAGGCAATCCATTGTATATATTTATATAAAAATGGCGTACCTGGATCTGTGAAAGAAAAAGAAAAAAAAATTTTTCTCTAAATATTTCGAGGGATTTCTCCCTCTTTAACCTTCAAGTTTATTGTGCAATAAATTGATAAAGGGGAAGAAATCTCTTGAAATATTTTGAGAAAATAAGTTTTTTTTTCTTTCACAGGTCCAGATACGCCCTTTTTATATAAACAACAATTTAGATTTCAATGAACATAAAAATCTGCACACATCGTGATGATTTTTAAATTTTGACTAACAATTTAAACAAATATTTTATTGATGAAATATGGGACAAATAAAATCCAAATTAAGAAAAAAAGTCAATCCCCTGATCCCAGTACATTTTCACTTTTTTAATTTTCACATTAGTTTAGAGGGGACTTGTAGAGAAGTGGCATAAAAGGTCGATTTTTTGGCAGCCACAACTCTGGATCAAATCCCGCAAAAAAAAAAAAATTCTTTTCAATGGTCCCCAATCCTTGCAAAAATTCAACCCCCTCCAATGAGTGCAAGCAACCAAACTAAGCTTACTTGTAAATACAAAAGTTGAACTGCTTTTTCCATGTGTAGACATGTGGTACAGTAAAAGCAGACTACCCATCATGATGGTCATGGCATACTTGGGATGCTATAGGTATTATTTAGATGTTAAAGGTTGGGCGACCACAGGAAAAATCCCAATTATTGAGAAAAATCCACATCATCAAGGTACATTAAAGAGGTATTACTGTATATGTGTAACTGTGTATGTGTGTGGAATCCAAAGAGACAAACTAGTACTTATGGTTTGGTCTTATTACCTCTTTTTTATTTTTCCCTACACTCTTTTTGGTAATCCAACTTGTGACAATTTAAGAAAAACAAAAGATTGAATAGCAAAAGGTTCCATAAATTTGGTATTTGTTATGTTTTAACACTTTAATTATCCTATAAAAATAAAGGTTACCTCTCCCTTAAAAAAAAATGCAAAAACTTTGCACCATCTATCATCTTTCTACCAACCTGATTCTGCTAGTTTGCACAGGCAGTCAATAGACGGTGCTCAGTTGTTCTGCACCTATTATGACAATAGAGGTGAACATTATTTTTATAGATCAATATCCTGCTGGTAACATCTTCATCAAAATTAAATATTCCATCATTTTCTAATCTACTTTGGCTCATTAATTTGTTACTAGTAGTAATGTGTGGCCATGATTATCATGGCCTGCGCCATGTGTACTAGGAATAATAAAAAAAAAAAAGATATTTTATTATATACAGTAAAACCCAGCTAATACAAACTCTGTATATAGCGAACCTTCCCTTATAACGAACCTACGGCGATTCCCGATTCCATTCCATTGAAAATACCATCGTTATAACGAACTTTGCGATTTTTAATATAACAAACTATCCCTATATTGAACCTATTTTAGGTCCCAAAATAATAAAATCTATTAAATTTACTATGCTTATAACTTATTAGGAGTACAAATAAGTTTTGAGGGATTTTTTTTATGAATTCGAAGCTTTATTCAGAGAAATCCGTACAATATATTTCATTCAAAGTATTGTCCATCTTTAGCTACGACTTTTCCCCATCTTTCAGGCAGCATACGGATTCCGTGTTGAAAAAATTCCTCGTCTTTTGAGGCGATCCAAACATTGACCCAATTTTTCGCCTCTTCGTAAGAAGTGAAGTGCTGCTCGGCCAGACCATGTGTCATCGAATGGAACATGTGGTAGTCTGAAGGAGCAATGCCTGGTGAATACAGCGGGTGGGGTAGGACATCCCATTGAAGCGCCTCCAAAGTCTCCTTGACAACTTTTGCAACATGTGGCCGAGCGTTGTCGTGCTGATAGATCACCTTGTCATGTCTTTTGGCATATAGTGGGCGTTTAATCTTCAATGCTCGGCTTAATCGCATCAATTGTTGTTGGTAACGTTCTCCAGTGATGGTTTCGTTAGGCTGAAGTAGCTCATAGTAGATCACTCCGAGCTGATCCCACCAGATGCACAGCATTAGCTTCTTGCCATGAATATTCGGTTTGGCCGTTGAAGTTGATGCATGACCGGGGTTAACCGACGATTTTCTGCGCTTTGGGGTTGTCGTAGTGAATCCACTTTTCGTCCCCCGTCACGATTCGATGCAAAAAACCCTTCCGATTTTGTCTTTTGAGCAGTAGTTCGCACGTGCAAATACGGCGCTCGATGTTTCCTGGCTTGAGTTCATATGGAACCCAATTTCCTATTTTTGCACCATACCATGACCTTGAGACGGTTCGAAATCGCTTGTTGAGTCACTCCCAAGGTTTCAGCGAGCTCCTCTTTAGTTTGGCTTGAATCTTCGTCCAATAAAGCCTCCAACTCAGCGTCTTCGAACTTTATTGGCCTCCCTCCGCGTTCTTTGTCTCTGGTGTCAAAATCGCCACTTTTGAAATGCCGAAACCAGTACTCACATGATTTTATTGATAGAGCATGTATACCATATGCCTCACACAGCAATCGATGTCCATCAGCTGCACTTTTCTTCAAATTAAAACAAAAAGCAGCGCTTCCCGCAAATTGTGTTTTGTTGGCAAAAAGGTTGACATGGTTAGAGCACCAAAAAAAAAAGTTCCTTACACTTGAGTGAAAAGACTTCTGATTTTTTTGGGGAAATGATGAAGCCTTAACATGAAACCTTACAAGGTCCGATGCTATTTATATAATATTTGTTGTGGCTTCTTTTGCAAATCCCTCAAAACTTATTTGTATATATATACTCCCAATAAAATTTAAATTAAAAAAAAAATTACAACAACAAAATTTTGAGCATGTTTCAGCTCGCAGATCGCGATTTCAAAACAATAAATTTAGTGGCTATGTTTGTTTTCATTTACATTATATTTTTGCTGTATGTTGTATAAATTTTTACACATTATACTTTTTATTAAATAGAATATCTTTGCAGCCATCAAATTTGAAATAGAAAAAAATGCAAATGGCTTCCAAAATGAAGAAAACAAAGGGATTCTAAACACAAAAACGTTATTACTAAAGGGGAAAAAAAGGCCATTTTCAAAACTTTACAAAGTGAAACAACACAGGTAAATTTCAGAACATGTTAAAATAAGAAAATATAACTTTCCTACTATAATAGATAAAAGAGAAGGCTATTAAAATTGTTTACAAAGAGGAATCAACCTCAACTTTTGCCACGATCGCGATCGTACGTGTTAGGGCTAAAAAAAAAAAAGTCCAAATAAACGGGCCTGTGATGCAACAAAATTTATTTTTTATGCCATGAACTCTGGCGATTTTAAAGCCAGCAATGGTTTACATGACAGGTTCAAAACAAAAGGAAATCTATACTTAAGAAGAATATGTGGAAACATGAAATAGAAGAAAAACACATTAACTTTATTTGAAAGGTGCAATGCTTGAATGAAGAGTGCTTTGAATCAACAAGTTATTAGAGCCATTTTTTTCAAGTAAACATTATATTATATAATGTGATAAAGATGTTTTAAAATCATTTTATATCTTTGAATATATATTTAATAAAACTTTGCCTAGGGTTTGTTGATTTTGAAATTAGACATAGAGGTACATGTATACTAATGATAGGAAGAACCTATCATCTAATGATTTATTTTATTATTCAGTATTAATATAAGAAAATTGGTCAATTAAGGGAATTAAAACAAAGTGACCACTATTAAGAGGCAGTCTCTTCCAGTGTGTATGTCCTTTAATTATATGATCTAAAAATTTTGAAAAGTAAAAAAAAGAAAAAAAGCCAAACCGTGGCTATAGTGAACCAAAAGCTCTGTCCCATTGGGGTTCACTATAGAGGGGTTTTACTGTATATAGTTTTAAATAAAAGTTTAAAAACCTAATAATATACCCAAAGTATCAATAATATGTTGTCAACTTCCTTCAATAATGATTAAACCTTCCATTTGTATGTAATGGTAGCTTATTATTACTATCCTTAGTACACCTGGTACAGGCCATGATAATCATGGTAGGTAGAAGTTGACGACTGCTTTTATTATAGATGCATAAATGCACTACATGTCTACACATGTGAAAAGCAGTTTGACTTTTGCACTTCCAAGAGTGCCAGAGACACTTTTGGTTACTTGCACTTGCTGGTCGGGTTTGAAGTTTCGAAAGAATCAGGGGCTATTGGAGCCTTTTAAAAAAAATTTTAATTAGAAAAACTGCCCAATGCAGGATTCAATACTCGGTCGAAAACCAGCAGCTTAGATCAATGGCTCAATGATAAATAAAACTGGTGAAACCCCTAGAAGAGTTGACCACTGAAGAACCAGGCCTTCCCAATATATTCTCATTGCAGTAAGGACCCACATTAGAGAATTATTATTATTATTATTTCTAAAAGCATAGGTGCATAACTAGGTTATAATTTTGAATATTGTCATCCTTTTCTAAACTACCAACTTGTACTCAACAAGAGATAATCCACTTGGTGTGGCCCAGGTCATCAACCTGGCATTCCGAGACTTCATCCAGTCCTGGTACTTCCAAATCTCCACTGAGGAGGAGTTTCTGGTGCTGGTGCGCTCTACTGTTCAGAAGGTGGTGGTCATCCTGGCCAGCAAGTGGGTAACCTCTCTGTACAATGCAGACACTTGCAACAATGCTGTTGTATGCAGGGTGAAGGAAGTGGATTGGGTGCCCTACCTCACTGGTCGACTGGTCAACGACTTTGCACATCACCTGCACCTCTACCGCCAGGCCCATGCTAAACTGAAAATACTTAAAGATGCAGGTTCGCAGCAGCATCGGTTTATCCCTTGTTGGAGTTTGAATCTCTGTATAACACAACTCTCATTTACACCTTTGCCACTTAGCTCCGCTTTGGTAAGAGGACACCTCTCCCAAAGGACACTTTCACTCTGTAACTAGCTGTTGTCCTTTAGAGCGAGTTTATTCTATTGTATTATAATCAAGATATTCTCTCAATTAACGCAAAATTGAATAAATGACTTATCGCAAGTAAACTTGCATTAATTCATTTATTTAATTTTGTGTCAACCTAGTATTTCCTGCAATTGCCAATATTAAAAAAAAATTGTCACAATTGCAATAGATTTTATATTTTTATAAGGTCAAGATATCTAGCTGATCCAACTTTACTTATTCATTGTAAAATGAATTCCTTATTAACCTCACCTAAAATCTTTAACATCTTTGTCCCTTAGAAAACATTATTAGAGGGTTTGTACTGTAAGTGAGGTCAACATGGAAGGTCACAGTAGCATAAATACTTGTCATGTAGATGTCGACAATGCTGAGAAGTTGCACATGCTGTTGCATAGTCTCTCTTGTACAAGTATTTTTAAAAAAATTATCCCTAGTACATATGGTACAGGCCATGATAATCATGGTGGGTAGAAGTTAGTGATTGGCTTTACTGTAAGTGCACCACATGTCTACACATGTGAGAAGCAGTTCGACTTTTGCACTTACAAATGTGCCAGAGCCCCGTTTGATTACTTGTACTCGCTGGTGAAGTTTGACTTTTGCAAGAATCGGGATATACCCACTCCATTAGATCAATCTGCTCTCTGATAGTTGATCATTTCCAAAGTTCCTGCCTAGTACATCCAGCAATGTCATTGTTACATTAGAACACAAGGTAATAAGACCAAATCCAAATAAATAAATAGTGTGTGACGGTATTTCCAAGGAATAAATCTTAGTTTGGAATTCTTTGCACAGTTCCTGTCTACAAAACATAAACCTATACTCCAACATTCCTCTCACAAAGTTAGTTTATATAACTACGATAAGGTAACATTTGGATTATAGTTTAAAAACATAAGGTAATAAGATGAAAACATCACACACTATTTATTTATTTGGATTTGGTCTCTTATTACCTTCTATTTCTAATCTATAACCGTAATTATACCATATCATTACATTTAGTAGTTGTTACTTCTTATATATATTTATTAAATCTATAGACTCAGAGGGAGGGTAAAATTTAATAGTTTCTTCATGACGTGCTGTGTGCCCCCTAGATCCAAACTCCGCCATCACCCACCAGACTCTCTTCTTTGACCTGGAGAGATCCGGCACGGCTGACATCTGCCGGGAACAAATCTGCACCTCCCCGGAGGATGAAAAAGGTGCCCCACCATTACCCTATTCCTGATATATATATATATATATATATCTCCATTCCCAAAATTGAGCCAGATAAAGAAGTTTGTGAAAAAATATTACAGAAGTGAAATTGTCCTGGGATCAGGTGGATAAATGAAGAAAAGGGGCATCTTTGGATTGTGCAATTAAAAGTTTCTGATGGCTTGTGCTATCTGTTGGAATAATCGTCGTTAGTGTTTCTTGATTAATCAAGAAATGATATTTTTGGTCAATTCTAGATTAATTAGAAATCAACAAATACAAGGTAATAAGACCAAATCCAAATAAATAAATAGTGTGTGATTTTTCGGTAACAGCGTTGTTACCATCTTCAGCAAAAAATGCTAAATCTATTATAAATACAAGGTAATTAGACCAAATCCAAATAAATAAATAGAGTGTGACGTTTACACACGTCACACACTATTTATTTGGATTTGGTCTTATTACCTTGTATTTATAATCTATAATCCAAATTGTGCCTTATTATAAAAATCAACAATTAGCATTTATTCTAACATATGGCGCAAGCCATCAGCAAATTTTAGCTGCACAATCAGGAGATGCCTTTTTCTTAAAAAGAGGTTTTTAACTACAGAGAGAGTAAAGTCTTCTATTAATGACCACCCTTGTAAAACAAAATAAATTTCCATTGTAAGACTACTATAACGTCTTCCATGAACAGCCAGTGACCACTGAAAATAATTTTTTTGGTCTCATGAGAGACTATTAATTTTTTTTTTTTTTTAAATAAAGTAAAAAATATTAAAAACATTTTGTCATGAATATTTTGCGACAATTATTAAGCACTTTTGAACAAAGAAATTGACTCACTTTGTCATTCTGGTTTTGTTTTCTGATTGTTTCTTAATTAATAAGTGTGTTATTCACTTTGAAAATTCAATCTATATTTTATAATTTTATAAATCAAATAATGAATAATTGTTTATAAATTTTTTATTGAAAAAAGTTTTAACTATGTCGTCACTTGGTGTTAGTGATGGACACATTTGAAAATAATTTGATATTGTTTAAACTTAATTTTTAAAAATTCAATAAAAATATATAACTAAATCATTTAAGAATTTATCTGAAAATGAAATGACTAATATGTTTACATACAAATGGATTGCTGGTATGCAATCCAAAATGTTTCCAATAACAGGGCTACTACTTAAAGATAAATTTTTCCAAAATAATTCAAAGCTTCCACTGTTTTATTCGAAAAGTTTATAAAACGATTCAACTCAAAAATTGGAACATAAGTGGAAAAGATTTCATGTATAACTGAACTATGCAAAGATTATTCACACAAGAAACATTAATTTGGATGAATGTGGCCATCTTATCATGTAGTGATTTGTAAATTAAAAAAAAAAAAAGAAGAAACTTTTCTCTGAAGGCCTAATGTTTTTTTTTTTTTTTTTTTTTTTATGATTCAAGGGGTTATTTTATCAAAAAAATTTCAGTTATTCTAGTAACTTTGACTGCATTATGGTCAAATAAAGTGACAGTGTTGTTGTGTGACAGAGTACCTCCAGGACCTGACTGAGATCCTCCTGTACCTCCTGTTGCCCCCAGAAGACTTCAGCAACAAGCTGCTCCAGTACTTGGTGCGGGAGATCATGGTGAACATGGCACTGGCCCCTACCATAGCTCTGCTCTCCAGTCCTGACTACCTCAACCAACTTCTGGTCTGGCTGGTATGTACACAGATGGTGTTGGGGCTTTTTCAGCCTTGATTCTACTAGTTTTCATATATAATCAATAGATGGCGCTTAGTTTTAGGGTCTATTTTGACGGGGGAAGCAACCTTGATTTTTATAGATCAATTTCCTTCCTGCAAAATTTTAATCTATATTTACTTAATGTGGTGAAATGTTCCTATTTACTGGTTCTAGTGGAATGTGCCTTCCTACTGATTCTCAAGAAGCATACATAGTGTGGTAGAATAAACAATTTACATAATGTGGTGGAATGTTCTTATTTATACATAGTGTAATAGAATATACCACTATTAATTTTAAATATATGATCTAGGTTTCTCTTTCTGAGTTGCTGAGCTGCACTTAATAAAATTATTTGAACTGGAACATATGGTATAGTATAGAATATGCCTGTTTATATAGTATGGTGGAATGTACTTATTTACATAGTGTGGTAGAATGTACCAATTTGATTGTTACCAATTTACATAGAATGGTGGAATGTACCCATTTACATAGTGTGGTGAAATGTACTCCTTTATATATATATAGTTTGGTGGAAGATACCTATCTATAAAGTTTTTTTTTGCTTATCCCTAATACACATAGTACAGGCCATGATAATCATGGTGGGTAGAAGTAGGCGACTGCTTTTACTGTAAGTGCACCACATGTCTACACATGTGAAAAGCAGTTGGACTTTGCACTTACAAATGTACCAGAGCCCCGTTTGGTTACTAGTACTCACTGGTGGGGTTGGACTTTTGCAAGAATTGGGGGCCATTGGAGCAATTATTCTTTTTAATCAGAAAAAATTGCCCAAAGCGGGAATCGAACCCGGGTCGTAGCAGTAAAAAACCAACGGTTTAGATCATCCTTCCACCGATCCCCTATCTATAAAGTGTGGTAAATGGTATTGTGGGTGTAGTGCAGGGAAGCCCCTCTCACTAGCGATGGCTTCCTGCTAGTCATCAAGTGCAGTGACAACCCAGAAGAACTGGCAGCTGTGCGGGAGATTGTGGTCCATGAGATTGCTGTACAGAGGTCCCGGGACACTGGAGGTGATGATGGTGAGTCTATGTCTTCCTTGCTAGTTACTTAATACCAGAATCCTATCTAATCATTGGTGTTGTGAGTTGGAAATGTTAATGCTGACTGTGATAACAAAATCTAACCATTGTTGTGCAAGTGAAAATGTTGCCAAAATATACCTCTTACTGTTGTGAACTTTCTAATTGTACCAAAATTTACTTCATCCATTGTTGTGCAATTCCGAATTACCGAAATTCATTCCTTCCATTATTGTGGAATTCTGAATTAATAAAATTTACCCCTTCCATTGTTGTGGAATTCTGAATTACCAAAATTTACTCCATCCATTGTTGTGCAATTCTGAATTACCAAAATTCACTCTTTCCATTGTTGTGGAATTCTGAATTACCAAAATTTACTCCTTACATTGTTGTGGACTTAATAATTGTGCAATTTTTATTGTTGTAAAATTCTTAATTGTGCAAAAATTGACCATTTTCATTCCTATAAAATTCCAAATAACCAAAATCTAACCTTTTCATTATTGTAGAATGACATTTGAAAATTATCCCGCATGTGTTTCTTTTGAACGAAAAATCAAAATATATTTTAAGGAGAAATAACAATTATTTCTAACCTTGAAGAGCAATGGTAAACGGAAAAATAAAATATCCCCATCCCTGGACATTTTATTGTCCCCAAATGATTCCCATCCCTGGACATTTTAGTTTTCTGTTTATCATTGCTCTTCACAATTCATCCTCCTCATGAAATTCGTGTAATCTTTACACAAGGGGATAAGAAACAACAACAACACAATTCATCCTCTCATACTTCATCCCTAAGGTTAGAAATAATCGTTATTTCTTCTTAAAATAAATTTCGATTTTTCGTTCAAAAGAAACACATGCGGGATAATTTTCAAATGTCATTCTACAATCATAAGCCACATTATATTGTATTATAAATTCCTTTTCATCATTGTAAAATTCTAAATTGTATCAAACTACTATACTCTTATCATTGTTGCACTCCAAATTGTACTCCAAAATATTTTCCTGGATTTGTTCATATAGAACAACTATGTCGAACTACTTCAACCATTGATAAAGCACAATTTGGATTATAGATTATAGATACAAAAAAATAAGATCTAATTCAAATAATTTAATAGTGTGTGATGGTAACAGTTTGTTCGGTAACAGCATTGTTACCAAAATGTCACACACTATTAAATTATTTGGATTAGGTCTTATTTTCTTGTATCTACTTCAACCATTGTTCAGATAGGCAAAATGCTTCCATTGCTGTGTTGGCCTGCAGATGCAGAGATCAAACAACAACTCAGCTCCCTCCAGTACGTCCTGAAGGTGGTGGACCTGAGGTTACAGAGGTTGCAGGAAGGGGGCACTGGGGAGACGGACAGTGCAGGACTGCCAGTGGTGAGTTGGCCACCTCAACTGTTCTGTTGGATTATTGTTCTTACCCAGTGTTGTGTTGTTGTCTTCTGTGAAGTCTTTCCCAACTATTGGGCGCTATGGCCTCATGATGTCGATCATTTGGGTCATACAGATCAAAAGAGATTAGTTAGAGACTATATCAATCTATATTAATAAAATGGAAATTTCATAAGTGGACATCACTAAAAACTTTCGTTACAATGCATCAATTTCAACCAAATTTTCAACATTTATGTAAAATGAGATGGAGCAGGTTTTGCTTAACATCAAAATATATTTCCTAACATTAACATGCGTAACTTCGCTGTTATCGATTAAATACAAAAAAAAATCAACAGAGTTAATTTTATTTATATATAAATACAAAATTAAATTTCAACAGAGTTAATTTTTTTACATACTAGCTAATAATCTCAATCTAAAAAATATTCAAAACAAGCAATTTTAAGATAACACCATATGTAAAACAGTCGGCCAAGAAAACAACAACGATATTACATCTTTCTCACATATTCACACACAATCTTGATTAATAATTAAAACTAATCTTTAACATTGTTTATTATACTTCAACTTTTATTTCTACATTTGTTTTTAAATACCCAATTGTTTTATCATGTTTCTAATTTCGCCTAACAAATATACAAATTTATAGTGACCAACATATGCAAATTTTATCTTTGTTTTTATTTAACTTGATATCGTAAACATAACATCCATTGTAAGCATTTTTCTGTTCACCTTCCGTGGTTTCTCTTTTCTCTGATAGTTTTTAGGTGTAGTATATTTTCTTATTACTAGACTACAAACATTCCCTCGAGAAAAACCTGGGCGAAGCCGGGGTACATCCGCTAGTATTAAATAAATTAACTCAACTAGACTAGCAGCTCAAAACCTGCATACAATTAGGCTTTTTTGATTTATCAGGAAAATGTTTTGTGAATTTCTGTATTTAAAAGATCAATGTTTGATTTGTGATATGTATCCTAATAGATGGGGGCAGCAAGCAATCAGGACTGTGTGATCCCAGTGACAGCTTTGTCATCTGAGTGTAGAGGAAACGCCAGGTATCATCAGTTATATGAGTGATTGGAAGAGAGGGATCTCACTCTCTTTCAGAACATAGTCCTCTTCTCTGAAGTAGAATGTGTCTCTCTCTCTCTCTCTCTGCTTTGTCATTAAGACTGGAAGAACTTCTCAGTAGCAGGCCGACTTCGCTCCAATATGAAATGGCTGCCTCTGAAATGAGGAACAGACATTATATGCAGTCACTCCTAACATGGAGTACAGAAGCTGCTCATCCTGTATCTCAGGATCAGGAGCCCTTACAAGGTACTATCAGCTGAGCCAGCTGGACCTAGGTTTTTAGCAAGCTTATTACTGCTCTCCCTCCTCCTTTTTTATCCGGACTTTGGACTGGAAAAGATGGAGTTTCTAACAAAAGTTATTATTGTAGAACATTGCTCTTCAGGACATCATTAATGACCCCTACATAGGTTTTTTACTAATAAATTCAGTATAATTTAATACCATTGTTTTTATATATCTTATTCAAGCTATAGGTAAGGTTAGATTCATCTGCCATAGAGTAATAGATTTTAGCAATAACAAAGAGGTGTCCTAGAATCACCTCATCAACTTAGTAGTCCACTCTTATCAATTGGGACTACTCACTGAGAAAGCTAAAATCATTTATTGGCAGTTCTTATTGAATGAAAGTAGGTTTTACAAATTTGTGCCGGAGTGAATGGTTGCCCTATAAATATTGTTTTAACAAATATTAATTATTAATACATTTAGTACAGTAGAGTCTCCTTTGAGAGAAATAGTCTATAATCATTGCTAAACCTGGCCTCTCATCAGATACTCTGTCTTCTCACGCCAAGTTATGAGGAGTCTTTCAACCCAAAGACTCTGATAAGAGACCACCTCCAGAAGAGACTAGTGTTAGCTATGTTTTAGACTAGGATCTCTCATTTCAGAGAGTCTCTCTTCTGTAGTAGTAATAATAGAACTCCCTCACACACACATTATAATCTTCAATTAAAAAGGCATATATTGGATCAAAATATCATTTATTTTACCAATATTTCAGTTGACTGAACGCCAACCTTTATCAAGGTTTTATAACATTTTAAAGTGTGTCAACAACAAACTCAGCGCCACATAACGTCAACAGAATTAAGTTTTAAAAATATTTTTTTATATTCAATGGGGAGAAAAAAATTGATATATATATTTATATTATGGACAAAATAAATTTTGTAAAATATGGGTGTGAATATTTTAAAAATTAACATTAACGCCTATTTCATATTTAAAATTATTTGTACAATATGTAAAAAGATTTTGTCCATAATATAAATATACAGTAAAACCCCTCTATAGTTAACCCCAATGGGACAGAGCTTTTGGTTCACTATAGCCATGGTTTGGCCATTTTTTAAAACTTTTCTAAATTTTTAGACTGTATAATTAAAAAACAGCCATACAAACAGGAAAAGGCAGCCACTTAATAATGGTCACTTTGTTTTAATTCCCTAAATTGACCTATTTCTTTACAGTAATGCTAAATATCAAAAGAAGTCATTTGATAATAGGTTCTTCTTATCATTAGCATACATGTTTATATATAAACCTATGTATTATTTAAAAACTAAGCCATTTCCTCTAGGCAAAACATTATTAATTATATATTTAAAAGGTAGAAAAGTATTTTAGAACATCTTTCTCAAATAATATAATACTAAATTTATTTGAAAAATGCCTCTAATACCTTGTTGTTTGAAAGTGAAAAGTAAAATTTGAAAATCAGAATTGTCTTTACATATCGTTATTTCCATCAAAGGAATAAAGCTCCATGTATTCTGAATCAATTGAGGATGAATCAAAAGTATCCAATTCAGAAAAATCGGACACGAAACATGTTGATACGATAGCTCGATCGGTGAAATTGCGAATAAAAAACTCCAATTTACAAACACAAAATCGGTGGTAAAACGGCTGGCCAGGGGGAATATCCGCGAACCCTGAATTAGTCATATTCCTAACAAGAATTCCATTCTTAAAATAGAACTGTAGTGGTAGTTTTTGAGAATTTATAAGTCGATTTGTTGTTGTTGTTGTTTCTTATCCCCTTGTGTAAAGATTACACGAATTCCATGAGTCCATGCTCCTCGAGCTGTTTTATGATGAGCAGCGGCCTCTCCCAAAGGTCCTGTTTAGTACATCTAATGCAAGCCAAAATGTGTTCTGGAGCTGCAGGTGCCAAGCTACATTTTGGGCAAATGGGGTAGATTTTGTTATTATTTTCTATCTTCAATGGCTTGAGATGGCCTGTTCTAAATCTTGTTAGTGTTGTTTGATGCTGTCTATTTCTGATGTTCAGAGCTACTCCTGTTTTCACTCCACTGTACCAACTGTGCTTAGGTGGGATCCTCCAGTTCTTATTTATTTTTGTTTTGGCTACTGTTTCTATTTCTTTAAAAGTAAGTTTATTTTTCTGTGGCAAGGGTTCTTTTGTGCCTTTTTTTGCTATCACATCAGCAGCTTCAATGCCAACGTGTGAGGGTATCCATTGAAGGTGGATTTTTGAGGTTTTTGGAGATAACCAATTATGTTCCTGCCTACTTTGTCTCTAAGTTCCCCTGTGTGACTCAAGTGTTGTATGGCACTTCTACTATCAGTAAGAATTCAGATATCTTGATAATTAGTATTTCTAATGGATTTTAAGACTTCATAGATGGCTATAAGTTCTAATCTGAAGACTGAGCAAAAATCTGGGTTTTTTCTGTTCATTTTCTCAATGCCATTTGTGGTTTTGATGAGACAGCCACTGCCAGTGTGTCCCAACTCGTCTCTGCTACCATCTGTATAGATAGTTATTGCATTTTTAGGAATGTTATTAATTATTTCTAATGATAATTGTTTTAAGTATTCTGGATTTTGGCATTGTTTGTTGGTGGGTTCATTTAAAGTGGCATTAAAAATAACATTTTGTGGTGGTTGGCATGGTGAAATTTTTTCTGCTAAATAATTCTTTTCTACTTTATATTTTAAAAATCCATTTCTTTTGGCCAGGTGGAGAGGGCCTTCTTTTTTGAGTCTCAGATTGGATTCCCAATTAAGTATGTAATTGGAAGTTCTGTGTTTGTTTCCATAACTCTTGATTTTGTTTATATATTTTGGCAGATTGTAGCTTCTTCTATCCTTTAAGGGCATAATATCTGCCTCGTAAAGTACAATATCATTAGGGCAGGTATTTCTAAGACCTGTAATCATTCTAGCTGCACTTAGTTGTATCCTTTCCAGTGATTTTAGATTTGTTTCAGATGCTGTACCATAGATTTGATATCCATATTCCAGGATAGGTCTAATTAGAGATGTGTAAATTAATTTTAGTGTGGTTGCATCGGCTCCCCACTCTCTTCCTGAAATATATTTCAGGATTTTTAGCCGGTCTCTTCCTTTTCTAATAACTTCTTCAATATGTTTACTGGAGTTAATTTCTGGATCCAGGGTGTAGCCGAGATATTTAGGATGTTTATTAAATTGTTATTTTTGTTCTTTCAGAATAATTTTTGGTCTTATTTTGTATAGTTTCTTATCGGTAGTTAAAAGACAGGTTTCAGAGATTTGGGGGTTAAATTCTAATTTATGTTTATTAGCAAATTTTTCTAGGTGGAGTAGAGTCTTGTTCAAATCCCTTTCAGCTTTTTTCCAGTTAGTGTTGCTGCTCCATAGAATAATGTCATCAGCGAAAAGTCCAATATTGGTGCTATGTGAAATTTTTTCTTCTATGCCTGCAATAAATAGGGTAAAGAGAGTTGGGCTAAGGACTGATCCTTGTGGTAATCCTTGGTACAATTTGAAGGTTTTAGATAGAGTGCCATTATATTTGACCCTGATTATCTATTTTTAAGGAAATCATTTATCCAAGTGTAGCTTTTCCATCAATTTTGAAATGTTTGTATAATTTTGTAATTAACTTGTTTTTCCATACCTTATCAAAAGCTTGTGTAAGGTCTAAAAAAGCAGCTATGGTGTGTTTAGTTGGTTTTCTGTTTTGTGCATCTTTTACCTTTTGTGTGAAAAATAAGAGTTGGTCTATTGTCCCATGTCCTTACCTTAATCCATATTGTTCTTCTGGTAAGAGATTTCTTGTATCGAGATGGTAGGTGAGTCGTCTGAGTATAATTTTTTCCATTAATTTGCAGCAAATACTTGTGAAGGAGATAGGTCGGTAGTTTTTTGGGTCATCAGCAGATTTGTCAAGTTTTTTCATAGGAATTATTGTTGCAGTTTTCCAGTCTTTATGCAATTTTCCAGTTTTCCAGGAGTTATTGAAAATATCAAGAAGTCTTTCTTTGCCATTTTTGCCCAAGTTTGATATCATGTGGCCATGGATTCCATCTGGCCCAGGAGTCTTGCTTATGTCGGTGTTTTCTAATACATAATCTAGCTCTTTCATATTGATTTTTCCATGGAAAATAATATGAGTGCTGATGACATTTTTACAGTCATGAATTTTTCATGACATTTTTTTTTCAACTTTCTTATCTTTTATTTCAAATTTGATTTTACTACTTATTTGATATGAATTACCTAAAAGATTAGCATTTGTATCATTAGTTGCTGGGGTACCATCTGTATTCTTGATCATATTTTTGTGTTTTCAGTTTGTGGTTGGGCTCTGTCAATTTGTTTTGCCAAATACCAAAGTTTTGTATTTGGGTTTCTTGGGTTCAGGTTTTCACAAGTTTGTTTCCATTTTTTCCTTTTTATATTTACGTATAATCTTTTTATTTTTGCATTCACAATGTTCAGTTCAGTTCTACAATTTGTTTGGTTTTGGGTGCACTTTTTCTGTAGTTCATTTCTTTTAGTTATAAGTGTTTGAATATCTTTTGCCTGGTGTGCATAATTTGGAATCCATTTCTTTCTGAAACTTTGGCTGCTTTAATAATGGTGTTTTTGAAAGATATCCAATTTTGTTCCAGATCTTTTATTCTAGTGGGTTCTATTCCAAAGTCTTCATTAGTTTTTGCTGGTAAAGATCCCAATTAGCCTTTTTGAAGTTCCAGAATTTTTCTTTAATTGAGCTGGTTTTGGTCTTGGTGCTAATTTCTATCAAAATAGGCAAATGATCACTTCCAATACTTTTTAATATTTGCCATTTGCATTTGTGGAAAATGTCAGGACTGGAGAAACTTATATCAAGTGCTTGTGCAGTATTATAGCTGTAGAAATGGTGGGTAGGATTCCCATCATTTAAGCACATGAAGGCATTGTCGTCAAATATGTTTGATAGTACTTTGCCTCTTGGGTTTGGCGTGGAACATCCCCATAGTTGATGTTTGGCATTAAGGTCTCCTACAATAATTGTGTTGCCTGTAAGAAATTGAGCCATTGTTCCATCGTCGATAAGTTTATTGTTTGGAGAGTAATACATATTGTATTTGTTGATGGTTTTGTTTTGATTGAGGTAGACTTTGATACCTTGGGCTTCGAGGTCTGATGTGATTGGAATATTAATGGCTATGTCTTCATAGTACAAATTCTTGATTAAAAATGCAAGGCTTTATTTCTGTCTTTTCTGAGCATATTGTAGTTTTTATATTTGAGATTGTACTTTTCATTTAATTTGGTTTCCTGTAGGGCTATTATTTGTATCTTTTGTTTTTCAGCTATTTCCAATATTTCTTCTAATTTTATTTTTGTTGCTGTTGAGCACAATCCATTTATGTTACACTGCAAAATGCTCAATTGCTTGGAAGCTGCAAAGTTTGAAGTTTGTGGAGACTGTATTATACTTATCGGAAAGAACCCTCTACCTAAGTCCTGAACGTGCCCCTGTTTATCCTGCGCGATGCAGCATGCAAATCAACATCTGATCTCATGGAATGGGGTGTAGGGGTGCAGCTTTCGTTGATCATGGCACCATGATCCAGGCACACTTTGGCGAAAGTCTGACTTTGCCTGTAGTTTGAGACCATTCCTAACATGGAAGCAGACGCCTTTGTTGCCGACTCTAACATGAGTACAGACGCAGCTCCTCCGTATCCCTGGAGTGGGACCCTTGCTGAGGTCCATCAACTGGGTCAGTTGAACTCAGGATTTTTAAAGAAGTCTACTCCTCTTTTAACAATCCTGCTGTTGGTCTGCGACTGCTTATTCGTCAGAGTTATTCTGCTTGTTTCGCAGCTGGCCTTTATATCTAAAGGTCGTTCCCCTATCTGCCACCTGGAGACGCGCCCTATAGCAGTCAGCTCTGCCAAGGGAGTCGATTTGTTTGTGGCCCATGAGACACAGGGAACTTTTTTTCTTCTTCTTCCAATTCCAGTTTACACATATTCTTTTTTTAAACCTGTTAGTCAAACCATTTCTTGCTTTAATATTATTTGTAATTATTTTTTAGCCTAGGTTAAACTTGATATAGAACGCTTCTAAAAGGGCATGCTGCCACCGTTTTTTTTTAGAACGCCATTCTTTGTTTCTTTTCTTTTTTTTTGGAAGCCATTTGTATTTTTCTTCTATTTCAAAATTGTCGAATGCAAAGATATTCTATTAAATAAAAGTATAATGTGTACAAATTTATACAACATACAGCAAAAATAGAATGGAAATGAAAACAAACCATGACGTTAATTTTTTTGTTTTGGAATCGCGATCTGTGAGCTGAAACATGCTCAAAATTTTGTTGTTTTAAAATTTTTTTAAATCACAATTTTAAGTTAGTTATAAGCCTAGTATTTTTAATAGATTTGATCGTTTTGGGACCGAAAATAGGTTCATTATAGGGGTAGTTCGTTATTTTAAAAATCGCAAAGTTCGTTATAACGATGGTATTTTCAATGGAATGGAATGGAATTGGGAATCGCCGTTAGTTCGTTATAAGGGAAGGTTTGCTATATCCAGAGTTCGTATTAGCGGGGTTTTACTGTATATATCAAATTTTTTCTCCCCATTGAATATAACAAAATATTTTAAAAACTTAATTCTGTTGACGTTATGTGGCGCTGAGTTTGTTGTTGACACACTTTAAAATGTTATAACACCTTGATAAAGGTTGGCGTTCAACCAACTGAAATATTGGTAAATTAAATGATATTTTGATCCAATATATGCCTTTTTAATTAAAGATTTATTTATGGATTGCTCTATTTTCAAAACACATTATAATGTATCTGACTTATAGCTTGGTGTTGGTCTAATATGGATATGCTTTGATATATATTGTTACTTATATAACTCATATATATATATCGTGGATGGCTTTTCTTGATTTATCAAGAAATTGGGTTGGCCAAATATCTCGGAGTAAGCTAAATAAACGTTTAGTTTATTTTTACTCCACTAGATGGCGCTCTGCCATCTAAAAAGCACATGTGCTTTTGGTCAGGAGATGCCTTCTTTATTTTTAATATCAACACCTGACCCACTTATCTTTTATTTTTTTCTATTGTTTTTTTCATGTGTTAAGCGTCTTTACGCAAATTTGGCCTTAAATACCCATTTCTTGATTTCTCGGGAAGCCATTGGGTCCAAAAAATCTTTTTGGTCGCAATGGTTACAGCCTTCTCCACGCTGACAAGCGCCAACAGCGCGAAACGCGTTCGTGGATGGCTTTTCTTGATTTATCAAGAAATTGGGTTGGCCAAATATCTCGGAGTAAGCTAAATAAACGTTTAGGTCATTTTTACTCCACTAGATGGCGCTCTGCCATCTAAAAAGCACATGTGCTTGTGGTCAGGAGATGCCTTCTTTATTTTTAATATCAACACCTGACCCACTTATCTTTTATTTTTTTCTATTGTTTTTTCATATATATATATATATATATTAGATAATAAAAGGCATATATTGGATTTAATAAAATATTTATTTTGCCAATATTTCAGCTGGCCGAACGCCGACCTTTATTACTAGACGAATGAACCGGCTTCGCCAGAGAATTCCCCCAAGTGCAATTTCCTTTGTACTGAAAGTACATCAATAATTTTTTTTTTTTTGCTTATCCCTAGTACACGTGGTACAGGCCATGATAATCATGGTGGGTAGTTAGCGACTGCTTTTTACTGTAAGCGCACCACATGTCTACACATGTGAAAGCAGTTCGACTTTGCACTTACAAATGTGCCAGAGCCCCGTTTGGTTACTTGCACTCGCTGGTGGGATTGGACTTTTGCAAGAATCGGGGGGCCATTGGGGCATTTTTTAATATTTTTTTTTAACAGAAAAAAGTGTCCAATCGAACCCGGTGGTTAGTGGTCGTAAACCAAACGGTTTAACCAGCCTTCCACCGACCCCCCCACATCAATAATAAATAGTAGAAGTCCCATAGAATAGCAATACAGAAGTAACACATAAACCACAGGCAAAAAAAGTGTGTGATGGCAAAAATTGCATTATATTAGTGTTTAGATATTTGATTTAATTATTTTTTGTAATCCATTCAGTTGTTTCAAAATCAAAATATTTTAAATAGATGGCAGCTTTTCCACTCAACCTCTGAGGTACCCGCCCCAGCGCATTAACCCTTGAAATTGCCTGAGTTGAGAGAGTGACTGCGATGGAACTTGACTGCGATGCCCATCTTCTCAGTAAGAATAAGAAAAAATAGGTTTATAAAAAAAATTAATTCAAAATACTGGCATGTAAATATTTTTCTGTAAAAAAATAAAAGAGCACATGGAAATTAGGCAAACATATGTGTTTGCTAATAACTGCCACTGCATTATAAACGATTTAAAAAAAAAAAAGAGAGATAAAAAAAAATAAAGGCCAGAACAAAAATTAATTAAAAATACGAAAGCCATTATTTACATACTGTACCGCTAATTTTGTAAAGTTTTTTTTTTTAATTGCATTGTGTTCACTTACCATAACTTAGTTAGTAATATAAATTTCTTTCTCAATACTTTTGTAAAAAAAGTATCACTCGTAAAAAATATATTTTTAAAAAAGTACGCAAGCAACTTGAAAAAAAAAAGCAGAATGCTCATTGGTCGCTTAATTGGCCTGGTGTTGTTACTTTGCCTCGTATTTATTCAAATGGAAAAATAAATAGCCAAAAATATTAATCAAAATTTTGCCGAAAATTTTTCTTAGGTTTATAAAAAGCGACATGCAAAATTTGGTACCAATTGGTTCAGTAGTTTTTGAGTTTATCGCGAAACAGACAACAGACATTAACTTTTATATATAAGAAGATATATATTGTCGAGTGTTTCCCTTCTTTGGTTCTTCGTGCGACGGCGCTTCCTCCTCGACGATCACCAACACTGCTTCTTCTGACACCTCTGGCAGTCCTACCCTGCAGGCAGCCCAAAACGCCTACAAGATCTACTACTTTGGCAGATCTCCTCTCCCTCTGGCAGTATCTCTCGACCTTACCACTGGTGGGGGGACACGAGAGACTTACTAGAAGAGTAGCTACTCCAATGGTGGATAGGAAATGATGACGACGACAGCAGCAGCAGCAACCAGGAACAAGTCTACTCGCCAACTGTTTTATTGCAAACTTTCATCCATATTACATTACACTCTAATAACTATTTACATGTATTTACAGGGAATTAAAAGGTAAAGCCTCAGGAAACAGGATTGCAGCAGTAGGCCATCTCTACTCCAGTCCCAGACTAGAAATAGGCCAGAGCGCCATCTATTGGCGGAGGTTGCAAGTGCTCTTCTCGCAACATTATGATATATTTTTTTGGGGGGATGATATTCATGTACCAAAAGAGGCACCTCTCCCTTTAATTGTGCATCAGAATGATAGCACTTTGCATCACCCTAGTAAAAGACCTTACTAGTGATGATAAAGAATGCTCCACAGCACCAGTTTTGGAAAATTCAGACAAAAAGCCAACCTGGATACCATTAGCCAAAGCTCAAAAACATGGTATATTTTTGCTTGAATTTACCAGAACTGGTGTTGTTGGTCTTTCTTTATCATCACTAGTAAAGCTTTCACTAGGATGATGCAAAGTGCTATCATTCTGATTCATAATTAAAGGTCTCTTCTCTTCTTCTTAATTAAAGGTGCCTCTTTTGGTACATATTTATTAAGAAAAGAAAAAAAGGCATCTCCTTATCGTGCAACTGAAAGTTGTTGATGGCTTGCACCATCTATTGGAATAAATATCAACTATTCATTGATTTTTAATTCTTCTAGAATTGGCCAAATATTCATTCTGATAGATGGCGCAAGCCATCAGTAACTTTCAGATGCACGATGAGATGCCATTTTTTTTCTTTTCTTAATTTATGCACCTTATTCCAGTACAATATTACACTTGTACTATTTTTTCATATATATATATGTTATAAATAAAGATGAATGAGATTTTCTGCTTGAATTTAGATCAGTAATTTAATTGAGTTAAAGGAATATATAAAAAAAAGACATAATTTGATAAAAGTAATGTCTGGCTTAAGGCGAGTAGAATAAGGAAAACAAAAGATTATTTACATAATGTACAAAAGTTTTGAGCTGGCCATTGTGATAAAACAACAACAAGTTTTTATAGGGGAAGAGTGACCTCTGGCGGTCGATTTAGCAAAGTATTTGAATCTATGAAATTATAATTTAAAATAAAATAATATTTTTATATAACATATATATATACTCAAATCTTTCATCTATTATCTTGCATGTGAAAATTTCCTAATGATTGTGCTTCAGTAGCTTGGGTGGAGAAGAGTAACAATCATCCATTTAGCCTTTCATTTTCATATTGAGGAAGGATTCTGTCAATATGTGGGGTGTTAAGAGCATTTCATATACCAGACTTGATAGCAATTAGAAAAATTAGGTCAAATTGTGTTGCCTTCCTAGCGAGTCCCAATTAATGGCTGTGGAAATATTAAGCCACTCTAAGAGGCCCTCTTTTATTCTGTTTTCTACTTCAGTGCTCCCTTGTGTAATTTGATGATTAGGGTTCAACTATTTTTGTTTTAGACAGTGTTTGATGTCTCAGTAACAGCATTTTTACTGAAATGTCATAAACTATTTATTTGGATTTGGTCTTATTACCTTGTGTTTCAAGCAAATTTAAACTATGATAAAGCAAAATTTGGATTATAGATTTTATAGATACAAGAAAATAAGACCGTGCTTCATCATTTTTGATAGACTTCAAATGGACAAATTCAAACTATTTCAGAATTTTAAAATGTTTTCTTTCATAAAAATGGGCTTCAGAGGTAGACCTTTGTGTACCCAGCTATGGATAATTTGGTTTTATCTTCTATTATAATCTGTTTTAATTAGTTTTTTGGTGGACAGAATTAGCAAGGTCTTCACATGTCCATTGAACCAATCCTGTAATGCACCCTTCTTCAGTCACTAAGTTATCCAGGTCAATAGTCCAACAGTGGAGTGTGTGTGTTGGCAGGAAATGGACTGGCAGCACTACAGCGAGTCCGGCCTACCCCTGGTGAACCTCAGCTTCGACATGGTCCTCACAGACAACATTGGACTCTACTACTTCACAGAATTTATGAAGACCATCGGAGCTCAGGGCTGTCTGTACCTCTACCATGCTATTGAGGTCAGTTCCCTGGTGTTTCTGCCATGAATGTAGGCTTGCTACTGTTCAAACTACATCCAATAAAACCTTCCTTAATATCACCCCAATAACACATAGCTACTCCTGGAGGTGGTTTCTCATTGGAGGCTTGGTTATGTCATTTTAGATCTTGGCAAGCTCTTTGATGTATCAATTAATACTTTTTGGCTGACTCTATTACCTGACACTATTTTGTATGCTTATGGAAATGTAAACTTTACTCTTTTTAAAAAATATATATGAAATAATTTTATACCAACAGACAATCTAATAATTTATAAGATCATGGCATTAAAATGTTTTTTAAATTTATTTTCAGCTCTGATATTCTTAAGGAATTTCTAGAGAACTTATGTGAGGTCAGTAATGTTGAAGCCTTGAATAAGATGGACTGTCTGCTCTTATAAAATTGGAGTATAGCAATCCAAAATATGGGCATAGATTCCAAAACATTCACTAAGGAATGCAGCCTCATTTCAGGATCTAATAACACTTGTACACACACTTTTTCCTTCTTAATATTTGAAAGTTGTTTCTAGTAAATTCCAATCAGTAGATCATGAATATAACCTTCATTTTTCAAAATTAGCTCAATTTTTTGAAAAATATTTGAAAATATTTAATTTTATAAAGAAGCTGATGTCATCGCTGCCATCAAAATATTTCGAAGATATTGACTTTGTAAGCATAAAATTTAAACCTCATTTAGATGAAATGCATACCATTGCAATTTTATATCAATAAAATGTTTAACAATATATTTATTTTCGAAAATATTTTTAAATATATTAATAATGCCACGTAAATGCAAAGCTAATACAGAAATGTTCTGCTACATTTGTAGAAAATTTACAATCCCCAAACAGAGGAAACGTATCACCCCAAAGATAAAAGAATGCTATAAAGAATATTTTGGTGTGGCCTTAAGTGATCAAGACAAGTGGTGGTGCCCCCATAGTGTGTGCGGAACGTGCTATCAAGGACTTTTGCAATGGGAATCGGGGAAATCAAAAGGTATGCCCTTTGGTGTACCAATGGTTTGGCGAGAACCAAAAAATCACCATGACGATTGTTATTTCTGTGTCTGCAAAATCACAGGCCTTACTAGCAAAAAGAAGCAAACTAACTTTTATCCTGATATACAATTAGCTAGTCAACCTATTCCTCACGACCTCGAGAATCCCATACCGATTCCTAAAAGGGTTCAAGATTCCTATATCAAAAAGGATGATCAGCACACAGCATTTGCAGATGATCATCAATTAGAAGACCCTGAATTTATTTCAAATGAAAGTGGCATTCCACATTTATTTGATCAGGCATCATTAAATGATCTAGTTAGGGATCTAGGGCTATCAAAAGAAGCAGCAGAAATTCTTGGATCAAGATTAAAGCAAAGGAAACTCTTGTTACCACAAACCAAAATCTCTGTCTATCTTAATAGAGAACAATAGGAATTTTACAGGGCTTGCAGAAAGGAAACACAAAGTATTCTTGCTTTTTATGCAAGTGGGACAGCAGAGACAGAAAGAATCATTATATACAAAAAAATTAGCCTGAAAGAAGTATGTTTCGCTTAGGTGAACAAAACATTGAAAATTAACCGCTTTTCTATAAACTAAAAATGCTTCTTCCCCCTTTACATATCAAATTAGTGTTAAAGAAAAATTTTGTAAACGCTTTAAAGAAAGATAGTGATGCTGTCAAATATTTAATGACTAAATTTCCCAAGATTAGTTGTTCTAAAATAACTGAAGGTATTTTCATTGGACCTCAAATTCATAAACTAATAAATGATAAATGACGAAGAGTTTATTGCAACATTGAAAGAAGATGAGAAATATGCTTGGCTTACACTCATCGACATTGTCAAACACTTTTTAGGCAATAATAAGTCACCGAATTATGCAAGAATTGTCGAAAATCTGATTTCCAAATTCCATAAGCTCGAGTGCATAACGAATCTAAAATTTTTTTTTATGGATACTGTTCGGTACACTTTTTGAATGGTACACTATGACAGGTTCGTTTGGTATTGAAAGAATGATTCAATTAATCATCCTTGATATTTTAAATTTTATTCAGGATAAATATAGATATAAATATTATGTTACAAATTAATTTTAGTAATTAAAGAAGTTAAAAAATGTTCGATTGAAAAGGATGGATTGGGAAGGAAGTCAGTCCGTGTTGGCCGTCAGAATTCGAAGGGCCCACGCCCGTGCTTCCCACGTGACCGCCGCCGCCGCGCATGCGCGCCGACCGTGACGTCGCCACCGTCCGCAGTGTTGGTTGAAAACTGTTCTTCTCTTCGTCGCGCGGGCGTGCCTTTCACTAACATTCCTCCCACCAATTTAATTGATAAATTAAATCCTAATACTATATTTTCTTGGCTATAGTAGAGGCCAATCTAAATTTGTTTTGTTTCTAATGGAAAAATTCGCTGTACTGGACGAAGAAAAACTCCCGATGATGTCTTCACTCTTGCGACTCGAACTTGTCCATCGGCCCCAGGTAGCACCTCCTCCACTTTTCCTAATGGCCATGAAATCCTTCTCCCCCTATTTTTTTTTCTTTTTCTGTTGAAGGGTGTGACGACTGCCTTTCTCAGTTCACTATTGACTTCTTCGATTGACTCCTTTTCTGCAGACTGTGTCCAAAATTGTTCTTCTTTCTTAAGCCTAACTGGTCTCTCCCACCATCTAGTAGTAATCAATTGCGAGATTGAAGCTCCACGTGAGGGGATGTCTGCAGGATTTTCTTTACCAGGAACGTGCCTCCAATCAGTTATGCTTGAATTTTGTCGAATCTTCTTTACTCTTCCTGCGACAAACACTGACCAGTTCATATCACGTTTAATCCCTGCTAAAGCAGTAGTAGATTCAAGTTTCTTCTCCGAAATTAGCTTGTAATTAGGGAGTGGTGGGTGTTCTCCTATCCAAGGTAAATTGACAGAATATCGACCATCTTCATTCTGTTTCACTGTTTGGTTGAAATGTTCCAACGCTGCAACTGACAACTCTTCTTTGCTCTTTTCCTTCATGGGTTCCATGATACTGATAACATCTAATCTCCGAAGATCTTGTATTGTTGCATCACGGACTAAGCATGACAGAACTGATGATTGAGATTTAGTTGTTTGAACATTTCCCAAAACCTTTCCACTAACAGTCCAGCCCAGCTTCGTTTCGAGAGCGACGGGACCAGATTCCAATTCTATTTTCTTTCCTGTTAGTAGCTTGGCGTATACGTCTGCTCCTAGTAGTAGTTCAATCTCCGTGTTCGACCTATAGACATCCAAGTCAATTCCCTTTGATCGAAGTTCCGTCATCCATTCGGTAGGTTGAGCGGAAGGCATTGCACTACAAATCGTTGAGCAGTCTTGTACTTCAAAATTGCAGTTGTACTTGGAGTCCACATCAGAAATGTAGATTCGATACCGCTTGTGCTGCTGTGGTCTCGATTTCACTCCACCAAATAGTAAGTGTACAACTTCCTTTTTCCCGAGCATAGTGAGTCCAACTTCGGAAGCAGTTTGTTCCAATACATATGAGTTCTGGGATCCACTATCTAACATTGCTCGAACAACTTTTGATTTATTTTCGCCATTAATCTTTACCATGATTGTTTGAAGTAAGACATCTTGGCACCGAATTTGATTCGACATGTCCACGGATGCATTTATGTTCTTACTTCTCTCTTCAATCCCATCAGATTTTTGGCTGCCTTTTGAAACTGGACACAAGATTGCCCTGTGTTTTTTACTACAGATGACACATTTCACAACGTTTCTGCAATACTTGGAAAAGTGTCCGGGCTTCAAGCAAGAATAACAACACTGTTTCTCTTGAATTATTTTCCTTCTTGCTTCAAGAGACATTGACATGGCTTTACAGCATTGTTCACTCCAATGTTTTCCATCACAAAATACACATTTATAAGCGTTATTTGACTTCTCATCAGCAACTACCAGACTTGCAGCGGTGGCGACAGATGTCTTCGGCTTGGGCGGCTTATCTCGATTAAATTGTGATGGATACGAACTCGAAAACGGTTGACGAGCCAAACGCATTCTTTCACTTCCCTCAACTTCGTGTTTTAGGAATTCCATAAGCTTCTCCAGGAGGACTTCACTTGATTTATGCTTTCCATCTTCATCAGGCTTGTGATGATGACGAGTCCTTTCCCACGCGACGAAGAGATCTTCAGGTAAAGCTGATTCCACCATGGGGTACAGAATAGCAGCGCATTTATCTGTTGTGACTCCTAAAGATCCCAACGCTCGTAGTTGTGATGATAACCGAACGTATACAGTCGAAAAAGGTGTCGTGTTCCTTCCATGAGCATTTTCCAAAGTGATAGCAATCAAATCCCTTACGTACACTTCCACCAACATGTCTTCACGGCCAAAACGTTCCTTAAGAGTGCTGATGGCAAGTGGATAATTTGCCGCTGAGTTTGGAAAGGATGAAACTATTTCCTCCGACACCGATCCCTTTATCATGCAATTTTGTAGGTATTGGAACTTGACACAGGCCGAAATGGAGTCATCATCGTGGACGCTTTGAAAGGCTGACCAGAACTGCAGCCACTCCCGTGCTTCTCCTCCAAATTTCTGTAGTTCCAACTTCGGAAGTCGATGAAGATTTGACTTTCCTTCGTTCCCCCCGGAAACTATTGATTCTCGGTCTACTGTTGGTTTTGCTAGTAATTGTTCCATTTTTTGCAAAACGCCTTCAGACCTTCCAAATAGATTCGCTTGAACGATATCGACATCTTCAATTTCTTCATCTTCTCTATCCGCCTTTATCAGTTGTTCGATGAGACAATCACTGGCAATTAAGAACCTGTCTTTACATCTGAGGAGCTTTGGTCGTAGAGACATCAACATTTCTAGGCTTGGTTCTTGCTTTCCAAGTTCGCCATCTGCTTCTGCAATAACACTTTCCAAAGTCCTCTTTTTCGTCTCACAAGCTTTCTTGAGTTTGTCCATCTTAAATCCTTGGCAGGGCTCGCCACAATGTTCGGTACACTTTTTGAATGGTACACTATGACAGGTTCGTTTGGTATTGAAAGAATGATTCAATTAATCATCCTTGATATTTTAAATTTTATTCAGGATAAATATAGATATAAATATTATGTTACAAATTAATTTTAGTAATTAAAGAAGTTAAAAAATGTTAGATTGAAAAGGATGGATTGGGAAGGAAGTCAGTCCGTGTTGGCCGTCAGAATTCGAAGGGCCCACGCCCGTGCTTCCCACGTGACCGCCGCCGCCGCGCATGCGCGCCGACCGTGACGTCGCCACCGTCCGCGGTGTTGGTTGAAAACTGTTCTTCTCTTCGTCGCGCGGGCGTGCCTTTCACTAACAGATACATTTAAACTTTTCCCCTAATAATCTCGGAGCAGATAGCAAAGAACAAGGTGAACGCTTCCACCAAGATATTAAAATCATTGAGCAACGATACAATGGTCTTTGGAATCAACATATGGTGGCGGAATATTGTTGAAATCTGATGCGTGATGAGAAACAAGCAAAATATAATAGACTTCACAGAAAAAACTTTAAATCCGTGATATAATTTTCAATACTTCCTATACATTTCTGTAACTTTATAAATAATGATTATTAAACCAAATAAAATGTTTTTTTGCATACACTGCTTTTTTTTAAGACCTTCCATCTTATATATATTAAAAAATTCTCCTCATAATTTTGAAAAAGAAAGCGAAAGAAATTAGATTTTTATATATAAATGAAAATTTAAATGGATATAGAGTAAGTAGTTTGATAAATATATTTATCTAAGGGCAGTTATTGAAGTCTTCTTCTTTTTTATCTCCACTCAATCACACTAAGGTATCAAGCTTGTAAAGTTTGAGATTTTTGATGGTGTCTGCCGGGGAAGAGGAGAGCTCATCAATGGATGAGTCAATACAGTCAATAATATGTATTGGGGTTGCAGGCTGAGAATTGCACTTAGTACATAGTGGGAAAACCCTGCAACCATTCTGGAAAGTCATTGTCCGTAGATGACCAGACTTAAGTCTGGAAATCAAAGACTGTTGTTCTCTTGGGAGGACAGAACCGGTGCTTGTCCCTCCTGCTCTGTACCAGTCATGTGGAGCATCAGATTTCCATTCCTACAGGCATTGGGTTTTGATGGTACGGAGGAGGTCTCTTTCGTCTAGTTGGGTGGTAGATTCTCTTGCTTCAGGTAGGCCAAGAGCTCCAGCCTTTGCCAGAGAGTCTGCCAGCTCATTACCAGGAATTCCAACGTGAGCTGGAAGCCATTGCACTGTGACTGAGCTGTTGCCTGGGAGTCGGTTTACAGACTTAGCAATGCTCTTGAGGAGAGGTTCTTGACTGGAGAAGCAGCTTTGAAGGGTATAAATGGCTGCTCTTGAGTCAGAGTAGATTATTATTTTGCTTGGCGAGTTGATGTTGATGTCTTTTAGAGCCGTATCTATAGCAGAGAGTTCTGATTTATAAACTGAAAGATGTCTAGGGTGGGAGAGGGAGATTTTTTCCAGGATCTTATCTTTGTAGATAGCAATTCCACTGTGCCAGACAGTCCAGTTTCAAGTTGGCTACCGTCAGTGTAATTTGTGATGTTGAAGAGGGAGCTATTTTCCTCAATGATTTGGAGGCCAAGAGCTTTAATTAATTCTTGCTGAGTTTCATGTTTTTGGGGATTGTCTGGTAGATGAGGGAAACAGATGAGTTTGTTGCGAGTTTTGTGTGGGGGATAGGAAGTTCTGTGTTTGGGATTAATTGGGATGTCTAAAAGATTAGAGTTGTGAGCCAGGTTGAGAGGAGTGGGGCGTTTTAATCTTTGGTTTGGGACCCAATTTCTAATAAATTTTCCTGTAAGATTTTCTTTTGGAGAGGTAATCTTTTTTGTTATAAATTTTGAAAAGCAGATTTTTCTCCTTAGGTGCAGGGGAAGAAGGTTGGAGTTGTTGAAGTTAACCTGTATGGTGCGTTTGGATAGAAAATTGCTGATCCAACTCAGCATACTTCCCTCTATTCCAAGTTCGTCGAGTTTGAGAATTAGCTTTTCCTTCCAGACTCTGTCGAAGGCTTGGGAAAGGTCGATGAAGGCTGCTATAGTAGATTTTGTAGGTTTATGATGGAAGCTGTCCTGGATTTGTTGAACGAAGTAAAAGATTGAATCTTCTGTGCTTTGATATTTTTTAAAAGCTCTATGATGAGGGTCTAGTAGGCTGTTGAGGTTAAGATAAAAAGTTAACCTATCATTGAGAATCATGTGTTCCATGATTTTGCAGGGAATAGAGGTCAGAGAGATAGGTCTGTAGTTGGTTGGGTGGTTCTTAAGCTTGCCTGGTTTGTGGATGGGGATAATTGTGGCATGTTTCCACTCTTTAGGGAGGGTAGACGAGCACCAACTGTAATTGAAATGCTTAAGAGTTCTAGTTTGGCATGGGAACTGAGATTTTTCAACATGGGTCCAGTGATGTTGTCTGGACCAGGGGCTTTTGTAGGGTCAAGATGACTTAAAGCTTCGTCCAGTTCATGCTCTTGAAAAGGTTTACTGAAAATGTAATGTTGTGGCTGGGTTTGGGTTTTGCAAGGTTTCTGGTGAGTCTAGATTTTCTACCTATTATTTTATCCTGTAAATTAAAATTAAGTTTTGCGGTGGAGCTGTAATGGTGGGCAAAGTGATTTGCTATGCTGTATTTATCTGTGAGGGGATTTCCAGAATTATCCTTGAAGGTATTTGAGCTGCTGTGAGATGGAGTGTCCTGATTGAGGGTATGTAGTAGTCTCCATAGTTTCGTGTCGCTGGTTTTGGGTCAATTGAAGAGCAGAGTTCAATCCTCTTTTTCTGTTTGATTTGGTCGGCCTTAAGTTTAATTTTTGCAGCAAGGTGATTGTAATCTCTGATGAGGAGGGTGTTGTTGTTCTCAATGAGGTCTTGGTAAACTTGGTTCCTATCTTCTATTTCATCTTTCAAAAGATTCTTGCAGACAAATGATATTAGCGCCTTTGGAATCCGCCAGTGATAATATCTCGTCCAGTTTAACCTTGCTCTTACTAGTAGATATGCCATTGATGTTGCATTGAAGAACATTCAATTTGGCATTGGGAGACTGTATGGAATTTTTCGAATGAAGCCCTCTGCCTAAACTCCAGACGCGTCCCTGATTATTCTGCGCGACGGCCGATGCAGCATAGTGGGGAGATTTGACAACCATCATGATTGGGTAAAGTAAAATGCGTCTGCCTTTGTCATTAAGACTGGGAGCACTACTCAGTGGCAGGCCGACTTAGCTCCAATAGAAATGGCCGCCTCTGACATGAGGAACAGACGCCATGTGCAGCCGCTCCTAACATGGAGTACAAACGCTGCTCATCTTGTATCCCTGGATCAGGAGCCCTTACAGGGTACTATCAGCCGGGCCAGCTGAGCCCAGGTTTTTTAGCGAGCTTGTTACTGCTCCCCCTCCTTCTTTTTCATCCGGGCTTGGGACCAGCAAAGGCGGAGTTAGTTATTGAAGTAAAATATATAAACATGCATATATGTATAATATTGTTTCATTTGCACTATCTTTGGTGCATTTATTTATATAGTAATAAGTTTAACGCCATAAATTTTCCTCCAATAGATGAATATCATGGGTAAAAGGCATTATATCCATAACTTGAGAAATTGAGCTAATCGAAAAAATATTGAAACCACGTTAATCAGCACAAAAAGTTAACCCAGAAAATGTTTTGTTTATTTGAGGAGGAGAATTTTTTTTTTTTCATTTTGTGTACTAGTGTAATCAAATGATAAGGTTATACAGTGGAACACTTCATTATAACCACAACTTGATTTTTGCCTCATAATTCTAAAATTCCAATTGTTTTTAGTTACAATTGTCTAAACAACATAAAAGTATGGTCATCCCAAATGATGTTATATAGCAAAGCTTGGCTGTAGTTACTATGATCAATTCCATGCATCATCCTGTAAAGAAGTTCTCTGTTCCACAGCAAAACTTCCCATCATTTAGTGACCCCCCAATCTCCAGCAGAAGTAACCTGGAATATCTGATGGTCTAGGAAACAATTCCACATTGCACTATTATTCCTTTTCCTGACTCCAGAGAAATGTTACATACGTATATATTAAATGGTGTGTGTGTGGGGCGCCAGGGATACAAGGTTTCTGCTGAACAGCTCATCTCTCAGAAACACCTCGCGCAGGTGGATAGCAACGCAGCCATTCCAGACATGGAGACCTTGAGGGAGGCGGCCTCCCACATCTACAACCTCTACCTCTCCCAGACTGTGAGTTATATTCCAGGTGGTAGGATGTTGCCCTAGTCCAGGGGTCGGCAAACTTTTGAGTCAGAAGAGTCAAAAATTACAATTTACAAAATTTCAAAGTTTTTAAAGAGCCACAAATTTTTTTCTTGCCAAAAATAAATAGTGCTCCTACAAATAATATTTGCGTATGGGACTATATAAAGAGCCATAGCTTCACATCCAAAGAGCCGCATGTGGCTCGTGAGCTACAGTTTGCCAACCCCTGCCCTAGTTTATTTATTGAGGATTTTTAGGGCAAAAATGATGCAGTGGTTTCTACAAGCAGACATCTTATTTCCAATACATTAATACCCTTGATTAAATTAAGGCAAAAACATCATACATCTGTGGATGAGGTTCTTTTAAATATATTTTTAAAAGAAACATGTTCTTAGATTCCTGATGCTTTCACCCTAATTTAAGGCAAAGGGACTAATTTATTGACGTGTAAGAAAGGATAAATAATTAACTTATTAACAAGCGAAAATAAGCAAAATTAATTTTTTAGAAAGTAATAGAAAATGTTTTAAAAAGAAACTTTAGCCTGATGCTTTACCTTAAGATGTCCATGTGTCTACCTTTGGTAGTGTGGTGGTGCTATATACTACTCTGATCAAAAAGTTTCGACACTTTGCTCATAAGTTAAAAAAAACTTTATTATTCTACCAAATTCAAATTTTCCCCTTCAAAGTAGTCCCCGTTGGCCGCAATGCACTTCAGCCACCTTTTTTTCCAGTCGGCAAAACACCTCTGGTAGTCTGTTTTCGGGATCGCTTTCATGGCCTTTTTCGATTCCACTTTGATCTCTTCTATGCTCTGAAATTTCCGACCCTTTATCTTTTTTTTGAGCTTTCCAAAGAGGAAGAAGTCGCAGGGGGCCAAATCGGGACTGTAGGGGGATTGGGGGAACACAGAGGTTGAGTGGTCCTGCAAGAACTTCGAGATTTTGAGGGCTGTGTGCGCCGACGCGTTATTGTGGTGGAGGATCCACGACTTGCTCCTCCACAACTCCGGCCGTTTCTGCTTGATCGCTTCCCTCAATCGCCTCAAAACTCCCAGGTAGGAGTCAGCAGTTATTGTAGAGCCTTGTTGTTGAAATTCATGCTGAACGATGCCCTGGTAGTCGAAGAACACCGTCAACATGACCTTGACTTTGCTGGGAGCCTTCCTCACTTTCTTTGGTCTCGGCTCAATTTTGAAGCGCCACTCCGATGCCTGTTGGGTAGTTTCCGAATCAAAGGCGTAAATCCATGTTTCGTCTCCAGTAATGACCCTCTTCAGCAATTCGGGGTCGTCGGTTGTCGCTTTGAGATTGAGACTGGCCGTTTCTTTCCGGGCGTTCTTTTGATCAAAAGTCAAATCTTTGGGAACGAGAACGGCGTTGAGTCTTCTCACTCCCAAAATGTCCTTCATTATCGATTGAGTGGACCCGAATGATATCCCTGCTTCTTCGGCGACCTCCCTGACAGTTATTCGTCTGTCTTCACACACCAGTTCCAACAATTGTCCACTTTTTCAGGCGTGGTTGATGTGGACGGTCTCCCGGAACGCTCGTTGTCGGCGGTCTCTTCCCAACCCTCCTTGAAGCGCCTGTACCACTCGAAAACTCATCTTTGGCTCACGACGGCATCCCCGTAGGCTGTTTGCAACATCCAAAAAATTTTGGCACCCTTGAATCCGTCAGGATTTTATGAACAAAGTGTCAAAACTTTTTTATCAGAGTAGTATTGTCAGCAATCATGGCCCTTGATCCTCATTGAACTTATTTTTATTTAAAACCTAACAATCAATGTGACTTGCTCAAATCTAAGCCCTACCATTGAGTGTAGGTGATCAAACAGGTACTTGTGCTTTCTACATGCATAGATATAGGATGTTCTCAAAATATAAGAAATCACAAACCCCTATCTACAACAAATATCATGGTGTTTAACTTGTATACTTTTCTAGACATCATTTGTTGGTTGGAAGTGTGTTTGGGAAAGATACGCTACGTCAACCAATTTTATTTTCTCACCGATGTTACAGTGACTCGCTGTCACTCTTCTCAGAAGTGAAAATATAAACTGGCCTTGTATTTCTATAGATAAATATACATTATACAGTAAAATCCCGCTAATACGAACCCTGGATATAGCGAATCTTCCCTTATAATGAACCTAGAGCGATTCCCAATTCCATTCCATTGAAAATACCATCGTTATAACGAACTTTGTGATTTTTAAAATAACGAACTACCCCTATAACGAACCTATTTTCAGTCCCAAAATTATTAAATCTAATTAAAATACTATGCTTATAATGAACTTAAATTTGTAATTAAAAAAAAATTAAAACAACAAAATTTTGAACATGTTTATCTCACGGATTGCGATTCCAAAACAATAAATTTAGCGGCATTGTTAGTTTTCATTTCCATTCTATTTTTGCTGTATGTTGTATATATTTTTATACATTATACTTTTTATTAAATAGAATATCTTTGCTTCCATTAAATTTGAAATAGAAAAAAATGCAAATGGCTTCCAAAATAAAGAAAACAAAGGCATTCTAAAAACAAAAACATTATTACTAAAGGAAAAAAAAAAAGGCCATTTCAAAACTTTTCAAAATGAAACAACACAGGCAAAAAATTTCAGAACATGTTAAAATAAGAAAATATAACTTTTATATTATAGAAGATAAAATCGAAGGCTATTTAAAATTGATACAAAGAAGAATCAACCTTAACTTTTGCTGCGATCACGATTGTTCGTGTTAGGGCTTAAAAAAAAAACAATGGTTGCCTGTAAAGTCGGTTTTACGGGCGAAGATTTTACGTGACAACGGTAGAATATTTATTGATATGAATATAATTAAATTACACAATAGGAACAAGGAATTGAATGAAAATAAGAATTGCACAAATTTTAACTATAGAAATATATTTTGTTTACTAAAACATTGTACATGTAAACTTAAACTTAACTAATTCCTATTTGAGTGATTTTGTTGAGGATAGGACGATGATAGGAGAAATATGAAATGAAAGGAAGTGTTTCTGCTGTAATGTGTCTTGCGAAAGTCAAGTTGAAAGTTGTTCCTTTTAACGTAGTTGACTTAGAAACGTTTGATACGCAATCAAGATTATACGTATTTTTCATGAAATTAAGAAACGAGTTGTCAGGCTTTACGTTTTTGTTAAAATCACCACACAGAAGAATCGGTATACTAGAATCAATTTGCACGAACGGTGGCACGTACTGGCTGTTGTGAATGTACGGACCGAGTCCTTGCCATAGTAACATTCCAATATCCTGCATACTAGCTCCTGGATGAATATATACAGCACCGAGTATAAACTTGAAGCTAGTATTAGCGGCGAAGCAAGTAACTTCAGTCATGCACATGTCACCCTTGGTTTTAATGACACGAGTTACGTCTGTAATCGCAACTTGGAACACTTCCGCCGTAGATGTCGATGATAATTTACAATAGATCGCCACTCCACCACAGCCGCGTTGGTATCTGAGTTAGGTCGATTATTTTCCCTGGATACGCACTCATAACCCTTGATTGGAGTTGGTTCACAAGTGTCGCGCATCCACGTTTCAGTCAATACTAAATAGTCTGATCGTGGTATCACTGTATTCACTTGAGGTGTCACCATAACAGATTTGTATTCCATAAGACGGCACGATATCCTCCGTCTCCATTGAAGTACTGGAAGTTGAAGGCACCGTTTCCATTGTTTTGAGAGTGGTGATTCCTGTTGAACATTTGAAATTGAATGGATGAATTTTTAATTTTAAAGAATCAATTTGAAAATCAAAACACTTATTCAGATCGAAAGTTCAAATTTTTGCTAAATAAATTTGAAGTTAAATAAAATTTGTAATTGTAAATGATGAAGTTGAAAATTAAAACATTTACTTACATTAGATGTTAAAATTCTTGCTCAACACAGTTTAAATAAAGTTTTCTTATATCTGCCACTTTTTCTTAATATTTGTAATTTTAAAGAATCAATTCGAAAATCAAAACATTTATTCAGATCGAAGGTTCAAATTTTTGCTAAATAAATTTGAAACTATTTAAAATTTGTAAAATAATAATTAATTAATTAATTAATTTTAAACTAATAATTTACTTAACACTATCAACATTTATCAATAGTATGACATAACCTATAAACTCAGTTTCTCAACTTTTGTGTCAATCTAACAATTAATCAATCAATCATAGTTTACGATAATGAAATATCAGTGTACAATTATTTACCTTTATTGTTGTAGTTGTTGTAAATGACGAATCTAAGCACTCCACATTTTCACTACAGACACAGCTGACAATACTTTAACCACACGTGTGAACTTGTATTATGACGCTTTCTTGTTTTTCCAACGCCAAGAACGTTCGAGAAAGACAGAGACAAGCATGCGCCGATTCAATGCGCCTAATTCTCTAGCGCTGCGCGCGCAGCTGCACGCGCAGCACTCTCGTTCGGTGACTCATCGTAACGTTACCGGGCGTTACACTTTTTCATAAGTGACTCCCAGCCGCAACCTAATTTAAGACGTTGTCACGTCAAAATAAACCGTCCAAATAAACAGGCCCATGATGAAACAAAATTTATTTTTATGCCATGAACTATGGTGATTTTAAAGCCAGCAATTTTTTGGATGACATGTTCAAAACAAAGCGAAATCTAGACTCAAGAAGAATATGTGGAAATATAAGAAAAACACTAATTAACTTTATTTGAAAGGTGCAATGCTTGAAGAGTGCTTTGAAGCAACAAGGTATTAGAGCCATTTTTCCAAGTAAACATTGTATTATATAATATGATAAAGATGTTTTAAAATCATTTTATATATTTGAATATATATTTAATAAAACTTAGGATTTGTCTTGATTTTTTTAAATTAGACATAGAGGTACATGTATGTTGATGATAAGAAGAACCTATCATCTAATGATTTCTATTATTATTCAGTATTAATGTAAGGAAATTGGTCAATTAAGGGAATTAAAACAAAGTAACCACTATTAAGAGGCAGCCTCTTCCTGTGTGTATGGCTATCCTTTAATTATACGGTATAAAAATGTTGAAGAGTAAAAAAAGATATCCAAACCGTGGCTATAGTGAACTAAAAGCTCTGTCCCATTGGGGTCACTATAGAGGAGTTTTACTGTATATTCTCTTTATAACAGCCTCCCATAGGGACCAGACAATTTTCCTGTTATAAGGTATGTTTTTTTTTTTATGTATTGATCATCATAATTTTTATTACCACTCCATAATATGTAAGGTGTTATTGATTTTATAATAAAATTGAATAATAAAAAATGATAGGAGAGAGAATATTTTTAACGAAATATTGCGGGTAAACAAAAAAAAACCTTTACTAAACTATCACTATAGAGGAGAAAACAAATATTTCAGCTACCTCTGTTGAATAACTGAGATTTATATGAGGGACTATCATTGTATATTGAGTGAAGAGGTAAAATATTTAGTAAAACATAAAAATTTGCTAATCAGTTGCTTCATATTAAATGTAATCAAGTTTGAATTAATGATGATTGTCCCCCGCAGCTTTTATTTTGACTCATATAAATTCTAATTGTTTTACATCAATAGCTGAAATAACCCTCTTTTATGAATTAATTATTTATATTTAAATTTTATTGTCCTGAATTCTAAATTCACAAATTTACCCTCACCTTTTTTAGCTCTAATATTGTATTGGACAATTCTGCTTATATATGTGACACTATAGTGTAGAATGTTAGTTATGGTAGCTAAGAAAACAAGCTATCTGCTGCCCTTGATTAGACATCACTAAAATACTTGTTTGAGAAGTAGATGCTGCCATCACTTATGATACTACGAATATGTGAACTGTGTTTGTGGTTCAGGCATCTCTCTGTGTTCCACTGGAGGAGAAGCTGGTCAGGAAAATAGCACAGCAGCTGAGAGAGGAGAACCCCTCAGAACTGTGGTTCGACGAAGTCCAGTCGAGGGTGAGTTTGTCATCACAACTACCATCTTAGTTCTCCACCACTAGATGTGAACTGACTAAGTATATTAACAGCGGTTGATATGTCTGTACATGGGCAGACATAGAGAAACATTAAACATCCTATCGTTTCCTTGTATGGAATATTTCCTATATTTTGGTTTTCCCTTGTATTCTTTTTAGACAACTTTACAATGGGATCAAAAGGAATTTCTGAACAATTGCATTAAAGTATGTTGAATACTTTGTGTAATTATTATATTAGAAACAAATATTCCTTTATCTCTGTATCCCTAAATTTCTTAACCCTGAAATAGTTATGTGTAGACATAGTGATCTCAAAGTGAGAAGATAAATACTGGCGAATTATAAGGCCATCCATCTACATAGAGACCCAGAAAAATCTCAGCCTTATTTTTTATCCATAGAATACACATGGCTTGTGATTTTTTGGTTCAAATTGAACTGTTTCAGGAAATGGCTAACCTTTAATTCCAAACTCTTGGTGCCTGTTATAACCATAGAGGCTCTTTTTGAGTTTACAGATTAAGTTTTTATCTTTTATCTCTCAAACCCTTTAGGGATTTCCATGTAATTATCTTCTTCTAAACCCCCATGGAGGAAAGCTGTTTTAAAAGTCAAATTGCATTATTTCCATATCCATTATCGTGTTGTTGTTGTTTTTTTATCCCTTTGTGTAAATATTACACGAATTCCATGAGTTCATGCTCCATCTTTGCATCCATTATTGTAGTTAACGCAAGTAACATTCTAACTGAGTCATATCAAACAACAGAAGCAAAAGTCTCTGCCTTTTGTAACCTTTGGTTACAAGTCTAGCTTGGTAGCGATCAACCCCGCCATTGGAATTTCTCATTATTCGGAAAACCTACTTACATCCTATAGTTTTTGTCCATCATTCGGAAGTTCTGTTAACTCCCATGTTTTTTATTACACATTTAAATGCACCTTTGATGAACGAATAAAAATTTTAATTTCAAATTGAGCAAATTTGTTTAATAAGAGCTCATTCAATCAAAATTATCATCCATATACAGTACTAGACGAATGGCCCGGGCAACGCCCGGGTTTTACCCGAGTGCGTATATATTTTAAAAACGTTTTAATTCAAATACTATTCGTTACAATTATAAATTGGCGCCATGGATGTCACTCTTGTGAAACGTCCCGTTCCAAACTGTGTGTTTTTAAAATGTTTTAATTCAAATACTATTCGTTACAATTATAAATTGGCGCCATGGATGTCACTCTTGTGAAACGTCCCGTTCCAAACTGTGTTTTTTTAAAATGTTTTAATTAAAATACTATTTGTTACAATTATAAATTGGCGCCGTGGATGTCTCTCTTGTGAAACGTCCCGTCCCAAACTGTGTGTGTCTTGAAAATATAAAAATAAAAATGTGAATTTTCATAAAGATTTCATCATGTCGATTTTTTTTTTTTGCATTTCACCTTGTTAAAGTTTGTTTTATTATTTAATATCACTCTGTGTAATTGTTTTAATTTGGTTTGACCACGGACGTCTGGTCACGTGCCTATTTTAAATTGTATATATTGTGATGTAAAATAAAGTAGTTGTGAGTCACCAGTAAATCGTGTCGGCCTTATCCTTCTGAGTGGTTATTGGTAAACGTACTCCCGTGGGCCAAGTACCGCCTCCTCCAGAGAACACAGCCTCCCTTATCCCTAGGTCGCCGGCAGTTCGGATCTTCCCTCAAACAGCAAATCAACTATACAGTCCTCTAGATACGGTGGAGTGAGGTACAGCGGGTTGTTGCCTTTAGGTGAAACACCTCCTCCAGCCCAGGTTGAAACACACCTACTAAATCGATAGAGATAATTACATTTGCAACATGAACTTAGGTATATTGACTAAATAGAAAACTGCATAGTAATAAAGATCATTTTTTAAAGGCACCATATCGTTTTTTTTTTTTTTTCAATAAAATCGAAACAAAAATTAACGATAAATAACGATAATTGCCTTAAAAAGAAATTGCCTTAAAAAAAAGAAACATTTGCGGTGATTTTGTCTTGCATTCGTTTATACAATTATTATATACGAATGACCCTGGCAATGCCCGGGTTTTACCCGATTAAATGCTTTTATTCAAATACTATTCGTTACAATTATAAATTGGCACCGTGGATGTCATTCTTGTTTAATATATAAATGAGTTTTAAAAATTGTAAAAAAAAAAAATGCATCGGCCGGGAATCAAACCCAGGCCGCCCGCGTGGCAGGCGAGCATTCTACCACTGAACCACCGATGGTTATGAAAATTCCCATCCGTGAGCTTCAGACAAACAAACAGACAGAATAAGGCAAATATATAAGTAGATTATATACGAATGACCCGGGCAACGCCCGGGTTTTACCCGATTAAATGCTTTTATTCAAATACTATTCGTTACAATTATAAATTTGCGCCGTGGATGTCATTCTTGTATAATATATAAATGAGTTTTAAAAATTGTAAAAAAAAAAAAAAATGCATCGACCGGGAATCGAACCCGGGCCGCCCGCGTGGCAGGCGAGCATTCTACCACTGAACCACCGATGGTTATGAAAATTCCCATCCGTGAGCTTCAGACAAACAAACAGACAGAATAAGGCAAATATATAAGTAGATATACACTCATGCACTCAAGGAAGTTGTACTTTTCAGCATGTATATCGGGATTCAGACAATAACTGAAAGATATTTGATACTCAATGAATTTTAATGAAGACGCACAAGATAACCAAGTGTGAGCAAAATTTCCTTTCTCCTTAAAAAAAAATAGACGACCGGTGACATCGAAGGCTTTTAACTTTCTTAAGTTTTGTCCATTAGTGTATATATTAACTCTTTAATTCAACACTTACTGTAAGCTATTCTCTCATTTTTGGCCATCATCCTTTCAAATTACTATTTGTTTTTTTTTTTGTTTATTCTTAGTACACATGGTACAGGCCATGATAATCATGGTGGGTAGAAGTAGGCAACTGCTTTTTACTGTAAGTGCACCAAATGTTTACACATTTGAAAAGCAGTTTGACTTTGCACTTACAAATGTATTAGAACCCCGTTTGGTTACTAACACTCACTGGTAGGGTTGGACTTTTGCAATAATTGAGAACCATTGGAGCATTTTTTTTTTAAATCGGAAAAAAATGCCCAATGCAGGAATCGAACTCAGGTCGTAGCAGTCTAAAACCAATGGTTTAGACCATCCTTCCACTGACCTCCATATTACCATTTGTAATTAATTAAGGTTTAAATCAAAAGTTGTACAATAGAACCTTTATACCAACAACTTAATTATACCATGTTTGTTGTATTTTAACCACAGGTTAAGAATAGACAAGACTCAAAAACTCATAATAAAATATACAGTAAAACCCCGCTAATACGAACCCTGGATATAGCGAACCTTCCCTTATAACGAACCCACGGCGATTCCCAATTCTAATCCATTGAAAATACCATCATTATAACGAACTTTGTGATTTTTAAAATAACAAACTACCCCTTTAACGAACCTATTTTCGGTACCAAAATGATAAAATCTATTAAAAATTCTATGCTCATAACGAACTTAAAATTGTGATTTAAAAAAATTTTAAAACAACAAAATTTTGAGCATATATCACACGGATCGCGATTTCAAAACAAAAAATTAGCGTCATTGTTTGTTTTTATTTCCATTCTATTTTTGCTGTATGTTGTATAAATTTTTACACATTATACTTTTATCTAATAGAATATCTTTGCATTCGACAATTTTGAAATAGAAGAAAAATACAAATGGCTTCAAAATAAAGAAAAGAAACAAAGAGTGGCGTTCTAAAAAAAAAATAAACAGTGGCAGCATGCCCTTTTAGAAGCGTTCTATATCAAGTTTACCCTAGGCTAAAACATCATTTCAAATAATTTTAAAGCCAGAAATGGTTTGAATAACAGGTTAAAAACAAAATTTAATATACACTTCAGAAGAATATGTGGAAACTGGAATTGGAAGAAGAAGAAAAATAAATAGTTCCCCGTGTCTCATGAGCCACAAACAAATCGACCTATTAATTCTCAAAAACTACCACTACAGTTCTATTTTTAGAATGGAATTCTTATTAGGTATATGACTCATTCAGGGTTGGCGGATATTCCCCCTGGCCGGCCGTTTTACCACCGATTTTGTGTTTGTAAATTGGCGTTTTTTATTCGCAATTTTACCGATCGCGCTATCGTATCAACATGTTTCGTGTCCGATTTTTCTGAATTGGATACTTTTGATTCATCCTCAATTGATTCAGAATACACAGAGCTTTATTCCTTTGATGGAAATAACCATTATTTAAGACAATTATAATTTTTAAATTTCACCTTTCACTTTCAAACAACAAGGTATTAGAGGCATTTTTAAAAATAAATATAGTATTATATTATTTGAGAAAGATGTTCTAAAATACTCCTATACCTTTTAAATATATAATTAATAATGTTTTGCCTAGGGGATTTGGCTTAATTTTTAAATAATACATAGATTTTTTATATATATATAAACATGTATGGTAATGATAAGAAGAACCTCTTATCAAATGACTTCTTTTGATATTCAGCATTACTGTAAAGAAATAGGTCAATTTAGGGAATTAAAAAAAAAGTGACCATTATTAAGTGGCTGCCTTTTCCTGTTTGTAATTCTAAAAATTTAGAAAAGTTTAAAAAAATGGCCAAACTGTGGCTATAGTGAACCAAAAGCTCTGTCCTATTGGGGTTCTCTATAGAGGGGTTTTACTGTATTTTTATTTAAAAAAAAAAAACTTGCTGTTTTTATATAATTATCTATCAACAACGTATGTGTGGGTATAAAAATAGACACAAATATTGATTGCTAAAATGATATTCAACTGTAATTTGAAAAGGAATTAGTCAGGATTAAATAAAAAAAGGTTAAATGATAAATCTGTTGTATTCTAGTGGATGAGAGAGGTTCTATTGTAAAGGGTGAGCTGTACACAGGTAAAAAGGTTAAATAGTAGTAATGTTGTATTCTAGTGGATGAGAGAGGTTCTATTGTAAAGGGTGAGCTGTACACAGGTAAAAAGGTTAAATAGTAGTAATGTTGTATTCTAGTGGATGAGAGAGGTTCTATTGTAAAGGATGAGCTGTACACAGGTAAAAAGGTTAAATAGTAGTAATGTTGTATTCTAGTGGATGAGAGAGGTTCTATTGTAAAGGGTGAGCTGTACACAGGTAAAAAGGTTAAATAGTAGTAATGTTGTATTCTGGTGGATGAAAGAGGTTCTATTGTAAAGGGTGAGCTGTACACAGGTAAAAATGTTAAATAGTAGTAATGTTGTATTCTAGTGGATGAGAGAGGTTCTATTGTAAAGGATGAGCTGTACACAGGTAAAAAGGTTAAATAGTAGTAATGTTGTATTCTAGTGGATGAGAGAGGTTCTATTGTAAAGGGTGAGCTGTACACAGGTAAAAAGGTTAAATAGTAGTAATGTTGTATTCTAGTGGATGAGAGAGGTTCTATTGTAATGGATGAGCTGTACACAGGTAAAAAGGTTAAATAGTAGTAATGTTGTATTCTGGTGGATGAAAGAGGTTCTATTGTAATGGATGAGCTGTACACAGGTAAAAAGGTTGAATGGTTTTAAATGTTGTATATTCTATATAGAGGATGAGAGAGGTTCTATTGTAAAGAGTGGGCTGTACGCAGGTATATGAGAAGATGCAGGAAGAGCCCTACTTCCCGGCATTCAAGAAATCCAAGAACTACCTCAAGCTCCTGGAGGACCTGGACTTGTTGAAGGACCTCAGCTCCAAGGGGGAGGATGACTCCGCCTCCTGTCAGTATAGCCCCACCTCCTAGCCCCCATACTGTACAAGCTGATTAGTCCCTTGGTTGCAGCTATATCTGTTTCCCAGAAGGATGGCTCTGTGGGAAGTGCCAAGTTCTTGGTGAGTTGGAGAGTTTCTTTATTTTTCTACTGGGAAATATATGTTGTATATTTTTGCTAAGGTGCAATTTGAATTATAGATTAGAAACCTAAGGCAACATGACCACATTCAAATAAATAAATTATGCATGACATTTTGATAGCAACAGTGTTAATGATAACACTAACTACTGTAGCATCACAAATATTTTTTTATTTTATTTGGATGTGGTCATTTTTCCTTGTGTTTGCCCATATTTGTTGTTTCATCTCTCTATGTTCTTTGTCAATATATATATATTGAACATTTACTATAATTTGTCTTTTTTTTTTTCCATCCTCACCAATTCTATATTTTGAAATACTATCTTTAATCTAAGTAAAGACAGTAATATGAAAGTTAATTTGTCAAAATATACAGTATAACCTCTTCAATTTGAATGTCTCTAAAGTCAAAATTCCATGAGAGGACACTATCACTAGAGTACACCTCTCTACACAATTTTTATCAGCAAAAATCACCCTTTTTATTAATAAGCAACTCTCCAGTAATAAGTGCATATTTTTGCATCCATTTTGACAGGAGATGGTATTTTTCTTTATTAAGAAAGTTTTCACTGTATTTGATGATGTTTCAAGTACTATACAAACCAGTGTAATGTGCTGAAGTCATGATCAACAAAAGCTGCTCCCCCACACCCCATTCCATTGGAATTTGTGTAATCTTTACACAAGGGGATAGGAAACAACAACAGTGTAATGTGTTGGACTGATCCAGGGCATCCCTGATGACAACCTCTCCCTCAGCGGCTACGACTCCATCAGTCTCAGCTCATCAGAACACGAGGAGGACCAAGCCGATAATCTCAGCATTGCTTCTGGAGAGGCAGCAGATGAGGAATGCTCCTTTAAGGCCTCCATCTATAACACAGGTGTGAATGGTCGCGCGGGTAAGATCCTACCAATGAATTACTTCTCAACTTCACTGAGAATCAATACACTACAGAGCGTTAAACACTGGCAGTAGCCAGGGCCCTGGATTGTATCCTGCACATTGAGCAGATTTTTATAATTATTATTTTTATTTGCTTCAATATCTCTCTCTCTCAACTTTCACTATTTCAACCCCCAGTTCAAATGGCACCTCCTTGTAAGTGCAAACTTGAATTTACTCTACATGTGGGCACTGTCTACAGAGATTCTCACCATGTCTACCTGGGATAAGTGACTCTTTAAGGTGGTCTTCTTGTTCTTTCCCAATGGCAGCAGCTTCTCCATTCTATTGGTATATATTCTATCCTAATTGTAAATAATATATTTCCTTTATTTATTTCTCTCATTTGCTTCCGTAACCGTTGACTAAGTGTCAATATTTTGAATTGTCAATTATCCATTCTTATTGGGCACTTGTTTGATTTGGTTATATGGCTGAACATGTTAATCATTTGGATTCTTCTCCTTCCTCTTCTCTCAGACCCCCCACCTGCTAAAACATCACATAGTGCTATCTTCTTATAATTGTATGTTTTAGCCATTTAACCTTTTTTATTTATTTATTATACAAATGGTCCAGGTTCTGCAAGAATGTAGGTTTGTCCAACCAATAATTATTCAGTGCCTTCCTCTACTGAGGGTGGGCCGCATAGTCTCTCCATATCTCCCTCCTTCAGTGCCTTCCTCTACTGAGGGTGGGCTACATGGTCTCTCCATATCTCCCTCCTTCAGTGCCTTCCTCTACTGAGGGTGGACCACATGGTCTCTCCATATCTCCCTCCTTCAGTGCCTTCCTCTACTGAGGGTGGGCTACATGGTCTCTCCATATCTCCCTCCTTCAGTGCCTTCCTCTACTGAGGGTGGGCCGCATAGTCTCTCCATATCTCCCTCCTTCAGTGCCTTCCTCTACTGAGGGTGGGCTACATGGTCTCTCTATATTTCCCTCCTTCAGTGCTTTCCTCTACTGAGGGTGGGCCACATGGTCTCTCCATATCTCCCTCTTTTAGTGCCTTCCTCTACTGAGGGTGGGCCACATGGTCTCTCCATATCTCCCTCCTTCAATGCCTTCCTCTACTGAGGGTGGGCCGCATAGTCTCTCCATATCTCCCTCCTTCAGTACCTTCCTCTACTGAGGGTGGGCCACATGGTCTCTCCATATCTCCCTCCTTCAGTACCTTCCTCTACTGAGGGTGGGCCACATGGTCTCTCCATATGTCTCATCCAGTTCATTGTTTCAGGTTGTCCATATACTCTCTTTGTTCTCTTCCCATATATCTTTCCTTTTAGAACCATCTGCAGTGTCTCCCTCACTGATCCACACATCACATGTCCAGCAAACATAAGTTTCTGCTGCTTTATGAACATTATAGGCTGCTGCTCTGTTCCCATGATTATTCGTCATCTTATCTGTCCACAGAATCTTGAATGTTTTTCTATAAAGGTACATTCAAAGGTCTCTATTCAATAAAAAATATATATATATATTTTAGCAATGTCCATGTGTCACATCCATATGTTAGACCAGATTAGTGTTTTGATTAGTCGTTGTTTCATCATTGTGTTAGTTGTTCGCTTTAATATATATTTGTTGTTCCATAAAACTTTTTTTGCCATTGCACATTTCAACATTCAATTTCCATGTCTAAAATTTTTAATCATATGTTATTCTAGTACCTAAATATGTGTATTTTCTATTTGATTTATAGCAAGTCCATTTACCAAAATATCTTGATGCCAATAAGTTTTAACAAAGGTTTTTATTATTAGAGTAGAGAAGTTTTTTTTTTTATAATTATTTCTAGAGAGAGTACATGTGTTATAGGCCATGATAATCATAGTAGGCAGTAGTTGACAACTTCTTTTACTGTGAGTGCACTATGTCTATACGCATGCGAAAAGCATTTGGACTTTTCCACATACATGTGTATCAGAGCCTTTTTTTTTTTTACTTGCACTCACTGGGGGAGGATGTTTGCCTTTTTTAAGAATCAGGGGCCATTTAGAGCAAATTTTTCTCAGAAAAAGTGCCCAATGTGGGATTTGATCCTGGGTTGGGGCTGTTGGAAAATGACGGCTTATACCACCTGTCCTCCACGTAATAGTAGTGAAGATGGCACTTCTTTAATACATCATCTAAACCCTGTTACAACCCAGAACGTTAGGAATCAGCCTGTTATTTGACTTTATTTTATTTTATGCTTATGAGGTGATACAGCAGCGTATTTACAATTAGAGAGGAGACAAGGGGGCCCGAGTCCGACTTCCAAGTCGTTCCGCTAAGAGATCAACACCACAGAGGTCCGTACGTCTCTTGACCTCACGGACAATACAGCAGCTACATTATTTGACTAATTTATATCTCTGAAGTCAAAACTATGACTTCTTCCAGACCTAAGTCTGTCCATGTTTCATCCTGATAGGTCAGATAGTGTTGAAATTATGTATACCAAATAGACAAACATTCATTTACTTAGATGAGGGAGTTTTCCCTACAAGCTGGTCCACCCTCCCCCTACATGGTCCAACAACAGCCAACCTTGTTTTTATCTCTGCTATCCAACAAACAAGAGAAATTACCACAGTACTTTCCAGCCTTTGGTGAGCCAACACTTAAAGACAGCATCTAAGTCACCAAAATATGAAGAGCTAATGTGGCTTAAAACTAGCCATCATGAATCTAATCTGTGCCATCATCCTAACAAACAATCTAATGGCAAGGTTGTGCCAGGAGTGTCCACACACAGTGGCAAGCAGTTTGCCGTCTACGCCATCGCAGTCACCAGGAAGGATCCCCAGGGTATGGAAACCAGCTGGAGTATAATCCGGAGGTATTCAGATTTCCACAACCTCTATGTCAACCTGGGAGATAAGGTGAGTGCCTTTCACTGGCGGGACTTTGTATGGCATCTCTCTTCTGCAGTAATAATTATAACTTTATGGAAAAAGAGAATAGCTTGATTGTGCAGCTGAGTGTTGCTGATGGTTTGCACCATCCATCAAAATTTCTATAGAAAGGACAACAACAATTTTATTGCTACACTCGAGTCAATGAGTAGATAGTAGACATACTTAAGTAGATAGTAGACATACTTACAGTCTGTACAATTGAAGATGCTCTCCCAAAAACAAAATGTCCTCCTCAAGGTAATCAGGGGTCTTCATTAACTACCCTCGCCTTAGGATGAAATAGGTGTCTTCATCCAGCTATGGTCTAAAGGGCCGGGCCTACAGGTCTGGTGGCAGCTGGATAGATGGTGCAAGCCCTTATCAGAGTTCAGTTGTACGACTAGATATATACAAGGTATGTCCCATAAGTTCCCGGTCTGGGTCCATAAAAAAATAAATAAATGAAAAATGTAAATAAATTTGACTTTTTATTATAGAAAAAATATCTGGTAACACCGTGGTACCAATATCGAGGCGGTACGTGAGCACGCGCCAAGATCTTTCTAATTTATTTAAAGGTTACACCTAGCGCTGCGGCGATTTTATGATGGAGCAAAAATTGAAGCAGAGGATTTGCCTAGAATTTTGTGTGAAACTTCAAATATCAGCAACCGAAACTTTTGAAATCTATATATATAAAAATGAATGTTTGTATGTATGTCCGGTATACAAATTCGCAGTAGTTCACTAATTCAAACCAAAATTTCCATACATAGGTAAAAAATAATGGGGAAGACGATAGGCTATTTTAAAAAATATATAAATCAATTATTAAAACTATATTCAAATTATTCTACTTAGCTCACGAACAGCGCCCTCTATCAAGTACTAAAAGGTTATAAATACGTTTAAAATCTAAATCTTCTCAATATTTTATTAATAATAGTTCGCTTAATAACACATATAATATAAATATTTATATAATAACTGCTCTAATTTGAAATATTTGGTTGGTTTTATTTATTTATATATTTTCATTTTTAGATATAACTGATCTAATTCGCCGTTTAAAATAACTAATAATAGTTCGCTTAATAACACATATAATATAAATATTTATATAATAACTGCTCTAATTTGAAATATTTGGTAGGTTTTATTTATTTATATATTTTCATTTTTAGATATAACTGATCTAATTCGCCGTTTAAAATAACTACGAGGGTGAGTAGAAAAGTAAGGTCTCCTATTTTTTTTTCATAGAAAAACACATTTAATCACAACTTTTTATACATCATTGGAAAGGTTGGACACTTTGCTATTTTTCTACATAGTCGCCTTGATGCTCAATCACTTTTTTCATCCTGTCAACCAACTTTGTAATTCCGGTGTTGTACCACTCTCCCGCCGCCTCTTTGAGCCACTTGTTGAGCAGCTTTTTAAATGCGAAAAATAATTCTCCGGTTGAAATTCACCGTCAGTTAGTGGAAGTGTATGGTGAGAAGTGCATGGACATCAAAAATGTGCGGAAATGGTGCCGGGAGTTTAACGAGGGGCGGATAAACGTCCACGATGAACAGCGGTCTGGGCGGCCGAGTTTGCCGGAATCAACCGTGGCTCGAATCGACGAAATGGTGCGCGCAAACCGGCGGATAACCCTTGAAGAGATCGAGGATGGCCGGAATGAAGATTGCAGCCACTTCTCCGTGCACAAGATTGTGTCTGAGACCCTCGGCTACAGAAAGGTGTCCGCCAGGTGGGTCGACAAGTGGCTCGAAGAGGCGGCGGGAGAGTGGTACAACACCGGAATTACAAAGTTGGTTGACAGGATGAAAAAAGTGATTGAGCATCAAGGCGACTATGTAGAAAAATAGCAAAGTGTCCAACCTTTCCAATGATGTATAAAAAGTTGTGATTAAATGTGTTTTTCTATGAAAAAAAAAATAGGAGACCTTACTTTTCTACTCACCCTCGTAATAAAAGTTTGCTTAATAACACATATAATATAAATATTTATATAATAACTGCTCTAATTTGAAATATTTGGTAGGTTTTATTTATTTATATATTTTCATTTTTATATATAACTGATCTAATTCGCCGTTTAAAATAACTGCTCTTGAAATATTTGGTATGTTTTATTTATTTATATATTTTCATTTTTTGATATAACTGATCTAATTCGCCGTTTAAAATAACTGCTCTAATTCGAAATATTTGGTATGTTTTATTTGTGTTCACTCTTTCTATTTTTTTGAAGTATTATAATTTCCATGTTTCAAAAACCTATTTCAAAAAGGTCGTTAGAAATATGTAATGCCTGAAATAGCTTTGCATGCGAATATTTATGATGCCAAACGTAGCTTAATGGTTAGGTGTGCGGCTTCGTATTTCCACAACCTTGGTTCGAAACTTAGCCTGGGTGTTTTTTTTTTAATATTATTCAAGCAAAGTTTTTTTTTACAGTACCAAGAATTCCATACATAGGTAAAAAAAGTACGAGGAAAACGATTGGCTATTTTAAATTATATATAAATTAAATATTAAAAATATATATTCAAATTATTCTACTTAGCTCACGAACAGCGCCCTCTATCAAGGTTATAAATACGTTTAAAATCGATATTTTCTCAAAATTTTATTAATAATAGTGTTCGCTTAATAATTAGAATACTTGATCTAAATCGAGATATTTATAGATGCTCGCTCGATTTGAAGATTTACACATGTGTATATCGTAACTAATCTGACTGTAAAGTTTGGAGCGGGACGTTTCACAAGAGTGACATCCACGGCGCCAATTTATAATTGTAACGAATAGTGTTTGAATAAAACATTTAATCGGGTAAACCCGGGCATTGCCCGGGTCATTCGTCTAGTTCTTAATAAAGCATTCCCCAATGACGCCCCAAAGAGAACAACTGTTTTTGAATGGCATTCTAGATTTAAAGCTGGCAGAATTTCCATTGAAGATGAACCTCGTCAAGGACGCCCAAAATTTCAGAGGAGTGATGAAAATGTGCAAAAAATCACCGATTTGAGATAAAAGAAAATTCTTGAACTAACTTTCATTGAATAATATTAAATTAAATAATAAAATATTTATTCGCCACATAGCCTCCTCCTATAAAGAGCATCGACTCGATGCTCAGAAGGAGACTTACATCCTCAGTCTCAAGGCTCGAGAACGGGTGATAGGGCCTGAGATCTCTTCACGGGTCTGTTGTTGTTGTGTTCGTTCAGTGGGGATGTCTTCTTCCTGGAAGTTTGTCGAGTCATCTTCTGGGTCCTCTGGGTTTAAATATGGTTTCATCCTACAAATGTGAACTAAATCTTTTGTTTTACGATGACCTTGCTGGTTTCCGAATGTTTCAACTTCATAGGTCACATCAGATATTTTTCGGGTTACTTTGTATGGGCCGAAGTAACGTCTCATTAGTTTTTCCGAATATCCCACTTTACGCACAGGGATAAAGATCCATACAAGATCTCCAGGCTGATAAATTATATTTCTGTGATGGGCGTCATAGCGATGTTTATTGCTATCTTGAGATCTCATGGAGTGGATACGTGCCAGTTTTCGTGCTTCTTCGGCTCTTGCCCCTAGAGTTTGGATGAAATCGTCGTCTTCTGGCAATAACTTGGGGAATAACACGTCCAGTGGAGTCTCGGCTTCACGCCCGTGTACAAGGAAAAATGGGGTGAACCCAGTAGACTCTTGTTTTGCTGTGTTGTATGCAAATGTAACGAATGGAAGAATCCTTTCCCAATCTTTCTGGTTGACATCTACATACATGGACAGCATGTCTGCTATGGTCTTATTCAACCTCTCCGTGAGTCCGTTTGTCTGGGGGTGTGAGGCGGTCGTCTTCTAATGGGTTATTCTGCACTGGTTGTTCAGATCACTTATCATTGAAGATGTGAAATTCCTTCAATCCGTGATTAATTCCCTCGGCGCGCCGTGCTTTAAGATGACATCTTCAATGAAGAATTTGGCAACTTCCATGGATTCACTTGTGGGTAGGGCTTTAGTTATCGCATATTTCGTTAAGTAGTCCGTACATACAATAATCCAACGGTTGCCACCTTCTGATGTTGGAAATCTCCCCAGGAGATCCATTCCTACCTTTTCAAAGGCAACTTCAGGAACAGGTATTGGCTGTAAGTGCCCTGAGGGGAGTTGAGGCTGATGTTTACGCCTCTGACAATCTGAACAGTGAACATACCTTCTAACCGTTCTATACATTCCGGGCCAGTAATACTTTTTTCTTATTCGGTCATAGGTTTTAGTAAATCCGAGGTGACCAGCCGTGGGTGAATAATAGAAATTTTTCAGTAATTCCTGCCTTAAATGGCGTGGAACCACCAAAAGCCATGGTTTCCCCATTGGATCATAATTTTTTCTGTAGAGCGTGTTATCGATTTTTACAAAGGAATTATTAGGAGTGCTTTGTAATTGGTCAGCGATTTTTATAAGAGCTTGATCATTAATCTGCTCTTCGCTAAAGTTCTGCAAAGTCACTATGCTTGGAATATCTTCCTCCATATCTTCACTGTATTCTAATGGACTTCTTGATAAGCAGTCTGCATCCTGATGTTTCCTTCCGCTCTTATACACGACAGTGACGTCAAACTCTTGCAGCCGAAGTGCCCATCTTGCTAACCTACCACATAGGTCTTTGAGGTTGGTCAGCCAGCACAAAGAGTGGTGGTCTGTAACAATAGTGAACGGCTGTCCAAAGACATATGGTCAGAATTTATTGATAGCCCAAATGATGGCAAGGCATTCCCTTTCTGTGGTTGAATAATTTTTTTCTGCCTTATTTAAGGTTCTGGATGCATAAGCAATGGCTCCTTCCTTTCCCTTTTGTATCTGCACTAATACTGCTCCTATTCCGTAGTTGCTTGCGTCAGTGTGTATTTCGGTTGGGGATGAGTAGTCAAAATGTCCAAGAGCGGGTTCGGAAATTAACGCTGACTTGAGAGCTTCAAATGCATTTTCTCTTCCTGGTTCCAATTAAATGCTGAGTCTTTCTTCAAAAGGTCATTCAAGGGTTGGGCTACGTGGGCATAATTGGGTATGAAGCGGCGGTAGTAGGATGAAAGGCCAAGAAAACTTCTAACTTCCTTCAATGACCTTGGCGTAGCGAAGTCGCGGACTGCTTGAATCTTTTCTTGGTCGGGACGAATTCCATTTTCACTCACCTCATGTCCAAGAACCGTGATAGTTTTTGCACCAAACTTGCATTTCTTGGAATTGAGACACAATCCGGCTTTCTTAATGCAATTTAATACAAGTTGAAGACGTCTTAGATGTTCTTCAAAGCCATCTGAAAAAACGATGATGTCATTGAGGTAACACAAGCAAATAGTCCACTTAAGACCCTTCAGAAGATTATCTATCATTCGTTCGAAGGTAGCTGGAGCATTACATAACCCAAATGGCATTACTTTGAACTCGTACAGTCCATCTGAAGTTATAAATGCTGTCTTCTCACGGTCTGATTCTTCTACGTCGATTTGCCAGTACCCTGATTGGAGGTCCATGGAAGAATAAAATCTAGCTTCCCGTAAGCAGTCTAAAGTGTCGTCAATCCTTGGGAGAGGGTAGACATCCTTTTTTTGTTATTTTGTTAGGGCGGCGGTAATCGACGCAGAATCTCCAACTTCCATCCTTTTTTTCTTATCAATACTACAGGTGAGGCCCACGGACTTTCAGAGGGCTGAATGATGTCAAGTTTTTCCATCTTGTTTACCTCATTCTGAATAATTTGGCGTTCTCTTGGTGCAACTCGGTAAGGTTTTTTTTTGTCTGTAGGTGGTCTCCAGTGTTAATTCAGTGTTTAACATAGACGTCCTTGAATTGTTTCCTTTTACTAAATTCGAAAATATCCGTATAGTTTTTTAACAAATTTCCTCATATTTCTTTTTGAGATTCATCAAGTGAATCATCTTTAAAAAATTCCGAGATTTTTGGGTCTTCAGAATGTTCCGCCTCTGTTTCAACTTGGTTACAATCAGCTAGAGTACATAGTTGACTATCTTCGATGACAACACTATCGGCTACGCGCATCCCCTGTGGGATTAGTTTCGGATATGGACTCCAATTCACCACCCAAAGTTTACCTCGGTTATTTGTAAGTGAAATGACAGAGGAGGGAGCCGTAAGTTCTCTTTCCAGCAATAGCTCTTTTCGACATTCTGCCACCACAATTGCATCATTAGGAATGTCACGACTTGCTACTTCTATTAACTGAATAGAGGTGGGCTCGATTCTATATTCCAATTCCGAGTAGAGAGGTAAGCTGTTCTTAGGGGTATCCTCAAAAAGATATTTTTCTAAGAAGAGTGTGTCGTCAGCTGAATCAATTATCGCCCTATATAACTTCAAAAAGTCCCAACCAAGAATAACTTCGTGACTACAGTCTTCCATAATGACAAATTCACAGCTTCCCTGTAGCCCATTCAAGTCCAGTTTCAGTGTGCAGCGTCCTTTTGGTCTTACAATTTTACCGTTGGCTACTCGTAATGTGACATCAGTTTCGGCAAACATTATTTTTCTTAGTTTTAGTCTGAACCTCTCAGAAATGACAGAATATGAGGCTCCTGAGTCGACCAGGGCACGCATCATTTTTCCTTCTATTTTAATGTCTATGTAATTTTCTTTTAATTCTAATGTAGTCGATAAGGGAGGATTTATAAAATTTGCGGCCTTAACTCCAAAATAGGACTCATCTTCTAGTTTTCCTGACGGGAACGGCGAGGCGACTGGCTGGGTCTTCTATCAGGAGACGAATATTGTCCTTTTCGGCCAGTGTAAGGAGAGGGGCTTCGGTAGCGGCGTCTATTTTCTCTTGGCAGGTCGTCGTTGGGCTCTTGGCTGCTCCGAGAATTATAGAATATTCTAGGCTCTAGCCTATCTCTCTGTTTGTAATTCCAAGTTTGTTCTCCTTCATATTCTCTCCTCCTGTCACGGCAGTAGCGCACGACGTGGCCAGGGCGTCCGCAGTGGAAACAGATTGGCTTACCTTCCGTGGTTCGCCATTCGTTGGTATCGTGTCTTCTGTTTACTTGTTTCGGCTGCTGCGGTCTAGGTTGGAAATTTCTGGGTTGGAACTCGTACCTAGGGCTTGGTAATGGCCTTGGCGCTCTATTTTGAGGGAAACTTCTAGAAATTGGCGCAATGGTTTTTTCAATTTCTTGCTGCACCATATGTTCAATTGCAGAAATGTCTGGTTCTTCTCGAGGAGAGGCTAATGCTCGCTGTACCTCCTCGCGAACCATTTGCCTAATCATAGATGACAGATCTGCGCTGTCATCATGATCACTGAAAGATGCCACATTTGGTAGTCGCTCGTACCTGGTTGGGGTCACTCACTTACAATGTAGCGCTTCAATGCGGCGACACTTGGTGACGAATTGTTCAGTGGTATGTGCATCTCTTGGGAGAAGTGCCTGGTAGAGCTCCTCTGCTATCCCTTCCATCAAATGGGATATTTTATCTCCCTCATTCATATGAGGGTCTACCTCTTTGCAGAGGCGCAGGACATCTTGAATATAAAATTCGGTGCTCTCACCTTTTAATTGTGCGCAAGTTTTTAAGATTTTCTCTGCTCGTAACCTCAAGTTTTCGTTTTTTCCGAAAATGATTTTAACTGGGACATGAACTCCTTCCATGTCAGGATGATCTCCTCATTGTTCTCAAACCATTTGAGAGCAGTGCCGGTCAAATAAAAGTAAACGTTGGTGAGACAAAGGGTTTCATCCCATTGGGTATGCTTCGCCACACGTTCGTACTTTTTCAACCAGTTATGGGGATCTTCAGCACCCTCACCAGAGAACATTGAGGGGTTTCTAGGTAAATGTTGTATAAAAAATGAACCTACCTGATTTGTTGCTTCTTTCTTGATGTTCATGGTTGTTTCTTCTTGCTCAACCGAATCAATTTTACGTTTTTTTCTGAATGGGTATCGATCCAGCTTCTTCACCAGTTGTAACGTAGAAATCAAGCCTTGAAATATCCTAAGATGTAAAAGTATTTATTGATGACGTCACAGCAATGAGTCGACAATTATTAACAAGTCAGCCAAACTATCTACAGCTAGGGAATCTTAAGCAAGCAAGCAAAGAAATTTTTCTGAATGGGTATCGATCCAGCTTCTTCACCAGTTGTAACGTAGAAATCAAGCCTTGAAATATCCTAAGATGTAAAAGTATTTATTGATGACGTCACAGCGATGAGTCGACAATTATTAACAAGTCAGCCAAACTATCTACAGCTAGGGAATCTTAAGCAAGCAAGCAAAGAAATGTTTTAAAGATGATTTCACAAATACAGAGTAATATATATTTTTATAATCTGTTAAATATTTTCATTGAATAATATTAAATTAAATAATAAAATATTTCTTCGCCATAATATTAAAATAAAGAAGGCATCTCCTGACCATGAGCACATGTGCTTTTTAGATGGCAGAGCGCCATCTAGTGGAGCAAAAATAAACTAAACATTTATTTACCTTGCTCCGTGATATTTGGCCAACCCAATTTCTTGATAAATCAAGAAAAGCCATCCACGAACGCGTTTCGTGCTGTTGGCACTCATCAGCGTGGAGAAGGCTGTAACCACTGTGACCAAAAAGATTTTTGGTCCCAATGGCTTCCCGAAAAATCAAGAAATGGGTATTTAAGGCCAAATTTGCGTAAAGACGCTTAACACATGAAAAAACAATAGAAAAAAATAAAAGATAAGTGGGTCAGGTGTTGATTGTGTTGAGAATAAGTTACGATCTGACAACCCAGCGGATTCATCAGGAAGGTGATCATCATCAGATTATAACTGTTTTGTTTACCTTAGGCTGGCGAAAGTTCCGCCATAGCTCTGATAGTTATAAGTTTAATAATTACCTTGTAAATAGTAAATAAATAAACCTAAGATAAATCCTTAAGGTAAGAGTATCTTCTTATTTATAACAAGGCAATACACCATACATGGTGGCAGCTAATTAGCGATAGTGCCCTAAGCCTAATCTAATTACTAGTAAAAACAATAATAATTATTTTTGCATAACGAAAAAAAAAAAAAGGAATGCAAAATATAAATCCTCCAGAGCAATTTAATTTTAATAATCCAAATGAATTTCCAAATTGGATTAAAAGATTTGAACGTTTTAGAAAAGCGTCAGAATTAAAATCGAAAAAGGAAGAATAGCAGGTAAATGCTCTAATATCATTCAATTTAACTGATATAGAAATAAACACAACTATGAAATAGTTGTTAAGAAATTTGAAGAGCACTTTATAGGTAAACGAAATGTCATCTTTGAAAGAGCACAATTTAATCGTAGATATCAGCAGGATGGAGAAGCTGTCGAGGAATACATAAGAGTGCTTCACAAAATGGCCGAAAATTGTAACTATGGATCTCTGAAAGAAGAAATGATTAGAGATAGAATAGTTGTAGGAGTAAAAAATCTGCAACTTTCAGAGAAGTTGCAACTAGAGCCTAACTTGACCTTGGAAAGGGCTATCCAAGCTGCTTGCCAGACAGAATGTGTGAAGCAACAACAGATTATTCTTCGATCAACAACAACACAGGCTGCCAATGTAGACCAAGTCTATGAAAAAAAGCTACCACCAAGAAGGTTCAATTCTACATTTGGGAAAGGAGACGCTTCAAAGAAAAGTAAATTTCAGAAGTGGAGCAAGCCTGAAAAATCTGGATGTATAAGATGTGGTGCTTCAAAATTCCATCCATATAAAGACTGCCCAGCAAAAGAAGTTAAATGCCATAAATGTAAAAAGGTAGGACATTTTGCAAAGGTGTGCTACAATAAGACAGTAGGACAAGTCACCCAAGGTGATGACTACCATTCTGTTGGTAATATCTATGAGAATGGACAAAACTCAAATGATTGGAAGGTTTATGTAAAAGTAGATAAGATTAAAATGCTTTTTAAAATGGATACAGGTTCGGATGTAAATATAATACCCCAAGAGATTTATTTTAAAAATTTTGCTCACAATAAGTTATGCAAACCTGATTTTCAACTTTTAGGACCTAGATAAGTTAAATTGCATGTAATGGGAAAATTCACAGCTTTGATAGAAAAAGATGGGAGAAGCATCCCTGCAGAAATATTTGTTGTTCCTCAACTAATGCAACCACTCTTGAGCGGAAAAGCCAGTGAATCTCTAAACCTAATCAAAAGACTTCAGTCAATTGAGAAAAGGAATTCGCTTAATCCTTTTGAAGAATATCCAAAGCTTTTCACAGGACTCGGAACACTCCAAGGGAGCTACACAATTCAATTGAAGGATGAATCACAGCCTCATGCTATATATACTCCCAGAAGAATACCCATTCCACTTTTGAATAGAACAAAAGAGCAACTTGATCAAATGGTTGAAAAAGGAGTGATTGAAAAAGTTGAGCGACCAACGAATTGGTGTGCTCCAATGGTCATTGTGCCCAAACCGTCTTCTAATGATCTAAGGATTTGTGTAGATCTGACAGCTCTAAACAAGTTTGTTAAAAGAGAACATTATCCAATTCCATCAGTGGAATATACCTTGGCACAAATGGGAGGAGCTAAATTGTTTTCTAAAACTGGATGCCAACAGTGGGTTCTGGCAGATATCCCTGTCAGAGGAATCATCTAGCCTTACAACCTTCCTGACCCCATTTGGCAGATACAGATTCAAACGGCTACCCTTCGGAATTTCTTCTGCACCTGAGGTATTCCAGAGAAAGATGAGCAATCTACAGGAGAGCCATTCTGGAGTAAATTGTCACATGGACGACATTGTGATTTGGGGAGCTACACAAGAAGAACATGATGAAAGGTTAAGATGCGTCCTTAGGAAGCTTCAAGATTCAGGACTGACCCTGAATAAAGAGAAATGCATCTTCTCAGTGAAGGAAATCAAATTTCTTGGTCACCTGATTACAGAAAGAGGAGTGCTACCTGAACCAAACAAAGTCCAGGCCATCAGGGAGTTTCCATCACCTTCAAGCATTTCTGAAGTGCGCAGATTCCTGGGAATAGTGAACTTCACAGGTAAATTTATACCGGACCTTTCAACTATCCTCTTCCCACTTAATCAACTCCTAGTAAAGAGAAATGATTGGAGATGGGATAGTGCTCAGGAAAAAGCATTTGAAAAAGTGAAGAAACTTCTTTCAACTTCTCCATCACTAACACTTTTTGACCCCAATCTACCAACTACAGTGTCTGCAGATGCCTCTTCATATGGACTAGGAGCAGTGCTTTTACAAAAATCTGAAGATGGATACCAAAAAGCAGTTGCATATGCCTCCAGGACTATGTCTGAAACTGAAAAGAGATGGGCTCAAATTGAGAAAGAATCTCTAGCAATAGTTTGGGCCTGTGAAAGATTTCAAGACTATCTGATGGGAAATACATTTTCCATTGAAACTGACCATAAACCTCTCATTCCAATATTTTCAACCAAAAATCTAGATGAAATGACACCACGCATACAGCGACTACAACTTCGGATGATGCGCTACTCATATAGCATTCATCACACGCCAGGCAAGGACATTGTTGTTGCTGATGCTTTGTCCAGAAGCCCAATTAAGATATCGCATGAGAAAGATCTGGAGAATGAAATCTGTAGTTTTATTCAACAGATCACTACATGTCCTCCATTCAAGGATGAAAATATGAAAGAAATCTGGCAATATCAAAATGAAGAGAGAGAGTGTAGAGAAATAAAAGACTATTGTGAAAAGGGCTGGCCTACAAAGAATGAGCTTTCTGCAGAAGCAAAAGCCTTTTGGTTTCTCAGATATGAAATGTCTGTCATAGATGGTCTTCTAATGAGAAATTCCAGGATTTATATTCCTAAGTCCCTCAGATCAAAGGTTCTGAACAGCCTCCATGAAGGTCATCTTGGCATCGAAAAATGTAGAGGCCGTGCCAGATCATCTGTGTGGTGGCCCAGAATCAGTCAAGAAATTGGAGAACTTGTGAGGAATTGCCCAAATTGTATTGAAGAAAGATATAATCCCCAGCAGCCATTGTTTCTGATTTCCCAAGCAGGCCATGGGAGAAAGTGGGAATCGACCATTTTTACTTAAAGGGCAAATACTATCTTCTAATTGCAGACTATTACTCTAGATTCCCAGAGTTGGCATTGCTGGAGGATCAAACAACACATTCAACAATTATACATTGCAAGTCAATTTTTGCTCGCCATGGAATACCCGAAGAGGTTAGATCAGACAACGGACCACAGTTTGGGTTAGAATTCAAAAAGTTTGCAAAAGAATACGGTTTCCACCACATAACATCTAGTCCCAGATTTCCTCAAAGCAATGGCTTCATCGAATCGATGGTGAAGAATATCAAAAACCAATTGAAGAAAGGAAGAGATCCATATCTTTCTCTTCTTGGTTATCGAACCGCTCCATTGGAAAATGGGTACAGCCCTGCTGAACTATGCATGAACAGGAAACTCAAAACAACTGTGCCGACATCACCAGTTCAACTCCAGTCAAGAATACCTGATCTTGAAAATCTAGAAATGAGAGAAAAAATCAACGGCACAAAAAGAAAACCTATTTTGATATACATCATCATGCAAGAGAATTGCCCCATCTGGATGAAGGAACTAGAGTATGGGTGAAAGACTTGAGAGTTCCCGGTGTGGTACTTGAAGACGCTGGAAGTCCAAGATCTTATATAGTCAACTCTCCAAAAGGAATTTTAAGAAGAAATAGATTCCACCTACTACCAAACCCACAGGGTGAAAAGATTGACATGGAAGATGAAGAGATGGAATCTCCTGAGATGAGTCAGTGCTTCACATCTACTGGGGACAACACTACTTGTGACAGTGAACCGAGGACATTCCAGAGATCACCGGAGCCAGTAAAGACCAGGAGTGGACGCGTGATAAAGCCGCCAGACAGGCTAAACCTCTAGAAGAAAAGGGGGAGATGTGTTGAGAATAAGTTACGATCTGACAACCCGGCGGATTCATCGGGAAGGTGATCATCATCAGATTATAACTTTTGTTTACCTTAGGCTGGCGAAAGTTCCGCCATAGCTGTGATTGTTATAAGTTTAATAATTACCTTGTAAATAGTAAATAAATAAAACTAAGATAAATCCTTAAGGTAAGAGTATCTTCTTATTTATAACAAGGCAATACACCATACATTGATATTAAAAATAAAGAAGGCATCTCCTGACCACGAGCACATGTGCTTTTTAGATGGCAGAGCGCCATCTAGTGGAGCAAAAATAAACTAAATGTTTATTTAGCTTGCTCTGTGATATTTGGCCAACCCAATTTCTTGATAAATCAAGAAAAGCCATCCACGAACACGTTTCGCGCTGTTGGCGCTCGTCAGCGTGGAGAAGGCTGTAACCACTGTGACCAAAAAGATTTTTGGTCCCAATGGCTTCCCGAAAAATCAAGAAATGGATATTTAAGGCCAAATTTGCGTAATAGTTATGATTCTATTTTTAAGATTCTTTATAGTAAAATAAATTGAAAATAATATTTTGTGTGTTGAAAGTGAAGTATTTACTACTTTGTTGGCCAAATATTATAGAATTACTAAAGACTCTGATGATTTTCCAGTGAATTTCTGAAACAGAGGTATAGTCACCTTGTACGCATTCATACTAACATGAGCCATAACCCAAACCCTAGGTCTCCTCCGGGTGGACAATCAGGATTTGCCATTGTTCGGGTTTTTCACTGACCTGAGTTTATTGATATGTAGAAATGATCAGCAGAGGACTCTTTATTTTTATTTCAAAATTTTCTGGGAGAGGAGATTTCTTTATTTTTGCCATGTCTAGGCCACACAGTAATTTGATGTTTTTATCATTGTGATTAAATCTCCATAGGAAAACTCCCACCAAGATGGTGTACAGTACCTGGAGGTGAAAGCCCTGCCCTTCCCCGGCAAGAAAGCCTTCAACAACCTCAACCGGGAGTTCCTACATAAGAGGAGTGTCCAGCTGAATGAGTTCCTACAGCAGGTGCTGGCCCCGGACCTACTGGCGGCTTGTCCCGGACTCCTGAGTGTGCTGCTTCGCTTCCTCAACTCCAAACACTACGCCAGGGAGAAGAGGCAGCTGGTCAGAGTGGTGAGTCTTGTCTGGAATCTATGATCGCCAGTTTTACCATTCTTGTTTTATATATTTCAATGATTATGTTTCTGCAGCATTCTTGTTTCTGCCTGTGTTGTATGAAACATTCTTATTTTCATCAATTTGCCTGCTTCATATGTTGCTGCTCTCAACATTTTTGTTTCAAGCATCACCCCAGATAACATTTTCCTTCAAAATAGCCTCCTGAAACATTCTTGCTTTTTCAAAACACTATTGCTCTATCTGTTGCTTTTATCCAGGTAGATGGCCTTCTGTGCTCAAGGAACCCAGGTGATCCATAGCTCTCTGTCTTTCCCAAAGCCCTCTTGTATGAAATGTGGCAACCTTGCTTCTCTTTGTTTGTTTTTACCCTTTTCTGGATCACAAAATCAACACTTAAGATACTTCTTTAACCCTATCTTCTATTGTTTTTTTTTAAATCTCTAGTAAGATAATATAAAATCTCATTTTATTTACACTTTATATTGGGGATGGTCATATTTATCTACTTCTCCTTTGGGGAATTCCATTTTTTAACTGGTTTCTGACAACATCTCTGGTGGTTGTTCTCTTTGGTTTTACAGACTTCCTCTAGTCTCTGTAGTGTCCCTTGTCCCTGAAATTTCCCTCTGTTTCTGTGACTATGTAGCAGGAGTTGGCTGATCCTGGGTCACAGCAACTTAGTTAACCAAGGTTTGTAGCACTTGGTGAAATGAGAGCAATCAAGACCTAACAGAATTGAAATCTTTAAAAAAAATCTGAATATACAATACAATGGAACCTTCCAATTAGATGCCACCTTTAAAATCTGGCTCTTGGCTTTATAAGAAATATATATATATATATTTTTTGCTTATCCCTAGTACACGTGGTACAGGCCATGATAATCATGGTGGGTAGTTAGCGACTGCTTTTTTACTGTAAGCGCACCACATGTCTACATATGTGAAAGCAGTTCGACTTTGCACTTACAAATGTGCCAGAGCCCCGTTTGGTTACTTGCACTCGCTGGTGGGGTTGGACTTTTGCAAGAATTGGGGGGCCATTGGAGCATTTTTTTTTCTTTTAAACAGAAAAAAGTGTCCAATGCGGGGATCGAACCCGGTTCGTAGTGGTCGTAAACCCAACGGTTTAACCAGCCTTCCACCGACCCCCTTTATAAGAAATGAAACTATTCAGTGTGATTTCATTTCTTTTTCATATAAAAATGTTTCCCACTGTCCTTATTGCAGTAATAAAAATATTGGGAGGGCCTAGCTCCCAGCCGTCAATATCTGATGAGCCAGGCAGGCACTCCCAAATTTTCTTCTTTCCTAAACACAAGGTAATAAGACCAAATCCAAATAAATAAATAGTGTGTGACGTTTCGGTAACAGCGAGGTTACCATCTTCAGACAAAAGTACTGAATCTATAATTCAAATTTTGCCTTATCATTCTTCTTTCCTTAAAAATATTTTCATTTATTATATATAGTGTGCTTAGATAATAAAAGGCATATATTGGATTAGCTTTCACTTTTAATGGTCAAATCTCTGATGAGATGCCATCTGATAACTCTCCAACATTTCTAGTGGATTCATACTGCATATCTGTCAGATCCTCATATGACCTCCCTAAGCGGCCAATCTTGTAACCTCAACAATGATATGACATAACCCAACTGCCAACAGGAGTGTTTACTTCCCATTGGAAGTTACCTATGTGCATGAGATCACCCCAGAATGGCCATCTAATCCTGACTGGACGGATGAGGGCAGATGAGCAACATGATGGTGAACCCCATCAAGAGCTCAGTCCGAGGTGTGGGATTCCTGATGAAGGCTGCCGTGCCAGACGGACTCATCAAAGCCCTGGGTAATTCCAGGCTGCCCCCACCCCTGCCACCCTCCGCCCCACTCAAGAAGTCCTCCATCCCTGACATTGAGGTACTGCCATCCTTCTGTACAGAATAACTCACTGGACCTACATTGGAGTTTTATAAGAATTTTCCCCTGCTATTTGGATACATTTCTCTCTTGAGCTGCTGAGTACTAAAGAAAGAGTCCATCTCCAATACAGAGGTTGGCCACAATGTTGTTTTACTCTTGAGTAAGACAGCGATGTGACTTGATACTGTATAAGTGCAGATTGGTTATCAAAGGTGTCTCTTTTAGATTATCAAGGCTATGTATAATTCCATTCATTTGAAATTAGTTTTCCTTCCTTCTCAAGACACTAATAAAATAATGGTGCCAATTCAAGTTCCATAAAACCTCCTCTGTAATAAATTTGGGTTTTCACACACACACCTTTATTAGAGTCAAAAGATTTTCCTCTTTATATAATCAATTTTGGGGAAAACAACTTCTTTAATAGGGTCTCCTCCAATCTCTGTCTGATTGAAGACATTAGCAGGGGTTTAACTGTATTTATTTGTTTATAAACACTATTGTTCATAATCTTGCTTTTCCAGGAGGAGTATGAATACAATCAAACAACGGCCCTGTTGAAATCGGTAAAACCACAAATAGTTAAACCACATTTCACCTTCCCCCAATTTTTTCATTTAGTTTATATAGGTTAGAGGTTAAGTTTTCACCCTACTTTTGTGGACCCATTTTTCTGTTAATCCTGAAGGGTATTACTGATGTTGCCCAAGTTTGTCATTTTTCCATCTCTAAAACTGAAACTTCTGAATCACAAAACTCTTGAGAAATGAAAATCTGTATTTTACTATCTTACGTCTTCAATCTGTTTTGCTTGTGCAAACTAATCGGTGACTAAAATCAATCCTAAAATTTACATTAGTCATTTTTTTAGTCAGAACATTTTCCCTTTAAATATTAGTTTTTTTTTTCTTTCTAAAATGTGTGTGAAGAGAGGAGTTTTAGATATATGCTGAAACTTGAAATATCACGATCGCTATTTTTAACTGAAATATGTTTTTTTGTAAACCAATTCTAGGAATCCATTCACTTATTTCCTTACTGAGTTGAGATTTTTTTTTTAACCAAAACTAACGTCTATATTAATGTCATCCATTAACCCACACTCAGTTTCTCTATGGAAATGAAACAATTTAGAGACAGTTAGAAGTTGCACATAACAAATCCAAAACTAAGTATCATAATGTTGCTGCTAAAAACGGCATCTATCATAATAAATATCAACAGAACATTGATTTTTCATCCTACTTAGAAATACTAAGAAAGGCCAACAAAGATATGTTCAAGGCTACTTGCCCCCATTAGTATGGTGCAAGCTGTCTATTAATAATTAATAAGTAAAAATACATTGTTATAAAAAGCTTTTATTTAAATGCACTAAAAAGGAAAAAATAAAATATTTTATCTTCTGTCATTGAGTAATTATATGTATCTGAGTGAAAATAATCATTGTTAATTTAAAACTTAATGTGATTTAATATGTAGCATCTGATTAGCAAAGTGTTTGCTATATTTTTACTTCCTCTCTAAATATGAATGTTTGTCTCCCGCAGCTTTTATTTTCACTCAGATATCTAGAAATGTTAGATCCCTACAAATAGGATAAAAATAAGAATGATGGTAGCATACATTTTAAGAAGAATGTTTGTCTCAGAAGATTCTTTGGCTGCTAATGCTTCCTAAGGCTTCCTAGCTGCTTTTTTGGGCTTGGGGGAAGCTTTTTTCGCTGCTTTTACCGTATTTTTGACAGATTTCTTTAGCTGTCCATTAATGACCCACTGAAGAGGTCATTACCGCTTCTTTACAATTCAAGAAATGGGCATTTAAGGCTAAAGTGTATGTTAAATTTCCAAACATATTTACTCTCACTATGCAAATAAAAGTTGCTAATGGAAAAGTGCCATCTATTTAAATATTAACTATATAAAATTGATCTTTTTAAATTTCCTGAATCGGTTGAATATTCTATGCATCAACATCATTGCTACTGACTGGTAGATTTATTTACCTAGAAGAGAGGATCAGTGGGGTTACTGATAGGAGACAAGCTTAACTCTGGACTCTTATTTGCCTTGCTAACAGTAGCTCTGCACATGTTGGAAAGTCCATTCTGTGCAGGGAGAAGACAACATTCCACTTCGCATCCTACTCCTGCTCATGGATGAGGTTTTCGACTTGCGCAGCAAGGATCAATGGTTCCGCCGCAGGATAATCATCCTCCTTCGCCAAATCATCAAGGCAACCTTCGGAGACACCATCAATAGGTGGGTTGTGGCACTTGTAACCAGTTTTCCTCATTTCCTAAATCTATTGTTTACCTCTGTAGTGGGGCAGTTTTTTACTGACCAATCTGTGAGATTGAAGAAATGGTCTTTAGAGATGTTCTCAGAATTTTTTATAAATCTATTCAACGAAAGAGATGGCTTGTTTACTTTTAATATTAATTTCCTCCCAGCTGGGATAGTTACAGAGACTGAACATTATAGTGTCTTTATACATAATAAAATTGCTAAAAGGCATAAATTTTTCTCTTTCAAATAAAAAATAAACTTCCTACTGTCCTTACTGTGATGAGAAAATATTGGGAGGGCCCGACTCATCAGTGATAAACCTTCCAAGAGATTTTGTCAGTTCAATTTATCATACTATTTCTTACTCCTCTACTATTGTTTTTGACAATTCTGCTTATATATACAACACTGTAGGGGAATCTTGGTTAAAGTATTTAAGCAAGCTATGTTCATAAGCTTTGAGAACAGTAGATTACATTTTTAATAATGTTTTATTATAGAAGCTATTTTTACACATACTTGTTACTGTAAAATATCTTTGAGGAATCTCTCTAGAAACTTTTTTTCTCAGCAAATTTCATTTTAAATATGTACAGTGGAATCTTTCCATAACTTTTATAAAAATCTAAGGTCCCAAGTTTTAAGTTCTTATTATTTTAACCATGGTTAAAACAACATAAAATCCTGGTCTGTGTTGTTATAGCGAGGTTTGACTATAATTATATATTTTTATTTATTATATTGAAAAACACAAGGTAATTAGACCAAATCCAAATAAATAAATAGTGTGTGACATTTCGATAACACCATTGTTACCAAAACGTCACACACTATTTATTTATTTGGATTAGGTCTTATTACCTTGAGTTTATAATCTACTAGCGGATGTACCCGGCTTCGCCCGGGTTTTACCCGAATAAAGGTTTGTCTAACGAACATTTGTTAAAACAATTCTCTATATACTTATTAAAAAAATATATATATATATTTTGATAATTTGAAACTCGTAAATTTGAAGCTCTCGATAAAGTGAACATTTTTTCCCGGTCCCTTGAAAAATACTCGATAAGTTGAATAAAATCAATATTAATTGGTTCCCTCGGTAATTGGAAGTTAAAGGAATAGTATCTTGCCTTGGAATTGTATCATTATTCTTGTCTCAAATAAATTACCGTGTCATCCTGAATTTTGTCTTTCCTAATTTTCTACATTACAAAATCATCATTTTATCTATTCTCCCAATATATATGTTGTAGATAAATGATAAAACTAACTTTGACTTGTGCGCAATTAATAGGTAGAAAATTTTACTTTTGATAAATAATCTTTAAGATAAAAAACTTAGTGATAATAAAACTTATAGATAAAAAAACTTGTTATCACCGTCACAATGGGGGCGCTGCTTGCGAATTAAATCTACAAATCTGCAAATAACTCTAAGGATATTCAAGATATTCAAGAAATTATTTTTCAAAAACCTTCGCGGGGATATACCTAATAATATCCCAAAATTTCACGGCAATTGGATGTATGGTTTTTGAATCTATAGAGTACACACAGACAGACATTCAATTATATATATATATAGATAATCCAAATTGTGACTTATCACCCTTATAATATTGAACTTCACAAAGGGCGAGGAAACAGTCATATACAGTAAAAACACCATGAGAGGACACTTGACGCTAGAGGAAACTTCTGTACCAAGAATAGTTTTTCATTTTCAAAATTATTTTTACTATTTAGCAACTCTCCGGTAAGAAGACACCTCTCCCTAAAGGACGCTTTGAATCTACAATTAAGTTTTGTTCTTTACAGGGAGGTTCTACTGTACTTTGTTTAGATTAAACGACCATACACAGTGTGAATAAATATTATCTTTTATTGATAAACTATTTATAAAAATCAAGAAAAGTCATTTCTCACTCAAGAATTCGTTTTGGGCTGTTGACCCTTGCCAGGTGTAGGTTGTACCTCAATGATCAAAAAACTGGTCCAAGACGCTTCCTGCGAAATCAAGAAATATATATTTGGGGACAAATTTTCATGATTACGCTGATCATGTGAAAAATAAAATACATTTAAAAAAGAAAAAGAAAATGGGTTAGCCAAATATTATTGAACAAGCCTAAATCAACATTTAGTTGATTTTTGTTGCACTAGATGATGCTCTGTCTAAATTACTCATATGAGCGATCAAGTTATGCCTTATAGTGAATGGTGCATTTGGAAAAAAGAAATTGTTATGGTTACTAATGATTGATAAGGCACAATTTGGATTATAGATTATAAACACAAGGTAATAAGACCAAATCCAAATAAATAAATAGTGTAAAACGAAAATTGAAATTATACCGCGAATGTTTCTTTTATAAAAATCGAAATTTATTTTCAAAGAGAAATAGCGACATTTCTAACTTTGAGGATGAGGTATGGAAAGGTGAAACATGAAGAGTAATTACGAACGGAAAAATACGTCCAGGGTAGCCGAGTGGACAAGGCACCTGCCCGGTAAGCAGAAGGGTGTGGGTTCGATTCCCGCCCCTGGACACTTTTTATTTTTCCGTTCGCCATTACTCTTCATGTTTCACCTTTCCATACCTCATCCTCAAAGTTAGAAATGTCGCTATTTCTCTTTGAAAATAAATTTCGATTTTTATAAAAGAAACATTCGCGGTATAATTTCAATTTTCGTTTTACAATCATCAGCCGCGTTATATTGTATTTTAAATGTTACTTTAAGTATTAGTTACGAACGGAAAAATACGTCCAGGGTAGCCGAGTGGACAAGGCACCTGCCCGGTAAGCAGAAGGGTGTGGGTTCGATTCCCGCCCCTGGACACTTTTTATTTTTCCGTTCGCCATTACTCTTCATGTTTCACCTTTCCATACCTCATCCTCAAAGTTAGAAATGTCGCTATTTCTCTTTGAAAATAAATTTCGATTTTTATAAAAGAAACATTCGCGGTATAATTTCAATTTTCGTTTTACAATCATCAGCCGCGTTATATTGTATTTTAAATGTTACTTTAAGTATTAGTTACGAACGGAAAAATACGTCCAGGGTAGCCGAGTGGACAAGGCACCTGCCCGGTAAGCAGAAGGGTGTGGGTTCGATTCCCGCCCCTGGACACTTTTTATTTTTCCGTTCGCCATTACTCTTCATGTTTCACCTTTCCATACCTCATCCTCAAAGTTAGAAATGTCGCTATTTCTCTTTGAAAATAAATTTCGATTTTTATAAAAGAAACATTCGCGGTATAATTTCAATTTTCGTTTTACAATCATCAGCCGCGTTATATTGTATTTTAAATGTTACTTTAAGTATTAGTTACGAACGGAAAAATACGTCCAGGGTAGCCGAGTGGACAAGGCACCTGCCCGGTAAGCAGAAGGGTGTGGGTTCGATTCCCGCCCCTGGACACTTTTTATTTTTCCGTTCGCCATTACTCTTAATGTTTCACCTTTCCATACCTCATCCTCAAAGTTAGAAATGTCGCTATTTCTCTTTGAAAATAAATTTCGATTTTTATAAAAGAAACATTCGCGGTATAATTTCAATTTTCGTTTTACAATCATCAGCCGCGTTATATTGTATTTTAAATGTTACTTTAAGTATTAGTTACGAACGGAAAAATACGTCCAGGGTAGCCGAGTGGACAAGGCACCTGCCCGGTAAGCAGAAGGGTGTGGGTTCGATTCCCGCCCCTGGACACTTTTTATTTTTCCGTTCGCCATTACTCTTCATGTTTCACCTTTCCATACCTCATCCTCAAAGTTAGAAATGTCGCTATTTCTCTTTGAAAATAAATTTCGATTTTTATAAAAGAAACATTCGCGGTATAATTTCAATTTTCGTTTTACAATCATCAGCCGCGTTATATTGTATTTTAAATGTTACTTTAAGTATTAGTTACGAACGGAAAAATACGTCCAGGGTAGCCGAGTGGACAAGGCACCTGCCCGGTAAGCAGAAGGGTGTGGGTTCGATTCCCGCCCCTGGACACTTTTTATTTTTCCGTTCGCCATTACTCTTCATGTTTCACCTTTCCATACCTCATCCTCAAAGTTAGAAATGTCGCTATTTCTCTTTGAAAATAAATTTCGATTTTTATAAAAGAAACATTCGCGGTATAATTTCAATTTTCGTTTTACAATCATCAGCCGCGTTATATTGTAAAATAAATAGTGTGTGTACTTTTGTCAGTACTTTTGTCTGAAGATGGTAACAACGCTGTTACCGAAATGTCACACACTATTTATTTATTTATTTGGATTTGGTCTTATTACCTTGTGTTACTAATGATGTTTAGGTGTGCAAAATATATATGCATCTATCCCTTTGAAAAAAAAAATCTAATGTTTTATCTTGATATAATTTATATTGTGCAGATGTTTTATTCTCACTTGGATGTGTTCCAGGCGTATTGTGGACTATGTGGAGATGATGACCTCAGCCACCCAAGTAGCTGAATATGTAAAAAAATTCAGGTGAGTATAGAGTGTGTGTTTTTGCTATTCTTGTTTCACTTACAAGTTCTATCTGAAAAAATAGTACAAAAGTGAAATGGTACTGGGATCAAGTAGATAAATTAAGAAAAAAGGCATCTTCAGATCATGAAAATAAAATTTGCTGAAGGATTGCGCCATCTGCCGAAATCACCTAATCTTTTATTTTTCAATTATCCAGAATTGGCCAATTACCCATTCTTGATGAATCAAGAAAAGCTAACCACACGTACACATTTCTGGCTTTAGGCCCTCATGATCATGGTGCAAGATATACCTCAATGGCCAAAAAAGCTGTTCAAAAAATACAAACTTGACGTGGTTAGCTTTTCCTGATCAATCAAGAAAGGGCATTTGGGCAATTCAGGAATAATTAAAAATCAATGATTAGTTGATATCTATTCTGACAGGAGATGCCTTTTTTTTTTTTCTTATATATACAACAACAAAAGCCTTTATTTAGGGCATTCCGCCCCACACAGGATTCGCCATATTTACACATCAACAAGAGGAGAGGGAAGAGGAAACATTTACAACAAAATAAAGTTTGTCTCACATTTAGTTACCTATTTACAGAGAGGTCATCCTCCAGTATCCTTTGCCCTGCATTCTTTCTCATGCGCCCAGCTTCTGTGCAGAACTTGAAGTATCTAACAATCAGTAATTCATCATCCAGAGCTGAAGAGAGAAGTTGACATATGCGATGGTATCTAAATTGACCAAAGTTAGGGCTTGGGAAAATTTCAGTACGTTTTTCTGTTAAGAGAGGGCATTGGAAGAAATAGTGAACCAAATTATCATCCATGAGATCCTTACAAAGTAAACAATTCCAGCCATTTTCTTTCCAGAAGTCTTTTCTTTCTTCCCTGAAAAATTTCCATAGAACTCTATGTTGTGCAACTAGTCTTTTGTTGGGAAGCGGGATATTTAATCGTAGGTACTCCTCTGTCATGAATGATTCACTCAAAAATTTGTAGTGAGCAAAGTGGGTTGAATCAATGATTTTCATCTGATCGTTTTGAATTAGTTGGTCTGCGGTGGTTCTAATTATGCCTGGCAGTTCTTTCTGTATGGCTAAGTAGTCTTCGCAGCCCTTAAGAAAGGAATATCCCCTAGAGTCTAAAATATTAATTAAATTTTGAGTAAAACTGTTTTCTATTTCCTTTTTCGCGGGTGACTTTCCAGAGATAGTTTAAGCAAGCATTTGGTAATCTGCTCGTCTCCATTTTTAAGATCCTGACCCAAAACTTTAATGTGAGTTTTACAGCATTAAGTTCAGTTGATATTCTTCCACATTCTCTTCTGAGGATATATCCTGGTGTGAAGTTTGGTAAGTCTAGGAGACGACGAAGAAATGCATCTTGGATATTATTGACCGTCTTCAGCTGGTTAATTGCCCACATTGGTGCCGCATATAGTAACGTAGGAAGAACAATGGTGTCAAGAAGTTTCATCACCGAGGTAAAGGACTTTATTCGCGCCTTTGTAAGGATTCTCCAAAGTGCATTAATTGCATTCAGTGCTTTGTTTCTAAAGTATTGGGAAGCATATTGGGTCGAAATTTTTGTAGTCAGAGGGTAACCCAGATATGTATACTTAGTAACTATTGTCAGGGGTTGCTGACCCCAAAACCATGTCTCGGAACGAGCTGTCCTTCCACCGTTTCTAAACACCATTATTTTAGATTTATTTTGGTTTAATGTTAGGCAGTTCTCTTCCAAGTACTTTTTAAGTAAGTTAATCTTCAATTGCAAATTTATTTTCGATTCTCCTAGGATCACTATGTCGTCTACATACAGTAAAAGGTGTATAGTTCCATAATTCTCAAGATTTATGCCTGGCAATTCTGATTCATCGAACAGGGGTACCAGATCGTTTAGGAAGAGAATGAATAAATAAGGTGACAACGGCTCCTCCTGCAATACTCCCGCCTGTATTTTGATAGCCTCCATGAAGGAACCCCGCCATCTGACTGTTGCCGTCATTTGGGTATAATAGTTCTTAATTAGTTAAATAAATCGACAGCTCAGACCATTTAATGCCAATTTTTTCCAAAGTAGATGGTGCGGCACAGTATCAAAGGCCTTCCTTAGGTCAATGAAGAAGGCATATAACTTTCCCCTTCTACAGCTAAGGGTCATTTGAATTAATGATACAAGCGTGAAAATGTGGTCCTGACAAGAGTAGCCTTTTCTAAAACCAGCCTGATTTTCTGCCAAGATTGACTTTCTCTCCATCCAATCATTCAATCTTGTCTACAAGATAGATGTAAATAATTTCGATAGGTTATAAATCAGGGATATTCCTCTGTGGTTTGACGGGTTGTCCGGATCTCCATTTTTAAATATTTGGTGGATTATCGTTTTTGTCCATTGTTGAGGAACTTGGGATGTCCCTAAGATTTTATTAAATAAGTTCCTGAGATAAATTGTATGTTCTTCTAATAAATATTCAATCGCTTCGTTGGGAATTTCATAAAGTCCTGTAGCCTTATTTTTACCCAATTTGGAAATTTCCGTGGTGACCTCAGTTAGAGATATTTCACAATCTAATTCGGGGTCAATGTCCAATATCTCAAGTGGTAGCTGTACAACTTTTGTTGGATTTAAACAAAGTAACTCCCGATAGGAGACCTGCCAGTCTGCAATAGAAATTTCACCTTGTAGGTTATTCCTATATTTAAGTGAATTAATAGTCTTCCAAAATTGGGAATAATCTTTTACATTACTGAGGACAACTTGAATTTTGTCAGTATATTCCCTTTTTTTGAGATTTAGAATAGCTGAATATTTCTTCTTACTCATCAAGTATGCAATTTTATCGGCCGAGATATTATGTTTTACGTATAATTTAAGGTTTTGTTTCATTTCCTTTTTAGCCAAATAACAGTCTTTGTCAAACCATGGCTTAGATTTTATATTTTTTGTTTTTGCCTCCATCCGCGTCCCCGAGCGTAACATTGCTGTTTGAATTAAACCAGTAAAATCATCAGCCTGGATATCAATTGTGGAGTCAGCTGGATGTTCGGGAGTTAGTTCCTTTAAAGTTTCTATATATGTTGGGATTTTATCTACTGACCAGGAAAATTTAATCTTAGCACTAGGCTCCATGTAACAATTTTCAGTTTTATTATTTGGGCCGATAAACTTTAATATTATTGGTAAGTGATCCAAATATGGCATACAACCAATTTCAAAATCTGCTATGTGTTCAAGTACCGCAGGTGAGACAATCACCAGATCTATCACAGAAGATCCTCTTCCGGAGATGAATGTAAATTTACCACTTTCATCATTAATGGATCTACCATTTATTATGGTTAAATAATTTTTGTAAAGAAAGTCAATAAGTATTTCCGCTTTGGCAGATTTTGTTAGATCACAGGAATTTCGGGTAGTTGAAATAAGGTTTGAAGTATCTATCAAATTATGATAACCCCCCACAGATTGCCAATATGGACATTCAGGTCGCCGACCAGTATTATTTCAAGCCCGTTATATATCTTATTTTCCATCAAATGAAATAGTCGTCCAAGGTTTGTAGCATGTGTATCATTTGGGGGTAGATATACGAATATTACACAGATCGCTGGTGAGTCATTGTCTAAATTTGGATTGAATGTGACTGCAATCCAAGAGGTTTCAATTTCAACATTGTCAATTTGGGGCTGTAGTTTTTTTTTTATGCCAAGAATTATACCTCCAGAGCTTCTCCCTTTATCTGTTGACTTTACAGAAGGTGATTGATACATTCCGAAGTTCGCCAGGTTCAAGTCGATATTGAAGTGGCACCAAGTTTCTGTAAGCGCGAACATCTCAAATTGTTTCAAATATTCAAACAGTGGGAAGAGAGAATTTATCCTAAAAAAGCCATTTATATTCAATACATGAATCGTTCGTTTTTAGCTATGTCAACCATTGGTTTTATTTTTTCGATCTTAATTTTATTATGTTTCAGATTTGTGCCCTTAAGTTGACTTTCTTTAATGGTATGAGTCTTGCTATGTGAAATATGAGGAGTTCCTGTGAGTTGAGTTTTGTTTCTAGATTGTGCATCTTCATTTGTATGTATTTTATTACCAGAATATTTACATCTATTTACGGAGATCCGCGGGTGTGCCTCTAGCTATATTGGTTCTCCTTTGGCATTCACCACCTGTCCCTCCACTACCATGTAGTTGATGCCGTTTAGGAGAAGTTTATTATCCCTCAACTTCGATCTTATACCTTTCTTTTTTTTTTTCTTATATATATATATATATTAAAAATGGCATATCCTGACCAGGAGCACATGTGCTTTACAGAAGGCAGAGCGCCATCTGGTGGAACAGAAATCAATTAAACATTGATTTAGTCTGTTCCCTGATATTTGGCCAACCCAATTTCTTGATAAATCAAGAAAAGCCATCCACGAACGCGTTTGGCGCTCGTCAGCGTGGAGTAGACATATATATATATATATATATGTCATAATTTGTATATAATTGTATGCTCCCCGACCCACTATGCATGTACAAATGTATGATTTTCAAAGACTTAATAAAGAACAAGGTAACTGGAGGAAAGCAAGTAGCAATAAGACATAGGAAGTAGGCCTAAAGCTGGCACGACTATTCTTGGCACCCCTGTGTCAATATTGCAGGGGCAGAGACCGGACGTATCTAGTGACCGCAGAAGTTATAAATGCTAAGCTAACACCCAATATTTCCGGCAAAGACAGGACGTATCTAATATCCGCCGAAGTTATAAGCGTCAAGCTACCCAACACTTCCTAACGAAATCGGATATATCTTCCAGCAAAAGCAACACCAAAGGAAACCGCCGGCCAATCAGAAGACAGCACCTAAATAGGTCGACCAATAGGAAAAGATCATGTGATCATCTCTCGACCAATCAGAAAGAAACTGAGTCTTGGTGTTAAATCGAAAAGCAAGAATTGTCAGTTGCTCCTTCGCTTCCAACAAGGTAACATCTACTCTCGAGACCTCTCTCGCCGCTCATTTCATCTAAATCCAATCATCGCCATGTGATCAGATAATTAACAATCCAAATCATTCCGCTCTTCTCAAGCTTTCTTTCCTCCAATCCAGTTGCCTTTCATTTTCAAACCCCATCACGTGTCCTGATTATTCCTAACTGTATGCTGCAACTTCCACTCAAACGACTGCGCTTCAATCAAATCTCACCATTCGCATCCAACAACAAGAAATTCCGCAACGATATTGTCACATATATGTGAAATATAATAGAAAAAAAATTAAAAGGTCAGGTGTTGATATTAAAAATAAAGAAAGCATATCCTGACCATGAGCACATGTGTTTTTTAGGTGGCAGAGCACCATCTAGTGGAACAGAAATCAACTAAACATTGATTTAGCCTGTTTCCTGATATTTGGCCAACCCATTTTCTTGATAAATCAAGAAAAGCCGTCCACAAACGCATTTCAGGCTTTTGGCCCTCGTCTGCATGGAGCAGGCTGAGCAGGGATTGTTATGTGAATAAAAGGAAGAAATATCAGGCATTAATCAAATTTTAAAAATCTATGAAGATATATGCCTAGCCCTTCAGAAGACCAAAGATTCTGCCGGATTTTGGAAGGCAGTATCTCTGTTTAGAAAACGGAGCAGCATAACGGGCAAAATATCGATTGCAGAATGGAAAACTTTTTATGCTAAACTTCTCTCTACAACCTCAAATCCAGAGATAAATATATCACTTTATATTAGATATTCTGATCCTTTACTAGACGGTGAAATCATTGTGGCGGAAATAGAGACAGAAATCTTGAAATTTAAAAACGGTAAAGCTCCTGGACATTCCCAATGAGGCGATCAAGGCCCTCCATAAAGATCAACTAAAAAGGCTAGTATGCATATTCAACCAAATTTTAGTAAACAGTTCTTTTCCATCGTTATGGTCCAAATCAATTATTCACCCTATCTTTAAAAACAGAGATATTGAAAACCCCTCAAATTACCGCGGCATTGCACTTGTTAGCAACCTCTCCAAGCTTTTTTCATCAATTCTTAAAAACAGAATGATTAAATGGATAGAAGACAAGGGAATAATATTTGAAAACCAGGCTGGGTTTAGAAGGGGACACTCTTGTTTGAACCACATATTTACTTTGACTTCTTTGATACAACCTTGATACTACAAGAAAGAAACTTTTTGCTTACTTTGTTGACCTGAGGAAAGCGTTTGATACAGTCGCACATTCACTCTTATGGGGAAAATTGACCAAATTGGGCATAAGTAGCCGTTTTATTACTGTGATACGGAGTTTTTATGAAAAAATGGAAGCGGTTGTGAGATGGGAAGGCTCTTTTGCAGAACCAATTAGGATTCGATCTGGAGTGCTGTAGGGAGAGCCGTTGTCTCCTTATCTTTTTATCTTATTTATTAACGATCTAATCAGCATGTATAACGGCTCTGATTTACCAGGTATTTGCCTTCCGGGTTTTGGAGAGGTCCACTTGCTTTTGTATGCTGATGACATCGTTCTCTTGGGGGAGTCTAAAATAAATCTGCAAACCAATATTAATATACTAAAGAAATACCTCGAAACTAACTATTTAATTCTTAATGAAAATAAGTCTAAAATAATGGTTTTTTGCAATAGAGGTAGACTCGCAATATCTGACAAATGGTTCTGGGGCGAAAGACCACTGGCTATTTAATCAAAGTAAAAATATCTTGGCTATCCTTTGTCAACAACGACTTCATATACACAAGTTGCCAAGCATTTCCAGGGCAAGGCACTGTCTGCAATAAGTGCGGTGTGGACAGTCATGACTAAGACTAAAGTTAACTGCCTTCAGGCACCTATAAGGCTATTGGACTCAATGGTTGTAGCGGTACTCTTATACGCAGCTCCGATCTGGGCTTGTGATCAAAAGGAGTTACTGGACAAGACTCAGGATGTTTTCCTGCGTTGGCTTTTAAACCTGCCCAGTTATACCCCAGGATATATCCTTCGAATGGAGTGTGGACGAACTTCTCTTGCAGTCACCTCCATAAAACTTACAATGAAATACTGGATCAGAATCCTCAATATGGAAGCTAACCAATTACCATTTATATGCTTAACTGAACTAATGAATTTGTCCCGAAATTCAAATATCCACATAGGTCTTGTTAAAACCATTAATGACATTCTGAATTACACTGGTTTTTCTTATCTGATTAATTGCACCGATAAGGACTTTCTTCAACATGAACTGCCACTGATTACTATAACAGCAATATACCAATCCATACAAGGTAACTGGGCGAGAATCAATAATACAAAACTATATCCTCACTATAGAAACCTAAAGTAAACATCCCTTTCCTGAGGGATATCTGTTGGACAATCTTCCATTCATTGTTAAACGACACATTGCCCAACTGCAAGTACTTTACACATTCTTCCGGAATCATCACAAGAACATTTTCGGAGAAGCGGAACTGTTATGTAAGCTCTGTAAGCAGAAAATGAACTCCGAAATATCTCACTATTTTTTCCACTGTGCAAGTATTTCAGATGAAAGAAAAACATTTATTTCGAAACAGGATAATAGATTCCCGGACACAGTTGAGGATATCTTAACAAACTACATAACAGATAGAAAATTTTCACTGGATCTATGTGGGTTTTACAAGGCAGTGAATAAAAAGGCATCATTACTGTTACTTTGAATTGAGTGAATATGTGTATATGTGTAAATATATATATATATATTAAAAATAAAGAAGGCATCTCCTGAACACGAGCACATGTGCTTTTTAGATGGCAGAGCGCCATCTAGTGGAGCAAAAATAAACTAAATGTTTATTTGGCTTGCTCCGTGATATTTGGCCAACCCAATTTCTTGATAAATCAAGAAAAGCCATCCACGAACATGTTTCGCGCTGTTGGCGCTTGTCAGCGTGGAGTAGGCTGTAACCACTGCGATTCAAGAAATGTCGGGAAGCCATCGGGTCCAAAAAATCTTTTTGGTCGCAGTGGTTACAGCCTACTCCACGCTGACGAGCGTCAACAGCGCGAAACACGTTCGTGGATGGCTTTTCTTGATTTATCAAGAAATTGGGTTGGCCAAATATCACGGAGCAAGCTAAATAAACGTTTAGTTTATTCTTGCTCCACTAGATGGCGCTCTGCCATCTAAAAAGCACATGTGCTCATGGTCAGGAGATGCCTTCTTTATTTTTAATATCAATACCTGACCCACTTATCTTTTATTTTTTTCTATTGTTTTCTCATATATATACACTGGTGTCCAAAAAATAAGAAACTTAACCAATATTGAAATTTCTCAAAAGATAATTTATTAACAAATATAAAATTTAGTATACAAATAGTTTAAACTATGGAGAATTTGACTAGCTATATGAAAATAAAAAAATATTTGAAATTATGAAATATGCAAATTATTACCAACATACCCAAAGCTAAGGTTCCAGATCTTAAAGAAATAAGATATCAATAGGGAGTATGATCACCTCTAACAGCTATCAAGGTCTCACAGCGAGCCGTCATACTTTTTACCAGGCTTTGGAGGAGGTCCAGGGGTAGTAAACCCCACTCCTCCAATAGAGCAGTTCTTAGCTCAACGAGGGTTCTGGGAGAGGGGTGACGAGCTCCAATACGCCTCCCTAGAGAATCCCACACATGCTCTATTGGATTCAGGTCCGGAGATCTGGCTGGCCAATCCATCCTTCGAATATTCTCACTCTGGAGATATTCATTGACTAGCCTAGCCCTATGCGGACGAGCATTATCGTCCATAAAAATTAAATTGTGACCAATTTGATCTCTAAAAGGTCGTAGATAGGGCTCAAGGATCTCGTCCCTGTACCTTTGGGCAGTTAAAGTGCCCCCAGAAAAAATGTGGAGGGGTGTGCGTCTGCTGGAACTGATGCCAGCCCAGACTAAGAGACTGCCCCCTCTAAAACTGTCTATTTCCCTGATGTTACTGGGATGATAGCGGGTTCCAGGCTCCCTCCAGATGAAAATTCGTCGAGAATCTGTGTTTAAACTAAATCTTGACTCGTCACTGAAGAGAACATTGGCCCACTGATCATGAGTCCAGGCGTGATGTTCCAAGCACCAATTCAAGCTGGCTCTCCTGTGAGCAGAGGTTAAAGGGATACAGACCATTGGTCGTCTTGCATAAAGAGCACCTTCGTGAAGCCTTCGGTAAACAGTTTGTCTTGAAATTCTAGTTCCAGTAGCAGTTGAGAGTTCATTAGAGAGTTGAATAGCTGTCATCTCCCTATGGCGCTTGGCAGTTACGACCAGATAACGGTCTTCAGAGGTAGCTGTTTTTCTTTTTCTACCAGAACCTTCTTTTCTTTTGATGGGTCCTGTCTCAATAAACTGTTTCCATATTTTTCTGACCACAGATTTATTCACATTTAGCCATTTTGCTACTTCAACTTGTGATTGCCCTGCCTCCATTCTTCAAACAGCTCTACATTTTGAATCAACTGCTAAAATTTTTCGTAAACTCATAATTAACTAAGGATTAAATAAAATTATAATTGGACAATTCTTAGATGGGGTAAACGACACGCCAAATAGCACACTTATAAAGACAAGCAAAAATTTGCATATTTTCAATTTTACCGGATCGAATGGTTGCGATAAATAAATTCTACGACTTAAAATACCTAATTAAATTACTTTTTAGCTTTTAGCGTTGTATATTTTAAAAACATATCATTAAAAAACAAAAGTTTCTTATTTTTTGGACACCAGTGTATATATATATATATTTTTGTTCACTTCTTTATCTCTTTCTTACTTTGCTTCTTGGATCCTGCAGTCGAGTCTTTTGTAAGACTTTGGGTCTTAATGGGGGGTTTTGTTGTTATGTTGTATATATGTGTGTGTATGTATATATCATACTTACATAATCTTTCTTTTTCTTCTTCTGTATATTCCCCACTTTCACAGGCCTATCTCTCTTGTAATCTCAGGGAGAATCCTCTATAAGACCAGTGTGTCTTAATAAAGGCTTTTGTGTGTGTGTGATAAATCAAGAAAAGCCATCAATGAAAACGTTTTAGGGCTTTTGGCACTCGTCAGCATGGAGCTGAATGTACCACTGCGACCAAAAATCTTTTGGTCCCCAAGAAATGGGTATTTAAGGCCAAAATTGCGTAAATACGCTTAACATGTGAAAAAATAATAAGCATATGTGCTTGTGGTCCGGATGTGCCTTCTATATAACATCTGACCTTTCATTTTTTTCTATTATACTTTCACATGGTAAGTGTATTCACCCAAGTTTGGCCTTCAATACCCCTTTCTTGGTTTCTCAAGAAGCCTCTGGGACTAAAAGATTTTTGTTCGCAGTGGTACAGCCTGCTCCATGCCGACGAGGGCCAAAAGCCTGAAATGCGTTTGTGGATGACTTTTCTTGATTTATCAAGAAAATGGGTTGGCCAAATATCAGGGAACAGACTAAATCAACATTTAGTTGATTTCTGTTCCACTAGATGGCGCTCTGCCATCTAAAAAAGCACATGTGCTCGTGGTCACGATATGACTTCTTTATTTTTAATATATATATATAAGCAAGATGTCATGATCTCGAAAGTCCACTAAAAGGGAGAAATATATTTTTCCCAACTAGACAGTCAATCGGGATCTACCACTCGGTTTTTGCAGTAGATAGCCAAGCAGTTTCTCCTTTGTTAAAGAAGACACGAACACATGATGGATTCAGGAAACAAGAAAAAAAAATGTTCCAATGGCCCTCAATTTTTGCAAAAGTCCAACCCCACCAGTTGTGTGCAAGTAACCAAATGGGGCTCTGGCACATTTGTAAGTGCAAAGTCGAACTGCTTTTCACATGTATAGACATATGGTGCACTTACAGTAAAAGCAGTTGCCAACTTCTACCCACCACGATTATCTTGGCCTGCACCACGTGTCCTAGGGATAAGCAAAAAAAAAAAAAGGAAACAAGAAACTCCCAAACAAAAACGATGAAACTATGTTGGTTCCTATACCATGGGTGACTTGTGGTGTGCACAAGGCTTGATGGAAAGTTGGTTAAAAGTCTTGAAGTAGATGGGAGATTCCCTTGCATGAAGTTGGGACTGGACTGCCCATCTTCTGTTCATATGTCTCTAAAACTCCAACTGCTCCTGTCTGCTGTCAAAACCTGACTGATGTCTGTGCTGCCCCTGTAACATCTGGCCTGGACCTGAGGGCCACCTGATTTGGGGGACCAATCAGATTGTAATACGTCACAGCAAAATGGCTAACATGTTTGGATGGGGAAAAACATTTAATTATAGCTGTGCACCATTTTTATCATCCTGGTTATTTAACCGACTTACTTCTAGTCTTTGTCAGAGCGCTTAATTTTATTTTACCTCTTTTGTTCATCCACTTTTTACAGATTGAAAAGGCTAGGTTATTTACAATATATTGGAGGTATGGAAGGGTTTTAAATAAGATAGATAAACATTTAAATTAATTACAAATAGGAAAAGTGGTTGAGATGGAATGTTTTGAAGGTTAGGGCTAGGTGATACATAAGTTAACGTTTATAAATTGTGACATATATATATCCATATCTACTTCTATCTATACATAATTACTTCCTAAATAAATAACGTAGTAGCAGGCCATGGTGGGGTGTAACAGCTTGTACTGTAAGTACACCACATGTCTACATGTAGAATGCAGTTCAACTTTACACTCATTGATAGGGTTCAAATTGTGTAAGTCAAGGGCCATTGAAGTACTTTTATTTTTCTTATTCAGTCCAACTTCTTTGTGTTTATTCAATTCCCCAAAGGATCACATTTTTCGGTTGAATTGAAGTCAGTGTTGAATATTAGTTTTTTTTTTTTTTTTTAATTAAAGAGGTTATACACTTGATAAAACTGCTAAATATATCCAGACTATGATGCCATTGAGAGATGACTCTCTATATGTCTTAAACTCGACACCTGACCTGATCCAATCACTGCTGCAGGAATTCCTTCTGGCCCAACGGGACCCTGGCTCCACCTTCCAAGGAAAGAGATCTCAATACCCAGATGAGGACCAGGGTGGCAGCCAAGATGTTGATGCTGTGTTCCATCCCCGGTAAATCCCTCTTCAAGTATATTGTATAAAATATTTTGTGTGCGCGGCCCGCCAAGTTGTATTGTCTTAGGTATAGCGCAGCTAATGCAGTTGTCCCTTCTTTGTGTTGTAGTGCAAAGAAAATATTCACCTGTTCAAATTATTATGTAAGAGCAAAAAGACTTCTATTTTTCTTTTATTTCACAAAAATATTAATTTATTAAAAGGTTACTGAAAAAATAAATGTTAGAAAAGATATCCCTATAAATTTGAGCCTCATCATGGCTTATATCCTAGATTACACTCAACTGATAAATATAAATACATACATATAAAGTATGCAAAACTTTTTCTAATAAAAAAAATCACTCTTTACAACAATTAAATTCACATACATTCAATTCACAACAAAACAAATTAACCTTTCATAATATACATATTTTCCTTTATAACAGTAAACAAGATGATCACATACAACACAGCTCACGCAGTTGTCACATCTTTGGTATAGTATGGCTTGCGCAGTTGTCTCTTCTATGGCATAGTTTGGATCGCGCAGTTGTCTCTTCTTTGGAATAGCATGGCTCGCGCAGTTGTCTTTTCTTTGGTATAGTGTGTCTCTACGCATTTGCTTCATCTTTGGTATAGCATGGCTTGCGCAGTTGTCTCTTCTATGGCATAGTATGGATCACGCAGTTGTCTCTTCTTTGGAATAGCATGGCTCGTGCAGTTGTCTCTTCTATGGAATAGTATGGCTCTCGCAGTTGTCTCTTCTATGGCATAGAATGGCTTGCGCAGCTGTCTGGTCTTTGGTATAGTGTGGCTTTGCGCAGTTGCCTCATCTTTGGTATAGCATGGCTTGCACAGTTATTTCTTCTATGGTATAGTGTGGCTTGCGCAGTTATTTTGTCTTTGGTATAGCATGACTTGCGCAGATATCTCATGTATGTATGGCTCATGCAGATTATTTTTACCTCATGTGGGTGTGGCTCAAACAGATTGTTTCTAATTATCCCACACAACCTGCACAGATTGGCCCTTAATAGGGTTGGCAGAAGAGTGGTATAAACTGGATTGTATTTTGCCTCTTGGGTTTGGTGTGGAGCATTCCCATAGTTGATGTTTGCACTAAGGTCACTTTCAATAATAGTGTTGCCTGTAAGAAATTTACTTTGGACACCTAATGAGAGAAAATGTTTTATAAAATAGGTAGAATGATTTGACCTATAGACATTTTGGTAAGGAAAATAAATCTGTAGAGATCCACTCAAGACCTTTGCCTTTTTTAAAAATAAAGAGCAGTAGCACTCAATATAGTAATGCACACGCTAGCGATGTATATTCCTTCCATTATCCACCTACAATATGAGAGATATTTAACTAGGGGTTTATGTGTGCAGATGAACTGAAGCATTTGACAGGGAGCAGTACCACCCGGCGCGGAGTGTTATGTGTCTTTGAGATGTTCCAGCACCCGGTTTTGAACCGGCGGCTGGTGTACGTGCTCCTAGAGGGCGTTCTGGAGACCCTCTTCCCCTCTAATCACTTTGCGGAACTCTTCAGGCGACTTCACCAGCGCCATCTGCCACCTGTGTTAGACTTCGAGCAACTGCGATGATGATTCCATTCCAATCTCTCACTCATTCTTTGTTAATATTGTTCTCTCTGTTTTTTTGTTTTTTTTTTTAATTTGAAAAATTCAAAAATTACTTTTTTTTTTATTTGTTAAAAAGGTACATTCTATTATATCTCTCTGCTTACAATTTCTTGTTCATTTTTTTCTAAATGGTGAATATCTTTTTTTTTTAATATTTGACCAAGTTAATTTTTTGTTTGAAATTTTTTTTTATTTGAAAAATGCAAAAAAAAATCTCTTTTTTTTTTTTTCAAATTTTAGTACGCAATCAATTTTTCTCTCATTTTCTAATTTTTCAATAATTAAAAAAAAAAATTTTTTTTAATTCGCTTCTCTATGAAAAACTTTTATTGAGTTTTGACTATGTTTCAATGTTGTTATTATTAGTTAGTTTTTTTAAATTATTGTTTAAATTTTTTTTCCTCTCTCACTCTCGCCCAAAGAAAGTCAAACCTTTATACTCTATGCAAATTTAATGTCTCTATTTATTATTCTTATTTACTTTTATTTACCTCTCACTTATATCTATTTCTCTCTTTAATTTATATATTTTTCTATTTATATAATTATTTATTTATATGTATATTTTTAGGTCGATTTAATTTATAAATAAATTTTTTTGTTGTAAATAAAGTTTTTTTTTCAATGAAAGTAATAAAAAGAAGTGTGGAAAGAAGATATAATAGTACATATATATAAACCGCAATTTTATTTATTGTAATATAAGATGATAAATTATATAACAGAGAATTTTTTTATATTAAAAATAAAATGAAAAAAGGTGCCTTTATCGAAAAGAAAAATGAAAGTATAACTTTTTTAAAATTTTAAAGTTAAAAAAAAAGTTTTTTTTTTTCCGTTTCAATTTAGTGAATCTCTCATATTATTGTTTTTACTGTCAAGTTATTCTTTATCAAGACCAACTTGCTGGTTCACTATTTGGGACTGGCTGCTGAGAAGATAAAAAATATAGTCACATTTATCCAAAGTTTTATGTTTATTTTATGGAAATTTTGTAGGTTTGAAAGTACAGTGGAATCTTGTTATAACAGCATCTTGGTGTTATACCTTCCTAATTGATTCTAAGGTTGCAGATTTTAATTGTTTCAACCATGGGTATATTATCATAATTCTAAACTCACTGTTTGGAATCCCAATTGTTTTAACCATAGTTATAGCATCATAATTATAAGGTCTCAGTTTGGAATCCCAATTGTTTTAACCATAGTTATAGCATCTTAATTATAAGGTCTCAGTTTGCAATCCCAATTGTTTTAACAATGGTTTTAGCATTATAATTCTAAGCCCTCAGTCTGGAATCCCAATTGTTTCAACCATGGTTATAGCATTTTAATTCTAAGGTTGCAGTTTGGAATACCAATTGTTTCAACTATGGTTATAGCATCATAATTCTAAATTCGCAGTTTGGAATCCCAATTGTTTTAACCATAGTTATAGCATCTTAATTATAAGGTCTCAGTTTGCAATCCCAATTGTTTTAACAATGGTTATAGCATTATAATTCTAAGCCCTCAGTCTGGAATCCCAATTGTTTCAACCATGGTTATAGCATTTTAATTCTAAGGTTGCAGTTTGGAATACCAATTGTTTCAACTATGGTTATAGCATCATAATTCTAAATTCGCAGTTTGGAATCCCAATTGTTTTAACCATAGTTATAGCATCATAATACTAAGGTCTCAGTTTGCAATTCCAATTGTTTTAACAATGGTTATAGCATTATAATTCTAAGGTCTCAGTTTGGAATCCCAATTGTTTTACCCATGGTTAGAGCATCATAATTCTAAGGTTGCAGTTTGGAATACCAATTTTTTCAACCATGGTTATAGCATCATAATTCTAAAGTTGCAGTTTGGAAACCCAATTGTTTTAACAATGGTTATTGCATTATAATTCTAAGGCCTCAGTTTGGAATCCCAATTATTTTAACCTGTTGGGAATAAAGAAAGTAGAGAGAAAAAAAAATTAGAAAATAAAAAATAAACAAATAAATAATTTAAATAAATAAATTTTGTGTTTAACTATTGTTCCTACTGTATGTAGCGATAGGCAGGTGATATTCCGGAGGTAGTGAACGACAAGATTTGATGAATTTGACATATGAGGCTTTATTCTACAATGATGTATAAAATAAACTAATTTAAATCGGAGAAATTATCCTTAACTATTATGCCAATCTATCTTTTTGCCAACTTTAGCCTGGTTTCGCTTTCTTCAATTTCTACAATGGGCTTCTTATATACTTTTTCTTATAAAATTCTTTAGCCTTTTCCTATTTTCTTTTCACATGATTCACTTTCTATTCACCTGACTTTTTCTCAACTTCCGCCTTTTCACTTTCTTCAACAGACTTTTTCCACAGGCCCTTTATCACTTATTTTTTCCTTCAGTATCCACAGCAGGCTTCTTATAGACTTCCTTACCCTTTTGTTCTTTTCATCTGAGCTCGAGTTTTCTATCTCCTAGGCTCTGGCACTGCTATCTTCTTATACTACTAATCCTCTACTAATCCCCGCACCGGCCATCCCGCCGTGCCTTTTATACTATACTTTGCTTTCACAAAGTCTCACCCGATTGGTTCTCTTTGTCACATGATCTGTGGATGATCTAATACAAATGATACTATGCAAATGAATTAGTTTTAACATAACCATAGTTATAGCATCTTAATTCTAAGGTCTCAGTTTGGAATACCAATTGTTTTATCAATGGTTATAGCATCATAATTATAAGGTCTCAGTTTGGAATCCCAATTGTTTCAACCATGGTTATATCATATTAATTCTAAGGCCTCATTTTGCAATCCCAATTGTTTTAACAATGGTTATAGCATTATAATTCTAAGGCCTCAGTTTGGAATCCCAATTGTTTCTACCATGGTTATAGCATCTTAATTCTAAGGTTGCAGTTTGGAATAACAATTGTTTCAACCATGGTTATAGCATCATAATTCTAAAGTTACAGTTTGGAATCCCAATTGTCTTAACAATGGTTATAGCATCATGATTCTAAGGTCACAGTTTGGAATCCTAATTGCCTTAACAATGGTTATAGCATCATAATTCTAAGGTCTCAGTTTGGAATCCCAATTGTTTCAACCAAGGTTATAGCATCATAATTCCAAGGTCCCAACTTTTAGGTCAAAGTAATTTTAACTGTGATTAATAAATTAAAAATGCATGTCCCAAGTAAAGTTGTTATAGTAAGATTTGATTGTATTTTACATAAATGCCTATTTTTGATTTTTTTTTTTTCTTTTAAATATGTAAAACAACGTGTATTTAAATAACTTGCAGCAAGTTTTTTTTTAAATATCTTTTACTGGAAGCTTTTGGATCTTTCCCTTTCTCCACCTGTAGTTATGATCACACATCACAAAATACACATTTGTAGCTTCCATTCATCGTAACTATGAATTGAGAAAAGGCAAGATCCAAAATCTCCAAAAATATATTTGAAAAAACCTTGCATTAAGTTTTTAATATATTAATCAAAATAATATATCCTACACACACAGCCACCAAACTCCATATTTGATTCACCTGTTGTGTCGTCATCCTGTCTCCAGCACAATTCTCAATACATAGCATGATTTAATATGAAGCATTAACACACTATCTATATATAAGAAATTAAATCATTACACGCGAATGTTTCTTTTATACACAAAATAAATTTCTACTGTCCTTACCTCGTTCAAAAAATATTGGAAGGGTTTGGCTCATAAGTCGTGAACCCTCCCAGCGGTTTCGCCTATAATGCATAATAAATATAGCATCATGGTATGAATATTGTGACAGTAGTAAATACTTTTTGGGACTATAGTGATAATTGGGACTAATTTTCTTTTGCTTGTTCATTTGCTTGCGAGTCTCAAATAATGAGAATCAACTTGTATAGAAATAATATATCTCTGTTTCTCTCTACCCACTTATAAAATTTGCCATTGGCCTGATACCTTACTAGTTAGGCTGGAGAAATCGCAATGAAAGCTCTCTTTTTACTCTCCACTTTCAAATAAATGATAATTTTAAATTTTGGAAAGTCTTTGAAACTTCAATTTAAAAGAAACATACTAGAATGTGTATTTTGATTACTAGATATCAAGTTTTCAAGATATGGCACTTTTTGTTCTATAACTTATCCCAAGCTGCCGTGAACTATGCTAGGTAAAGGCTTGCTTAGAGAAGTCTTACACTACAATATTTATTTAAATAGGTTTTCTGCAACTAATTCTTATTAACTCTCTCTCTCTTCAAAAATTCTGATAACCCTTTAATTTTGTTTTTCGCGTATTTTTAATATCTGATAATTTTTTCCCCTTTTTATCTCGCTTCTCCCAAATATTTTATTTAAAATTATTAATTTTTATATAAATGTACATGTTATTAAAAATGATCTTTCTCACCCCCCCTTTATCTTTTATATCATAAATTTTGCCACTGCTATATCTTTTTCTCATTATGAATGCTTATATGTCAATTCTCTTTAATTGAAATTACTTGCTGGAAAAACATTAACAAAAGTACCAATTAACTGTAGTACCAATTAACCAAACCTTCAAGTACAAATTTGAAAGTGAAAAAGAGTATGTTAATCTAAAGAGTACCCATTCTATGAACGGATCTAGACAGTCCCAAGTCTTATTAAAGTGTAAATTTATTAATAATAATTAGCATAACCATTACTATCACAGAAAAATCTCTCTCTAAAAGACAGCCACCTATTTTCAGAACAGGTGAGAGAGGTGCCCTCCTACCAGTTAATTAGAAAAAAATATTATTTAAGCTATGAAACTGGTTTTTGTAGAGAGGTATCTACTTGTGTCCATTCATGGAGGTTCTCTCAGCAATTCTCAACCCGCAACCCCAAAATACATTATTGACTATTGACTCATCCATTGATGAGCTCTACTCATCCCAAGCAGACACCATCAAAAGTCTCAAGCTCTACAAGCTTGATACCCTAATATGATTGAGTGGAGATAAGAAAGAAGAGAAGATGGAGGTTCTACTATATTCAAAAGCTTTAAATATAAATTAATCAACAGATAAAATGTTTTGTTTTTTTTTCTTAGAGAGATGATAGCAAAGTTGACTCTTCTTCTCAATATTTTCTGCCTTACAGTCCAAACTGGCTGAATAGACTATAAGGAAAATCCTGAGTCATATGATAATGTATCATATAAGAAAACTGACAGCATTTGACTTTTATTCAAATAGATTCATATTTGTTAATTGGTACTATCAATAATTGGAATTTTATTTATTTCACACCATGAATTGTGAGATTTTGTTTTATAATACACATTTATTAATTAAGACTATTGATGTTCCCAGTGAGGTTTCAGATTGGTGAGAATTGGCACATAGTGTAGATTTAAATTGTTTAAAAGACATTCTGATATTACTCAACTCCTACCTAACTTTTTAACATATTATTATTATTATTATTACAAAAAAGTTATATATATATATATAGTATAACCTCCCTGTAAAGGACACTTAATTGCAGCGCCAAAGTGTCCTTTAGGGAGAGGTGTCCTCTTACCAGAGAGTTGCTAAATAGTAAAAATGGGAAATTTTGAAAATGAAAATTTTCCTTTGTAGAGAGGTTTCCTCTAGCGCTAGTGTCCTCTCATGGAGGTTCTACTGTGTATATATTTATTAATCTAAATATTTCAAAGAAGACAAAACTGCTCTATTTTTAAAATCTGATTATCAATTAAAATGGTGATTTTTCAACCTTCAATTTTTAAAATGTGTGAAAAGGCATTCTTATTGCAGTATTGTTTCCTAAATATATATTTATACAGTCAAACCCCCTTCTCCTGATGGTGATTCCCTCTTTAAAGAAACCTCTTTTTTTTAAAAACCTGCTTTTTAAAATTTAATTGACCTCCCAAAGGCAGCTCCTCCCAATTCTACAAAGGAAACCCTTTTTTTTCATATAAAAATGAAATTTTCAAAGAAATTGAACTCCCAAAAGTGGCTTTTTATATATTATTGTTTTTCATTTGTTTTACCCTATTGACTCTGCTAATTTGTTTTATCTTTCTGACTTTACACTTTTGAATGCTTTCAATTATTAATTTTTTACTTCCCCTCTAATATGTCTAATTTTTGGCCTTTGGGGAGATTTGACCTGTATTTATTGAGTTGATATTGTTTTACTTACTGATAGAATTGACAGCAACCCTTGCCATGTTTACTTCTATGAAAATGTCATTATTTTTACTACTTATTTGGTCTTCATAATACTTTAGAATACAGTAGAACCTCCCTAGAGAGACTGGCTTCCTGAGTGACCACTTTTGTAAAACAATAACTTATTACTTACTTTCAATGATCAGGATGAGGATTGCAGCTTTTGATAAGAACAAAGGAGTCTTATTTAACTCCTCAACTTTTTATTAAAAGAAATTAGAGAAGATTTTTTGCGAGCAAGCCCTGAATCAGCTTGAAGAGAAAATTTGCTCAATGATTCTGTAATTCTTTTTAATACCAGGTGATGAAAGACATAGCTGGAGGACTTCTATTATTCTTTTTAATAAAAATTTGTGACTTTACCATTTACCCTTTTGTTATTTCCTATTACCTTGTATTTCAGAGTTAATTCTAAGAAAGCAGAATGAATATAATAGTTTCTCTCTGGCACTGAGGGTTAACTGCAGGATTCTGTAACATTACCTCATTCTGTACCTAGAATGACCTCATTGTAGCCTGATCCCTTAGATGACAATATCTCCACTGATGACCTCCCCCTAAAGTTTCCTCATTGCAGTAAGGACAGTAGAGGAGGTTGTTTAATAATTAGGTGAAAATACATATTTAAGATGCTATCAATGCTGGTACTGAAATGTCGCCTTTGTTATTTGGACTTGCCACTATATGTGATTGCAATATACAGTTTCCATTTCCATGTATAAATGCCTCTTTAATGGCTTTTACAAAATTTGTAATGTAGTCTTTTTGCTCTATTACATGAAACCCATCATTTTTATATATTTTTCACACAACTTTCCATAAAATTATTCAACCTCCATTGAGAGGCTACCAGAAGAGACCAAAACTTCCATATTTTTAGGATTTGGTCTCTATTGGGAGGTTCTACTCTACTGTTCAATTTCTCTCTCCATAAAGGATGTGAAGCTGAAAGATTTACACCTATAAATATATTAATATTTTATTTATTTATTTACATAAGGTCCACCAGCTTTACATAAAGTCCAGTAAACTCTGTCTCAACCAGCAACTTGCTGTATGTGGCTAAAAAATGACTTGTAGTGTTACAGAAGAGTCAGTCTCCCATGAGAGACCCTAACATAAGAACATGGCTAAACCCAATCTCCTCTCTCATCTGAGTCTCTGTTTGAGTTGAAAGACTTGGTGACAGAGTCTCTAATAAGAGACCTCACCTCCAGGAGAGACCAGGTTTTGTTTCTCATGAGACTCCTGTATTATCCAAAGAGTATATTTGAACCCCAGATAGTTTGCCTGGAACCCCAAGGAACTGTTTAAGACAAATATTTCTTACTGTTTTTATTCAATTATATAAAGGGAGCACTATTTATAACAGAGCATAAATGTGATCACAATTTTTTCTCTCATTTGTTTCTTGTATCTATTTTTTAAAATGACAAAAGAATAGTTATGTTCACGGATATCTTTTTTTTTTTTTTATTGTAGATTAAAATAAAGTTTATATAATTTTTAAATATCTCATATTTTCTCCTATTATTAGTTAATATATTTAAACCTAACCATACCAAACTTTGTGAAACTAACCTAACCAAGTTGAACCTCATTTTAAACAAACCTAACTAATCCTTTAACTAGAAGTGTTTATTGTAGTTTCAAGACCTTCCATAAATTTATGGATTCAAAACAACTGATTTTAGTTATTGCATGAAGTGGTTGAGAGAAAATCTCTTTCTTAATCCAGTTTTGAGGTATTTAATCAGATAGGCTTTCTTTAATCTTGACTCTAATAACTTTAATCCAAAGGGAAAATTCATCAAAAATAGTCATCATTCCACAATATATATTCCTACCCCATTCCGTGAACATATCTAGACAAAGACCAATGTCTGTACATAAATACTTCTGTAGGTTCTCTTTCTCAAAAAATAACAAAAATATTGCAATACGACGGAATTTATAAAATTATAATTGTTGTGCTCATATTAGAATTGTTTGTTATACATTGTTTTTATGGATGTGTGTAACTGTGCAACAGATTTAGTTGACCTTCACTTGGATATATGTAAATAAAGGTCGCAATGATAGACACTGCCATCTATCAGAAGAGAATCTATATTATTACTATAAATGATTTGGTTTCACCTTAAAAAAAAACACCTCTGACATCATCAAAATACACACAAAACTGTGCCCTCTATTGACTGTCTCTATAAGAATAATAGTTAAAATGATGCCTAAATCTATGCCAATTATAGCAAATTATCAAACTTTCTAACCCAGGTGGGTGATTGCAAAGACAATCAATTGATATATGGCATATACTATTTGTATCTTTTAAATGTTTCAATAGGTAAAAAGGCCCAATTCAAATAAGTAATTTAGATGTAAATTTCTGTTGGAAATGCTCTTACTAAAATAGAACACATCTAAATTACTTATTTGGTCTTGTCATATGGGGTTCTAATCCCTAATCCAAGTCGTGTGTGTGTAGCTTATTATTTGAGTGAACAATCTTTCAAAAATTTTTTTTTCTGTCAACATTATCATCAATTTGGAGATCCTAGTTGAAAATCAAAGGAGACCAAATAAGTTAACATTCTGGTGTTGATATTGTCAAACTTATCACCATTATTTCATATGTATGAATCAAGATTGGCGTGACTCCTTAATTGGACTGCTTTAATCTATAGCCATAGTTTGGTGGTCAGTTTATGCCTTGGTTCAGTTGGTCTTTGAGATTTTTGTGGGAAATACTGTAGTCCCTTGTCTTCCATACATATGTCATAATACTTGATATTATTAATCTAGTCCAATAGTTCTCGACATTTTTTGGCAACAACACACTTGTTGAATCATTTTTGATGTCACACAAGAAGTGTGTGCTGAAAGGAGAGTTTCAGGCTATATCCCCTGTACCAGCTGTGTCTAGTTGCTAACATTTCTATGAAAAACTCATTGTTTCATTTTTTTTCTCTTGTTTAGTAATCTATATCACTTTTTCTGTTTAACAATTGTAAATTGACTCAATTATCCTTGTCAAGGATATATATCATGTTTGTATGTTGAAATAAATAAATACAAAATTGAAATTTTCCAGCAATATAAACTTGGATAAAATTGGCCTCTGGTCACAACAACATCGAACATAATTTAACTTCTGGATTTTGTGTCCATTCTGAAGAAAGAGGTGTCAATTTTTTAATATGATGACCAATTTCCTGCCTATAAAATATTCTTTAATAATTTGACCAAACAATTGGCCACTTTGTCAGCTAAACATTGGTTGGTATGAAGTTTACATGAATCCCCTGTGGACCTTGTGAAATGAAAGCACAGAAATGAAAGGACAGATGAGGACCATATACTGGAACCTTGGTGTCCAAGTGTTAATTTTCCAAAGAAAGTGTTGTGGCTTTGCCAATGAACAGTCTTTAGTTAAAATTGCAGGAAAGGTCAACAGAAGATGCATAGTTTCTGTATCTATTTTTATGGGAGAGGTGTCCCTTCTATCTAATAATTATTTGTATTCATGTCACCATTTACTAAATCTTTATTCTGATAGATGGTGATACCGATCTTTGTGGCACTTCCTCTCAAAAACATATATCCATTGTAATACTTTTTACACACATTTTCACGTTACTTTTGTCTCGCAAGTTTTGTGCATGCTGAACTATACTTATTACACTTCACCACTGAATGTGAAATTTAAGGTCTTGTATGGATATGTGTAATGTTAAAGAATTTTTTAAATTATATCTTTCTCCTCTGCTTATATATTCTTGATTGAATAAAATGTATATTTTTAATCTCTCTTCTATTTTTTAAAAGACACAATTTATCACATTATATATACCCTCTATTGAATACTTCCATATGTTCAACTACACTGCTGTACTTAGCAGAATTGTTAAACCTGGTGTTTGCAATGGTTCTCCAGTTCAGTTGAACCTATTTTACACATTGTGTGGGAACCATCATTATAAAGGATTCCTCTATAACAGCTTCTCCGAAGTCATATATTGTGATAAAACTGAGGGAAAACATGTGAGAATGACATGGCATATATATTTATAACTTAGGTTCTTTGGGCACAGAACACCAACTACCAGCCTGTCCAGTTCACTAGTTTAGACTACTTTTAATCATGTCTTCAGTTGATTACTGAGCAGAACCAGTTGACCAGGAAGTTCCATGCTGAGGTCCAGTCTGGCCATAGATGTAGGGTTGAGGTGGGTCAGTCCAAGAAGGATTACATCCTATGTCTCAGTTGACCAGGAAGTTCCATGCTTAAGTCCAGTCTGGCCATAGATGTAGGGTTGAGGTGGGTCAGTCCAAGCAGGATAACAACAACAAAGCCTTTATTTAGGGCCTCTCGCCCTATACAGGATTCGCCAGTTCACAAGGGATGGGGAGAACACTGTGTGGCCTTTTTCCGGGATATAATCTTGTGTAATCCAAATATCGCCACCGCTATATACCTATTCTTTGATATTTCATTAACTAGTGCCGGAAATGAAGGACAAAGTTGCCCCATTTTATCATTTAGTTTTCGTCTTTCCTCAGACAGAGCAGCACAATCAAATAAGTAGTTCAACATCTCCATTGTTATTCCTGATCCACAGAAAGTACATCTCAAGTCTTCACCTCTCATTAAAATCAGATGGTGTTCTCTGAAAAAAATTGAAAGGGTTCTAAATTGTGCGATTAATCTGAAGACAGGAAAAGGGAGTTCACTTAAGAAATATTCTTCGGTGGTAAACGTTGTATATATGTCTCTATAGTGGGAATATAACTTTGATTGGGTTATTCTTGTTAAGTCATTTTGTATTGTTTGCTCTATCGCAGTTCTTAATATTCCTGGGATCTCATTCCTTAGTGAATCAGGATCATTACAATAAGTAACCCACGAGGATCCGTTATTTTCGAGTAAATTGCTTAATTGTTTTATAAACCCGATGGGCGCACCTGTAGCACAGGATATTTGTCTCATTCTATTTAAACATATTCGAGGCAATCTATTTGTATCCATACTCTGCACCCTCAGCCAGTATTTCAAGGTCAATTTCAGAGCTGTTATTATTAATGAGACGCGGCCTGTTTCTGGTCTTATTATGTATCCTGGTGTGTATCTAGGCAAATTCAAGAACCTACAAATAAATGTATCTTGTATATGATCTAATAAATCTTTATGTTCTGTTGCTCAAATTGGAGCAGCATACATCAAAACAGCCATCACAATAGAATCAAACAGTTTCATTGCAGAGTTTAATGAATTAATTTTTGATTTTGCTAATTTTTTTTTTTTTTGTGTGGGGTTGTAGCATTTATTGCCGCAAGTGCTTTTCCTTTGAAAAAGTTTGGAGCTTGAGTGGCTTTAGTTGTACTGAACAGAGGGTATCCTAAGTAATTATATCTTCTTGTTACCATCAGAGGTTTACCATTCCAGTACCATCTATCTTCTCTTGAGGGTTTACCACCATTGCTAAATACCATAACCTTCGATTTGGACTCGTTCAGTTTCATATAGTTCTCACCAAGATATTATTTCAATATGTTAATCTTTTTTTGCAGGTTTATCCTCGACTCCCCTATAATAGCAATATCATCTGCATACTTCAGAAGGTGAACGTCACCAAATTCCGGCAGGTATACACTCGTCGGATCTGCGTTGTCGTACATTTTAATCAGGTCCATCATGAATAATATAAAAAGTAATGGCGATAGTGGCTCTCCTTGTAAAACGCCCGAATGTATCTTGATATTTTCTGTAATTGATCCCCTCCATCTGACTGCCACAGTCGCCTGTTCGTAGTAATTTATAATTGCGTGTATAAATTGATAGCTTACGCCCAAATTGGTTAATTTCTTCCAAAGTAATGAGTGAGGAACTGTATCAAATGCTTTTCTCAAATCAACAAAAAATACATATAATTTTCCTCTCTTTTTCCTCAATGATAGTTGTATTAGAGTGGTCAATGTGAATATCAGATCCACACACGATCGACCCCTTCGGAAACCCGCCTGATTTTCTGGAATGACGTTTCTTCTTTCTACCCATTCATTCAGTCTTGATCTTAGTATTGTCGTAAAAAGTTTCGATAAATTGCTTATCAGTGCTATACCGCGATAATTTGAAGGGTTGTCTTTGTCACCGCTTTTAAAGATTGTATGTATGATCGATTTAGTCCATATTGTAGGATAGTGTCCCATCATCAGAGCTCTATTTTTAAATTGTTCTAATAAACCCATGTATGAGTCTGGGAGTACTTTTATTATTTCATTGGGAATGTCATCAGGTCCACTTGCCTTGTTATTTTTCAAATCTCTGATTGCCCTGCCTATCTCTTCAGAAGTTATCTCTGGGTCAAGTATTGGATCTCTCGGCGAAATCCTCACTTCTATGTGTTGGGGCACGTTTTTGTAACCATACCCCAACAGAAGGCGTATGTATAATCAAATCAAATGGATACATGGCTTCCCTCCCACATAGACTTACAGACCATTCTTTTTGCCCAGAAACCTAGACAACAGATGACACCAGACTTCCATGCCGAAAGCTGATGCCTGGTAAAGAAGAAGACATCCAGAGACATCCGAGCTGGAAACTGTTGTTTCATATGTACATATATTCCCCTCACCAAAAATTTAGGTAAAGGTGACCAGAAAAAAAAAAAATGGAGAAGGAAGATCTCTAAAAGACTGAACCTTATAAAAAAATCCTTCCCGAGAAAGGAAAGCGTTATATTACAGTTCAAGTGAAAAGGGACCTGTGTCAATTTTAGCTAAGACGGAGGGGGGGCGATATATATATATCGTCCCGAGAAAAAGGGAGGATTTTATTTCAATCCATGTGGAGGGGAGGGGGCTGGGGTCTGAAATTTTACACTATCGCCGTAGGTGTTGCTCTCTTTAGATTTTTTTTGTTTTGGTAATACTATATGTTCTATTTTGATGGAAGAGGCCTGGAGTCTGAAATCTTACACTAGTGCCGTGGTTGTTTCTCTCTTTAGATTTTTTTGTTTTGGTAATACTATATGTTCTATTTTGATGAGGCCTGGGGCGTCTATGAAATTGATACTGGAGCGTTGGCCATTTTGATTGGTGTTTCTTTCGGCGAATGAAAATGGAGAGAGACATGAATAAGAGGAGGTTCTTTGCCAGAAGGCGAGATTCGATCGGAGTCGCTCAGTGAAAGGACAGTCTGCAGACAGGACACCAGACCTTTGCCGGCACTTTCGAGAAAAGGTAAGCCATTTGTCATTATGACTTAGCGCCTCCCCCCCCCCCCCTTTTGTGTAGTAGCCAACCTAGATTTCGCATGGGCCCTAAAGGGCTATAAAGTAACTTCAGGTCACCTCTATCTAAATTTTACTATGTAAATAGCATATCTCGTCAGTATAGACATGTTCCCAAATTTTAAGATATTTAAATAAATATCTAGAGAAATTTTCTTGTTTCCTCTGTTACCTATTTCATACATAATTTGCCTTATGGTGCTATTCCCACTGTTAAAATGAAATGTTGTATGTTTCTTACCTATTTGAAGGGAATGTTACTAATAATCAAGTCTCCCATAAATTACCGGCCACATACATTGCCGCGAGTGTCTGTGTTTCAGTGTTTTATAGATTGCCCAATTTAATAACGATTTCATGGGTTGTCTGATGAAATTGTATAATAGTGTCGCGGCTGTTTCCATCTTTAGACCATTGTTCTGACAATATTATATGCTCGATCCTTGCTTTAGCTCAACTCTTAATCAATTACAGAGTTTTTCCCCCCCTTTCTTTTTTTATTTATTTTATTTATCCTGTTTGCACAAATTGCATTACATGTGATGATGTAAAGACATATGCCGATAGTGCATCACTGACAGCTGTGCTGCTATTATACAACATTAAGGTCTTGCTGCGGGTTATATACATGGGGTTGTTGGCCTAAATTGCTATATATATATACTTAAGTAAGGAAACTTTAATAAGTCACATCGTGTACCCTCCCTTTTCAACTATCCAAACCGGGGAACCCATCAATGTCGCCCGCCGCGGGGCTCGAATTTAGTATATGTTTCTTCCCCTATACTTTAGAAATATATACCTAATGAAAAGCCATACTATTTTTAAGTATTGGTGAAGTAGTCCACGCATCCTGAGATTAACAGTCTATTATAAATCGTGAATTTTAATTTATGCTTTCCGTTTCACTGGCATTTTATCAGGCAATGAAAGTTATGTTGAGGCGGTGTATACCGCATCTCTCGCCGCTGTCTTTTACGATTCACATTGTTTGTGGCAAAACCTTAATATTATCATTGATTTCTGATATCAAAGTAAAACGTCTATGGGGATGAGTATCTTTTATTCTGGTCTTCTCGAGCTTTCGAGCTTGTCCGCCCTTCTACTGGAGAAACATATACAATATATCAAGAAAATATAACGTCGCCTGATGCTAAAACTATTATGATTCTACGTACATATATATATATACATTAGAAAGTTTTGCATATTATTTGTTTTCTTAAGACATATTTTTTTGATTAAGGTATTACACATATTCTACTATTGTTTGCTATATTCTATGAATTATCTTATAGGTTAGAAATTCTATTATTTAAGTAGTTTTATAATAGTTATTGGCTATTACATATAAGTTACTTATATTATTGTTGATATTATTAGCTGGTACTAGGATATATTGTGTTATATGTTTCGGGCAAATCTATTTTCTATTAATGCTATTGTGTTTTCTGAATAATAGAAAATCAATTATAAGCCTTTGATATTTGCTGTTTATGTTATTGTAATGTATTCTAGGTTCTCCTAATGCGAAAGTGTGACCTGTTCCTTTGCAGTATTGGAAAATTAGAGACCTATTGTCTTGATTAATAACGTTGCGTCTATGTTCATATATTCTATTGCTGACTCTCCTTCCTGTCTCCCCTGCGTATTACTTGGCAGCTGTTACACTCTACGGAATATATTGCCTTTTATTCTCTGTTTTGGTTAGTGGGTTTTATGATAGTAGGATTATTTTAGATAGCGGACTTTTATGGTGGAGCCTATGTTAGGGGAATTACAGTAATACGTTTGGATGCCAGAGTTTCTTAAGTAGTTGGCTATTGTTATAGATGTTTGTGAGTATGGAATGTAACATATCGCCCTATAGATATTTTGTGGAAATGTTGTAATATAAAGATAGTTTGGTATCCTGCTTGCTGGACATTATTTATAATGTTCTGTGTCTCAATCATTTTGAATTCTGTTGCGAGCACCATTGATTACAATTTCTTTATTTTACTTTCTCAAATTATTATATACAGTATGAGAAATGAGGTTGGATTTCCCATGGTTCAAATTTAGAACGGTGATCAGTGTTTTACAGTAGTCTACTGAAATGACTTAGCATTTTTTTTTTCATCATAGCTCTGATATAATTTTCTCACAGCAGAGGTGAGTTCTGATAATTATTGCTGGATACAAATATCTTAACTTCATTTTAATAGCGCTTTCTATCAAATCATACTAGCCTGTGCATCCAGATATATGAGCCTTAAGGTGAAAATAGAATTGAAGATCCAGTTAGCGTACCCGTGAAGAGAGAAATTTGATCACCATAAAAAGACGCGTCAGGCAACCGACCTTTTTTTTTTTCATGATGCCTCCAACTGCATATGATCTTAAATATCCTGTATACACTCTGACAAGGGAAGGTTATCCTGAATTGACAAATGTATAATTTTTGTCTTTAGTAGAGATTTCCAAGATTCTATTTCTGAAACATTTTTTTTGGATGAAGACAAATAAAACCATCTTGATAGTATTGAATTTTTACAGTAAATATTTGCCAGCAGAAGGCATGATGAGATTACATGAAATTTAAACCAGTTATATGCTTAGTATGTTTCTTCAGCTGTAATTTGACACAGTCATCAAATGAAGAAATGGGCAGTACGCCATATCTTGATGCTGGACACTTCTGTGTCAGGAAGGTGTAGTTAGTCTGTTTAATGAGAATTTCAATAATTATCGAAATTTAGCAGATTATCATTGGGGATTTGAACAACTGTCTTGAAAAATTTTGAACAGCCTGAGTAGATAAAGGAATCCTGGAGTTAGAGTGGAGAATTAGTAGTACAGACTGACCACTCGACGCAGATAACTCTAGGGAACAATTATTGTGTTAATCCGCCGTAGACAAGAAGAACATTGATTCTCAGGATACTCGATAGGCAGAATTTTGAGAATTGATAAGGTCATGGTTAAAGTTTACACAGGCATGTGGGAGTAAAGACAGTGATTTAAAGAGGCAGCCTTGTGTCTTAAATACTTTCAGTGGAAGCAGATGCCACTGCAAATATTCAGGTCTAATAATTTCCAAATTTGAAGTCATGCATGACGGGTTAGCACGGGATTGACGCCTGAACTGGCTTTCACTGGGATTAATCGAGCTTGCGAAAGAACTAGAAGAAGTGTGACATGTCACGCCACTGTACTAAATTAATAATTGAGAAGATTTATGTTGAGCCAACTGAAATTAGTAAAGAATTAAGAGATTAAGGTCTTATTCTTTGAGTTTTACACTAATTTCAATTACGCGATATGGACGGCGTTATAAGTTGGGTGGAAATGATTCGGCCGCAATGGGATGGTCTCCTGGAGGTGGTACGATCAAATACTTACTTATTGAATGCCGGGCGGGATCGCATGGAGCATTAAATGACATCGAGAAATGCTTAAAGAAACACCCTAGAAGATTGGGGATCGACAAAATGACGACATGGAAAATGCTCAACATTGTACATTGGCAGCAAAATGATATCTTGCTATTGTATGGACGACCACTCCTTCCTGAAATGTGCAGCGGATGTTAGTCCCAGAATTAGGTCCTTTGAGGCGACACTTTCCTTTGCAGATGACATAAAGACGCATGACAAAACAGCACATGAGCATCTAAACTAGCTTCAATTCCTGCCATTAATTAATTTAGTTGACCAATAGCTATAGAACCGCTGGAGACCTCCATACCCTGTGTGAATATTTTAGTGGGAAATGAGCGATTCAATTCTATGAGCCATGAGGTATCCTGTAAGATCAGAGATGTACCCCATTCAATTTTTTTTTATAGTAGCCAGTGCGAGATATTTCCAGAATGCTTGTTTTTTTTTTTTTTTTTTTTAACTGTCATATAATTCGGAAACTAGGAAACTACACTATTTTGATACAGTTTACATCTAGCATCCATGTGAACTCAATATGACTATTGAACGTAGATTGAAGATTAATGAGCGAGCCAACCTAAAGAGAACGAGTTTAATAGGCTTACAATCAGTAGTTGAAACAGACTATTCGCACAATTTTGTTATGTTCTCCCCCTAGCTGATCTATGACATTATAGATTTTTTTTTAACAAGGTGACTACCCCGTCGAGTGTATATGAAGGTATAAAGGTTTAAAGGTCATAGGCTGTTGGAATAATAATACACTAGTAATAATTATAGTTCATTCTGATGTACAGTAGAGGAAGTGAGAACAGCGCCTCTACCATCATGGCTAGTTATTTTCAATACACCCAGAAAGAGCATTGATCTAAGATTACTACCCACCCACATGGATGAACATGTACCTCTCCCATTTCCTTTCCCTTTTGGGCCATGAACCCATCTTTCACCCCTCGGTTCCCTGCCCCCATTAATACATGAGATTCTCTTCTCCAATCCCCACTACTAATCTGGAATATTTCAGACAGCAGACTGAGAGAGAACCATGCACCCTGGAGATGACCCCTCACCCAGCCAGACGCCGTTGCCGTCTGCGCTATACCATTTGGAGAAGTTTGAGGGAAATGGGCTCATACCATTCGACAAGTTCATCCGGGACTTCGAATTGGTCTACGATGTGAAAACCCTGGATGATTCTAGGAGGAGGATCCTCCTGGACAATCACCTTCGAGGAGCTGCGAGAGAGTTCGCCCTCCAGGCCTCCCAGATCAAACTGGGATACAACGAATTAAAGGAAAACCTGGAACAGAGATTCTCCAGGAGGGCCCCCAAGAGAGAAGCCAGGAAGAAGTTCTTCTCCTGTAGACAAAGGCCCGGAGAAAAGGTTAAGGAATACGCGAACAGAGTGCGGAGCCTTGCCTCAGAAGCCGAGTCAGATGGCCTGAGGATCGACATCACTGAAGTCGCTGATATCTTCCTCACTGGACTCTGTCCAAACCTGTGGCAGAGAGCCCACCAACTCCAGAATGAGTCATGGGAGGTAATTGTGAGCAGTCTCCACCAGATCGAAGAAAGGGATGACGAGTACTCCAGATGCCAAATGGAAGATGAAGAGGGGAGTGCCAGGAAGTTGAGGGAGTTGACGAGCCAGATGGCCCGGCTGGAATCCAAGTTAAAGAACCTGGAGACGGAAAACCAGGACCTGAGGAGGACCCACAGGGAGCAACCCAGGATGAATATGGGAAACAGGTGGGACACCAACCAGGCCAGAACAACCAGCCCACTATACAAGGGACCAGGCAGGAGAGACCCCAACAGAACCCCAACGGTAGAGCCCCACAAGAACAGCGCAAGGAAGGCCCTCCAGCAACAACCAAGGGAGGAGCGCCAAGGGGGTATGAGGGCCCCGAAGCAACGCGGACACCCATCAGGTGCTTCAGATGCGGGGAGACAGGCCACATGGCAAGAATTTGCACAGCCATGACAAAAAAATAGGTCCGGCTTGCCTCAAAGCAGGGAATGGGGGAACTCTAGCCGGCCTACCTGTAATCACTTGTACATTTGTAGATAAAGGTTGGTCTCTGAGTAATAGGACTATCAGACTAATTATCGATACAGGCTCAGAGGCCAACATTGTAAATATAGATTCCTTGGATATTAGCGCTGAAGGTTTGGGTAAACCCACCTTCCTTAAGGGGATTAGTGGGAGTGAATTAAGGTCACTGGGGAGTGAGTTAATAGAGGTTAGGGCCTATATCAGGGGAAAACCCATCAGGGAAGTAAAAACAACATTTGAATACTGCCATCTAGGTGGGCTAGGCTTTGATGGAATCCTAGGTATGCCAGGATTCAAGGCTCTAAGACTCACTCTCAACCATGATGGAAGCGTCAGATCAGACTTTGAGCAGGACGAAGAACCGACTAAGTCGGCCTTCCTGTCCTCGTTACAGGCCAGTGAGGTGCCTGTCAGACCACCCAGTATACCTCTACATAAAATCAGGACAGGGGAAGACGTCCTTAGGGCATATAGTCACTGTTTCTGTGACGACATCTCCGATATGGGCGATGGGTCAACCATCATTGCCCCTAAGTTAAAGATACTGACTGGAAAGCCAGTCTATAGACGTCAGTATCCGATCCCAAATAAGCTGGTCTCAAAGGTGAAGGCCTTAGTAGACGAATTGGAAGAAGCTGGAATTATCGAGGGGAGTACATCCTTATGGAATTCTCCCCTATTCCCTGTTGCTAAAACAGACGGCAGCGTCCGCATTACAATGGACCTGCGATTAATTAATGAGGTGACAGAATTCTTCCCGTTCCCAATACCTCGTGTTAAAGACAATCTGCGTGCTTTTGCAGGCGCAAAGGTCTTCAGCACATTAGACTTGACCTCTGGATTTTTCCAGATTCGCATCCCGGAGGGTGATAGAGATTATTTCACTTTCTCTCTGCCCTGGGGGAGATATCGTTTCACACGTCTACCACAAGGAGCGAAGAACTCAGCTCAGATCTTCCAATGGGCCATGAATTTGGTCCTAGGGGATTTGTTGTATAAATGCGTTCGTTTGTACATCGATGATGTCATCGTCTACAGCGACTCTCATGAGCAGCATGTGGCGGACCTTGCCGCTGTACTCGAACGCCTGAGTCGCTTTAATCTAAAGGCTAGGTGTGGGAAGAGTTATTTCTTCAAGGGCTCTGTAGATTACCTCGGTCATGTAATTGATCAGGATGGGATAAAACCCATGTGGGATAATGTCGCGGCTCTCAGGGATTTGAAACGTCCCCACAACATCAGGGGGGTCAGAAGTCTTTTGGGTACTGTAAACTACTACAGGCGCTTCATACCCAACGCAGGTGAACTCCTAGCTCCACTAAGTAACTTATTGAGAAAGGGGCGAAGATTCACTTGGGGTACAATAGAGCAGACAGCCTTTGAGACCATAAAACAAGTACTAACCAGTGAGCCTTTACTGGCTCATCCAATGATAGGGCGACCATTTATCCTCAATACAGACGCCAGTGGAATAGCGGTTGGCGCTTGTCTCCAACAGGAGGTAGACGGGGTTGTCAAGCCAATAGCTTACTATAGCAAACGGTTGATAGGCCCCGAAACTCGCTATTACACAATCGAAAAGGAGGCTTATGCCGTAGTGTTGTCTCTGCAGCACTTTAAACACCTCCTGGCGGGCAGTAAGGTTGAGGTGCATACCGATCACAAACCGATCACTTATAACAAGGGGTCTGATTATAAGAACGCTCGATTGTCTAGATGGGCAGAGATCATCCAAGACTTCAATGTGACATTTGTGTATGTCCCGGGGAAAGAAAACACGGTAGCCGACTTCCTCAGTAGGTTCCCGTGTGAGGATGATCCTGAACCATCACGAGATAAGAGAGTTGTGGCCGCAGTAATTAAAAATCGTGGGCCCCCCTTGATAGATAGTGATCGGACGTGGGAAGGTTTGCTTAAGGACAAGAAATGGGCCCCCTTATTGAAACTAATAGGTGACAGACGGTCTACCGAGACTGTAACTTATAAAAATAAGGATTATAAAATGCACGAGGGTTACCTTGTGTCTAAGAACAGTGGGGGTATCTGGGTGAAGGTGGTTCCGTCAGACATTAGGGAGATGGTGATTAAATATCACCACGACGTTCCGACGGGAGGTCATTTTGGGGTCAAGAAGGTAATGAGAAGGCTGAAGGGCGATTATTATTGGCCGGGTATGAGGACACAGGTCCGAAACTATATATACAGATGCGAGGGTTGCCAGCTCTCAAATCAAGGTGTAACCAAGGCTGGTAATGCTCCCCACTTCAGGCCTGGAAAACCATTTGAGCATCTTGCTCTAGACTTCATAGGACCCTTAGAGAAGACTTCCAAAGGACATTCTAGCATCCTGACCATAGTCGATTTATTTACCAAATTCCCTATTTTAATACCTACAAGAGACCAGTGTGCCAGTACAGTGGTTAAAGCGCTGTTGGAAAGCGTAATTACTATCTTTGGAGTACCGAAAACTATACTTTCGGACCGGGGTTCGGCATTCATTAGCTGTATTTTCAAAGGGATTTGCAAGGCCATGGGGGTAAGTGCAGTGAACACCACTGCTTGGAGACCTCAAAGTAATGGCGCTGTAGAAAGGCTCAACAGAACAGTAATTGAATCTTTGCGTAGGTGTGAGGCAGGTTCTAATTGGGATGACATCTTACCCATGGTAGCTTTAGCTATCAGAACCACTGAACATTCTAGTACAGGATTTACACCAGCGAAACTCGTCTTCGGACATGAGCTGAGGCTCCCGCAACCCTTTCAGGAAGCGGGACAAAGTCCTGTAAGCGAAGATTTGATTGCTCAAACGGCAGCCTTCTACGAGCGGGAACTAACAGAGGAGGTCGAGAAGATAAGAGAGGTAGTAAGGCAAACCTACTTGAATGAACAGGAAGAAGCTAGGATTAAGTTCGAAAACAAAAGGCTGAGAACTTTCAATAACGGGGACTTAGTCCTAGTGGAGAGAATGCATGAGACGAAGGGGCGTCACAAATTTGAGCCAAGGTATGGGGGTCCATATGAGGTACTAAAAGAGCTGGTGATACTGTATATCTCTTGAAGAATCTAGAAACTGGGAATTTGGATAAATACCATATAGATAGGTTAAAACAATACCATATACCAATTAGGATTTTCCCCACAGAGGAGGAGGAGACTAGTGATGGTAATTCAAGTCAAGGTTCCAGTGATGAAGATCATTGGATTCATCTTACAGGTCCAGCTTATCTCCCTAATAGGTCTGTTAATGTAGTGGTTCCACAAGGGGTGACAACCAGAGCGGACTCAGAAGTAATGAGACGAGGGGAAATTGACAGAGTTAGTGTGAACAGTTTAACTTTACGCAGGTCTACAAGGGTGAAAAGGCCCACACAGTGTAAATTCTGCTTAGACTGTCGCCACTAACTAGGATTTTGGAGTGTGTACGGAGAATCAGCTCGATAGAATGAGAAGTTTAGAGATTTCAACCTTTTTTTTTTTTCATTTAAAAACCTTTTTTTTTTTTAAGTAGAACTTCATTGGGATTCCTTTTTTTTTTTTTTTCTATACAAACTATTTCTTGTTAAAACCCGAGTTTCAAAGACCAATGAGAATAATGTATACCATTGTGAATTAACTATTTAGTGTAAATCTGAAATTTTAGTTATTATCAGGAGTAATAGGTGAAGGAAGGTGTAGGAAATCACAACTTAGAGGGGGGCTATGTCTAAAACAACGAACCTAATTGGCATCCTATGGCTTGTGTTGGGTAATTCAGAAACCCTATAATCCCTGGCCTTCAGGTAGTAGCTTTGAAATAGGTTTCTAATGAGGACATGAAAGGTCAATCTTTCAGAGTAAAGTTGTGAAGTATAGGGACCCTAAGCCAGGGGTAGAAGTTAAGTAGGCCCAGACCGTAGTCGATCCTTGGAAAGCACTTGAGAATGTTAGTGTTGGGTAGTGAATCATAAACCCTATAAATCCATCTTTCAATAGAGTGTTGAGGTCGGACTACTGCAAAGGGGACAGACGCACGATGAAGTAAGAAGATAGTGACTTCACCCACGGTGGCTAGGGGAGTGACTCAATCCGCTTTTATGAGGTGTCACATTTAATGGTCCTTTATTCACCATTATAATTTGTGTGTGTCTTTATAGAATTGTCGTGAAAAGTCGCTTAGTGTCAAGGCAAGGGCAGTTTTTGAAGTTACACTGATTTTTTTTTTTTTGGTAGGTTAGCTTCCAGATTATTTAGAATTGTTAACAATTATTGTTAACAATCATTTATCGAGTATAAAGTGTTAGTATATATAGAGCTTGTACAGAGGCATTTTCTTTGAGTAACCTAGGGCTTTAGTTCCCAATTTGTTTTAATTAGAAAACTTTATTTGATTTCACATTAGTCCTGGAATTTAGAAATTGTTAGGGTTTATTTGATAGAGATTATTGAGTGTTTTGGCGTCTATAGCAGCTTTTAACTTTAGAATGAATGCCCACAGTGACTGAATTTTTTTTTGTATGAATGTGAAGTGGAATAAATGATGAGAAGGTTAAAAACTAGTATACTGTTAGACCAAAATTACTTTAGAGCGTGTTAGGGAATTTAATAGGTTCAATTTTCAATTTTGATTTCTTTATTTGTTAGGAACGATAGCCTCACAGGACTGTAAAAACTCTATTGTTAGGAAAGGTATTCGCTCCATTTTGTTAGGTCTCCCCTTTCGGGAGTATAAAATTTTAATTTCTATTACTAGGGTAATCAAGTACTCTTTGTTATTTATATCAACTTGAATTTTAAGAGTCGTAGATAATGATCATATCTTGATTCTCAGACTGGAAGGTTGTGGGAGGTTATGATCAGACCAGGAAACCCACAAAACTTCTCCTCATTAGAGGAAACGAAGAGGTATAGATTGAATTTTATGCAGGATGGGGGATTTGTTTTAGCCATGCCGTATAGCCTGGGGTATAACGGCGCGACCTTGGGTAACCGATCTGACACCGTAGTTTCGACGTTTTTAGCGTGGCTGGAGCGAGGGTATTCCAGACGGGAGGTCCTGTAAGATTGGCATGTAGGCAGAGATTGCCCAGTTATTCTAGACGAAGTAGTTTCCGTCTATTGAATTTTTTTGGTACCAGTTTGATCCCCCATAGCTAGCGGAAGTTTCTTCTAATAAAGGATTCGCCCTGCCATACGTTTTGTTGGAATGAATTCGAGCATAAGACCGATTCGAGAGGCAGAATAAGTAATTATTAGGACCTTCAACGAGTTTAAACTCGTTTCATGATAGGATAAGATTTTAAAGTATTAGTTAACTATAAGGACCGCGAACGAGACGCCAGAACGAGCCAATGAGTCAAAGTTTTAGAAGTGTTGTATTGAGGACAGTAGAATTAAGAGCAGTTATACAGGGAGTAGAATTCTGAAGGAATTTGTAAAAGAACCAAAATTTCAGATTGATAAAATTCAAATTTATAAGATGTAGATTTATAGGATTCAGGTCAATGAATAGGGAGTATATTGGTAGATGAAAGTAATATGAATTTCTTGGAAGGGGGAGGTAGCTGAACTGTACACACCCCAGAGACAAGGTAAACGGAGTCACAAACAAAATGGGAGAAGTTGATTAGTTTCTCTGTCAAACAGAGAGCTTTCTTCATACGGTTGTCACCCTAGATTTAAATGGACTGTGTAGTTTAATAGAGGTCTGGGCTATGTTCCATTTGACCAAGATTCTAAATGACGTACCCATCTGGGTTGAGAGTATTGTAACAGAGGAATCTAACACATAAGAGAAAACACACCCTCCAGTAGGATCGGGATAGACGAATATCACCCAGTGACCAACTCGTGATTCCAGACTGAATAAGATTGAAAACTTAACTGAGATACTAAACCTTGAACCTTCAGCGCACAAATATATATAATGTGTTGTCATTTTCTTATTGAATATGTTATTATTTTATATCATATATATTATATTATAATCATATGCTATTCATTTCAACAATTTTATTTCCTTTGATATTCATGATATTAGTAATATTTACCTGCCATGTTGCGATTTTTTTTAACATGTTGTCATGGCTTATTCTTCCCTCAAGGCATGATCTATTTTATCCTTATTGTCTTTTATCCGCCTTACTTGTATAAGTATATATATTTTGTCATCATATATAATTTTGTAGTAGTTTTCTTTATCATCTATCATGGGATGATTTTTATCATATTTAATCACTATCTGCATGATACGTGTTTTCTTCAATATATATATTATACCCATCATATAACATGGAAGGATTCATTTTATCATTACATATTTCGTGCCTTATTTAATAATTACTTTCACAATTTGTTTTCTGTAATCTTTTTTTTTTATTTAGCAAAAGTCATCATGTCATAGGCTAATCATTATATACCAAGATACTTCTTTTAGCTAACTATAATTATCCTTTCCTTTGATTGTATATGTATAACTATACCACACGAATGTCTTGATTGGTACTTAAATAAAGATGCTGGCATGTTTTAGGAGTTGGACTAGTCAGTTATTTCTAAACGACTTCTTGGCGCCCAAATTTTTATATATAATATGTAATAGGGAAATGTTCTAACTGTATTGTTAGCAGAAAGAAGGTAGCAATGAATACAGCACCACAAGAGGCAAGGATGGGGTTGAGAGGACTTACCACAAGGAAGGCCTACTCCTCAAGGCCAAAGAAGAAAGTGGAAGGGTGGTATATATACCCATGAATGGTAAGACAGATGACCTTGCTTACTTCCATACATATGATATGACTGTCCCCCATAACCTATTTTGATAACAGTGTGCTGACAGAATAATAACACATAAAAACCCCTTTGCCAGGATGCACAATGCCCACTAATGTTCGGAATAATAAACATCTAGAATAGCATACCATCATTTTGATTAGCCTTATCTTCCCTATAGGTTTCGGTACACCTGGCTTCACCTAGTAATGGAAAATGCATTTTGCTAGAAATGGGCCTGCTTTCATAGTAACTGATGAAAGGCAGATGAATAATGAATAGCACAAACGCATTTGACCATTACTTGGCAGGGGGAGGATTGTTGGGGCACGTTTTTGTAACCATACCCCAACAGAAGGCGTATGTATAATCAAATCAAATGGATACATGGCTTCCCTCCCACATAGACTTACAGACCATTCTTTTTGCCCAGAAACCTAGACAACAGATGACACCAGACTTCCATGCCGAAAGCTGATGCCTGGTAAAGAAGAAGACATCCAGAGACATCCGAGCTGGAAACTGTTGTTTCATATGTACATATATTCCCCTCACCAAAAATTTAGGTAAAGGTGACCAGAAAAAAAAAAATGGAGAAGGAAGATCTCTAAAAGACTGAACCTTATAAAAAAATCCTTCCCGAGAAAGGAAAGCGTTATATTACAGTTCAAGTGAAAAGGGACCTGTGTCAATTTTAGCTAAGACGGAGGGGGGGCGATATATATATATCGTCCCGAGAAAAAGGGAGGATTTTATTTCAATCCATGTGGAGGGGAGGGGGCTGGGGTCTGAAATTTTACACTATCGCCGTAGGTGTTGCTCTCTTTAGATTTTTTTTGTTTTGGTAATACTATATGTTCTATTTTGATGGAAGAGGCCTGGAGTCTGAAATCTTACACTAGTGCCGTGGTTGTTTCTCTCTTTAGATTTTTTTGTTTTGGTAATACTATATGTTCTATTTTGATGAGGCCTGGGGCGTCTATGAAATTGATACTGGAGCGTTGGCCATTTTGATTGGTGTTTCTTTCGGCGAATGAAAATGGAGAGAGACATGAATAAGAGGAGGTTCTTTGCCAGAAGGCGAGATTCGATCGGAGTCGCTCAGTGAAAGGACAGTCTGCAGACAGGACACCAGACCTTTGCCGGCACTTTCGAGAAAAGGTAAGCCATTTGTCATTATGACTTAGCGCCTCCCCCCCCCCCCCTTTTGTGTAGTAGCCAACCTAGATTTCGCATGGGCCCTAAAGGGCTATAAAGTAACTTCAGGTCACCTCTATCTAAATTTTACTATGTAAATAGCATATCTCGTCAGTATAGACATGTTCCCAAATTTTAAGATATTTAAATAAATATCTAGAGAAATTTTCTTGTTTCCTCTGTTACCTATTTCATACATAATTTGCCTTATGGTGCTATTCCCACTGTTTAAATGAAATGTTGTATGTTTCTTACATATTTGAAGGGAATGTTACTAATAATCAAGTCTCCCATAAATTACCGGCCACATACATTGCCGCGAGTGTCTGTGTTTCAGTGTTTTATAGATTGCCCAATTTAATAACGATTTCATGGGTTGTCTGATGAAATTGTATAATAGTGTCGCGGCTGTTTCCATCTTTAGACCATTGTTCTGACAATATTATATGCTCGATCCTTGCTTTAGCTCAACTCTTAATCAATTACAGAGTTTTTCCCCCCTTTCTTTTTTTATTTATTTTATTTATCCTGTTTGCACAAATTGCATTACATGTGATGATGTAAAGACATATGCCGATAGTGCATCACTGACAGCTGTGCTGCTATTATACAACATTAAGGTCTTGCTGCGGGTTATATACATGGGGTTGTTGGCCTAAATTGCTATATATATATACTTAAGTAAGGAAACTTTAATAAATCACATCGTGTACCCTCCCTTTTCAACTATCCAAACCGGGGAACCCATCATATGTTACAAATCTTCTCTTTTTTCTCAATATTTATTAATTCGCAATAAAAATTGTGCCATTCCTGTACACTAATTTCTCCTTGAATTTTTGTTGCTCTTTTAAATAGCGCAATGGTCTTCCAAAAGGATGCTGAATCTTTTATATATCTCAATATTTCTTGTTTTTCCTGAATATATTTCTTCCTTTTATCATCTAATATAAACCGAGATATTTCTTTCTATGCAGAGCATGGCTTTCAAGGTCTTCCTTTCTGTTGGTTCTACGGTATTCCTTCAGAATTTCTTTTGTTAACTTTTTCATCTCGTAACAGAGTTTTTGTCAAACCATGGTTTAGATTCTCCGGGGGCACCCTTAGTTAAGTACATTATTCCTGATGTTGACATTGCCTCAGTAATTCTTTGAATGAAAGTATTTACAGAGCTATCGAGATTTGATATTTTTACTACTTGCAATTCCTTTTATTCCTGTTTAAATGTCTTAATTCCCTCAGCTGTCTATCTGTATCTCATAACACCATATTCTTCTACCTTGGATTTATTTTCATAGGTGTTTTGGACTATTATCTTCAGGGTAAGAGGAAGGTGATCTGAATACATCTGAGTTTCTATCCTGATATCTGATATTTTTTCCAATATTCCTTGTGAAACTATGCAATAATCAATAGTTAATGAGCCTCTCTCCGAAACATATGTAAAGTCTTCCTCTCTGTCTCCTGTTGATCTTCCGTTGATTATTGTCAGTGAATTGTCCTCGAGAAACTCGAGAAGTCCTTCAGTCAGTGGTAAAATTATTATATCTCTTGCTTTTCTTTCGGAAACTAAAGAGAGTTGAAGATCAGTTGGATTATACAGTCCCCCGAGCCCTCCAGTTCTAATTCTATTTATATATATAAATCCCCAATTAGAATTAGTTCTTTCCCGTCAGTTATCTGTTTTTCCATATATTTAGTTAATCTAACTAAGTTATTCTGGTACAGTTCGTTTGGAGGGAGATATACAAATATCAAGCAGGTGATAGGTTTGCCGGTTTCTATATTTTGTGATAAGAAAACCGATATCCAGATGTTATCCTTTTCTGTACTGTGCAACCTGTAATGTCACCCTTTTTTGACACCCACAATTATTCCTCCTGATTCCCTTTCTGTGGTCTTAGTTGCCGGATGTTCAAAAATTTGGAAATCCTTTAATGTTATATTTGTGAAATTTATACACCATGTTTCAAGTAAAGCGAAGATCTCGTAGTTTTTAATATACTCGAGAAGTGGAAAAACAGAGAGCATCCTAAAAAGTCCATTTATATTCCAGCTTATTATTGTGTTTACCGTAACTTTTGGTTTTTTAAGGCTAATAATCTTAAAACTTTTTTTGTGAATCTTCATTTGTATGTATTTTATTTTGTAGTGTCTGTAAAGTTTCTGAGTTGTCAACATTAATTCGGGGCTGCGTCACCTGCTATAATGTAGAGCCTTTTTCACCAACCACTCTACCGTCAACGACTTCGTATTTTTGTCCATTTGCAAGTAGCTTATTGTCTCTTAATTTTGAGCGTATTCCTTTTTCAGATAGTTCTCTCTTCTTAGAAATCAGGATGCGGCGTTGTTCTCGGGTCTTCAAAGTGTAATCTTTGTTTACAAAGATTTTATCATCTCTGAATTTGTAGGAATTCCTAAGTAGTTCAATTCTTGTGATTTGTTTCGGTATTTCAACCAAAATTGGCGCGTTAGCTTTCCTTGAAAGTCGATGACAACGCGTTATTTCCGATTCGACTTGTATTTGCATCTTTTCATTTATCGCTTTAACTAATTTGCATAAAGTTTCATCTGAGTTTTCGGCTTCGGGCCCATTTATACCTTAAAATATAAGGTTATTTTCCCTTATTTTCCTCTCCAACATATCATCATGATCCTCTAGACTTTTTATTATTAAATCGTTTTTTTGAGGCTAATTCCAAGCATGTTTTCTGTGAAGTTTCGATAACGGTTAATCTTTGATCCCATTCCTCGAACTTTTGTTCAATGTTTTGTAATCTAGTTTCTAGTCTTGCTCCTAAAATCCTTAGCTCTGTATGGATTTGTTTAACAAGAGATTTGAGATCATCTTCAATAAATCCCTTTGTCTCAGTAGTTTGTACAGTCGACAGAGTTGTTTGCTTTTTTGTAGGGGGCCCAGGGTTGAGTTCCACACCACCAATGATCAGGGTTTTATCCGAGTGAAAGTTTGCCTAACGAATATTATTGATAATAATATTCCGGAACACACAGAATATTATGATAATAATGATGATAATATTCGTTACATTATATATTTATATAATACTAGCCGAATGACCCGGGCAACGCCCGGGTTTTACCCTATTAAATGTACCCTGTTTCACCCGTAGTGTCTGTTTTTTGGAATTTTTCCCGATATAATTTTGTATCTGATAATCAAACATGATACAGCAAAATTTTTAAAATAGCCTATCGTCTTCCCAGTATTCTTTTACCTATGTATGGTAATTTTGGTTTGATTTAGTGAACTACTGCGGATTTGTAGACGAATGACCCGGGCAGCGCCCGGGTTTACACGATTAAATGTATATTACATATGGAAGATGGACGTAGTTCCCGGAGGGCACCCGCGAGGTCACTCTGCCCCCGCGCAACTGTCCAACTGGGAGCGCCCCGCGCCGTCAATATCGTCACGCGTTCTAGAGGGCGCTGCTCGTGAGCTTAACCGGCCGTCAGCCGGGAGATCTCATTTACTCGGCGGGGGGGGGGGGGGGGGCAGGGAAGTCACGTGCTGCGCCGGCAGCCAATCGTCGCGCGCCGCCGTCGCCAGCCTGAGTGTTCTAGAGGGCGCTGCTCGTGAGCTAAGTTGAATAATTTGAATATATAGTTTTAATAAATGATTTATATATATTTCAAAATAGCCTATCGTCATCCCCGTTATTTTTTACCTATGTATGGAAATTTTGGTTTGAATTAGTGAACTACTGCGAATGTATAGGAGTCATACAGACAAACAAACATACAAACATTCATTTTTATATATAGATAGATAGATATAAAATATATTTTCCGAGAAAGAGCATATCCTCTCTCTCTATTGAATAGATTTTTAAAATTATAAATATAAATAAAAATATCTAGAGATATACCACATGATCTTAGCCAACAGGCCGAGAAAGATATTTTATATATAGAGATGACCTGGCTTCGTGTGTCTTCTGCTCGAGTGAATGTTTCGCTGGTAGATTTTGTTCCTGCCTACTAAAAATTATTACCTGGCTTCGCCTGTGGTCTGCTTTAGTGAAAATTCCTGAAGAATTTTGTTTATGTCAATCAAGCATGATGCAGCAATATTGCCATAATCATTTCTGACTAAAAAATATTGTTGCTCAGTACTTGGTTATTTAATTTTTTTTTTGGTTAAAAGTGCGACAAAAAGCTCTTCCAGATTTAACTCTCTGTCCTGTTCAAATTTCAGCGAGATTAGTTACATATTGAGGGCGTGCATAGCCGACAAATATATATATATATATGTTTCCAGCTTCGCGCGCGCGCGCCCGGTTTTTACCCGAGTAAAAGTTTGCCTAACGAACATTTGTTAAAACGATTCTAGAAAACATCCAATTCACCTATATATAGATTTATAAACATATAAAATATTGTTATATGCGTTTAAATATAATTTTGGCAAACACATTTTTTTAAACATATATTAAATTTTGAATAAGATATTTTCTTTAAATATATATTAATATCGGGATGCCAAGTTTTTTTACGTCATTGGAATATTATATTACTAAATCCTCCAATTAAATATTGAATTTATTATACTTGGAACACATTTTAGAATTTTTACAATTTATAAATGTAATTTTACCAGAAACCGCGAGAGGCGCTGCTTGTGTGTGAAAGTAGAAAATTTGCAAATAAAATTGCAAAGAATATTTATTTCAAATCAAATTTAAACCAGAAACCTTCCCATTAGTATAGTAAATAACTTCCTAAAGTTTCAAGGCGATTGGATAATCTTACCTTTTAAAAAACATTCATCGTGTAAACAAACTACGTATAAAATTATTAACCAATCAAATTCATTTATCATCGCGACCAGTGCTGCACCAAGCGGTAAAAGGCTGGAAATAACGTTTTTTAGTTTTACATTAAAAAAAGCACATTAACCTTTTAATTTTTGAATAGCCTATATATTAAACAAAATCTTTAGCTACCTACATGCGAAATTTCATAATGATTGATTCTGTAGATTTTGCGCAACGCGATAACAAACATCGATTTTGGATTTCATTTTTATAGATATAAAGGAAAGAAAGGAAGGAAGGGTATAAAATATATTTTTCAAACAAACATAACCACTCTCTCTACTGAATAGATTTTTAAAATATATATATATATAAATAAAAATATCTAGAGATATACTACATGATCTTAGCCAAAAGGCCGAGAAACGATATTTTATATATAGAGATGACCTGGCTTCGTGTGTTTTCTGCTCGAGTGAATGTTTCGCTGGTATAATTTTATTCCTGACTACTGAAAACTATTATCTTGCTCCGCCCGTGGACTTGCTTTAGTGAATATTCCCCTAAAGAATTTTGTTTATGTCAATCATACATGATACAGCAATATTGTCATTATCATTTCTGACTAAAATAATATTGTTGCTCAGTACTTGGTTAATTATAATTTTTCTTTGATAAAAGTGCGACACAAAACTCTTCCAGATTTAACTCTCTGTCCTGTTCAAATTCCAGCGAGATTAGTTACATATTGAGGGCGCGCATAACCGACAAATAAATATATATTGCTCATTACCACTGATGAGCCAGGCCCTCCCTTTAATTTTTTCCATTGCAGTAAGGGCAGTAGAAATTGTTTAATTTCAAAAAGAATCTTACGCCTTTAAAATAGTTTCGAATTTTGATAACAGATGGCGCGCTAGTGCATCATATATATATGTTCCCGGCTTCGCCCGATTTTTACCCGAGTAAAAGTTTGCCTAAAAATTTGCCTAACAAATATTTGTTGACACGATTCTAGCAAACATCCAATCCCTACTGAATCTATACTTGTCAATACTCTCGATAATTTGAAAATTTTTCCATTCCCTTGAAATATACTCGATAAGTTGAATAAAATCAATATTAATTCATCCACTCGGTAATTTGAAGTTGAAGTAATAGTATCTTGCCATAAACGAACATTTGTAAATAATGGAATTGAGCGAATGTACCCGGCTTCGCCCGGTTTTTATCCGAGTAAAAGTTTGCCTAACGAACATTTGTTAAAACGATTCTAGAAAACATCCAATCCACCTATATATTGATTTATAAACGTATATAATAAATATGAATATTGTTATATGTGTTCAAATATATTTTTGAAACATATAATTTTTCGAAAACATTTATTATATTTTAAATAAGATATTGTCACTTTTGTGAATTTGATAATTAATTATTTTTTTTTTCTCAATGAATTATATATATTAACTAGCGAAAGTACCCGGCTTCGCCCGAGGTTTTACCCGAGTAAAGGTTTGTTTAACGAACATTTGTTAAAACAATTCTCTATAAACTTATAAAAAATATATATATTTTTTTATAATTTGAAACTCGTAAATTTGAATCTTTCGATAAAGTGAACATTTTTTCCCGGTCCCTGTGTGCCGTGTCATCCTGAATTTTGTCTTTCCTAATTTTCTACATTACAAAATCATCGTTTTATCTAGTGAACATTTTTTCCCGGTCCCTTGAAAAATACTCGATAAGTTGAATAAAATCAATATTAATTGGTTCCCTCGGTAATTGGAAGTTAAAGGAATAGTATCTTCGCCTTGAATTGTATCATTATTCTTGTCTCAAATAAATTGCCGTGTCATCGTGAGATAATCTTACTTTTGATAAATAATCTTTAAGATAATAAACTTAGTGATAATAAAACTTATAGATAAAAAAATTGTTATCATCGTCGCAATGGTGGCGCTGCTTGCGAGTTAAATCTACAAATCTGCAAATAACTCTAAGGATATTCAAGATATTCAAGAAATTATTTTTCAAAAACCTTCCCAGGGATATACCTAATAATATCCCATATTTTCACGGCGATTGTATGTATGGTTTTTGAATCTATAGAGTACACACAGACAGACATTCAATTTTATATATATACTAGCGGATGTGTACCCGGCTTCGCCCGGGTTTTATCCGAGTGAAAGTTTGCCTAACGAATATTATATATTATGAAGTATAATAAACAATGTTAAAGATTAGTTTTAATTATTAATCAAGATTGTGTGTGAATATGTGAGAAAGATGTAATATCGTTGTTGTTTTCTTGGCCGACTGTTTTACATATGGTGTTATCTTAAAATTGCTTGTTTTGAATATTTTTTTAGATTGAGTTGAATGAATTGCTGAATTTTTTTTTTTTGTATTTATATATAAATAAAATTAACTCTGTTGATTTTTTTTGTATTTAATCGATAACAGCGAAGTTACGCATGTTAAAGTTAGGAAAAATATTTTGATGTTAAGCAAAACCTGCTCCATCTCGTTTTACATAAATGTTGAAAATTTGGTCGAAATTGATGCATTGTAACGAAAGTTTTTAGCGAACACCACTTATGAAATTTGCATTTTATTAATATAGATAGATATAGATATAGATTTAAAAATTCGTTTTTGTTATCATCATCACGTACAATGTAAATTTTTTTAATATAAACAAACGATAATAAACAACAACAACAATAATGTAATTTGCATCTTCATTATTATAAAACAACAAAAAATTAAATTAACAATGTAAAAATATGTTTTAACATCACATTTTAACATTTAACATAAAAACGTTACTATATTTATTTAAATATATATTAATTTGCATCTATATACCGAGGTATATCGAAGTCCCACGCGAAAAACCCGAATCATGGAAGACCCCCCAGCACCAGAAGCCCCCAAAACCAATTTTACCAACTCCAGATACCCGGTAGGCACACGAAAATATTCTATCTGGACATTGCCAGAATGCCCGAAAATGAAGAACGAAGAAGACTCCAAAGCTATGAAAATTTTCTGTAGCTCTGTTGAAAGCACCTTCGCTGAGCTAATAAATTTCCTCGACTTCTATGACAGAGAACTAAAACAAATTCGTTCAGAATATGTTGAAAATACAAGCAAAGCTCCTTTGAAGCGCCCGAGAGTAACATCCCCAGAAGCCATAAAAGAATCACATGCCACGCAAAATATTGCCTGGTGTCCCAAACAGACTTCAAGAGTTCCCACAAACTCTAAACCAACATCAAAAAATAAACAGCCAGAAAAACCACAAGCTAAAGAAAACACCGATATGGAAATCGAAGTCACTCCAAATAGGAACTCAAATCCTGAACAGAACCCCAAAAAATCGAACCCGACCAACAAAGACACGGAAAACCCAGATAAAGGACCTAACAACCCTACCCCTAACCCCAAAATAAGAATACCACCGATCAAAATCAGTGGGGTAACTGAATGGTCTGGACTTAGAGAAGGACTCATAAACTGCACGCAGAAAAAACCTGAATTCTCCACATCTGGGCGCCACATAAACGTCCAGACTCATTCGGTGACGGACTACCGCACAGCAACCAGGTGGCTAGAAGAACGTCACTACACATTCCATTTTAAAATACTTGACGAAGAAAAAAACCTCAGAATTGTAGTCAGAGGCCTCGACTGCTGCATCACGATTCCCGAAATCCAAGAGGACTTAGACAACAAGGGATTTCATATGACAAAAATTGTCAGACTACGCAGGGCGGGAACAAAGGAAGAGCTCCCACTAATCCAGGTTACTCTCCCCAAAACGCCTAAGAACAAAGATATCTACAACATAACGGATATCTGCGACATGAAGTGCCGAGTCGAGGCCTATAGGGCCCCCAAAGGTCCAGGCCAATGTCACAGATTTCAAAGCTTTGGACACTCAAAGTTTGAATGCAGAGAAACCCCCAAATGTGTCAAGTGCGGAGAGAACCATTTCACCTCCGAATGCTCTAAACAAAAAGAAGTCCTACCAAAATGCGCTAACTGCCAGGGTCAGCACACGGCAAACTGGCGTGGTTGTCCACTCTACAAAAAAATAAATAAGGATTTACCCAGTCAAAAGAACCCACGCCCTAATGCACTAAAAGAACCCTCCAAGGCACCCATCAATGCAAAAATCCCTCAAACCACAGGAAATAAGGAGAAAACCTGCGCAAACCAACCTAAAAGTATTCCCCTGAAAACCTCCAAGCAAAGCCCCATCGAGAGTGCCATCGAAAAGGCTCTCAGCGATCCAAAGATCATTGCCACCATAGTGAGGAACGTTCTCGCCACCATCGGTCCTCAATGAACGCAAAAGACAAAAAGAATAAACTCCGAATCATTCATTGGAACGCATGTAGCCTTCGGAATAAAAGGCAACAATTCACTGAATTTCTGAACGACCACGACATAGACATAGCTCTAATCTCCGAAACCTGGCTCAAACCCTGTCACAGGATGAACATCCCCAACTACAACACCGTTCGGAATGACAGAATGTCTGGACAGGGCGGAGGCACAGCAATTTTCATCCATAGGAAATATTACTGTGTTCCCATCCAAAGCACTTGCCTGAATTTGGAAACCACAGGAATAACAATCAAAGACAAAAATGGAACAACATTGAACATATACTCCTGCTACAAGCCCCCAAACACGCCTCTTGACCCAAAGGACACATCTACAATATTTTCAAAACCAACACTCCAACAATCCTAGCCGGAGACCTCAACTGCAAGAACCCAACCTGGGGTTCATTCTCCACCAATCCTAATGGCAAGATCCTACAAAAGGTTGTCGAATGCCTCAACCTGGATTTAAGCTACCCAGATGAACCGACACATGACTCACCACCCGACATCTTGGACATCGCAATCCACAAAAATCTGAGTCAGACCGTTCACTCAAAAGTCCTCCACGAGATGACGTCTGATCACCTCCCAGTCCTTCTAATATTACAAGACTATAATATAACCCGCTCCGACACAACAATCAAAATCATCGACTGGGCCCTCTTTAAGTACCAAATGGAAAACACCCAACCCCCAGCGCACACCGCAGAAACCCCGCAAGAAATAATCGACTCCATAGCTTCCATTGAGGACCAAATCATTCAAAATCTACAAAAGTCCACAAAATATAAAGAACTAGACCTCGATAGAAAGTATCCAGCCCACATCAAAGAAAAATTACGAAAAACTAACAGACTAAGAAAAAAAATGAAAAAGACCTGCGACCCCAACGACAAAAAAGCATACATTTCAGCACGAAGAGAATCACAAAAGCTTACTAGAGAACACGACAACACCAGCTGGGACACCTACATAGAAAACCTTGACATATCTGATCAGACAGTATGGAAGGCCATTAGACGCCTCACAGCCCCAAAGAAAGAAGAAATTATCGTGAAAACCAATAACAATCTGACACTAACAGCCGAGGAGGCAGCTGAAGCACTTGCTGACTCCTACGAAAAGCAGCTCAGCCCAAATCCTCCTACCTCCTCATATTCGAACAATTATCTGAACAAAAGAATCACCGCACACCTCCAAACAAACAACAAAACAGCTCTGGAACCCACTAACATTGGAGAAATCAAAGCAATAATTGACACCTTCCCTAAGAAAAAAGCCCCAGGCATCGACGAAATCACGAACGAAGCGCTAAAACTACTGCCCAACCATATCCTCGAATCACTAACCAGCACTTTTAATGCCTCATTGAAACTCGCATACTTCCCGAACAACTGGAAAACATCGATTATTTGTCCCATACTAAAACAAGGTAAATCAAAATACGACCCAGCAAGTTATAGACCAATTTCCCTCCTACCTGTCACCTCCAAACTATTCGAAAGAATCATTTTAAGAAGAATAAAAAAAGCACTCAGCGACGAACATCCCCTCAGGCCCGAACAATTCGGGTTCCAGCAAAAACACTCAACCCTTCATCAAATTGTGGTCGTCACGGAGAAGATAAGAAAGGCCATGGAATCAAAACAATTAACAGGAGGCATCTTCTTTGACATCTCCAAGGCATTTGACAAAGTTTGGCACGAGGCCCTCTTATATAAAATGGCAAAAAAGAACCTACCTGGAGACATCATCCGAATGACAAAAAGCTTCCTTTGTGACAGAAACCTTAGAGTAAAAGTCAAAGATGTTCTGTCAACTCCAAGGAAAATTCGAGCAGGAGTCCCTCAAGGGTCAGTCATCGGCCCCACCTTCTTCAACATTTTTATCGATGACTACCCTTGCCCCAATGGAATGTCCCTACATCTATACGCAGACGATGCCGCAACTCTAGTCTCAGCCTTCAACCTCGATACCATCAATCTCAAACTTCAAGAAGCACTGGTATTCGTTAATATTTGGTGCGACGAATGGCGGGTTGAATTGAACCCACAAAAAACCGAAGCTATACTCTTCTCAGACAAAAGACTAAAAGAGAAGAAGCCCTTAGAAGATCTAGGCTACCCTGATGAACCCATAAAATGGAAGGACAGCGTCCGCTACCTGGGCGTCATCCTTGATCAACACCTGACCTTCCAAGAACACGTGCAAAACCGAATAAACCTCGCAAAAGCAGCCCAGCACCGACTAGCACTATTTTTAGGGAACAAGAGCAAACTGTCCCTACACTGCAAACGTACCATATACACGTCTATTTTAAGACCAATCCTAACCTACGGCCACCCAGTCTTCATAACCGCAAACAAAACTACACTGAAAAAATTCGAAAGTTTCGAAAACCAGGTATTAAAGAAAATAATAGGTGCCCCATGGTTTGTCAGAAGCAGTATCATCAGAAAGGACCTCAATTTAGAAAATATAAATGATTTCATAATAAAACAAGCTTTCAACTTTTACGATAAATCTGAAAATCTCGAAAATATTACATTCAGAGAAGCCTGTAACTACAAACAAGAACTGAAGAGAAGGAAACCAAAGCCAAGGCAACTCCTATATCGATTGAGAACAAATGTAGAAAAATGGAAAAATCTTAAGAAAAAACACGTTAAAGAAAAAATAATAATAAAAAATAACAGAACATATTAGAAAAGAGAACACACCGATTTAAAGACCGCGCGCCAGGCCCTAACCTTGTAGAGATGTGAATACCCTGTCAATGTGAAGAACGTGTACATATAATTCATTGCTAATATCATAAGCTAGGTTGCTCGTTTTGAGCGACACCTAATAAAGTTATTTTTGAACTGGAACTGGATATATTAATATTAAAATGCCATGTTTTTTCTACGTCATTGGAATATTATATTACTAAATTCTTAAATTAAATTTATTATACTTGGAACACATTTTAAGCATTGTTACAATTCATAAATATAATTTCACCAGAAACCGCGAGAGGCGCTGCTTGCGAGTGAAAGTAGAAAATTTGCAAATAAAATTGCAAAGAATATTCCTCTCAAATCAAATTCGAACCAGAAACCTTCCCAGTAGTAGAGTAAATAACGTCCTAAAGTTTCACGGCGATTGGATAATCTTACCTTTTAAAAACATTCATCTGGTAAACAAACTAACATTCATCGTGTAAACAAACCACGTGTAAATTATTAACCAATCAAATTCATTTATCGTCGCGACCAGTGCGGCGCCAAGCGGTAAAAGGCGGAACTAACGCTTTTTGGTTTTACATTTGAAAAAAAAAAAACACATTCACCTTTTTAGTTTTTTGAATAGCCTATATGTTAAACGAAATATTCAGCTACCTACATGCGAAATTTCATAATGATTGATTCTGTAGATTTTGCGCAACGCGATAACAAATATCGATTTTGGATTTCATTTTTATATATATAAGGATTTGTTAATCACGTGACAGGGAAAGCCAATCAGGTGAGACTTTGCGCAAGCAAGGTATGGTATAAGAGGCACGGCGGGATGGCCGGCGGGGGATTAGTAGAGTTAGTAACAATCGTGTATGAGGATTGGTGTGCCTGAGCTTAGGATATAAAGTACTCTAGCTCAGAGGAAGTTTATTATGATTGCCTGAGTGAAGGATATAAAGTACTCTAGCTCAGAAGAAAAGTTTATTATGAATGCCTGAATGAAGGATATAAAGTACTCTAGCTCAGAAGAAAAGTTTATTATGAATGCATGAGTAAAGATATAACATACTCTAGCTCAGAAGAAAATAAGAAAAGGCAAAATAAGTTTTTCTGAAGCCTGGATAGAAACTGAATAAAGTGAGAAGGCTAAAGAAGCCTGGAAAGAAACTGAATAAGGTTAATAAGGATAAGGTTGATAGAAAGCCCGTTGTAGAAACTGAAGGGAAACAAGGCTAATGTTGGCAAAATATTGATTAGCATAATAGTACAGGATAATTGCTCCTATTGAAATTGGTTTATTTTTATATATAACTAGACGAATGACCCGGGCAACGCCCGGGATTACCCGATTAAATGTTTTATTCAAACACTCTATGCCAGTGATTCTCAACCTTTTTTTTTTTGTTGCGGCATTATTTTAAAGATTTGAAAATTTGGCGGCACAATTTTAGAATTTCGCGGCACACTTTTGCTAACTTGAATGCAAGAAAATTCAAATTATGTATCAATATTTCTATGCAAAATATAAGTAATATACATCTCTAACATTCAATTTGCTAATTTCGTTATTTTAAAAAGTAAAAAAATGAAAAAGAAAAAAGAAAAACCAATACAAACGTGAACATAATCATATGACTAAAATTCGGCGGCACATTTTTAGAATTTCGCGGCACACAAAATTACCGCGGCACATTGGTTGAGAATCACTGCTCTATGCGTTATAATTATAAATTTGGCGCCGTGGATGTCACTCTTGTGAAACGTCCCGTCCAAACTTTACATGTATATTAGGTCAGCTGATATTACCTCCCATCTTCACCGATAGAGGCGCTTCTCGCGAGCAAAAGGGCAAACTCGACGAATATTCGGGAAAGAGACCTGAAAATTTCACTATAAGTTTTCCAGATTCTACTCTATATGCTGTTAAAATTTCAGTCAGATTAGTTACGATATAAATCTTCAAATCGAGCGAGAGTCTATAAATATTTCGATTTAGATCAACTATTCTAAATATTAAGCGAACTATTATTAAGAAACCTTTTTAGAAGATATCAATTTTTAAAGTATTTATAACCTTGATAGAGGGCGCTGTTCGTGAGCTAAGTAGAATAATTTGAATATACAGTTTTGATATTTAATTTATATATAATTTAAAATAGCCTATCGTTTTCCTCTTATTTTTTTTTACCTATGTATGGAAATTTAGGTACTGTAAAAAAAAAAACTTTGCTTCAATAATATATATTAAAAAAAAAAAAACACCCAGGCTAAGTTTCGAACCAAGGTTGCGGAAATACGAAGCCGTACACCTAACCATTAAGCTACGCTTGGCATCAAAAATATTCGCATGTAAAGCTATTTCAGGCCTTACATATTCCTAACGACCTTTTTGAAATAGGTTTTTGAAACATGGAAATTATAATACTTCAAATAAATAGAAATAGAGTGAACACAAATAAAACATACCAAATATTTCGAATTAGAGCAGGCATTTTAAACGGCGAATTAGATAAGTTATATCTAAAAATGAAAATATATAAATAAATAAAACATACCAAATATTGCAAGAGAAGTTATTTTAAACGGCGAATTAGATCAGTTATAGCTAAAAATGAAAATATATACGTAAATAAAACCTACCAAATATTTCAAATTAGAGCAGTTATTATATAAATATTTATATTATATGTGTTATTAAGCGAACTATTATTAGATATTTTAAACGGCGAATTAGATCAGTTATATCTAAAAATGAAAATATATAAATAAATAAAACCTACCAAATATTTCAAATTAGAGCAGTTATTATATAAATATTTATATTATATGTGTTATTAAGCGAACTATTTTAAACGGCGAATTAGATCAGTTATATCTATAAATGAAAATATATAAATAAATAAAACCTACCAAATATTTCAAATTAGAGCAGTTATTATATAAATATTTATATTATATGTGTTATTAAGCGAACTATTATTAATAAAATATTGAGAAGATTTAGAGTTTAAACGTATTTATAACCTTTTAGTAATTGATAGAGGGCGCTGCTCGTGAGCTAAGTTAAATAATTTGAATATATAATTTTAATAATTGATTTATATATTTTTTAAAATAGCCTATCGTCATCCCCGTTATTTTTCACCTATGTATGGAAATTTTGGTTTGAATTAGTGAACTACTGCGAATTTGTATACCGGACATACAGACCAACAAACATACAAACATTCATTTTTATATATCTACTAGACGAATGACCCGGGCAACGCCCGGGTTTACATGATTAAATGTATAATTCAAACACATTAAACATGTGCCCGTTGGCTGGCAGCGAGTAAATGTCTGCGCCCGTTGATTCCGGCGAGCAAGTGACTGCTCCCGTCGGCTGCCGGCGAGCAAGTGGCTTCCCGGCGCATGCGCGCGCACAGGGAAGCCACGTGCTCGCAGGCGGCCAATGGGCGCGCCCCGCCATCAGATCCACCGCGTTCTAAAGGGCGCTGCTTGTGAGCTATTTAGAATAATTTGAATATATAGTTTTAATAATTGATTTATATATTTTTTAAAATAGCCTATCGTCATCCTCATTTTTTTTTACCTATGTATGGAAATTTTGGTTTGTATTAATGAACTACTGCGAATTTGTATACCGGACATACAGACAAACATACAAACATTCATTTTTATATATATAGATATTATCGTAGTAGAATAAATCTCATTATGTTGAATTCATCAGATCTTGTCGTTCACTACCTCTAGAATACCACCTGCCTATCGCTACAGTAAGTATAATAGTTAAACACAAAATTATCTATTTAAATTTTTCATTTGTTTATTTATTATTTTCTAATTTTTTTTCTATTTTATTCCCAACAATAATTAAAGAATCAGAAAATATCACAGGGTATGATATACTTAAAGGAACTCTCCCTCCAGATTGTCTAATTCAATATGTAACTGATATTTATATTGATAAGACGGCAGTGAGCAATCAGCAACCTTCAGTTATATGATCAGGCGATGCCCTTTTATTATGTGGTGTTGTTAAATATTTTTAGGCTTTAAAATTAAATAAATGTTTATCTATCTATATATATATATACACTGCGTGACATTGAAAATGGAATACCAAGAAATAGTGGCCAGAAAATTATGCAAATTTCAGGGTAGACGCGCCTAACCGAGTTATGCAAATGATGTAAAATGCGCAGCTCTCGTGCGCACATCGAGTAAGATATAAAGGAAGGAACGTGCAGAAAGGACAGTATTCGTGTCGTTATTTCTTCAAGGAAAATCATTGTAGAAATTTTGTTCTTGTGTCAAAAGACACGTGTAATAACAGAGAATGCCAGGTCATCATAAACGGAGGCAGTTCAAGCAGACAGACGCTTTTACGAGGGGCATGGTGATCGGATTGAAAAGGGCAGGTTGGTCCATACGTCAAATCTCAGCTGATACACACCTTGGTGCGTCCACGGTGCACCGACTGTGGAGAAGATGGTTGGAACAAGGAAATGTGGCAATTTATAGGAATGTCGGTGCAACCAGAGTGACGTCAGCACGTGTGGATCGGCATATCCTTCGACAAGCAGTGGCGGCCCCACAAGCCACTTGTACCGCCATCCTGCAACATGTGCAAGACACCCTAGATCATTCCATCTCGACCAGAACCATTTCCCGTCGATTGGTTGCTAATGGCTTGCACTCATGCCGTCCGCTAAGAAGACTGCCATTGACCCCACCGAATAGGCGCCAACGTTTGGAATGGTGCCGGGCTAGATCGACGTGGATGACGGAATGGCACAGGGTCGTGTTCTCAGATGAGTCGCGTTTCTGCTTGTCCAGTGATAGTCGCCGTGTACGCGTGTGGCGTCGACGTGGAGAAAGGTCCAATCCGGCAGCAATTGTGGAACGCCCCACCGTGCGACAACGTGGAATCATGGTTTGGGGCGCAATCGCGTATGATTCCAGGTCACCTTTACTTCGTATTCAGGGCACTATGACGGCCCAACGATACGTTGATGATATGCTGCGACCGGTGACACTCCCCTACCTTCAGGGGGTACCCAATGCCCTTTATCAGCAGGATAACGCCCGACCGCACACTGCTCGCATTAGCCAACAAGCTCTGCAAGATGTACAGATGCTTCCCTGGCCACCGTACTCTCCTGATCTCTCACCAATCGAGCACGTCTGGGACATCATTGGACGCCGTTTGCATGCCTTTCCACAGCCGCGTTCAGAAGACGAACTGTGGCAAATGGTTGAGAGGGAATGGAGAGCCATCCCTCAGGACGCCATCCGTACTCTGATTGACTCTCTACCTAGACGTGTTGCTGCGTGCATCGCCGTCCGCTGTGGTCCTACTTGCTACTAAGCCGACGCCGTTCTCGCTCTGTATTATGACTATCATTTTGAAATAAGATCACTTATTGTTCGCCCCTGTCTCTCTCTCTGTCTGCCGAGTTTCATCACTTTCTGGCCACTATTTCTTGGTGTTCCATTTTCAATGTCACGCAGTGTATATACTAGACGAATGACCCGGGCAACGCCCGGGTTTACCCGATTAAATGTTTTATTTAAACACTATTCGTTACAATTATAAATTGGCGCCGTGGATGTCACTCTTGTGAAACGTCCCGCTCCAAACTTTACATGTACATTAGGTCAGCTGATATTACCTCCCATCTTCACCGCTAGAGGCACTGCTCGCGAGTTAAGTAGAATAATTTGAATATATAGTTTTAATAATTGATTTATATATTTTTTTAAAATAGCCTATCGTCTTCCCCGTATTTTTGTACCTATGTAGGAAATTTTGGTTTGAATTAGTGAATTACTGCGAATTTGTATACAGGACATACAAACAAACATACAAACATTAATTTTTATATAGAGAGAGATATAAAATTGAATGTCTGTCTGTATGTTTGTACTCTATAGATTCAAAAACCATGCATCCAATCGCCGTGAAATTTTGGGATATTATTAGGTATATCCCCGGGAAGGTGTTTGAAAAATATTTTCTTGAATATCTTGAATATCCTTAGAGTTATTTGTAGATTTAACTCGCAAGCAGCGCCCCCATTGCGACGATGTTAACAAGTTTTTTATCTATAAGTTTTATTATCATTAAGTTTATTATCTTAAAGATTATTTATCAAAAGTAAGATTTTCTACCTATTAAAAGCGCACAAGTCAAAGTTAGTTTTATCATTTACTAGCGGATGTACCCGGCTTTGCCCGGGTTTTACCCAAATAAAGGTTTGTCTAACGAACATTTGTTAAAACAATTATCTATAAACTTATAAAATATATATAAAAAAGATATTTTGATAATTTGAAACTCGTAAATTTGAATCTCTCGATAAAGTGATCATTTTTTCCCGGTCCCTGTGTGCCATGTCATTCTGAATTTTGGCCTTCCTAATTTTCTACATTACAAAATCATGGTAAAGGTTTGTCTAACCAACACTTGTTAAAACAATTCTCTATAAACTTATTAAAAAATAATATATATATTTTGATAATTTGAAACTCGTAAATATGAATCTCTCGATAAAGTGATCATTTTTTCGCGGTCCCTGTGTGCCGTGTCATTCTGAATTTTGGCTTTCCTAATTTTCTACATTACAAAATAATCGTTTTATCTAGCAAATATTTTTTCCCGGTCCCTTGAAAAAAACTCGATAAGTTGAATAAAATCATGGTCTTTTATAGAAGATGGACGAAGTTCCCGGAGGTCACCCGCGAGGCTTTTTTCTTGTCTACTTGGCACAGCTGTGTCACCAACTCTGCCCCCGCGCGCCAGGCCCTTTTGATCCCTCTGATTGGTCGGTGGGAACTTGGACTGTCCACCCGGCCGGCGGCCGGACGATTACATTCTCTCGACGGGGTGGGGCAGACCTAAGCCTATCTCCGTCGCAAGGCGGCGCTGCTTGCGAGTTAAAGCTACAAATCTGCAAATAACTCTAAGAATATTAAAGATATTCAAGAAATTATTTTTCAGAAACCTTCCCAGTACTATACTAAATAATTTCCCAAAGTTTCATGGCGTTCCAATGAGTGGTTTGGTCAGGCATAAAGGACAGACAGACAGACACACCCACATACACACGCATACATTCATCTTTATATATATAGATCTACAACATATATATTGGGAGACTAGATAAAATGATGATTTTGTAATGTAGAAAATTAGGAAAGACAAAATTCAGGATGACACGGCAATTTATTTGAGACAAGAATAATGATACATTTCCAAGGCAATATACTATTCCTTTAACTTCCAATTACCGAGGGAACCAATTAATATTGATTTTATTCAACTTATCGAGCATTTTTCAAGGGACTGGGAAAAAATGTTCACTAGAAAAAATGATGATTTTGTAATGTAGAAAATTAGGAAAGACAAAATTCAGGATGACACGGCAATTTATTTGAGACAAGAATAATGATACAATTCCAAGGCAAGATACTATTCCTTTAACTTCCAATTACCGAGGGAACCAATTAATATTGATTTTATTCAACTTATCGAGTATTTTTCAAGGGACCGGGAAAAATGTTCACTTTATCGAGAGATTCAAATTAACGAGTTTCAAAATTTATCAAAATTTATCTTTTTTTTTATAAGTTTATAGAGAATTGTTTTAACAAATGTTCGTTAGACAAACCTTTACTCGGGTAAAACCCGGGCGAAGCCGGGTACATCCGCTAGTATTATATATATATGTGGCGACCGCACTTTGCTTCTGCGAGCGCGAACTGGGACAAAGCTTTAATACACATTATACGGGCGGAAGAATGGCGGCCGCACTATGCCTCGGCAAGCGCCTGCTGGGAGAACACGTCACTACGCATGCGCGGGCGTCATCCGAAATTTCTAGCGGCTGGCGCGGTAAACAACAAGGCTAGCTCCAACGGCCGTTACTTCAACCGTTACTTCTTTTCTCTTTATATATTTCTGGCTTTAAATAAATTAATTTTAATTATAATTTTATCAGCGGCCTTTCCACGAGCCACACCAACACATCACGCAACAACCATCCCACATATGTATATAATTTTTGCATTTTGGTTAGGTATCCTTATATATCCCCTTATATATATTATGTTGAGAGATCAGGAGAGACTAGTCACCATAGAAGCGCCGATATTTCATGCAAGGTATGTTGGCTGATGTGTGTGTGTGAGATCGGGCGTTATCCTGCTGGAAAATAAAATTTGGTACTCCCTAAAGAAAATGTACACAGATGCGGCCTGATTGAACTTTCACCAAGACGGCGCCTAACTCTTTCACGGAGACTGTCATTGCCTAGTGATATTCATCTGAAAACACTACCATTTGTTATTCTGCTGTCCACGTGGCTCTATCCGACAAAATTTCAAACGGAGGTGTCTGTGCCATTGGTTCAATGGCAGTCCTTTTAACGGGCACCATGAATGTAAGCCGCCACCTTCTCTCATGCTGTTTAATGTCTATATAAAGAAATATATTTAAAATAACGAATTCGGGAATATGAATACAGTAAAATCTCATATTATCGGACCTCGTGCATATTAACGAATATTTCATTGTAAATTTTATTGACTAAGGTATGAATAGAATATAGTAATTCTTCGTGAACGCGCGCGTAATAATTAAGAAAATCTCTCAAGACCCTACAATCATTAAATACTTTTATTATTATTATTCCTTGTACACGTGGTACAGTCTATGGTAATATTGGTGGGTAGAGTTGGTGACTGCTTTTACTTTAAGTGAACTACATGTCTACACATGTGAGAAGTAGTTAGAATTCGCAGTTACAAATGTTCTAGAGCCCCTTTTAGTTACTTGCACTCGCTGGTGGGGTTGGACTTTTGCAAGAATTGTGGGCTATTGGAGCATATTTTTTTTTAATTATAAAAAAGTGCCCAATGCGGGATTCGATCCCGGGTCGTAGAGGTCGAAAACCAACGGTTTAGACCACCCTTCCACATTTCTAAGAATATTTTCAATTATTCTTGGCCTGCAAAAGATAAACCTAACGCCAAATTTCTTTAGTTCTAGTCCTATTTTGGATTTGTTGGTGAATAATCAATGTAGCAATTGGATCTGAAATCGGCAGGGTTCTCTGTTAGGTAAGAATATTAAAATGTTTATGGATAAAAGCCAGCGGATAACAAAAAATCCCGAGGTTTCTGTAGATATTATACTGTTCTATATTTTTTTATTCGGGAATTGAACAATGATTAAACGTTTAATCATGGTTTTTACAATAGTTATTATGTATCATTTAGGACTATAAGTACTTAAGGGGACAGACGAAGGTTTTGCACTGATATTATAATATACTCTGGTATGAAATCTGTTTTTCTGTTTTTGTAATGAGGGCATCCAAATAGGGTAATGCTCAGTTCGGTTCCAAAATCACTTTATTAGGTATCGCTCAAAACGAGCAACCTAGTTTATGATATTTGCAACAATGAATAATATGTGAATTCACATATTAAACAAAATGTAAACGCGGGATTAAGTCCCGTTCATTACTATCGGGAATCGAGGGTGTTACTCACTCGTCCACCGTCTCTGCGTTTTTTGTATGGTGGTAGAGAGTTGTGCTAAGGGTATCTGAAAATAAGCTGTTTTTTTATGATTGATATTCGCAGAAAATTTCATCAATGTTTATTCTCAATTTTATGAAAAAATGCCCAAGTTTTTATACTGTTTTTTTTTTTAAAGCTACTTATCAATTATCATTAGAACTATTTCGGCCGCTGCCAGTGATAGTGAACTTCCCATGGGTGACCCACTGATCTGTTGATATATTTGGTTTTGATAAATGAATGCTTGATATAAAAAAGGCAGGTTATAAATAAATTCATATTAATATATTACATGGATGAATGAATCTTTAAATTGAACTTTGATAGTTTGTCGGAAGTAACTCCAAAATGCAGGGTGATCCAAAAGTCCCGCACAACTTTAAAAAACTAATAACTCCGCGAATATTTGCGCTAGAGCAATGCGGTAAACACCATTGTGTTCAGGATGCAATGGGATTTTTATGGCAAATAATGAAAATTTCGAAATTTATTTTAGTTACAACTTTATTCGCTAGATGGCGCTCTACCAGAATCAGAGATTGAGCGGCCAAATTGTTTGATAAATTGAAAAAAATAACTGAACGACACGTATTTTTTCTTTTTGAAAACCAGGAAAGAACCCTAATAATATCAAATGATAAATTAATAAAACACCATTTCGCCAAAGGTTATAAGAATTGGTTGAAGATTTTTAAATACAATCTGAGATATGTAAAATAGGTATATGCAAATTAAAACATGTAGCAAAAAATATTTATATTTTAGATGAAGTTTTGTGAAATAGATTGAATGTTTAAAAGACAATGCTGATATCAATACACGATTTTTGAAATGTTAATATAGTACCAAAAATTATGATGGCACTATTAATAGGATTTCTTGCTATAAGGAATGTGTAGTTTCTTGACTGATTGGCGACACTTGACTATTTAACTGAATATTTGTCATGATCCAAAAATGAAATATAGAGGGGAGTGACAAAATCTATTTGTTTTTACCTCATTCCAAATATCCTATGGGTTTGTCAAATGTTATCATTATTTATTATACTGTACATAATTTTGAAAATGTATCCACTAAAAAAATCATTTTTAAATCGACCTTTTGGGTTGAAAAACGTGGTCGTGAAATCATTTTGTATTATTTTTTGCGCAAATTTTCTAAAGTTGGGGGGGTACGAAGAATATTCCTTATGCTATTTCTTCTAATGAGCGAAAAGCGATAAACTAAACATAAGGGGTAAAATAGTGTATACCAGTGTTATTCGAGAAGTTATAACACTTTGGCCTGCACGACATAATATAAGATGTGGGCAAATGACGAACAAAAAAATTACTCTTCACAGAAAAAAAAAAGAGTCAAGATGTGAGGACAGCATTTATTATTCCCATAACCCAAAACAAAGAGCTGCAAAATATAACACATGAGATAACTGCCTTCTATCTTGTATTAGGTCACAATCCTTGCTCAATGTGGCGCCCTTCATTCTCAAACACCGCCTGCAGACGATAGATGACAGAATGGTCACAAATAAATATTTGAAATTTATAAAACGTGCCATCTGATAGAAGCCTTCAACATGGCCAATGTGGTAGGCCGGCATCGATAAAAACGCGACTTAATGTACCCCCATAACCGAAATTGTAAGGCGTCAAGTCTGCTGATATTGGAGGCCACTGGTATATAAAGTGGCGACTTATCCCACGATTTTCACCGAACGTATCCTTCAGCAATTGTTTGGCACCGCGGGAGATATGAGGAGGTCCACCATTTTGCCTGAATGTTATTTCGCTTAATACTTGTCTGTCCTGCAATACGGGAATAACCTTTTCTCTCAAAAGTTGAACATAACGTTCACCAGTTACAAAAACGGTTTTAAAAGTTCTTCCATTGTTTTTTTCAAAGAAAAATGGCTCAATAATAAAAGAAGAAGTGAACCCACCCAAAACTGTAACTCTGGGCTGATGAAGTGGCATTTCTGTAAAAATCCTAGGGTTTTCTGTTGCCAAAATGAGGCAGTTTTGAATGTTAAATTCTCCCTTTAGATAAAAGTGAGCATCATCTGTTCTTAGAACATTTGACAGACAGTTTTCATCAATATCAATTTGCCGGAAAACCCATGCAGCGAATTCTTGACGCTTCTCAAAATCGCTGACTTTCAACTCGTGAAAACCTTGAATTTTGTTAGGGTATTTTTAAAGAAAAATTCTAAATGTGTGTTCTCTCCAAACTGTTCCATACGAAATCCCCGTTTGTCGAGAAACTTGTCTAGCACTTACTTCTCCATACGTGGATAACGTTTCAATAGCTTCAGCATTCTGCAAAACCGTAACAGCCACTGACTTGAATGTCGATTATCTTCCACTCCGAGGTTTTGCTTCCAGAGATCCAGTTTCCTCAAAACCTTTAATCATTCGCCTTAGAGAGTAGCTACGCATTGGTCCTTTACCTCTTCGAATATATTTAAAGGAACGAAACGCTCGTAAAGCTTCAGTGGCAGATTCTGAATCACAATTTAAAAAATTCACCAAGAGTGCTTTATCCTGTAGTGACGGCATTCCAGGGGGAAGGGGAGAAGTCCGACCACACATCCTTGCGGTCCCCCCTGGACCCTTGGAATATTTGACCAAATTCTGGTTCGTTTCCAAGGTGACTAACGTTGCAACGGCACCCATTTTCAAATGAAGAGCAAAACTGATATCTCCAGTAATGCTACCGCCTCCGGGGTAACCGCCGCGTCAGGAGCTGCATCTCGAGCTCATGATGAGAAATCTACTACGAGGACACAATTCAATCTACTACAACTCAATATAAATGGTACCCAGAGGAAAATAAAGAGATGACTTGTCTTCTCTGAAAATTTGGAGGAGGACTTGCCGTTTTGATTAAAACTCTACAAATCAAATTTAAGGAAATCGCCTATAATCAGAATAAGCCTACAGAAAGCACAACAGAAGCTCAGGCAATAGACATCTAACTCCCAGAAAAAAACAATAACAATCATGAATGTTTATCACCACGATAATACTAGCATCAATACAGGCCTGATAGAGACATTAAGTGAAGCGTCTTCGGATATCGCAATCATACTTGGTGATTTTAACGCCGAAAGACCAACTTGGGGATCACCTGTCCAGGATAACAAAGGTCAGCAGGTTGAGGAAATGCTAACCGACCTCGACCTTACACCGTTAAATAACGAAATGGACTTGGATAGAAGTCCACAGGCACAGAATCTGCAATAGACATCACAGCGATAAATTACAACATCGCACCCACAACACAATGGAAAATTCTGAAAAGTGCAATCAGTGACCACAGACCAATTTTAGCAACCCTAAAATTCAAAATTGAGAACGTTCAACAAAATAAAAGAACACTGGAAAAAAATCCACAGAAAAGCTTGAAATACTGTGCAACGAAGAATTAAATCACAGAACGATTGACAAAAAATTGGAAAAATTCTCTTCGAACATATCCAAAGCTGAAAAGGTATCGATACCAAGAGGTAGACGTAAAGACCTATGAATACCTTACTGGAAGGACCACAATATCGAGGCAATGATTGCAGAGAGAGACAATATTAATGAACTTCTTAAAACAAATAAAACAGAAGAAATCATAAAGGAACTCATTGAAATTAGTCACAAATTAGAACAAGAAATTTGTATATTCAAACAAGTGAAAAATGGGCAGAATTCTGCGAAAAAAATAACTCCAAAAAAGGAAAGCCATCACTGGAATATAATTAGTGTTATAAAACAATCAAAACCAACACTAATCCTTCAAAACTCTAACCGATATGAATAGCGAGAACGAACAAACAGATAGCTGACATAATTGCTGAATATCTTTCAAGCACTTCCAGACTCAGCTATATGAATGAAGGCAGGACTCTAAAAAATAATGTAAATAAGTTAGTTAAACAAGCAAGAAATTACCATCAGCAAGATATTTTCTCTAGAGACTTTACACTGAATGAGCTAAACTCATTAATAGAAAAGGTCAAATGATTAAACACTTTGGAGACGAAGCTAAAAATCAACTCCTACGAATATTGAACATTTCATGGAAAACTGGTTAACTACCAAAGAATTGAAAGATATCAATTATAGTGCCAATACTGAAACCAAACAAAGATGCCAAGGAATGCAAAAACTATCGGCCAATTGCTCTTACCAGCATACTTTGTAAAATAAAAGAATGAATTATCCACTCTAGGCTCATAGTCTGGCTCACTAACAATAATAAAATAAACTTCTACCAAACTGCCTAAAGATCCAGACACTGTACAACTGATCAACTGTTCTACTTCTGCCAATCAATAATAGATTCTTTCCGGGAAAAACAGCCAAAGAAGACAACGGCCGTATTCTTGGATATGACCTCAGCTTTTGATCGAGTGTAGAGGGAGAAATTATTTGAAAGGGGCTGCACAACATCGGAGTAAGAGGAAAAACCTTAATCTGGATTGCAGACTTCTTAAGGGGAAGAAGGATAATGGTTCGGGTCAATGGAACATTTTCCAAGGACCGAAGAACATGGGCTGGTGTACCTTAGGGATCTGTGCTCAGTCCTCTACTCTTCTCGCTATATATTAACTGTTGTGTATGTGAATAGATGAATATAATTTGTATTATTTAAAACCTCATTATGTAAAAATATATGTATATATAAATTGGGCATTTGTTGTTGGCCATGGTCAAGTTTGAGCTCTTGTACGTCTAATTACGACACAACAAAAGTGGCGACGAGGATGCGGGATCTACAGAGCCAGTAAAAATCTGAGGAAAACGGCGTCTACGCAAGTATAACAACTACATCTTTTAAACTATCTGGATCAAGAAAACAAAAGAGTAGAAAAGATCAGCATGACAAGTTCAAAGTTAATAGTACCTTTTAGATGCTATAGCCCAGTGGAGGACACTTCGATCTTTTTGTACAAAAATTTGAGGCTTTCTTTTTGGCATCTGAAGGAGGAGATTAAAGTACTGATTTTCACCTCGCTACCAGATTCTGAAACTTTGAAGCTGGGAAACGACATTTTCTTCCTGGACTAATGAAAGATCAACCCTATGATACTATCATTCAAAGAATTATGCTGCATTTGGATCCAAAGAAGAAAGTGATACCACAGCTATGCAGATTTTTGAAGAGAATTCAACAGGAAAGAGAATCAATTTCGGAATATCTTAGAGAATTGAAACATTTAGCAATAAATTGTAATTTCGGCGATATGCTGGGAACCAAGTTGCGAGACCGTTTTGTGGCTGGAATCAAGTTGGAAAGCCTGCAAAAGAAGCTACTACAAGAGGACGACGATGTCACCTTGGATAAATTTTTGCAGTGGCGATTTCGTTCGAACTGGCGGAGATAAATACAAGAGAATTACAAGTTAAATTAGTGGCCAAGATATCCCCTGTGAATGGAAAAGATAAAAAGGGTGAGTACAATAATAGTATGGTGCAGCATAGGCCTTTCAGGCAAAGGGGAGAAATAATTTGTTATAGATGTGGTGAAAGACATTCACATGTGGCCTCTGTTTGGCCTCATAGAACAAAGACTTGTTTTAAAATGTATAAAAAACTGGGTCATTTAAGTAGGGTCTGCAAAGCTGGTAAAAAAAATATGGGGATGTAAATTTGTACAAGAGGACTCTATATATTCTGTACAGGGGGAAACTGATGCCACAATAAATTTAACAGTAGATGATAATTCTTTGTGCTTTACAATAGATAAAGGAAGTCCAATTACGTTAATACCTAAAGAAATCTATAAGATTTATTGGCAAGGTAAAAAATTATTTCCAACAAATTTAAGATTAAAATCTTTTTGTGGTAAATCAATAGAGATTATAGGGCAAAGAAATGGTTTTGTAAAAGAAGCCAACCAATATTTACGATTAATAGTTGTAAATGAAATATTCAGGTGATTTTGTTAGAAAGAGAATGGCTTAAACAGTTAAAACCTTAAATAATGAATCTGATAGAAATAGTTTGATTGATAGATAAGCAGATTTGTTTAACAAAGATTCGGGCTGTCTAAAGGATGTTAGAATAAATTTTAATTTAAAAAAGGATGTGACTCCTGTGTTTTGTAAGGCCAGAAGTTTACCTTTCTCTCTAAAAAACAAGTAGAGAATACAATTGATCGTTTAGTGAATTCTTACATTATATAACCTATAGTTCATGCATATTGGACCGCTCCAATAGTACCAGTATTATAAAAGAATCGAAGTGTGAGGATATGTGGTGATTTTAGATGTACAGCTAATAAAGCAATAGAATTAGATAGGTATCCCATTCCATCGATCGATGAGATCTTTTCAAAATTATCTACAAGCACCGTACTTTCGACTCTAGACCTATCACAGGCTTACTTACAAGTAATGTTAGCGGAAGAAGCCAAAGCTGTTGTTGATATAAACACAACAAAGAGGTTGTTTTCTTATAAAAGACTACCATATGGCGTAGCGGTAGCACCAAATAAATTTCATAGGATTATGGAAGGTTTATTTGCTGATTTGCCAGGTGTGGCCTGCTACATAGATGATATTTTGGTTGCAGGAAAAGACTTTAAAGATCATGAACAAAAGTTGGATCTAGTGTTTAGATGATTGCTAGAAAAAGGTTTAAAGTTAAACAGATATAAATGTAAATTTAAAAAGAAATCGGTGGAATATTTATGGTTTAAAATGGATAAATATGGACTGCATTCCTTAGAAAATAAAATTAAAATAGTGATAGAGGCGCTGAACCTAAAGAATGTTTCGCAATTGAGATCTTTCATAGGACTCTTAATTTATTATTATAGATTCATAAAGAATATAGCAAACATTTTAGCGCTATTCTATCAACTTTTGAATAAAAATTGTAGATTGAATTGGACGAAAGAATATCGAATGTTATTTTAAAAATGTAAATCATTATTAATGGACTATGGACTATTATGGACTAGGCGTAATTCTGAGTCATAGAAATGATAGAAAGGAAGAATGCCCTATAGCTTTTGCTTTTAGAACATTAACTTAAGCGGAAAAACGTTTCTCTCAACTAGAAGAGCTTCTACTGAAGAGGCATATCAATCAATTGCGACCTGTGAGAAAGAAACAAGTGGAGACAAGAAATTTGATACTTCCTCGAACATCAGGAGAGAAGCCTGTAGGTGGAAGTCAGAAAGAAAGTGAAGAGGAGGTTCCAGAGGTTACATCAGGAAACAAGGAGGAGACTGCTTCTGTGCACGTACCCTCTTGCACTCCTAGACCGGGGCCTGCTGCTGTGTACGTGACCTGTTGCACTCCTAAACCGGAGCCTGCCGCTCTGCAAGTGCCTGTCCTCAGTCATAGACCTCAGAGAGCCAGGAAACTCCCAGACCGACTGGAGTATTATTAAGGGGGGAGATGTGTTGTGTATGTAAATAGATGAAGATTATTTGCATTCTTTAAAGTCTCATTATGTAAGAATATATGTGTATTTAAATTGGATTTTTTTGTTGGCCAAACGAAAAGAATAAGAGCTAAAAAGAGTCATAGTCAAGTTTGAGTTGTTGTATATCTAATTACGACACAAATGTAACAACATCCATCCTTACCTCACTGAAGAGACAAAAGTTTCCTGTTATGCAGATTATATAGCCATATGCCACACAAGTAGCAGTATAGAAATATCAGAAAAATACTGAACACATCAATGAGAGGACTGGAGAAGTGGGCAATGAAACTCAAAATGACCATAAACCCAATAAAAAAACCTATAGGTTTCCTTCACTGACAGGAAAAAAGGCATGATTTAACTCCAAAATAAGTATAAACAACTATATAATTGATAAAATTAGATATCCAAAATACCTAGGTGTGATACTTGATGAGGAATTGCGATTTACAGAATACATAATTAGCATCTCAAATATAGCTACCAGAAACCTAAACATTCTGAGAAGGCTATGTGGAACAAATTGGGGAGCAAAACCCAAAATTCTCCGAACAACATATATCACCTCAATAAGGCCAATAATGGAATATGCAACACCTGTCTGAGCTCCCTCAAGTTCATCACTAAAAAGAAGACTAGACAGTGTTCAAGCAAAAGCGGCCAAATTAATCACTGGTTCTGTTTCAAATACCAACAATGAGAAAATTCAGAGAGAATGTGGTCTAGACCTACTTGAAAGCAGAAGACAATTAAAAACAATAAAATTCACCAATAGCTTAAAAATTAAAGAAACCGAACACATATCCCATAGAACCTATTTAAACTGGACACAAAAAGAAAGGCTCAAAAGATCTTCCAACACTTCAGTACGACAACAATATTAGAAAGGGCATAAATATGAAACATAATGAATTTCAAATTCGAGAATAACAATATTTTCCACCCCATTTCCATCAAATGTAATCATCAATCTTAACCTGAATGAACCCTGCAAAAAAAAAAAAGAGAACAAAAACATACTTAAAAAGAAAGGACTTGACACAATTGGTTTATGCGATCAGATAAATTATTTAACAGCATATACAGATGGATCATCAGACCTTACCATAAGTAATGGAGGGGCTGCAATTAAAATAATACTGCAAGATGGAACATACATCAAAATCAAAGAAGGAGCAAGAAAGATTTCGTCAATCTTCACTTGTGAACTGACAGCTATCTGGAAAGCTCTTTATGTATGCCTTAACCAACCATCCCTGCATCAAGCAGAAGGAATTATAATATACACCGACTTCATATCCGATCTAGAAGCAATTCAGAAGGGCAATACTAAAATCACACAGAAAATACACTCGTTGCTTACTCAACTGATATCATTGGAGAATAACTGCATTCTACAATGGATTCCTGCCAGTGTTTGGATAGGGGGGTAATGAAATGGCAGTTGAATTTGCAAAGAAAGCCATAATGTTGAGCCAAAGGAAAGAACAAATGTCATTATTTGACGCTAATGCTTTTGCAAAATACAAGATAATTGAACAAAATATAAGAAAAGCTCAAAATGTGAAATAAACTCCGAGAGAAAAATGACAAAACTATAACAAGATTTAGAACAAAACATTATAAATGAATGACAATGCATCCAGATGGCACAAGAACCTATAGAAAATGCAACAACTGTCCTGGTGTGGAACTAACACCTACCCACATATTCTCATTCCCGCAGCCTTGCAGAAAATTGACATAGACCCAGAGCAGCTGCTTTACACACCCAAGATAGTGGAGAATGCTGCTGCTGCTGTGATAGAGATGCATGGAGACATCTGAGGCTCTTTATTGGACACGACAAAAACAACAACGGCATTCCAGAGTAAAATAAATCATCAGAGATAGATAAATATTTTTCAAATGAATTAAAATAAATGCAATCGATACTGAGAGAGAGTTGAATTTAAAAAATTAGAAAATTATTATTTTCGAAATTTAAATGGCTGAGAGGATTCCACAAACAGCATCTAAAATATCAGTTTTTTTTTTTTGCTACATGTTTTAATTTGCATATACCTATTTTACATATCTCAGATTGTATTTAAAAATCGTCAACCATTTCTTCTAACTTTTGGCGAAATGGTGTTTTATTAATTTATCATTTGATATTATTAGTTGTTCTTTCCTGGTATTCAAAAAGGAAAAATACGTGTCGTTCAGTTATATTTTTCAATTTATCAAACAATTTGGCCGCTGAATAGCTGATTCTGGTAGAGCGCCATCTAGCAAGTGAAGTTGTAACTAAAATCAATTTCGAATTTTCCATTATTTACCATAAAAAATCCCATTGCATCCTGAACACAATGGTGTTTACCGCATTGCTCTAGCGCAAATATTCGCGGAGTAATTAATTTTTAAAGTTGTGCGGGACTTTTGGATCACCCTGTATTATTAAATTGCTATCGTCAAGCGTTACGACTCCAAAAGTATTACAGAAATCTGTCAAGTTTAACAATCAAAATTTTCCTATTATAAATAGGCTGGCTTTGAGAAGATTTGTAGCGGGAAGGCTGCATGTAGCACTCACACTCGCGCATTACTCCTCTGAATTATCTGTAAAAATAATTGTTTTAAGGGGTTTTCACTTGAAACTGAAGAAGATTTTAGATGTAAACCTAAAATTTTGGATTTCTTCCTCATTTGAGGTCATGGATATTCGCTCCAAAAATTCTTAACTTCCGAACGTTTCCGTGTTAAAACTTTTTTTAACCAACACACAGACATCGTATTTATATAGACAGATAGTGGCTTAAAGAATTTTCTTGCCAACTACGTCTGTCCTATACCCAGTTTGTGCCATTATTGAAATCTCATGAAGTTGGTAATGAAACAAGCCCAATGGTCCATTTCAACGAAATTCAAATATCAATGTTTGAATTTTTTACCTGATTTTAAAATATGGTTTGGACATGGAGCGACTATGAATTACATGGGAGCAATAAACCATTATTATTACATTTCTAGTCAAATGTTAGCTTTATTCTCTCTCTCTCTCTCTCTCTCTCTCTTTGCATTTGAGATCAAATTGATTTGAAAAATATGTTTTAAAGCCCTGATTTTGAACCATATTTCAAAATTGATCTTATTTAAGAATAGAAAGTTGTGATGATATTACGCAAATATACATTTAACATCACAGCATAGTATCCCCTCAAAACCTAGCATGTGATGGTGGAAATTTGTAACCCTTGATGGCTGTCTTTCGAATCAGCGATCACATCTGGTGATTATGGCATTCACCGAGATTTAAAAATTATTTAAATTAAGACGAGAAGTATATATAAGTATATATGGCTTGAATATTTATCTCGATCTTCCACATAGAATCAATTCAAAAATTATTCCTTTTTCAAGAGGGAAAAATATGATCATTTAAGGGAGTCAGCAATATTTTATAAAAAAATGATAATTTTTTTTTAATATGACCAAAAAGGTAAAAGAATTTCTTCAGCAATAATGAGTATTTTAAAAACCTTGTTTATATAAATTCTTTAATTGTAAAAGGGCACATTTATTCAATACTAGCTGATGTACCCGGCTTTGTCCGGGTTTTACCCGAGTAAAGGTTTGTCTAACGAACATTTGTTAAAACAATTCTCTATAAACTTATAAAAAATAATAATAGATATATTTTGATAATTTGAAACTCGTTAATTTGAAAATATCTCGATAAAGTGATCATTTTTTCTCGGTCCCTGTGTGCCGTGTCATTCTGAATTTTGTCTTTCCTAATTTTCTACATTACAAAATCATCGTTTTATCTAGTGAACATTTTTTCCCGGTCCCTTGAAAAATACTCGATAAGTTGAATAAAATCATGGTCGTTTATGGAAGATGAACGAAGTTCCCGGAAGTCATCTTGGGCAAGCCCCCGCGAGGCTTTTTTTCTTGTCTACTTGTCACAGCTGTGTCCCCAAATCTGCCCCTGCGCGCCAGGACATCTTGACCCCTCTATTTGGTCGGTGAGTACTTGGACTGTCCATCCGGCCGGCGGCAGGACGATTACATTCTCTCGACAGGGGGTGGGGCAGACCTAAGCCTATCTCCGTAGCAAGGTGGCGTTGCTTGCGAGTTAAAGCTACAAATCTGCAAATAACTCTAAGGATATTCAAGATATTCAAGAAATTATTTTTCGAAAACCTTTCCGGGGATATACCTAATAATATCCCAAATTTTCACGGCAAATGGATGTATGGTTTTCGAATCTATAGAGTACATACACACAGACAGACATTCATTTATATATATGTCATAATTTGTACATAACTGGATGCAAACCCGCCCAAATATGTATGCAATGTATGTTTTAAAAGATTTGAATAAAAACAAGGCTTAAGATCTGGGAGAGAAGGACTAACAAAGAGGAAGCAATCATTAGCAGGGTTTATTGTCCCGGAACTCATAAAACTGAGTTCAAGAACCTAGCATTTCCTGGTCAGGTTAGGACAAGTCCAGAGAACAAAGAATTAGCAAAGACCAATCAGAGAGTAGAACATTAGCTAGGAACCTATAGCAAGATTACACGTCACGAACGACCAACCAATGAGAAGCCAAAAGAGTTTTCTTCTTAAATCGGGAACGAAGAATAGTTAGTTGGGAGCTGGACAGCACCGAGTCAGGACCGTGGCGCCATAGGAATCAGCTTGGAGCAAAATCCCATCTCCGCAAACCTCAGATAAGTCAATTCTCAATTATGGAATAGATAGTCGATAGCCAACTCCTCAATCCTTTTTCTCCCTAGATTGCTAGACTTTTTCAACTCAATCAACCCTGTGTTTTCGTTATTTTCCCCTGTACGCATAACTTGTCACTCAAACGACTGCGCCATCATCAATTATCAACCAACTTCAAAAGATTTCGCACCGATAATCCCACATTAAGTCGACAGGATAATATTGGAAAACAAACGAAACCGAGTAGCGAAAAGTAACGGCGACAATTTAGCGGAGAGGAGGAAAACGACACGACGCACCCTGGCGGCCATTATCGTGCAGTTGACGGTCGCCCTCCAAGGAATAAGGTCTACCCGGCGAGACGAGGACCGGAGCTCCGCCCGCGGGACAGACGACGCCCACGCCGCCACCCCAGGCCGGAAGATGGATGGAGATGCCACCGCCGACACGTGGCCGAGCGATCTGATGCGCCACACCGAGGAATCACCACCCACCATGCCGGATCCCTACACCATTATCCAGAAAAAACCAAGTAGGTGGACTGTACCATCCCAGCAAGCTCGACATTCGAACACAAAGGCAGTGCAAATGGCCCGAAATCTACCCACGAGTCCAAGGGCAGTGCAAATGGCCCAAAATCGACACCCGAGTGCGCGGACAGTGCAAATGGTCCCAACGCAGCACGCCAGGCGTCCCACGCCGCCATCCCACGCCGAAGACGCCCAAGCAGCGGAGACTTTTCGGAACTGAGGTAGGAAGGCAACGTCAACCCTTTGGCGTCAATAAATTGACGCTGAAACTGTTTCTAACCCCTGATATACCATGCCCCTTTTTAATTGACACAGGCGCGAGTTTGAATATAGTGCCATATACCCTGTACAAAATGTTAAAAACTCACCTTCCTAATATAAAATTAAAAGAACAGTCTATAGAGCTACAGAGCCTCAATGGTCTCGCAACAACAATAGGAAATATAGCACTCCCGCTGACAATAGGTGAAATATCTAGAAAGGAGAATTTCCACGTGGTGGAAGCACCTCTGCCATTTGGAATTCTCAGCTTAAATACCCTCCATCATTTTAAAATAACAATAGATTTTAACAACGGCACTATATTCCAGCTTGGCGCCCCATTGTCTACCACTACCTACCATTTTCACCATGTACCCAATGAATGCACATATTGACAATGTCAAACGATGTCCCAAAGGACTTGCCCTGCACCTTTTTATATGCCCTCAATTAACAAGGCCACAACGGCTTCAACTTGCAACAACAATGCACAAGGCGCGTCCATCCCACAGGACAGCTCGCACAACTCCCACATAAAGCTAATAAGTGACCACACATCGTCACGAAACAATCACGCAAGTGTACATCGCAACAAACACGACACTCACAACAACAGTACACAGACAATATCCATCCAACAGGACGGCTTTAACGCTAAACACACACATGTCCATACGTCGTCACACAACAGTAACACGCACAACCAGCGCAACAAGCGCGACACTCGCACCAAAAGGCGACAACACCCAGCAAACAACATATGCACAACCACCCCGTCTACACAAAACATAGAAAAAATTCACGTCACCAAACAACCACACAATCGAAAGGCATTGCGATCTTTCTTAAGCGCTGTGAACGCTTATAAAAAGTTCATTCCAGACCACGCCCGCTTGCGGACGCCACTTGTCAACCTTCTAAAAAGGGATGTCATGTGGGTCTGGGATGACGAATGCCAGAAAGCGTTCACTAGCCTGAAAGAAAGCCTTACAACACACCCCGCGTTACACCTTTACCAGGAAGGTCTGCAATGCCAGGTGTACTGTAACGCCTCAACACTCGGCATATGTGGGAGTTGTGCGAGCTGTCCTGTGGGATGGACGCGCCTTGTGCATTGTTGTTGCAAGTTGAAGCCGTTGTGGCCTTGTTAATTGAGGGCATATAAAAAGGTGCAGGGCAAGTCCTTTGGGACATCGTTTGACATTGTCAATATGTGCATTCATTGGGTACATGGTGAAAATGGTAGGTAGTGGTAGACAAATGGTCTGCAATGCCAGGTGTACTGTAACGCCTCAACACTCGGCATTGCAGGCGTCCTCAAACAGGTCTACCCTGATGGGAAGACATACACAGTCCAGAATTTCAGCCGCTCTCTGCGTGCACACGAGCGAAGTTATTCAAACTCGGAACTACAATGCCTAGCCATTGTGGAAAGTGTGGATAATTTCCGCGCCTGTCTAATGGGCAGAAAATTTACAATATTTTCTGACCATCCCGCATTGCAGTGGCTAAAGGAGATCAAAAGCCCGTCAGGCAGATTGTTTCGGTGGAGATTAAGGCTATCGAGATACGAATATGAGGTCCGTAGCATAAATGGAGTACAACAATATGAAACGGGCGTTGTAACTCGTATCCCATTTTGTGGCTTTTTAGACGCCTTCCTGATTAAGAGCCATCAACCTTCCCCATCGGGAAAATCTTGCTTGACTATGGATCACAATGGACTGCATACTGTCTCCCGAAAAGGTGTAACTAAAATTATAGTTCCAAAATCACTCACAGCCAAACTTCTTAACTCCGTCCACAACCAACACCACCATCCAAACATCTCAAAGATGACGAGACTCATCTCTTCACAATATTATTGGCAGAACATGACACAAGACATTGCAAAACAGGTAAAAACCTGTCCCACCTGCCAATTCGCAAGAAGTGTCAATGAATCCAACCAACCTCTCCAAAAAGACACCGATACCGCCCACAAAAATAAACAAAATTCGTACACAAAAACATACCACACACACAATACAAACAATAACAAATTTACACCATCTAAGACTGGGAGACGATTACACGTTTCCACCTAAACCAACTACAACCGACATTTCTTCAACAGAACCATTGATCACCAAACAGGCGAACTGCGAACCTGACAATCATTTAAATCCTACCATTTTTTCCAAAAAACGATTTACGCGATTCACCCGCGATAATATTAAATGCCAACCATCAACGCACCCCGTTTCAAACAAGCCACAGCCACAATTAGCAGAAGTCCCACCAGATATCCCAGAGCCACCCTTCATGGCAAAAATATGGGAGAAGATGGGTCAATACCCCATTTTTCACCTAATCTCTGTTATTTGTCTGCTATTTCTACCCTATGGACTCGTCCCATTTTTATTCATCATTCACATGCTAATTTATACCCTACCTTCCCATAGAATTTACCAGCTGCAAGAGGCAGTCTTCCATATCGGAAATTCCGTCTTAAAATCCATCTTCCATATAGGAAATTCCGTCTTAAAATCTATCGTCCATATAGGAAATTCCGTCTTAAATTCAATCTTCCATATAGGCAATGCCATTCTTGAATTACTAAATCTGGTGTGGAATATGCTGGAAGAGATCGTCACCCATTTGAAGGGAGAAGCCCCAATTCAATTAGAGCACGTGCAGAACCATTAGAAAAAATTCAATTAGAAGGATAATTAGGCGTTGAGCAAAAATCAATTAGGGAAGCAGGAGACCGTTTCCCCGCACGACAATAAGACGTCCGCCATTACTCAAATTACTTGCAAATAGAGGGTGGATAGATTTAGAAAAGGACCATGCTTTCCCCCACACATCCGCCATTCTTCCGGACTCGGATCATATTCCCATTTCCTCGCGACAAAGACGCCGGTCAGCTCAGCTACATGCAAATAGAGGGGGGATAAATTGGGAATCACCCCTAGGGTCCCTTGTTTTTCCCCCGCACATCCGCTAATATAAATTGAGGTCAGCGCGCTGTGGACGATCTCTAGTATCGCCCAGTTTGGATCCCAGGAACCTACATATCGACTTTTACAAAAAACACAATTTAATTGCACTCTCACAAGAGACTTAAGACGTTACCGACACTTCCCAATGAGTTCACATTTCTATTCTTTTATTCTTTAAAGACTTCCAAAAAAAAAACGTTACATTTTACCCACATTAGACACACTGACATTAGATTTCAAAACACGCAGATCTCAAGGTCAATTATGAACAAAACACGCACATAACCACTTAAATGATAAGAAAAAATAGGTAACTAAGCTTTCGAGCTTGCGTTTTCTTCCGAAGGGATTAAACAACCTTTTTAGAAGGATCAAGGACTCTCCTTGGATCCTGTATTCAAAGTTTTGACTACGGTACCGACACCCGATATATAAAGTGGATATTGGGCGAGCACATCTTAAGTGCCCTAGGGAATTGCATAAAAATCCCTGGAACGCATTAAGGCTCGGGACACATTAACATACAGCATTCGGCAAGGTGATCTCGAAATACAAACACGAACACCGAGAGAGACAAAATACACACGTAAGGGTAATTAGATTCCCATGTCTCCTGTATACATAATATAAAGCAGCACAATTGGGACAGGTCACGTTTCTACCCAAGAGTCGCACAGGAAAGACAAAAAATTCTACGGGGCATATAATTAATTGGTTGCGAACATGATTAGATTGTGGCATGTAATTAACAAGCGAGTTTACGAACCTCACTATACATTTTTTTAAAATATATCATTCATTTACATTATTTTTCTTATTTTAAAATCAAAATACTTAATCCAATTTATCATTTTTTCTTAATTCAATTACTTATCATTTATTTTAGCAATTATTTACCATTTTATTTACCACTTCTTTTATTTTGTTCATAATTCAATAATTAAACAAATTTTTATTAACGAAACTCACTGGTTTTCGGTTAAATTTAGATATTATGTTTTATTTTGATTTTTACAAAAACCTTTTTCATTTCTTTTTTTTTTAACCATGCAGCGAAGCATTTTTCTTTTTTTTTTTTCCTTCACCATTCAACCAAGCATTCACTTTGGTTTCGTTCAACTTTTATTTTTATTCTGATTTCTCAAAAGACCTAATAGAAACCCCTCGACTTTCCATTTCCAATTTCGAGTAGAATATAGTTAGGCATTTCTTTTTTTTCTCACCATGCAACTAGCATTTTTCTTTTTTTTTCCACCATGCAACCAAGCATTCACTTTGATTTCTTCCAACTTTTTATTTTATTTTTGATTTCTCAAAAGACCTAATAGAAATCCCTCGATTTTCATTCCCAATTTCGAGTAGAATATAGTTAGGCATTTCTTTTTTTTTTCACCATGCAACAAAGCATTTTTCTTTTTTACCATGCAACCAAGCCTTCCCTTTGATTTCGTTCAACTTTTATTTTTATTTTTATTTCTCAAAAGACCTAATAAAAACTCCCTCGATTTTCATTCCCAATCTCGAGTAGAATATCGTTTAGGCGCCTTTTCTTTTTTTTCCCACTATGTACCATAGTATGCATTTTGATATCTTACAATAAAAAAAATATTTTTGATTCCTATTAATTATACGCAAGCTATATATCATTAACACCATTCTCTTTTATCTTTTATATCACTACCAATGCTTGTATATAGCCTCTCTATAACCAACTAATTTTCCCACAAAATTATTTTCTCCCTTTACAGAACTCACTCAGGCTAAACCCCTTCGTGAATTCTTCGCATGTAGGGGGCGCATCTGTCATAATTTGTACATAACTGGATGCAAACCCGCCCAAATATGTATGCAATGTATGTTTTAAAAGATTTGAATAAAAACAAGGCTTAAGATCTGGGAGAGAAGGACTAACAAAGAGGAAGCAATCATTAGCTGGGTTTATTATCCCGGAACTCATAAAACTGAGTTCAAGAACCTAGCATTTCCTGGTCAGGTTAGGACAAGTCCAGAGAACAAAGAATTAGCAAAGACCAATCAGAGAGTAGAACATTAGCTAGGAACCTATAGCAAGATTACACGTCACGAACGACCAGCCAATGAGAAGCCAAAAGAGTTTTCTTCTTAAATCGGGAACGAAGAATAGTTAGTTGGGAGCTGGACAGCACCGAGTCAGGACCGTGGCGCCATAGGAATCAGCTTGGAGCAGAATCCCATCTCCGCAAACCTCAGATAAGTCAATTCTCAATTATGGAATAGATAGTCGATAGCCAACTCCTCAATCCTTTTTCTCCCTAGATTGCTAGACTTTTTCAACTCAATCAACCCTGTGTTTACGTTATTTTCCCCTGTACGCATAACTTGTCACTCAAACAACTGCGCCATCATCAATTATCAACCAACTTCAAAAGATTTCGCACCGATAATCCCACATATATATATATATATATATATATAGACTAGCCGAATTACCCGGGCAACGTCCAGGTTTTACCCCAATAATTGTTTTTATTCAAATACTATTTGTTACAATTATAAATTGGATGTCATTCTTGTGAAACGTCCCGCTCCAAACTTTGTGTGTTTTTAAAATATAAATTTTCACAACGATATTTGAAAATTGTATTATTTTGATTTTTTTATATGAATATATTATTTTTTTATATATAATTGCCTTATTCTGTCTGTGTGAAGTTCACGGATAGATTTTGGTCAGAATGGATAAAATAAAAAAAGTTTCAAGGGATGGGAATCGAACCCACGACCTTCCGCTTACCGGGCAGATGCCATGACCACTAGGCTACCGTTGACATATTTTTACGTTCATAAAGTTAATATATAAATGCAAAAAAAAAAAAGACATGATGAAATCTTTATTAAAATTCACATTTTTATTTTTATATTTTCAAGACACACACAGTTTGGGGCGGGACGTTTCACAAGAGAGACATCCACGGCGCCAATTTATAATTGTAACGAATAGTATTTGAATTAAAACGTTTTTAAAATATATACGCACTCGGGTGAAACCGGGCGTTGCCCGGGCCATTCGTCTAGTATATTATATTTGATACTAGCGGACGTACCCGGCTTTGCCCGGGTTTTACCCGAGTAAAGGTTTTCTAACGAATCTCTCGATAAAGTGAACATTTTTTCTCGGTACCTTGAAAAATACTCGATAAGTTGAATAAAATCAATATTAATTGGTTCCTTCGGTAATTGGAAGTTAAAGGAATAGTATCTTGCCTTGGAATTGTATCATTATTCTTGTATGGATGTACCCGGCTTCGCCCGGGTTTTACCCGAGTAAAGGTTTTTCTAACGAATCTCTCGATAAAGTGAACATTTTCCCCCGGTCCCTTGAAAAATACTCGATAAGTTGAATAAAATCAATAAAAATTGGTTCCCTCGGTAATTGGAAGTTAAAGGAATAGTATCTTGCCTTAGAATTGTATCATTATTCTTGTCTCAAATAAATTGCCGTGTCATCCTGAATTTTGTCTTTCCTAATTTTCTACATTACAAAATCATCGTATCATCATGATAATATTTAGAGCAGATTGTTGAATTATAACAGATAAATTAGAATATTTATCTTGATTATTTTAAAGCGAAAAGTTATTTCCAAAATTTTATTTGCTAGAAACCTTCCCAGTACTATACTAAATAACTTCCCAAAGTTTCAATGCGGTCCAATGAGTGGTTTGGTCAGGCATAAAGGACAAACAGACCACACACACACATATATTCATTTTTATATATATAGATATACATAAAATGATAGCAAGTGATTTCTTGCCCCTACGCCATCATTACATCACTCAAGGTCATCACTCTTTTGAAACCTCCCGTTCCACCAATCCCCGTCGCCCCACGTGGTCCATCCTTCCTCAACTTCACTTCTCGAAGTTTCCGCAGTGAGGCCCTGGTTGCGAGTGAAATAGGGAAAATTTTTTAATAATTCCAAGGATTTTCTAATTAGAAGCCTGAAAATTTGCCTTCAAGTTTTTCCAGATTCAACTCTATACACTGTTAAAATTTCAGTCAGATTAGTTACATATTGTGAACGTGTATAGCCGACACACATACATATTTACACTGACTTTTATATATATATTATTTATTTAGGTAACCCGGATTCCTGGAGCATACTAAAGTCGCCAACTATCCGGGTTGGTCTTTAGACTTCACGTCTAATGGTGGCAGCAGACATCCAGTTTATCAGGTGTCGCCAGGCTGACTTGTGCTTAGGGATGTTCTGCAGGTCTTCAGTTTATATATATATTATTTATTTAAGTAACCCAGGTTCCTGGAGCGTACAGAAGTCGCCAACTACCCGGGATGTCCTTCTGACCTAAGTCTTCTTGGATTTATATACAATGCCAGTGGAAGTCCAATTAATGAGGTGTTGCCAGGCAGATTTCTTTCTTGGGATATTTTCTAGGGATGCTGGACATATGTTGGTGATACCTAGGAGAGTGCCTGTCTGGAATCTTTGGTATTGGAAGGTTGGCCAAGTGAAGAGGAGGTGGTCTACGGTTTGGTCTTCATCTTGGCAGTGGGTCTATTTTATATATATAAATAAGGATAATATAAGCAATAAGGGAAGTTTGCAGAGTAGCAAAATATAAAAATATAAATATCAAATAATTAATAATCTGTACTAATTAATAAAATTAATTGAAATATAAAATAAAATTAATTGAAATATAAAATGAAATTAATTAAAATCTGTAATCTATCTATATTAATAAAATGCAAATTTCATAAGTGTTGTTCGCTAAAAACTTTCGTTACAATGCATCAATTTCAACCAAATTTTCAACATTTATGTAAAACGAGATGGAGCAGGTTTTGCTTAACATCAAAATATATTTCCTAACATTAACATGCGTAACTTCGGTGTTATCGATTAAATACAAAAAAAAATCAACAGAGTTAATTTTATTTATATATAAATACAAAAAAATTCAACAGAGTTAATTTTTTTACATACTTGCTAATAATCTCAATCTAAAAAAATATTCAAAACAAGCAATTTTAAGATAACACCATATGAAAAACAGTCGGCCAAGAAAACAACAACGATATTACATCTTTCTCACATATTCACACACAATCTTGATTAATAATTGAAACTAATCTTTAACATTGTTTATTATACTTCATAATATATAATATTCGTTAGGCAAACTTTCACTCGGATAAAACCCGGGCGAAGCCGTGTACACATCCGCTAGTCTATATATACAAGGTATGTCCCATAAGTTCCCGGACTGGGTCCATAAAAAAATAAATAAATGGAAAATGTAAATAAATTTGACTGTTTATTATAGAAAAAATATCTGGCAACACGGTGGTACCAATATCGAGTCGGTAGGTGCGCGCGCGCCAAGGTAATTCTAATTTATTTAAAGGTCACACCTAGCGCGGCGGCGATTTTACGATGGAAAAAAATTGAAGCAGAGGATTTGCATAGAATTTCGTGTGAAACTTCAAATATTAGCAACCGAAACTTTTGAAATGCTTAATAAAGCATTCCCCAATGACGCCCCAAAGAAAACAACTGTTTTTGAATGGCATTCTAGATTTAAAGCTGGCCGAATTTCCATTGAAGATGCTCCTCGTCAAGGACGCCCAAAATTTCAAAGTACTGATAAAATGTGCAAAAAATCACCGATTTGATAAAAGAAAATCTTCGAACCACTTTGCTGGAGCTAAAGCAAGACACAGGCATCTCTAAAACAACGATTGGAAAGATCGTAACCGAAGATTTGAAGCTCAAAAAGACTCCTGCAAAATGCATCCCAAGATTCCTCACTAATGAGCAAAATCTGTGTCGGCTTGCAACCTGTGAAGACATGTTTAAAATGACAAGAACGGATCCGGAATGGAAAGACAATATAATCACAGGCGATGAGACATGGGTCTATGGCTATGACCCTGAAACCAAGCGTCAATCTGCCGAGTGGAGAGGTCAGGGTGAGCCTAGACCCAAAAAATCCAGGATATTGAAATCCAGAAACAAGGTGTTGCTGGTCGCTTTTTTGGATAACAAGGGCATTGTTCATCAGGAGTATCTTCCTGCAGGCCAAACAGTTATTAAGGAAATGTATTTGAGCATTCTTCGCCGTCAAAGGGAAGCGATTCGAAAAAAAAGGCCAGAAAAATGGACTAATGGTGACTGGATCCTACACCATGACAATGCCCGCCCTCACACAGCGCACTTGGTGACGAGTTTTTTGGCGAAAAACGGGACAGAAATCCTTCCTCAACCACCCTATTCCCCAGACATCGCACCAAATGACTTTTTCCTGTTCCCCAAACTCAAAGCAGTTCTAAAAGGAAGACATTTTGACACCAGGGAAGACATAATAGAAAAATCGCTGCTGGCATTGAAGAGCATTCCAAAAGAGGCCTATAAAAAATGTTCCGACAATTGGGAGAAACGATGGCGCTGGTGCGTTGAAGCAAGGGGGGATTATTTTGAAAAGTTTTAATAAAAAAAAATTTAAAAAATCTTACCTTTTTTTTTTATGGACCCAGTCCGGGAACTTATGGGACATACCTTGTATAAAATTGAATGTCTGTCTGTGTGTGTGTGTGTGTCCTCTATGTATTCAAAAACCATACATCCAATCGCCGTGAAAATTTGGGATATTATTAGGTGTATCCCCGGAAAGGTTTACGAAAAATAAATTCTTGAATATCTTAAATATCCTTAGAGTTATTTGCAGATTTGTAGCTTTAACTCGCAAGCAGCGCCACCTTGCGACGGAGATAGGCTTAGGTCTGCCCCCCCCCCCCCCCCCCCCCCCCCCCCACCGAGAAAATGTAGTCCGGCCGCCGGCCAAAGTTCCCACCGACCAATCAGAGGGATCAAGAGGTCCTGGCGCGCGGGGGCAGAGTTGGTTACACAGCTGTGCCGACCAATCAGAGGGATCAAGAGCCCCCCCGTCCGGCCACTGGTCGGTCAGTCCAAGTTCCCACCGACCAATCAGAGGGATCAAGAGGTCCTGGCGCGCGGGGGCAGAGTTGGTGACACAGCTGTGCAAAGTAGACAAGAAAAAAGCCTCGCGGGTGACCTCCGGGAACTACGTCCATCTTCCATAAACGACCATGATTTTATTCAACTTATCGAGTATTTTTCAAGGGACCGGGAAAATATGTTCACTAGATAAAACGATGATTTTGTAATGTAGAAAATTAGGAAAGACAAAATTCAGGATGACACGGCACACAAGGACCGGGAAAAAATAATCACTTTATCGAGAGATTCACGACCATGATTTTATTCAACTTATCGAGTATTTTTCAAGGGACCGGGAAAATATGTTCACTAGATAAAACGATGATTTGGTAATGTAGAAATATATGAAAGACAAAATTCAGGATGACACGGCACACAGGGACCGGGAAAAAATGTTCACTTAATCAAGAGATTCAAATTTACGAGTTTCAAATTATCAAAATATATCTTTTTTTTTAAATAAGTTTATAGAGAATTGTTTTAACAAATGTTCAATAGACAAACCTTTACTCGGGTAAAACCTCAGGCGAAGCCGGGTACATCCGCTAGTATATAAATATTGAATGTCTGTCTGTGTGTACTCTATAGATTCAAAAATCATACATCCAATCGCCGTGAAAATTTGGGATATTATTAGGTATATCCCCGGGAAGGTTTTTGAAAAATAATTTCTTGAATATCCTTAGAGTTATTTGCAGATTTATAGATTTAACTCGCAAGCAGCGCCACCATTGCAACGATGATAACAAGTTTTTTATCTATAAGTTTTATTATCACTAAGTTCATTATCTTAAAGATTATTTATCAAAAGTAAGATTATCTCAGGATGACACGGCAATTTATTTGAGACAAGAATAATGATACAATTCAAGGCGAAGATACTATTCCTTTAACTTCCAATTACCGAGGGAACCAATTAATATTGATTTTATTCTACTTATCGAGTATTTTTCAAGGGACTGGGAAAAAATGTTCACTAGATAAAACGATGATTTTGTAATGTAGAAAATTAGTAAAGATAAAATTCAGGATGACACGGCACACGGAAAAAATGTTCACTTTATCGAGAGATTCAAATTTACGAGTTTCAAATTATCAAAATATATCTTTTTTTTAATAAGTTTATAGAGAATTGTTTTAACAAATGTTCGTTAGACAAACCTTTACTCGGGTAAAACCTCGGGCGAAGCCGGGTACATCCGCTAGTAATTAATAAAACATACCAAATATTTCGAATTAGAGCAGTTATTATAAACGGCGAATTTGAAAATATATAAATCTTCAAATCGAGCGAGCGTCTATAAATATTTCGATTTAATTTTTCAAACGACCTTTTTGAAAAGGGTTTTTAAATATATATATGTATAATATTGTTGCAAATGTGCCTACGAATGGATACGCTGGCAGTCGTGTACGTGAGGCGAGTGTTGATGTTCTTCCCACACGCGGACAGCAAGAAGCAGAGGTAGGGCTAGATCTTAGCACATAGAGGGATCGGGGACTGCCCACGGGATAGAGGTAGAGGCCATGACACAAACTTCGATGCTTCTCACCGAGACATGGAGAGAGAGAATGTGTGTGAAAGACAGCAGCCGTCTGCCGAGAGACACCTCCTAGAACCATCTACTGCTGACCCCCTGCTAAAACCTGTCATGTTTTCAGGGCGTCTATAAAGATTCCCTGGGGGCCGGTCCAACATGGGCTTTGGCATTTTCCTCCTCTCTCCCCAGCTGTCCCCAGCTGACCGCTCTATGGATTTTTATTTTGATGTCAACATTTTTAGTGTTACATCCAAATAGGGGTTCACAGGTATTATCAATAGTTTATATACAAAACATGGGGTGGTAGTAAATAGAAAGTGTCGTTTTAATAGAAGGGTAGTATATTATAAGGTATCGGCTTTAACTAATTGGAAGATATGTTAAATATACTGAAAGTGTCATTATTATACAGTTTAAAAAATACGATATATATTTGAAACATGGAAATTATAATACTTTAAATAAATAAAAATAGGGCGAACACAAATAAAACATACCAAATATTTCAAATTAGAGCAGTTATTATAAACGGTGAATTTGAAAATATATAAATCTTCAAATCGAGCGAGCGTCTATAAATATTTCGATTTAGATCAAGTATTCTCATTATTAAGCGAACTATTATTAATAAAATTTTGAGAAGATTTCGATTTTAAACGTATTTATAACCTTGATAGAGGGCGCTGTTCGTGAGCTAAGTAGAATAATTTGAATATATAGTTTTAATATTCAATTTATATATAATTTAAAAGAGCCTATCGTTTTCCTCGTATTTTTTTTTTACCTATGTATGGAAATTTTGATACTGTAAAAAAAACTTTGCTTCAATAATATAAAAAAAACACCCAGGCTAAGTTTCGAACCAAAGGTTGTGGAAATACGAAACCGTACACCTAACCATTAAGCTACGCTTGGCATCATAAATATTCGCATGTAAAGCTATTTCAAGCCTTACATATTTCTAACGACCTTTTTGAAATAGGTTTTCGAAACATGGAAATTATAATACTTCAAATAAATAGAAATAGAGTGAACATAAATAAAACATACCAAATATTTCGAATTAGAGCAGTTATTTTAAACGGCGAATTAGATCATTTATATCTAAAGATGAAAATATATAAATCTTCAAATCGAGCGAGCGTCTATAAATATTTCGATTTGGATCAAGTATTCTAAACGCATGTGTTATTAAGCGAACTATTATTAATAAAATATTGAGAAGATTTAGATTTTAAAGGTATTTATAACTTTTTAGTACTTGATAGAGGGCGCTGTTCGTGAGCCAAGTAGAATAATTAGAATATATTTTTAATAATTGATTTATATATTTTTTAAAATAGCCTATCGTCTTCCCCGTATTTTTTACCTATGTATGGAAATTTTGGTTTGAATTAGTGAACTACTGCGAATTTGCATGCCGGACATACAAACAAACAAACATACATACATACAAACATTGATTTTTATATATATAGGAGAAGAAGATATTCATTTTGATGATATAGTAAGTTCATGATCATGATCTTTGAGCTAATTATATATTTCAGGACAATTTTTAATTTATTTTAGTTATTAAATCAAATTCATAAATAATATATCATTTTTTCCTATTTTAAAATATATATTAGATCGCTCTATAAGAATATTGTTTCCAACGGTCCAACAATGGGTCAGTCAGTTGGGAAGTGAGGTAGAAGGCGGGTCTGCTTTGAGACTCTGTCTGATTTTTATTTGTTTCCTCAGATATTGAGGCTTTGCTTTCCTCTTCCCTGACTCTTTGAGACAGAGTCCATCGCATCGGCAGACCAGTTCTTGGCAGGGCCTGGATCATTAGCTCGGCCGAGTCATCGAGCGAGTTGGATGCTCTGGTTGTGTAATAAGAGTGGAATAGGGCTTCTACGAGAGGCAAAGCGCCACTATAAACAAAAGCTAACGCGCTGAGCAGGTACCTCCGGGGTGGTAAGACACCCTTTGCGAAAAAATTCATGACATGGTCTGGTGATGCATGGACTCCTTTGAGATAAAAATATAACATTTTTTGAAGACATTGCAATTATAGATATATAACTAACTATCACAACCTTTAAAATAAACTTTCAGGGAATTTTTATTTCTTGTTTTAAACGATTAGGCCTCAATATATGGTAGCAGATAACTAATTGCGAATAAGGATTATGCGCTCAATCCTGTAAAAAGAATACAGTATATAGAATAAGTAATATATGAAACTATATATGTAATACTAGCGGATGTGCCCGGCTTCGCCCGGGTTTTACCCGAGTGAATGTTTATCTAACGAACATTTGTTAAAACAATTCTCTATAAACTTATAAAACGTACTCGGCTTTGCCCGGGGTTTTACCCGAGTAAAGGTTTGTCTAGCGAACATTTGTTAAAACAATTCTCTAAAAGCTTATTTAAAAAAAAAAAGATATATTTTGATAATTTGAAACTCGTAAATTTGAATCTCTCGATAAAGTGAACATTTTTTCCCGGTCCCTGTGTGCCGTGTCATCCTGAATTTTGTCTTTCCTAATTTTCTACATTAGAAAATCATAGTTTTATCTGGTGAACATTTTTTCCTGGTCCCTTGAAAAATACTCGATAAGTTGAATAAAATCAATATTAATTGGTTCCCTCGGTAATTGGAAGTTAAAGGAATAGTATCTTCGCCTTGGAATTGTATCATTATTCTTGTCTCAAATAAATTGCCGTGTCATCCTGAGATAATCTTACTTTTGATAAATAATATTTAAGATAACAAACTTAGTGATAAGAAAACTTGTTATCATCGTCACAATGGGGGCGCTGCTTGCGAGTTAAATCTACAAATCTGCAAATAACTCTAAGGATATTCAAGATATTCATGAAATTATTTTTCAAAAACCTTCCCGGTGATATACCTAATAAAATCCCAAAATTTCACAGCGATTGGATGTATGATTTTTGAATCTATAGAGTACAGACAGACAGACAGACATTCAATTTTATATATATAGACTAGCGGATGTGCCCGGCTTCGCCCGGGTTTTACCCGAGTGAATGTTTGTCTAACGAACATTTGTTAAAACAATTCTCTATAAACTTATAAAATGTACTCGGCTTCGCCCGGGGTTTTACCTGAGTAAAGGTTTGTCTAGCGAACATTTGTTAAAACAATTCTCTAAAAACTTATTTAAAAAAAAAAGATATATTTTGATAATTTGAAACTCGTAAATTTGAATCTCTCGATAAAGTGAACATTTTTTCCCGGTCCCTGTGTGCCGTGTCATCCTTAATTTGTCTTTCCTAATTTTCTACATTAGAAAATCATAGTTTTATCTAGTGAACATTTTTTCCCGTGTCACATTGCCGTGTCATCCTGAGATAATCTTACTTTTGATAAATAATATTTAAGATAACAAACTTAGTGATAAGAAAACTTTTTAACATCGTCACAATGGGGGCGCTGCTTGCGAGTTAAATCTACAAATCTGCAAATAACTCTAAGGATATTCAAGATATTCATGAAATTATTTTTCAAAAACCTTCCCGGTGATATACCTAATAAAATCCCAAAATTTCACAGCGATTGGATGTATGATTTTTGAATCTATAGAGTACAGACAGACAGACATTCAATTTTATATATATAGACTAGCGGATGTGCCCGGCTTCGCCCGGGTTTTACCTGAGTGAATGTTTGTCTAACGAACATTTGTTAAAACAATTCTCTATAAACTTATAAAATGTACTCGGCTTCGCCCGGGGTTTTACCTGAGTAAAGGTTTGTCTAGCGAACATTTGTTAAAACAATTCTCTAAAAACTTATTTAAAAAAAAAAGATATATTTTGATAATTTGAAACTCGTAAATTTGAATCTCTCGGTAAAGTGAACATTTTTTCCCGGTCCCTGTGTGCCGTGTCATCCTTAATTTTGTCTTTCCTAATTTTCTACATTAGAAAATCATAGTTTTATCTAGTGAACATTTTTTCCCGTGTCACATTGCCGTGTCATCCTGAGATAATCTTACTTTTGATAAATAATATTTAAGATAACAAACTTAGTGATAAGAAAACTTTTAACATCGTCACAATGGGGGCGCTGCTTGCGAGTTAAATCTACAAATCTGCAAATAACTCTAAGGATATTCAAGATATTCATGAAATTATTTTTCAAAAACCTTCTCGGTGATATACCTAATAATATCCCAAAATTTCACGGCGATTGGATGTATGGTTTTTGAATCTATAGAGTACAGACAAACAGACAGACATTTAATTTTATATATATAGATTTAGTCTTCATTGTTGGCTTTTTATCTTACATTCATTCTTCATTGTTGGCTTTTTATATTACATTTACAATTCATTGTTGGCTTTTTATCTTACATTCACTCTTCATTGTTGGCTTTTTATCTTACATTCATTCTTCATTGTTGGCTTTTTATATTACATTTACTCTTCATTGTTGGCTTTTTATCTTACATTCACTCTTCATTGTTGGCTTTTTATATTATATTTACTCTTCATTGTTGGCTTTTTATCTTACATTCATTCTTCATTGTTGGCTTTTTATATTACATTCATTCTTCATTGTTGGCTTTTTATATTATATTTACTCTTCATTGTTGGCTTTTTATCTTACATTTTTTCTTCATTGTTGGCTTTTTATATTATATTTACTCTTCATTGTTGGCTTTTTATCTTACATTTATTCTTCATTGTTGGCTTTTTATATTACATTTACTCTTTATTGTTGGCTTTTTATCTTACATTCATTCTTCATTGTTGGCTTTTTATATCATATTTACTCTTCATTGTTGGCTTTTTATCTTACATTCATTCTTCATTGTTGGCTTTTTATATTATATTCTGACCAAAATCTATCTGTGAACTTCACAAAGACAGAATAAGGCAATTATATAAGTAGATTTACTCTTCTTTGTTGGCTTTTTATCTTACATTCATTCTTCATTGTTGGCTTTTTATCTTACATTCACTCTTCATTGTTGGATTTTTATCTTACATTCTACTTCATTGTTGGCTTTTTATATTACATTCACTCTTCATTGTTGGCTTTTTATCTTACATTCATTCTTCATTGTTGGCTTTTTATATTACATTTACTCTTCATTGTTGGCTTTTTATCTTACATTCACTCTTCATTGTTGGCTTTTTATATTATATTTATCCGAGAGAAAGTTTGCCTAACGAATATTATATATTATGAAGTATAATAAACAATGTTAAAGATTAGTTTTAATTATTAATCAAGATTGTGTGTGAATATGTGAGAAAGATGTAATATCGTTGTTGTTTTCTTGGCCGACTGTTTTATATATGGTGTTATCTTAAAATTGCTTGTTTTGAATATTTTTTTAGATTGAGTTGAATGAATTGTTATTTCATCTCAATTTGCAGGTGTTACATTCGAGCACAGCTCGTGAGTCACCTTGTCCAGATTATTTACACATGGCGAGTTGTAATGCTGGAGTGGCCCCCGGAACCTTACAGGAGGGCAGTTGTTGGGTGTTTGGCTGTCAGCTAGCCATTGGGTCCAGGTCGTCGGATTCGGTGGCTGAGGTCACCTTGATTTTGAACAATTTCTTGTATAGTTGGATTTGATGATTTTTGAAATTGCGAAAATAGTCTTGTCGCAGAGTCTTGATAAATCTCTTCTAGATTAGGCTGGTTGAGATCTTCTTTGAGAATTTTGTTTGAAAGATTGAATGGGTCTCCTATAGTGGTTCGTAAGCAAATCCTCATGAAGGCATCTATTCTTTTTTTATCCGTAGGTGTGATATATTTGCCCCAGACTGGTAGTGCGTACGTGATGATGGGTAGAATACAGGTTTTGTACAACGTGAATTTATGCTTTGTTGTTAAATTACTTTTAAAATTGAGCAGGCTTGATAGAGATATTTTGGCTATCTTTGCCTTTCTTATGGTGTTTTGGACATGTAGGTTAAATTTTAATTTCGAATCCAAAGTGACACCAAGATACTTGGCATGGTCGGCCCAACTAATAGTGCTTGAGTTTACTGTCAAGTTGGTTTGTGGCTTGAATTTTTTGTTATCTCTTGGGGGAAAAAGTATTGCTTGAGTCTTAGTTGAGTTAATGTCTAGTTTCCACTCATCGCACCATTTGATTATGTCATTTAGGTAATCCTGAAGCTGAGTAACCAATAGGTTGACTGATTTAGAGTTAAATAAAATTGCTGTGTCATCTGCGAAGAGCTTAAGTTTACATTTAGAGCGCAGTGGGATGTCATTAATGTAAATATTGAAAAGGTAGGGTCCGAGGATAGAGCCTTGAGGTACTCCAGTCTGGATTGGCTTTGGTTCAGTTATAAAATTTCCTTGCTTGACTGAAAAAGTCCTGCCCTGTAGATAATTCTGCATAAAATTGATAATGTCACTTGGAAACTGGTGTTTTGTGAGTTTCTTTATAAGGCCATTATGCCAAACTTTATCAAATGCTTTCGCAAAATCTAGAAAGACAGCACCTACCACTTCCTTGTGGGATCTTCTTATCTGGATGTAGTCCAGAACTGCAATGAGTTGGTGAGTTGTTGAATGCCCCCTTCTAAATCCGAATTGCTGCGGGATGATGAAGTTAGAGTTGTCCAAGTACATCTGAAGTCTACGTAAAATAATTCTTTCGTAAATTTTGCCGATGGTGGGGAGGAGGCTGATAGGTCTTAGATCTTCAGGGGATTTAGCGGATTTTTTTGGAATTGGAATTATGATAGCATGTTTCCAGACTTTGGGGTAGTAACACAAGTGCAGTGCGGCGTTGAATACTCCAGCTAGAAATACAATCCATTTGATGGGAAGATTCTTGGCCATTTGCGGAGTGATATTGTCATGGCCAGGAGCTTTGTGGTTAGCTAAGTATTTAATCACTTCTTTGACTTCATTTGGTGTCGTCATTGTGAGCATTTTTTCTTGTTGGTGATTATAAGTTATATTTGGTTGGTCTTCTTTTTCCTTGGAGAACTGGTTGGAGAAGTGTTCTGCAAGTTCATTTCAGATTTCTTTGTCGGTCAATAAGGTTTTGCCGTTCGTTACTAAGCTTGAGATCCTTTCCGTTTTTTTCCTGACGGGTTTTGTTTTTCTCCAGAAGTCCTTTGGGCTTGATTCAATCTTGTGTATGAATTGATTCCAGTTCTCGGTGGAGTCGGATTTGAGGGCTTTGTTAACTTTTCCCTGTAGGTTTAAATAAATGGCTCTATGGGCTGGATCCCAGGTTGCTTGCCACCTCTTACGAGCTTTATTCTTTTCTTTTATCAAGGCCTTGGTCGAGGGGTTCTGTTTTGATGAAGAGGATGATATAACTGTGTTTTTCGAGTAGCTGTTGTAGATTTTATCATTTAGTATGGTCACTGCTGAGTCAATATTGGCTTCCGTTTTCAAGGGTACTCTAGGGGGCGTACTGGAAATTAAGTCTTGTTGGAAGTGTACCCAGTTAGTGAGTCGGCAAGCCCTAGTCGTGAATTTATCCTTCGGGCAGGTCAGCTCTAGGATTACTGGGAGGTGATCTGAAGATAAGGCATCCAGGGTCTTAATCCTCGAAGTCCAGGGGATGTTTCTAAGAATTGCGATGTCTAGAAAGTCTGGATTACCCAAAGGACTGTAGTGCGTGGGTGAAGAAGGTGCGACAATGTCCAGGTTTTCTTTTTCGGAAAAATTATGAAGCACGGTTCCACTATTATTGGAGGTTCTTGAGCCCCAAAGAGGGTGCTTGGAGTTCCAGTCTCCTGCAGCGATTACTGATTGATTATTCTCTAACAAGAGATTCAGATCTTCCTCCAGGAGTGGTAGATCGGGTTTCTTATAGATTGACGATATCTGCACTACTGCCCTTCCATCTGGTTTCATTAGAATTGTGGTGTTTTCCATGTTAAATGTTTGAATCAGCACTTTTTTATATTTAAGATAGTTTTTTAGAATTATTGCCGTTCCACCGCCCCTTCCAACGATTCTATCGTCTCTTATTGTCTGATAGTTTCTGAGTTTGAGGTCGACAGATGGTTTTAAGTGTGTTTCACTGAGCAGTGCCATGTCTATTGAGTTTTCTTCTAAAAAATGTAGAAATTCTTCTTTTTTGAGTTTGATTCCGTTGCAATTCCAGAAAACGATTTTTAAAGGTAATTTGCCTTTCATTGTAAGTAAGTTTTGATAATTTCTAATAACTTTTCGCACAGTTCCCTGGTGTCAGAACGAGTAGTTTTCTTTTTTGCAGTTTCAGCGTAACTTGCCTTTTGTTTTTCAACAGTTGCTTCTTCTGTTTTAGTGGAGCTTGCTTGAGGTATGGTGTTAGGGGAGTTTTGTCTGGGAGGCTTTAGCTGCTGTTGTTGTGGCTTCGGAAAATTTTGGCATCCGCGGTAATTGGCTGTGTGCGCCTCTCCACAGTTAGCGCACTTTGGTGGGAGCTGTTTCGACTTTCTTGGACAATCCTTCGAATGGTGTTCTTCAGCACACTTGACGCATTTGGGCTTCAAAAAACAGTTTAGCTGGCCATGCCCAAAGCCCTGGCAGTTAAAGCATTGGGTCACTCGTTTTGTAGTCCTGAATGATTCCACGACTATTTTTTGGTAAAGTATTTCGGTTATTCCATAGATTCGTTTATTTTGTTCATTTTTCGGTAGCTCTACTAGGACTATATTCATCGGTATTTTGGTCGATTGTCTATGGAGTCTTTTGACAATGACCTCAGTGAAGCCCATTGAGACCAGTTCAGTTACGACGTCTTCTTCTTTGAAGGCTGTTGTTACCCCCTTCAATACCACTTTCAGTGGTTTTTCCTCCTGTAGTCTGTAGGAATATCCTCCATTATTTTTTTGTACATACTCCCTGATTTTTTTGAAGTCGCCTATGTTTTTCGATTTAATTATGTGCTTTTTGCCAGAAATCGTGACTTGGAATGGTTCCGTGCACAAGCCTTTTAGTTCTTGGCAAAGAAGCTTCCAATCTGCTACATTTTCTGCAATAACAGGAGGAATTCTCGGTTTTTTCACGTTAGTGACTGTGGTCCATGGGCCATCGTTGTCGTTATTTTCTTCATCGTCTTGCGGTGGGTGAGCTGTGTTCATTTGTTGAGAAATTCCAGTGGCGGGACTTTGTTCATCGATGTCCATTCTAGGCGTCTTCAGATTACGCTCGCTCCTAGTTGGCGATCTTGAGTCATCCGATTGGGAGCCGCGAGTTCTCTTCTTTGATTGAACCGTTTCCTCAAGCTTATACTCGATTCCACATTTGTCTAGGATCTTCGTTATTAAGGAGGCTTCGATTATGCATAGTTTCTCGCCGGTTGGTCCGACCGTCGATTTAATTACAATCGGTGGCATATTATTTTTTTTATTACAACATATATATTGGGAGAATTGATTATTTATCTGAATGAATTGCTGAATTTTTTTTGTATTTATATATAAATAAAATTAACTCTGTTGATTTTTTTTTTGTATTTAATCGATAATAGCGAAGTTACGCATGTTAAAGTTAGGAAAAATATTTTGATGTTAAGCAAAACCTGCTCCATCTCGTTTTACATAAATGTTGAAAATTTGGTCGAAATTGATGCATTGTAACGAAAGTTTTTAGCGAACACCACTTATGAAATTTGCATTTTATTAATATAGATTTTTAGTATGTAAAAAAATTAACTCTGTTGAAATTCAATTTTGTATTTATATATAAATAAAATTAACTCTGTTGATTTTTTTTGTATTTAATCGATAACAGCGAAGTTACGCATGATAATGTTAGGAAATATATTTTGATGTTAAGCAAAACCTGCTCCATCTCGTTTTACATAAATGTTGAAAATTTGGTTGAAATTGATGCATTGCAACGAAAGTTTTTAGCGAACACCACTTATGAAATTTCCATTTTATTAATATAGATATCAGTTCCTCTCATATATTCTTAATACTAGACGAATGGCCCGGGCAACGCCCGTGTTTTACCCGATTGAATGTTTTTATTCAAATACTATTTGTTACAATTATAAATTGGAGTCGTGGATGTCACTCTTGTGAAACGTCCCGCTCCAAACTTTACATGTACATTAGGTCAGCTGGTATTACCCCTCATTTTCACCGCTAGAGGCGCGAGCGAATTGACCTTTTGTAAATATACATAATTATAAAGATAGAAGCTTCTATAGAAGATAATGATCATAATGATGATTCGCGCGCATCCGTGACATGAGGAATTGAGGAATTGATTGAGGAGGAAAGACGGTCGTGACTATATATGTTGATAATAATAATAATAATATAATAATAATTATTATTATTATTATCATTAGATAATGATAATGATCATAATGATGATGCGCGCGCATCCGTGACATGAGGAATTGACGAATTGTTGACGGTGGAAAGACGGTCTTGACTATATATGTTGATATTAAGTTATGATGATTAAAGATTTTTTTAGTTAAAAATAGAATTTTAAAAAATGTGCTATTGAAATGATGAAAGGCGGCATTAAAAGGGGTTTGAGTTGCTTCCTTTGAGGCGACAGCTAAAGCAGGACGATATCAGTAAACAATAACCAACTGAGATGTTCCCTTGAGAAACACGTTGTTTACAATGGAAAATCCCTTGGAATCGGAACCGAGACCACACAGCCCTTGAGAACAAGAGTCCCGAGGTTACAATTCGGTGTTGGAGGAACGCTCTCTAATCTACTGGTGTCTTCAAGTGTCCTGAAGTTTGACTAGCCTGGGCATTGATTGTATTGAACTGAACATTTATGGGAATGTATGATGGTACTGTTAGATTGGCCTACAGGAGCTGATGCATGGAAGAAAATGTTTCTTCTAACGTAGGTATGTGGATGGAAAATTCTTATCGTAATTTGTATATAGCACAAACGCTAGCTATATCCTTATGTGAAATCGCATGTGGTTATTCAGGCCATCCACACTTTGAGGAACAAAAAGACGTCTTGGCCCACACAATCATATAGTGAATAAAGCGAGAACAAAGTATGGTGAGTAAAAAATAAATGAAGAATAAGCATTCATTAATAATAAATGAGTGCCTACAGATATTTTCAGTTAAAAATTATTATACAATTAGCTACCTTTCTGAAAAGATATATTTATATTCCTCTAATTTTTCCATTGCATGTACGAGGTATTCTGTTGGAATAATCAATTTCAACATTCTACTCTTCTTTTATTTGTTTTTGACCGGTTGACCGCCATGTATATAAATTATTTCTATCATTGTCGTATTGGAGTATGTAAAGCAAGCTGCTTTAACTTTATGTAAAATTAGAGCATAACTTAATAAAACTTTCTATCTTTAAAGACAATTTCCCGGCATTCTCCTTTCTATTTTTTCAACAGGTTATGGGCCCAGAACTGATTGTCTAAGATATTAAGAATCAAGCATGTCCAGTCTATATCAAATTGAGAAGTTGAATAAGCAAAACTTTGAGACATGGAGGCTTCAAATGCAAATGATTCTTGTTCACTCTGATCTGTGGATTTATGTTAATGAAGCCAATGTCAAACCTGAACCCGGTAACCAAGAGTTTACTAATTGGCAAAATAAGGATCAGAGGGCTCTTGCTACAATTGTATTGAGCTTGAATCCATCAGAACTAATACATGTTAAGAATTGCAAGACTGCCGAGGAGGCCTGGAAAAAGATAGAAGAAGTTTATCGACCTAAAAGCCCTGCGACGAGAGTTTCCCTGACCAAAAGGCTAATACAGATGAAAATGAGGCCTAATGATGATTTGAAAGATTACCTGAGTAAATTTACCTCATTAGTGGACAATCTAGGTGAAATTGGGGCTCAAGTACCCGAAGACTTTTTAGTTATACTCTTGCTGTGTAGTCTTCCAGAATCGTATGAAGGATTCAGGACTGCAATAGAAACCAGAGATGAGCTCCCAAAACTTGAAACTTTAAAGGTCAAGATCATAGAAGAAGATCAAAGACAACGTGAAATGGAGGGAACTTCGTCTGGAGAACAGAATGCATTTTTTGGAAATCCAGAAAGAAAAACTACCAATTCCACTAAACCACCAAATCGGAAGGAGTTCAAGCTTAACTGCTATTACTGTGGAAAGAAAGGCCACAAAGCGGCTGACTGCTGGTCAAAAAGGAACTCTAAAAGAAACAATACGCGAATGGCTGCTTCTCTAGGAATTAGAGATGAAAATATTCTTGAGGTTGACGAGTGGTGCCTGGATAGCGGTGCAACTGCACACATGTGCTGCTTAAGAACGGCATTTTCAGATTTAAGAGAAACAGAGCCAATACCCGTTAAATTAGCGAACGACCAAAGCATAGAAGCTTTAGGTACAGGAACGGTAGAATTGAAAGTTTTCGAACATGGTGAACCATTTTTATTGAAATTAGAAAATGTGTTGTTTGTCCCAGGACTGAAGGGAAATTTGATTTCGGTCAGCACCTGCACAGAAAAATCATTTTTTGTAAAATTTATGAGAGGAAAAGCGGAAATTGTGAATCCATTGAGGAAAATTTGCATAGAAGCTTACAAAAGAAACGGACTTTACATATTGCGTCAAACTAAATATGCAAAAACGCAATTTACCAGAATGTGTATAGACAAAAGTAGCAGTGAAATTTGGCATAATAGGTTTGGTCATCTTAATTTTGATGACCTTAGAAAATTGCAGAGAGAAAATTTAGTTAATGGATTACCCAAGGGTGAATTTAAAAGTATAACAAGTTGTGAAACTTGTATTAGGGGTAAACAGACTCGATTACCATTCCCAGAAGTCTCTCTGACAAAGTCAACAGAGCCACTGCAACTTATTCATTCTGACATATGTGGACCGATGAGAACAAAGTCATATGGCGGTGCATTGTACTTCGCAACTTTCATTGACGATTTCTCACGAATGATATTCACTTTTGTTATGAAACGAAAAAGTGAAATTTTCAAAGGATTTAAAGTATTTAAAAGATTTGCTGAGAAACAAACTGGCAAGAAAATTAAAGCAATCAAAAGTGACAATGCCGCAGAGTATTTGAGTTCAGATTTTAAAGAATATTTATCGGAGGAAGGAATTAGACATCAGCTCTCAGTTGAATATTCTCCGCAACAAAATGGAGTTGCTGAAAGAGCGAACAGAACTCTGGTAGAAATGACCAGATGTTTCATAATTCAAGCGAACCTCCCAGATCCACTTTGGGCTGAACTTGTGCATACATCTACATACATTAGAAACAGATGCCCAAGAACAAATGAAAGTCGAACTCCGTATGAAATATTTACAGGAAGAAAACCAACCGTTTCTCATTTAAGAATTATTGGATGTAAATGTTTCGCTGTTGACAACCGTCCGAGAAGAGGAAAATTCGCTCCTCGCAGTGAAGAATACCGACTGATTGGCTATTCTCCCGAATCAAAGGCGTACAGATTATGGAAGCCTGGAACAAACATGATGATAAAAAGTCGAGATGTACGTTTCCTCGAATCTGAAAACTCTACCTCTAGGAATGACGTGGTGCAAATTGAAGCTATACCACAGAAAAAGGTAGATATATCATTGGAGGAGGAAAGTCTTCAGGATGATGAAAACACTTTGCCCGGAACTGATTCGGATTTTTTAGGCGAACCATCAGAAACAATGGAAGTCATCTCGCAGAGAGGAAGAGGAAGACCAAGGTATATTAGAACGGGAAAACCTGGCCCGACCAAGAAAGGAATATCCTACGGCAAATTTATCCACGCAAGAATTTTCAGAAGTGAAGTACTCCCCAGATCCAAAAGACGCAGAGGAAGCGCTGTCTGGAAAAGATTCTTATTTTTGGAGGAAAGCAATGAAGGAGGAGTTTGATTCATTGATTGAAAACAAAACTTGGGAACTGGTTGATCCCCCTAAGGGCCAAAACGTAATTGGAAGCAAATGGGTATTCAGGAGAAAGTACAGTAGTGATGGTTCTCTTGAACGGTATAAGGCTCGACTTGTAGCAAAAGGTTATTCCCAAAAATACGGTATTGATTATGAGGAAACCTTTGCACCAGTTGTACGCCACAGTACGATCAGAACAGTTTTAGCCTTGGCCGTTGAATATGATTTGCTGGTCCATCAAATGGATGTTCAGTCTGCCTTCTTGAATGGTGATGTCAAAGAAGAAATTTACATGACACAACCAGAAAATTTCGAGTCAAAGAAATATCCAAGAAGGGTATGTAAACTAAAGAAGGCTATATATGGTCTGAAACAGGCTGGAATGACTTGGCATGCAAAGCTCGATTCAGTATTAAAAGAAATGGGCCTAGAACAGATGAAAACTGATAACTGTGTCTACATTAAAAGAGAAGAAGGCATTCTTCTGGTGGCAATCTATGTTGATGATTTGATAATTGCAGCTGAAAGAAAAGACACGTTGATATCCTTTAAAAAAAGTATGAAGAAGATATTCAAAATAAAAGATCTTGGAAAGATAAATTATTGTTTGGGTATAAGAATACAAACGGAAAAGGATGGCTCAATATCCATAGATCAAGAGAAATATATTGAAGAACTTCTGGCGAAATATAGAATGAAGGAGGCCAAGCCGATTTCTACACCCATGGACTCGAACTCCAAGTTAACAAAGATTTCATCTATAGAGGGTGAGAATGAGCCAGTAAAAAAGGTAGAATACCAATCACTGATTGGATCGTTAATATATCTTTCAGTGTCGACAAGGCCTGATATAGCCTATGCGGTTAGTGCTTTGGGACAGTTCAGCAATGATCCTAGGAGACAGCACTGGAATGCGGCCAAGCGTGTCCTCCGCTATCTAAAGGGCACTTTATGTTTGAAAATAACTTACGAGAAAACTAATGAGACCCTTTATGGTTGTGTCGACGCTGATTGGGGTGGAAACCTCGCGGATAGAAAATCTCAAACGGGACTTGTTTTCTTCTTGGCAGGAGGTCCAATAGCTTGGGAATCGAAGAAGCAGCAGACTGTCGCCCTTTCGAGCACGGAATCTGAGTACATAGCACTTTGTGAAGCGGGAAAGGAGGCAGTCTATTTTAGAGCGCTGTTGGATGAGATGGGATTTGGTGAATTATTGAATGAACCTACGGTTTTAAAGACTGATAACCAGGGCGCTCAACAGCTGGCGAGAAATCCAGTCCATCATGCCAGAACTAAACACATTGACATCAAATGGCATTATATTAGAAGCATTTGCAGCGATGGTCTTATCGAGGTCGTTCACACACCAACCCAGGAAAATGTTGCCGACATCCTTACTAAAGGTCTGCCAAGAGTCTTGTATGATAAACATGTTGCTGGATTGGGAATGTAGAAATTGAGGGAGAGTGTTGGAATAATCAATTTCAACATTCTACTCTTCTTTTATTTGTTTTTGACCGGTTGACCGCCATGTATATAAATTATTTCTATCATTGTCGTATTGGAGTATGTAAAGCAAGCTGCTTTAACTTTATGTAAAATTAGAGCATAACTTAATAAAACTTTCTATCTTTAAAGACAATTTCCCGGCATTCTCCTTCCTATTTTTTCAACATATTCTAGAGTGTTTCAATATATTATATCAAATAATATCCTCTACCCAGCAAAAATGTTATTATGCTATATTTATAGGACTAAAGAGCATTTGGATAATAAGAAAATTTTTACTGTTGCTAGACTCTTGGAATGGTTATTTTAGAAGAACTATGGACATAAGTTTTGAGGAATGTAGAATAACATACAATCATAAATATATGAGTATCACTATAAAAGGAAGTTCCAAAAATGCAATATAACAGCGGTATGGTAGATTAAACTGGCGAAACCGTTGGGAGGGTTCACCACTGATGAGCCAGGCCCTCCCATTGATTTTTCCATTGCAGTAAGGGCAGTAGAAATTGTTTAAATTCAAAAAGAATCTTACGCGTTTAAAATAGTTTCGAATTTTGATTGAGAAATAAAAATAAAAAAAGTATATATGCGAATATTTACACCAGACAAAGCCCCTCTGAAGGGAAGTCTAGAACATATCAAGGGTCACAAGCCGCCCTGAATTCGTACAGGCCACTGCTTATAACGGAGTTTCTTTCCCCAAAACGCTCAATCGCCATGTTGAGGAATTCGCGTAGAATGATCCTATTTCCAGGCGAGAGTTGGTCGAAGAGATGCCTCCTCTCAGGCCGGTATAGAACTGACTCCATCACTTCACTTACAAAAACCTCCTCATCGAGAGGAGCCAGAATAGTGTCAACATTTAGTTTTGCGAATAACTTTTCTATCTGCTCCTCGAGCTTCCTCTCCTGAGGGTCCGAGTGGGAAACAGGGCCAACAGGGTTGTGGACTGGATGAATGGTGCAGTCATAGCTTGTATCTCCTCTGCAGTAGCCGCCAATAGCGCAGCACTAGTCAAGGAGGGTTCTGCTCATGACGGCATTTGGCTGGTGTTCGATGCCAGAACAGGAAGCTCGGACGCTGGAGTCTCATGGAGACGGACAGGGAAGTTCGCCCCGGGCGAGGGCGCGGCAGGGGTGGAGAGTGTTGAGGAGGTCTGCTTGATGGGTGCAGAAAATTCCGCAGCTGGTATTGAGGGGGCGGACTTGTTGGAGGGCATAGGCTTGGATGAGGGAGGCCTCGGCACCGGGCCCTGCCTTCTTTTCCTTGATGTTTTTGGCTGCTGAAATTTTTAAAGCGCTGGTTGTGGGGATTGGCTTAGGGTCAGGTCTTCCTGCTGAGCATTGGATGCTCTTGATAGAGGTGGGGCTGTGTCCACAGCGGCAGGTGAGGTTGCTGATGCAGCTGGAGTTGGTGCTGCAGCCAGCACGGTGTTTGAGGTAGAGGGCGACCTGGTCCAGCCCTGTGTGCGTGCCGCAGGAGCATCCACAGGGAGTACCAGCTTGTCCTCCTGGAGACCAGTCTTGCGAGGACAGTTTGCGCGTTTGTGTCCCTGCCTATGGCACAGGGAGCACTTGATGCCATAGGTTACAAAGAAGTGTGTGCCCACTCCCTTGGACTTGACATCCAGCCGGGCAGGGATATGGGAGATCTTTACCCGTCGCGCAGAGTGATAAAGACCTCGCGTCGAGCATCAGACCAGCAGGAGTCCTCTAGTTGCATCATCTTCTGGATGATGGACGTGACTTATCCATATGGCCGCAGCGCAGTGACGAGGTCAGAGTCCTCTACGAAGAAGAGCATGTTGCCGAGGTCAATTTTCTCGGCCCTCTTCCTGAGGGGGAAGGCACGCAGAGTGACGTCTTCGATGTTGAGTTCCTCCTCTATCAGCTTGTCAGCGAGTTTCACGCTGGAGAGGCCGACCAGGATGTGTCCTTCCATCTTTGTCAGGTGGTAGATGGTACCCTTACCCAACTTGGTTCCCAACGCCCGGAAATACTCTTTTTGCGTGAAGTCTGGGCAGAATTCCAGGTAGACACACTGGTCCGCTCGGAAGGTAGCCTGCTTTTTTTCTAGTGGTCTGACACTCGTGCACCTTGCTTGGAGGGATTCCTGCTGCCTGAAAGCTACCCTTTTTGGTACCCGACTTGGCGTGGTTAGGATCATGCGGCCTTTCTTGGAGCCACCCACTTTGGTGAAGATCACATCTTGTCTTTCGAAAAGCTGGTCTTCCTGTTCCAGGCAATCAGCCCAATTGCGGCAAAAATGTGCATGTCCGCCGTCCGCCGCCCGCTTGGTATTTGCATTTTTGACATTAGTTAATTCTGAATGACTTTCAGTCGTTTCAGAATATTTTGGCGATTTCTCGGCGAAGACTTGGTCGTTTTGAATGAAATTCGTATGGGCTTGCAGCCCATTCTTTTGGCTTTCAGCCAATAACTCATAGAGGTTACAAATCTCCATCGCCTCAATCTCTATCCCATAAGAACGCGGAGCTCGCACGGCCGAGAGAGAGAAAATATATTTTTAAAATCAAGTTATGATGTGTCATAAATAGGTTTTCTGGAATGCAACGAAGAGAATTTGCGAGATGGACACTCATCTTAAGCATTTCGATTTCAATTTGGGTTTAATTTTTTGCGCGTTCAACGCCAGCGTCAAGAAAATACCCTGCCCACTACAATAGCAAATTGATTTATCAGCAACGTATAGGCTTCATCAAAACTATTCACGTCGCTCTGAAACCCGCTTATTTTGCCTTTCTGGATGCCTATACCCGGATCAACCTCACACAGTGTCACCCCTAGTTATTGGCAGAGACACCACCCAAACCCTCATATGCTGAAACAGCAGCCACGACCAAATCCCCATCCCCATCTTCTCGAAGGCTAAGCCCAACTATAAAAACCTGGCAAGAGACCTTGAATCTCGTATCGTAATTAATCATAATTAAATCCGTAATCCCTCAAAGGAATCTCCAGTAAAGTAAAGACAGCAAACCTTTTTCTCTTTATCTCGAATGAGGTAGCTGCTTTAGTGATGGGTAAACGTAAACTGATTATACCCACTAAAACCAAAAATGTGGCCACTGATCTAGCATCCATACTGAAGAGCAGCAATGCAATGCCATCCAAACTATCCTGTCAGAAAGGTCCAACAATCCATCCCAATATTATATCTTTGGGGTAGAAGACAGCACTAAAAACGAATAAAATCATAAGAGTCTAAAAATTAACCCACCATTGAAGAATCTACTTGAAAAAAATAAACTTTGAAATTTCAAAGCGACCCAAGTCAAATATGTAAGGTTACTCCACAGTGATTGTCGATGTTATCAGTGACTTCACCAAGACTCCACAACAACGTGGAAAGATAACCATCGCAAGCTTAAATACACCGCTACAAGAAAATTTATATCTGAAGCAGTGTTAGAGATGCCCCTCCATCGATGTAGCTAGTTCCAGTTTCCTATCCACCTTACAGACTAGAACATTCCTCCGGAAATAACATTTGCAGACCACACACTCACTGATCTAAGGATATGGTAAGCCATATTTAAAGGAATTATATCGCCAGAACAATATAATATTGGTTCTCAATTAACGTGTGTGGAGAACGTCTTAACAGAATTCCTTGACTCCTCTTTACAACATGAAGTCGCGCGTCTCTACGCCGCCTAAACCCACTGAAATATATATACTGGGGCGTGCTACAACAATGAACCAGTTAAAATTAATCACATATAATTCTCTTCTAAGAAGTCTCCTCGGCATCTTGGAGCTCTGTAAACAAATATATTCCTAAAAGTCAAGTACCCAAAGAAAACCACAATTTCTGAAGAACGATGGTGGAACTCCTTATATAACAGACAACACCAAAGAGAATAAAGTTTTTATGGATAGTTTTGACAATTGTCATAGAGCTAACTGTATATTACTTTGACTATCGCCCATGCTCAACCCAGGATTTTCCTTAATCTTCACTTTGACATTTATGAAAAATATTTCACCTCTTATTATTTCAGATTGACGCGAGTGTTTTTCCTTTCACCCATTCCCTCTTTGTTACTGTCGACCTCATCACGTTGATTCTTGACACGAAAAACAAAGGTTTTGAGCAACTTAAGATTGTTCACTATCTCTTTGGGGCTCCATCAGGGGCGCGGAGCAACAAACAAAGACGGCTGCTCGATTTTCAAATTTTCGATTATTATTCAATAGTAATCAGCACACAAATGCAGTATATTACATTTAACAAGAAATAACTACAAATAATAAAAGGGTATTTATCTATCTAAAATAGTATTTGTCTTATGGACTGTCAAACATATTTTTTATCAAAGTTCATAATTTACCTGATACACCCTCTGTGATCACTAAAAAATTCTGTTGAAAGCGTTCATTTTCATAATAATTTGCATTATCTATATATATAAAAATGAATGTATGTGTGTGTGTGTCTGTCTGTCCTTTATGCCTGACCAAACCACTCATTGGAACGCCATGAAACTTTGGGAAATTATTTAGTATAGTACTGGGAAGGTTTCTGAAAAATAATTTCTTGAATATCTTGAATATCCTTAGAGTTATTTGCAGATTTGTAGATTTAACTCGCAAGCAGCGCCACCTTGCGGCGGAGATAGGCTTAGGTTTTGACAGAAAGTCTGCTCCATGCCTGATGACCTTGGGTCTTTCAGGGCTAATATATTAAGTAAAACTAATTCAAATATTAGTGCTTTATAATGGATATCTCCTTGAGGTTACCGATTTAAAAGTTTATTTTCTAATTTTAGATTGTATAAGAAACATATTTTATTTTAAGTATTGTACTTCATTTTAAAAAGTTTAAATAATTGTGCAAGACGATATATACGATATATAAAAATCAAAAGAAATTATGAATATCGTTTAAATATAAAATTCGAATAAATATAAATGCGATACTAAAAATTAAATAACTTATATAGAAGCTTTTGCATAGTTTCGTCCTGTAAGCATACCAACTTGATAAAAGTTTCCTGTTTTCCCTTTTAATTTGCTTGATACGAACCTCTATTCATTTTTGAATTAGTAGATAAAAATAAGTCGGTGGATGAGAAGGTAACACGCTCGATTCCCGACAGTAATGAACCGGGATTGAATCCCGCGTTTAAAATTATTTAATATGTGAATAACTTTCACATATTATTCATTGTTCAATTATCATGAACTAGGTTGCTTTTGCTGAGGGGTACCTATTAATGTGATTTGAACCAGGTGAATTAGTAGAAATCAGACGATAACCATAGGTCATAGCCATTCAAAAGTTGGTTTAGGTCGTCAATCCTTTGCGAACACATGGAAATATCCACGCTGGCGCTCTCTACGCAGATCTTTTAAATGATATCCCGTGTCGTTTTTTATATATTTTTTGAGAGCCACCCCTCGCTTGAAGCAAATATTTTAATCCCAAGAGACTGCGCGAAAGACTTGAACATGAAACCGCCGACGGAACGTTTTGTCCTCTACACTGACGAAACCACTTAACCAAGCTCTGATCTCCGCCCGTAGAGCGTGGGAATTTTGCGCACAAGTCAAAGTTAGTTTTATCATTTAACGACACGGCAATTTATTTGAGACAAGAATAATGATACAATTCCAAGGCAAATATACTATTCCTTTACTTCCATTTACTGAAGGAACCAATTAATATTGATTTTATTCAACTTATCAAATATTTTTCAAGGGACCGAGAAAAAATGTTCACAAGATAAAACGATGATTTTGTAATGTAGAAAATTAGGAAAGACAAAATTCAGGAAGACACGGCAATTTTTTTAGACAAGAATAATGATACAATTCCAAGGCAAAGATGCTATTCCTTTAACTTCCAAATACCGAGGGAACCAATTAATATTGATTTTATTCAACTTATCGAGTATTTTTCAAGGGACCGGGAAAAATGTTCACTAGATAGAACGCTGATTTTGTAATGTAGAAATTTGGAAAGACAAAATTCAGGATGACAGGGCACACAGGGACCGGGAAAAAATGTTCACTTTATCGAGAGATTTAAATTTACGAGTTTCAAATTATCAAAATATATCTATTATTTTTTAAATAAGTTTCTAGAGAATTGCTTTAACAAATGTTCTTTAGACAAACCTTTACTTGGGTACATCCGCTAGTTGTAAATAATTTTTGAATCCTATTTATATACAGTAGGACCTCCCTGTAAAGACACTTAATTACAGAGCCAACGTGTCCTTTAGGGAGAGGTGCCTGCTAGCGGGGTGTCCGCTAAAGGAAGGTTCTACTGTATTTGGAAAAGTATTATAATTGTTGAGACCAACAAAAAAATAGATTAAAAATAAAGAAGGCATCTCCTGACCACGAGCACATGTGCTTTTTAGATGGCAGAGCGCCATCAAAAATATATATATATTCAAAATTTTTTAAAGTATAATTAATTTATTCGAAGCTTATTGAAAAAAATTCAATCCTCGAGACATTTTTTATTTGTGGGGATATTTTAATATTCGTAGAAAATATGTAAAGTTAATAAAAATCTTTTACATTGCATGGTTTGTTTATATTTACAATTTACAAATCTTTTCGTTTAAGTTATTCTTTTTATCGTGTGTGTGTGTGATACTTTGTAAATTAAATCTCCGCGCCTATCATTAATGGTATCTTGAAAAAAAAATGGGTATTTTAAGAAACGTATTACTGATTGCTAAAAGCCAGAATTATATTAACAGAAGATTATGCTCAAGTGGTAGAAAGGTTTTGGGAATTGAAACAAGTTGTGATGATACTGGTGCAGCCGTTGTAGATGAATTTGGTAACATTTTAGGGGAAGAGAAAATTTCACAAAATGACATACATATAAGGTAGGTACTTATATTTGTTATAAACCACATGTGTGTGTGTGTGTTGTATTTAAGCATAGCATTCTTAAGAATTTTAAAAGATAATAACATACATTATAAAGGTATTCATATATTATCTGACAGCTTATACATCATTCTTCATAAACATTATTAAAGTTTTTTAACTAGGGTTATGCATAGTGCCATCATTCTGATGCACAATTAAAAGGAGATGTACCTCCTTTGGTACATATGGTATACTAGCCGAATGACCCGGGCAACGCCTGGGGTTTACCCGATTAAATGCTTTTATTCAAATACTATTCGTTACAATTATAAATTGGCGCCGTGGATGTCATTCTTGTATAATATATAAATGAGTTTTAAAAATTGTAAAAAAAAAAATGCATCGGCCGGGAATCGAACCCGGGGCGCCCGCCACTATAATATATAAATGAGTTTTAAAAATTGTAAAAAAAAAAAAAATGCATCGGCCGGGAATCAAACCCGGGGCGCCCGCGTGGCAGGCAAGCATTCTACCACTGAACCAAAAGCAAACGGTGACAGAATTAAGAACGCATGACGCTGATAACTGTATATGCTATATATGCTAGCAAATAGTCAACTAACTATAATGCAACACTTACTCTAAGTCAAATTTTTTTCTCAAATCCCAACCATTTCCCTTTCAAATTGCTATTTTTAATACAACAAATTTTAAAATCCTATCAGCCTGTTTACTTTTAAAGTTAAAAAACTTTTTCTATTTGTGCTTAATGATTTTTTCCCTTATATATACAGTATAACCTCTTCAATTCAACCTTCTATATATTAACATCAAACTTGAATCATTTTATGAAATCTCAATAAAGCTATTTTCTTTAATTTAGCTGACTATAAGTCACCCGCCATTCACTTTGAGATTGTAGTGATAACTATGTCTTGGTGTGGAAGTTGGTTTGTCTCACCTTTTATCAAATATCATTAGCCTCTTAATGACAACTATTGCCATAAATTAAGGCACATTTTCAACGCTATTTAAAAAATATGTAATTGTCAGCTATTTATTTATACCTCATATACTGAAATAATAATTAAAAAATATATATTGTGTGGTGTGCAATATAAGGTCTGTAGAAGTACTTTTTTTTTCACAGAATATTTTTAATTCACAAGTAACAAATCCATAACTACATCCAACATGTTTCTAAACAACATGTCAATACCAGAAGGCACACCTAACTTGAGGTTTTATCTCTTCACACATGATTGGCTATTAACTACTCTATAGCACATTGGTCTGTGATTGGTTCCTCCTTGATGACCTCTAATCATGCTCTACATCGTGATCAGAGCATTGAATGTGTCGATGAGGTTTGCCATATTCTTATATGAGACTCTACAAGCTGCCATTTAGACCAATGGGTGCATAGAAACGGAGGCATCATCCCCCCCATTGCCAGGAACCTCCACCAACAAAACATACGGCAGGTGGTAGACACAGCTCTACAGCAGAGTGGCTGCAAGCTCGAGGTGAGTTGTAGACATCATGTAGTGCAGCCATACCATCTCTACTGAGTATCACGTAATGGCAGTTCACCTCTCTCAATACCAGACCATTCTATCAGGTTATCCTTCCTTGTACTACCTCTTCAATGTGTGACAATGATGGTTTTAGAGTATGTCCTGCAAAATCCCATTCACCTCACTATGGGGGAATCTTTCAATTCTCTACAAATAAGTTATCTCTAAATGAAATTTCCGTCACAGTATCATTACTATCATTAGACCGTTGTTCCTATATAGTAACCAATTAAGTACACTAGGACCTCTCTCTAAAAGGCAACACCTAGTTCCAGAGCCAAAGTGTCCTTTAGGGAAAGATGTCCTCATAGCGTAGAGTTACTAATTCGTAAAATTGATAATTTTGGTGTTGAAAACTGTCCTTTATACAGAGATATTCTCTTGCAATATTGTCCTTTCATGGAGATCCCAGTGTAACGTAAAGAGCCAAGACACCATATAAAGTTTTCTAATCTAAGGGGGGTTTGAACCTAGAGTATTTTAAACAGCCAGAACATATAATTTTCTATCCCTTTTTGCTAGATATACTGCTCCTTCTAATGAATGCTATCAACATTTCACCTGGGGACATTATTTTCTGTTTTTCTTCAAATTTTAATGATGCTGAATTTTACCTTGTTTACTTTAGGATTTTTTTCTATCTTGGATCTAAAAAATTTCTTAATTTTCAATTTTCTATACTTCAATGGAGGAAAAGTTCTGAGGTCATATAGAATAGGCTAAATGATATAGAAATAATAACCAATATGGCTGTTATCAATGCCCAGTTCACCTAATTTACCTCTCTTCATTTCTGACTGAAATGATCCACACCAAAGGTAATAAAACTATATGCAAATAGGGAAAATAGCATTACAGCATAGAACCTCTCTCTAAAGAACAACATCTAGTTGCAGAGCCAAAGTGTCCTTTAAAGAGAGGTGTCTTCTTACCAGAGAGCTTTTAATTAGTAAAAATGATCGCTTTGGTGAAATGAAAACTGTCTTTTGTAGAGAGGTGTCTACTAGCATGAATTTCTGACCATGGAGGTCCTACTGTATATGCTACCATCATTAAAGATTTATTTCTTAGCTTCAGACTCTCCACTGTTGGACTTTCCTCTCTGTTCCTTTCCAAACAATGACTTCCTTCCCTATGTGTGAGAACAAATCTCATTCTTACTTGGAAGTCATTGTATGCACTCTATTATCAGTTAATAATTGAGCAGATTGTTTCCAACTAGCTGGCTAATGGCTGAGGTAACTCGACCAATATTTGGCATTTATACACTGTACAAATATATAGACTGTAAAACCCCTCTATGGCGAACCCCAATGGGACTGAACTTTTGGTGAAGTCAGGTCTTCCTGATAGTTAAATATAAGGTTATAGCGAGTCAAGTCTAAGTAATAATCCAAGTAAGAGTTGAACTGATATGTTGTATTTGAAACGTTTCATAACACAACCTCATATTAGGTGATCCGCTAACAGAAATTGTCATGTTTTTTAAAGAGGTTTTTTACTGAAGGTTTAAGATAATTACCGGAAGTTGTATATAGATGGTGTTATGTGATGTGCTAGGACCTGAGCGGGATTGCGGCTACAGTCCGGCCTGGCTTGTCACTATCCCTGCTGGTGGGATGTAACTATGCCAAGGAACTGGTGCAGCTCAGTCAGAAGCCGTTCCTCCCCATCCACCACATGGAGGCCCACGCTCTTACTGTCCGCATTGTTCACCCGTAAGTTTCTCTCTTTCTTCCTAGAATTACTGTGATGTGGAACACTTAGAGTGGACTTTCTCATTATGTGCCAACTTTCAGCCTCTAACTACATCATCAACTCCTCCATCTATAAGCTCCACTCATTCCCCGCACATACCAGCAAGATCCAGACACCTTCATATGATTGAGTAGAGTTGTTGTTTCTTATCCCCTTGTGCAAAGATCACACAAATTCCATGAGTCCATGCTCCTCGAGCTGTTTGTTGATAAGTAGCGGCCTATCCCAAAGATTCTGCCATATGGGAGGTTTGGACAAAATCCAAGATGAAATCTTTAAATGAAAGTAATGAAATTACTTGCTTCGACAATCTTGCCTCACATGCTATACGCCGCACCCTTTTGGGCACTTGACAAAATAAAAGTAGTTGACCAAGTCCAGAACATCTTTCTGAGACATTACCTGAATTTATCAAAATATACTCCGGGCTTTATGCTGAGAATTGAGTGAATGGAGTATCATTGGAAGTTGTCATTATTAAATAGATTTTGAGTTGTTGGGTGAGAATCATGAAAATGGAAGAGAGCAAGTTGCCTTGCATTTGTTTGGCACACCTCTGGACACTGCACAACCACCAAAGAGCAGGCTGCAAATTTGTTGAAAACCTGTCAACTACAACTATACTGTTATACAGACCGAAATGCCCGGTATTATTCAAATAGCAACTGAACAAAGCATTCAAAATGACAAAGCACAAATCTTAAATACCTCTCATTACAGTCACTTCAATGACTTAAGAATTTCAATAAGAGCAGAACTATATCTACTCCCAAATACTGCTCTGGTAATTAAGATACTTTTTGTGCAACTGAGACTCCTATGGGTGTTATTCCCAGAAAATCGATCAAAGCACTGGAAGACTGACTATATTTTAAATTGTGATATATGTAATAGCATAATACAAGATGAAATCATGCATACAATATTTGGTGGCTTTTGCTTGGAAAAACAGAGAGGGGGAACTCTTGAGAAACTTATCCTTGTCTCAATCCGATAGTCAACAAATATATAACTGGATAAATACAATGATGTTTGATCAAGGTCTTCTCTTTGGTTTATATAAATTCTACAAGGCCGCAGTTACCGTTCAGAGGAGATTAATAGAATCGCCGAATGCCGTGGTCCATTTGGATGAGGAAAGCGAAGACGAGAATGCTGCTGATTCCACACTCGCCTTTTCAGTGATACACTAACCTTGACGTATGCACGAAGGAACGTGTGGCCACTGGACATGCATCGAACCTGTAGGCTGTTATTGGGTTCTGCGCTGCCTGAAGTACAGGAGCTCCATCTATGCTTTCTTTCTTCCTGTGGTGAATCTGTATAAGATCTTTTGTCTTAATAAAGCTGTGTGTGTATATATATATATATCAACTTCCACAGTAAATTTTTAGATTACACAAAATAAAGGGTTGCTGTATATTTTTTATTTCTAAGGTTCACAATGTAAAATTCCATTAAAGAGCATTACAATTACAGTAGAACCTCCCTTTAGCGGAGATCCCGCTAGCAGACACCTCTCCACAAAGGACAGTTTTCAATTGGAAAATTACCATTTTTACAATTTAGCAATTCTCTGGTAAGAGGACGCCTCTCCCTAAAGGACACTTTGGCTCTGCAATTAGGTGTCCTTTACAGGGAGGTTTTACAGTATTAAAAGTAGATATTATGCTTACATATGTGGGATGGTTGCGTGTGTGTTGGTGTGGCTTGTGGAAAGGCCGCTGATAAAATTATAATTATTTTTATAAAATAAATTTATTTATTTGAAGCCCCGAAATATATAGAGAGGAAAGAAGTAACGGCCACTGTAAGAAAGCCTTGTTGTTCGAACGACGCGTGTGCCAAGAGTCCCGAATGCCGCCTGTGCATGCATTAATACCTTTATCCATTCACTAGTCTTCTTCTTCTTCTTTCTTATCTCCACTCAATCACACTAAGGTATCAAGCTTGTACCCAAAGCTTTTACCCAATCATTCACTAGTAAGGCCTATAGATTAACTGTTTGCCATTACTAGAAATTTAATGAAGTCTACAGTAACTTGTGTACAAACAGCCAGACCTCAAGTAAGATAGAGACATTTGAATAGCTAATCAAACAATACTTATTTGATGACTAATTTTTGCATTTAGGCTTGGTTTTGCACACCAAAGATGGCTTCTTTTTAGATTTAAATGACCCTGATAAATCCACACCTCAAGAGTATACTCTGTGGTGCATTTTGATAACTTGTTATTACAGTAGAGCCTCTCTCTAAAGAACACCTAGTTGCAGCGCCAATGTCCTTTCAGGAAAGGTGCCTTCTTACTAGAGTGTTATTAATTAGTAAAAATGGTAAGTTTGACAGGGAAACTGCTCTTAGTAGGTAGCTGTCCTGTACTCATGTTAGAGTCGGCAGCAAAGGCGTCTGCTTCCATGTTAGGAACGGCCTCAAACTACAGGCAAAGTCAGACTTTCACCAAAGTGTGCCTGGATCATGGTGCCATGATCAACGAAAGCTGCACCCCTATACCCCATTCCATGAGATCTGATGTTGATTTGCATGCTGCATCGCCCGTCGCGCAGAATAAACAGGGGCGCGTTCAGGACTTAGGTAGAGGGTTCTGTCCGATAAGTATAATACAGTCTCCACAAACTTCTAACTTTGCAACTTCCAAGCAATTGAGCATTCTGCAGTGCAACATAAATGGATTGTGCTCAACAGCAACAAAAATAAAATTAGAAGAAATAATGGAAATAGCTGAAAAACAAAAGATACAAATTATAGCCCTACAGGAAACCAAATTAAATGAAAAGTACAATCTCAAATATAAAAACTACAATATCCTCAGAAAAGACAGAAATAAAGAAGGGGGTGGCCTCGCATTTTTAATCAAGAATTTGTACTATGAAGACATAGCCATTAATATTCCAAACACATCAGACCTCGAAGCCCAAGGTATCAAAGTCTACCTCAATCAAAACAAAACCATCAACATATTCAATATGTATCACCCACCAAACAATAAACTTATTGACGATGGAACAATGGCTCAATTTCTTACAAACAACACTATTATTGTAGGTGACCTTAATGCCAAACATCAACTATGGGGATGTTCCACGCCAAACCCAAGAGGCAAAATACTTTCAAACTTATTTGACGACAATGCCTTCATGTGCTTAAATGATGGGAACCCTACCCACCATTCCTACAGTTATAATACCGCACAAGCCCTTGATATAAGTTTCTCCAGTCCTGACATTTTCCACAAATGCAAATGGCAAATATTAAAAAGTATTGGAAGTGATCATTTGCCTATTTTGATAGAAATTAGCACCAAGACCAAAACCAGCTCAATTAAAGAAAAATTCTGGAACTTCAAAAAGGCTAATTGGAATCTTTACCAGCAAAACACCAATGAAGACTTTAGAAAAGCACCCACTCGAATAAAAGATCTGGAACAAAATTGGATATCTTTCAAAAACACCATTATTAAAGCAGCCAAAGTTTCAATACCAAGAGGTAATATTAAGAAATGGATTCCAAATTATACACACCAGGCAAAAGATATTCAAACACTTATAACTAAAAGAAATGAACTACAAAAAAAGTACACCCAAAACCAAACAAATTGTAGAACTGAACTGAACATTGTGAATGCAAAAATAAAAAGATTATACGTAAATATGAAAAGGGAAAAATGGAAACAAACTTGTGAAAACCTGAACCCAAGAAACCCAAATACAAAACTTTGGCATTTGGCAAAACAAATTGACAGAGCCCAGCCACAAACTGAAAACACAAATATGATTAAGAATATAGATGGTACCCCAGCAACTAATGACAAAAATGCTGCTAATCTTTTAGGTAATTCATATCAAATAAGTAGTAAAATCAAATTTGAAATAAAAGATAAGAAAGTTGAAAAAAAGGCCCGCAAAATTATCCATGACTGTAAAAATGTCACTATCACTCATAATATTTTCCATGAAAAAATCAATATGAAAGAGCTAGATTATGCATTAGAAAACACTGACCTGAACAAGACTCCTGGGCCAGATGGAATCCATGGCCAAATGATATCAAACCTGGGCAAAAATGGCAAAGAAAAACTTCTTGATATTTTCAATAACTCCTGGAAAACTGGAAAATTGCCTCAAGACTGGAAAACTGCAACAATAATTCCTATAAAAAAACTTGACAAATCTGCTGATGACCCAAAAAACTACCGACCTATCTCCCTCACAAGTATTTGCTGCAAATTAATGGAAAAAATTATACTCAGACGACTCACCTACCACCTCGACACAAGAAATCTCTTACCAGAAGAACAATATGGATTTAGGAAAGGACATGGGACAATAGACCAACTCTTATTTTTCACACAAAAGGTAAAAGATGCACAAAACAGAAAACCAACTAACCACACAATAGCTGCTTTTTTAGACCTTACACAAGCTTTTGATAAGGTATGGAAAAACAAGTTAATTACAAAATTATACAAACATTTCAAAATTGATGGAAAAGCTATCACTTGGATAAATGATTTCCTTAAAAATAGATACATCAGGGTCAAATATAATGGCACTCTATCTAAAACCTTCAAATTGTACCAAGGATTACCACAAGGATCAGTCCTTAGCCCAACTCTCTTCACCCTATTTATTGCAGGCATAGAAGAAAAAATTTCACATAAAACCAATATTGGACTTTTCGCTGATGACATTATTCTATGGAGCAGCAATACTAACTGGAAAAAAGCTGAAAGAGATTTGAACAAGACTCTTTTCCACCTAGAAAAATTTGCTAATAAACATAAATTAGAATTTAACCCCCAAAAATCTGAAACCTGTCTTTTTACTACCGATAAGAAACTATACAAAATAAAACCAAAAATTATTCTGAAAGAACAACAATTGCAATATAATAAACATCCTAAATATCTTGGCTACACCTTGGATCCAGAAATTAACTCCAGTAAACATATTGAAGAAGTTATTAGAAAAGGAAGAGACCGACTAAAAATCCTGAAATATATTTCAGGAAGAGAGTGGGGAGCCGATGCAACCACACTAAAATTAACTTACACATCTCTAATTAGACCTATCCTGGAATATGGATATCAAATCTATGGTACAGCATCTGAAACAAATCTAAAATCACTGGAAAGGATACAACTAAGTGCAGCTAGAATTATTACAGGTCTTCGTAATACCTGCCCTAATGATATTGTACTTTACGAGGCAGACATTATGCCCTTAAAGCATAGAAGAAGCTACAATCTGCCAAAATATATAAACAAAATCAAGAGTTATGGAAACAAACACAGAACTTCCAAGTACATACTTAATTGGGAATCCAATTTAAGACTCAAAAAAGAAGGCCCTCTACACCTGGCCAAAAGAAATGAATTTTTAAAATATAAAGTGGAAAAAAATTATTTAGCAGAAAAATTTTCTCCATGCAAACCACTACAAAATGTTATTTTTAATGCCACTTTAAATGAACCCACCAACAAACAATACCAAAATCCAGAATACTTAAAACAATTATCATTAGAAATAATTACTAACATTCCTAAAAATGCAATAACTATCTATACCGATGGTAGCAGAGACGAGCTAGGACACACTGGCAGTGGCTGTCTCATCAAAACCACAAATGGCATTGAGAAAATGAACAGAAGAAACCCAGATTTTTGCTCAGTCTTCAGATCAGAACTTATAGCCATCTATGAAGCCTTAAAATCCATCAGAAATACTAATTATCAAGATATCTGGATTCTTACTGATAGTAGAAGTGCCATACAACACTTGAGTCACACAGGGGAACTCAGAGACAAAGTAAGCAGGAACATAATTGGCTATCTCCAAAAACTCTCAAAAACCTCAAAAATTCACCTTCAATGGATACCCTCACACGTTGGCATTGAAGGCAATGAAGCTGCTGATGTGCTAGCGAAAAAGGGCACAAAAGAACCCTTGCCACAGAAAAATAAACTTACTTTTAAAGAAATAGAAACAATAGCCAAAACAAAAATAAACAAGAACTGGAGGATCCCACCTAAGCACAGTTGGTACAGTGGAGTGAACCCAGGAGGAGCTCTGAACATCAGAAATAGACAGCATCAAACAACACTAACAAGATTTAGAACAGGCCATCTCAAGCCATTGAAGATAGAAAATAATAACAAAATCTACCCCACTTGCCCAAAATGTAGTTTGGTACCTGCAGCTCCAGAACACATTTTGGCTTGCATTAGATGCACTAAACAGGACCTTTGGGAGAGGCCGCTGCTCATCATAAAACAGCTCGAGGAGCATGAACTCATGGAATTCGTGTAATCTTTACACAAGGGGATAAGAAACAACAACAACAACAACAGCTGTCCTGTTTTTTTAGGGTTCGGTGGATGAGTGGTCTAAACCGTTGATTTTCAACTGCTACAATATGGAATCGAATCCTGCTTTGGGAACTTGTTTCTAATTTAAAAAATGCTCCAATTGCTCCCAATTTTTACAAAAGTCCAACCCCACCAGGCAAGTAACCAAATTGGCACACTTGTAAGTGCACATGTATAGGCATGTGGTACAATTACAGTAAAAGCAATCGCCCACATCTACCTATCATGATTATCATGGTCTGTACCACATGTACTAAGGATAATCTTTTTTTTTTTTTAAGTGTCCTTTCATGGAGGTTGTTCTACTGCATCAAGAATGCAACAAATCTATAATGATGGTTACAATGCCATTACCGATATTTCATCCTAGTTTACCTATTTGCCCTCCTATCTGTGAAAGAGGAGAAAACCAGCCTGAAGTAGGGGATGTAATTTAAAATATAGCAGGGACTTTACAAGCCACTGGCCATTACACTAACCAAAATGGCTTATAGAGAATTCTAAAAAATGGCCTTTTAATAGAGCACTAGTGGAAGCTGGCATCACAGCTATATTGACTGGCAGCGCTGGTCAAGTTCGATGACTACTGACCCCATCTTACTAAAGAAGGTCACAAACTTCCAGTCTAATGGAAGAATAAGTTAACTGCATACTTATATATTTGGTCTTTAGAGTGTGGATGGGACTCTGGCATACCTCTTGTAAGGACAGGTCATTTCCTCCTGTGTAGATATTAAGCAAAGTGCACTTATTGACAAAACTTATGGAACTGGAAAGTCTTTGATGTCACCAGTCATCTATCTTTTTGAAGGAGACAGAGGCAATTTTGTTCACAGTTATCTTGTATGTCTTCAATAAAAGTCACTGCGAATCAAGTATTCAGTTATTGTCTGATCCCGATATACATGCTGAAATGTACAACTTCTTAAGTTTTGTCCATGAGTGTAGTTACAGTAGAAGCATTTACATACTCCTTATGATTATCATGGCCATGTTTACATGGAAATTTCACTAACAACACATTGGGAGTTTTGTTCATGCATATTTGTATACACATCCAAATTCAGTCATATTGTGTTGTTTTAGCTTTTGTTGTTGCTCTATATTTACACCCTGTGTGATGTTGCATAGAGTAGAGTTCCCCTTCACTGTACTGTTGGCCTCTGGTGGACACTGCCAGCTGGCATTTGTCAAGTCTGTCACAGACTTCCAGCTACTGGGACATTGCCTGGACAATGCCCCTGGGGAGGCCATTGACAAGGTAGGGATCCTTGTTATGTGGCTTCCACACTCAACTTTGGTGGTTAAAACTGTGTTTGTTCGAAGGAGCTCTATCTACAAACTTGAATGGGTATTTAGGGAGGCCTGCCTGATTCAAACAACATACCTTGTTGTAATAACCTGTACTCACAGCAGTTGGAACGCCATAAATTGAAGCAAAAATAGCTAGCATTGGTTAATCACAAAGGTGGCCTGCTTCTTGATGACAAAGCCAGAGTGCATGTGGTCATCAGGGATAATACTGTACAGTGGCTTGGCTGGGAAGTTCTCTGCCATCCACCATACTCTCCAGATCTTACCATCTCTTCCATCCCCTGGATTTTGTGGATATTCTTCCTTAGATAAAAAAGAACTGAGTTGCATATTTACAAACTTCTCTTTACCTCTGAATCCACGGAATCTCTTATGCAGGGCATTGCTAAGCTGAAAGAATGTTGGTAAATGGTACTGGATGCAGGGGTGACCTTGTCCAATTAAGGCTGGTGACAAAAATCTCCCTGAGATCTCTATTTGGATGATCACTATATAAATTTAACTCTAATTGAGGAAAACTTGAGTTTTAATGCTGTTGTTTTTCATCCCCTTGTGAAAATATTACACAAATTCCATGAGTACATGCTCCTCAAGCTATTTGATAATGAGCAGCGGCCTCTCCCAAAGGTCCTGTTTAGGAATGTTATCATAATGCAAAAAAATTAAAAATCCTTCACTCTAAACCTCACCATACAAATTATATCAACACATAGTTAACATTTATTTAGTTTAAATAATTTGAAAACAATAAAATCTTAAGACTAAAGAAAAATATCACTTTCAGTAGACAAACAATTACTTGAAAAAGTTGTATTCTTGATTTTTCATAAAAATGTATGTAACTTTCCTGCCAAAAGTATTTTTTAATGAGTTTTGGCTTCAGAAAATTTTCTTAGATTTGTCAAAACGACAGCTATTTCACTCCTGACAGAGGTACTGTGCCCCATCTGACTGAGGTACTGTGCAGTTTGCCAGGCGATTGAAGCTCAAGAATATCGCAGAGTTCAGGACAATGAGCGGAGGCCAGGCCGTGGAGACACTGGCGTCTAGAAGTGGCAATCAGCTGGCATACGAGTATCCCTTGACTTTGAAACATAGTCCGGACTGCAACTTCTCCTTCTCGGGGATTCTCTTCAACGGACTGAGGCACATTCAGGATTCCGAGAGGAAACTGGGTAAGTGACCCACCTGGTTTTGTTCATTATTACAGGATTACAGATTTCAACAAATTACAAAAAATCTTAATTTCCTATTTACTAAATTCATTAACCTGTTCATAGTTAATTCTTCAAATTTATTCAATTATGTAAATCATTGAGTCCTGTATTTACATAAATTCCTCTTTAAAAATGCTATATAATCTCTCTCTCCATTGTCTTATACACTTTAGAAGGGCTCACCCAAAAGTTTCCTTTAATTAAGTAAATAAAAAGAGTTGCAGTGTCTTATAATTTTTTGTAACTGGTTTTGTGTTATCGGAGACTGATTACTCTCAAAAATAACTTTATTAGCCTACAAACTTTCATTAATTGACACTACTTAGGACACTACTAGGTCCCAATTAATGGAGCAAGAGTTATTAGCATATTTAGGAAAATTGAGGCAAGATAGTATATGAGCACTTAGTCACAGAAGACATCTGTCAATCACTGTTATGACTACAACCACCAGGTTATTTTAAAAACTAGCATTTTCTCAGGTTGGACTAGAACATAGGGAGAAAACAGAATGCCATAGAGTGCATTCATTTTGGTAAAAGACCACTACTTCTTATTTATATAAAAACAACAGAATAAATGAAGTGATGGTAACACTCCACTGTATATTAAGCTTTTTTTTTTGGTGTCATTTAATTCTTTAAAAAAAATGTACCATCTGTATTTGAATATTTAACTATTTATAGAGATTTTAATTTTAAAACCTTTTTTCTTACTGTCTTTACTATAAATAGTGGGTGACGTTTGAATTGGAGATTGTTTTAGGTTTGCGAGATAAGGGAAGGTTTGCTATATCCCCTATTTGTTATAGTTAGGTCTTACTGAGTATATCTATGAAATAATGAATGTTTCAATTTTGACTAACAATTTCAAGTTATTTAAAATTTTCAATTAAAAAAAAAGTGTTTATTGAATAAACTTCAAAAAATAAGGAATTTAAAAACTTTTTAAAATGTTTATTCGAAATTCATACCTCTCTTGGTCTTTTTAATCTCAAAATTATCTATTGGAAGGACCACAGAAAAAGTCTTAATTATTGAAAGATGTAAGTTACACCCAGGTACAAATATCAAAGAGGTATTACCTCTAGTTTTCTGATTGCAACCTCCTAGAAGAGCGGGTAGTCCCTGGATAACAAACCAACAGTACCTATCATAGAGCCCCCTTATACTGATGTACACTCATGGACAAAACTTAGGGAAGTTGTACCTTTTAGCATGTATATCAGGATTCAGACAATAAAACTCTGAAAGATATTTGATACACAGTGACCTTTATTGAAGACACATAAGATAACCAAGGGTAAACAAAATTGCCTCTGTTTCCTTCAAAAAATAGATGACAGGCGACATCAAAGACTTTCCACTTCCTTAAGTTTTGTCCACGAATGTATATAGTCTTAATGACCTTATATTATGATACATGGGATAATAAAAGTTCTACAATCCCATTGATTCGGCTTACAGCACCTTGGAGAAAAAAGAACAATAAACAACAAGCCTTGGTAAACTGACATGTATACAGGGTGTGGTGGATGATAGTGCAGAGTCTTAATATTTATTCTCAGAAATTTAAACTATTTTTGACGTTTATGAGTCTTGAGATAAAAATAATGGGAGGGCCTGTTTCATCAGTGGTGAACCCTTCCAGCAGTCTCGCCAGTTTAATCTACCATACCACTCTAATATTGTATTTTGTTCTTTTGCTTTTAAATTGATATGGAATATCAACTCTTGGAAAAGGTATTTCAGACAAACTATGGACATAAGCTTTGAGGTCAGTATAGAAATACAAATAATTATAAATATATACCTATTTACTGTTGAGACTGCTGTCACTAGTGTAGTGTAGTAACTGTCACCTTGTGTTCATCAGGAATCCTCGGAGACGAGATGCTGCCTGATCTAGAAGACATGTGTGCAAGTTACCTTCGGGCTGTTACCCAGCACATTGTGAAACGGGTCCAGCGTGGTTTGACATTCCTCGACCGCACAGAAATGGCACCTACTAGCCAGTCTCAAAGGTTTCTGGTGTTGTCTGGAGGTGTGGCTTGCAACCGCTACATCCGTGCAGCCCTTGCTTATATGGCAGAACAGATGGAATACCAGTTCTTTGCCCCGCCCCCACATCTCTGCACAGATAATGGCACCATGGTGGCTTGGTACGTACCACTCCCTTCCTCCATCTATCACAGATTCTATTTGCATAAGTCGGGCAATTATTTGAATAGGATTTGGAATGAGATTCATTATAAAGTGGTTCTTTTATTTTTAATTAATAAATTAGTTCACACAATGACTTCCTGATTCTTGTACATGTTCCACCCCAGTAAGTAACCAATGGGGTTCTATACTTCTACATGTGTAGACATGTGGTGTACTTACAGTACAAGCAGTCACAACTACCCACCATGGCCTGGTACTACATGTGTGGACATGTGGTGTACTTACAGTACAAAAGCAGTCATAACCCACCATGGCCTGGTACTACATGTGTGGACATGTGGTGTACGTACAGTACAAGCAGTCATAACTCACCATGGTCTGGTACTAGATGTGTGGACATGTGGTGTACTTACAGGACACAGGCTGTCATAACACTTCTACCCACCATGATTATAATGATCTTTACCAAGTGTATTCGGAATTTAAAAATGCAATGATGTCAATATTTTAGATTTTCTTAAATGAGAAATATGAAATACCTTTTGAATATAAAAATGTTTTTTTTTTTTAATATCTTAATGAACCATTTTCAAGTGAGATTTGAAGCTTTTTTCACACTCTATTAATATTTAATCAGAACAATTTCCTACGGTTCCTTAGTGCAATAGAAAATGTTTGAGAGGGCCTGGCAAAAGAGTGGTGAACCCTCTCCTGTCAGTTCCTGTTGGAGTGTGCTGATACAGTACAGTGTATGAGTTGCCCCGGGCCTTTGTAAAATGACTTTACCTGAGATATCCAAACTCCAATAAGAGACATGTTATCTGGGTGGTCCCTCATGGGATGTTCTAACCTATAAGTTATGAAGGAATGATGTTCGGTGAAATGGCCTTTGTAAATTTTGGAATTATGGCCCTCATTTTTAGCTTCCAAAAATTGCTTAGAAATAAATACGCTAAACCTGTTTTATTAAAGCCACATTATGTAGATTGTTATCATTGAGTAATATTATTATTGATTTTTTAATGAGCCATATGCAGGTAGTAGAGGTGTATATTTGCTGCATAGCAGTCACATTTACATATTGACATGGGGGTGTGCAGGAATGGCATGGAGAGGTTGAAAGCTGGGGTGGGGATCGAAGATCCGGACAAAGTAGACATTATGCCCAAGTAAGTAACTTTAAGTGCCATTTCTTATTTTTATGGATTTAGATTGCAGATAGCATAAATTTGTATCTTCCTCATTTGTCTATTTTTTTTTTTGGAGCCCCACAGCTTCTAAAACATTATAAATCATGTTGTCTCCTCTAGTTGAATATTTCACTCTCATCAACAAAGTTGAAATTCTTCCACAGTTTGTTGCTGTTGTGCACAGTATTGGGGGTGGGGAAACACTCTAATCTCCAACATAGTGTTTAACCTACATGAGAGGACACTCCCACTAGTGGACATCTCTATACAAAAGATAGCTTTCATTAGCAAAGTTTCCATTTCTACTAATTGGCTAATTGGTAGCTCTCCAGTTATAGGATGCCTCTTTCTAAAGGACAGTTTGTAACTAGATGAGTTTCTACAGTATAAAGAATTCCCATATATAAATTCCCCCAATCTAAAGAAGCTAAAACCTTATAAGCCCATTCAGTGAGAGGCCACCAAAACCATCAGTTAAATGACCACCTGTCTAAAATATGAAACATCTAATCCAACATCCATTGTGAGACCACCTTTAGAAGAAGCTTTGAAATAAGAAGAGCATAAGGTAACAAGACCAAATCTAAGTAAATAAATAGTGTGACGTTTCAGTAACAGCATTATTATCATCATCAGACACAGTACTTTTTTCCCATGATGGTAACAATGCTGTTACCAATTGTATATTATCATCAGGCTGAAAAATAAAATTGAAATGAATTTTGATGTGTGTTGTAAATAACAATTAATAGAAAGTCACTCATGATGGTGTTCACCAATCCCTGCTGTAATAGAGCATCATTGGGCCGGTGAACACTTGGTATGCTATATATTTTTTATATGTTGATTGAGTGGTGCAGTGGGACATATTGTTTAAACAAATGAGTACCCTGTTGCTGAAGTATCTGCACTGTTTGTCCAGGGCCCCACTGGGAACAGATCGAACTGAAGAGGTCCGCAGAATGGAGATTCTTAACAAAGAAATGCGCTGGCTCAAGATGAACCTCTTTAAACAAAATGTGGTGGACTACTCACAATTGGAAACTTCCCCTCTCAAAGTTCAGTGTGAAGCCAGTTGATGACTGTGCATACTTGATAAATAAATTTTAATCAGAGTTTTTTTTTTTTTACATATCAGTTTCTGGGGTGTCTTCTCTTACCTTGCTATTACATGTTGGGATTGTAAACAGGAAGGTAATTCTAGTTCCTATGAAGTCATATTTTTAGACAGTCTCATCAATTGATTCAGAATTTTTTTTTTTTTCATTTTGGGAACTTTTTAGACAAACTTTTTTAGCCACAGCATGTCTGAGCCCAAATGTCCTGTCTCACTTGATTCAGAAGAAACACAAATTTATTTTTGCTAAGAATGATTCCTACACTTGTGTGTTGGACATAGAGACTTAGGTCATTTTCTACTTTGCTACTGAAAAAGATCCAATATCAAGTAAGCCATATTATCATCTCTTTTTCACAAAGACTATTTGTCAACTAATGATTGAGAAACCCAATAAATATACTTAAGAAACCACCAAAAAATCACAAACTTCTTCAATTTCACACAAGTAGAGTCAAATAAGTCCTGGGTGTCATTTTCAAACACTGTTTGCATGCCCCAAATTTCTCTCTCTCTCTCTCTCTATTAATAGTCTCAAAATAAGATCGATACTATATGATGATATTGTGGCGAAGAAATATTTTATTATTTAATTTAATATTATTCAATGAAAATATATTCAACAGATTATAAAAATATATATTAATCTGTGTTTGTGAAATCATCTTAAAATATTTCTTTGCTTACTTGCTTAAGATTCTCTAGCGGTAAATAGTTTTGGGCTGACTTGTTGATAATTGTCGACTCGTCGCTGTGACGTCATCAATAAATACTTTTACATCTTAGGATAATTCAAGGCTTGATTTCTACGTTACAACTGGTGAAGAAGCTGGATCGATACCCATTCAGAAAAAAACGGAAAATTGACTCGGTTGAGCAAGAAGAAAAAACCATGAACATCAAGAAAGAAGCAACTACTCAGGTAGGTTCATTTTTTGTCCAACATCTACCTAGAAACCCCTCAATGTTCTCTGGTGAGGGTGTTGAAGATCCCCATAGCTGGTTAAAAGGGTATGAACGTGTGGCGAAGCACAACCAATGGGATGAAACCCTTTGTCTCGCTAACGCTTATTTCTATCTAACTGGCACTGCTCTCAAATGGTATGAAAACAACGAGGAAAGCATCCAGACATGGACGGAGTTCATGTCACAATTAGAAAATGTATTTGGAAAAAATGAAAGCTCAAGACTGCGAGCTGAGAAAATACTCAAAACTCGCGCACAATTAAAAGGAGAAAGCACCGAATATTACATCCAAGACGTCCTGCGCCTTTGCAAAGAGGTAGATCCACAAATGAATGAGGAAGATAAAATATCCCATCTGATGAAAGGGATAGCTGAGGAGCTCTACCAGGCACTTCTCCCAAGGGATGTGCATAACACTGAGCAATTCGTCACCGAATGTCGCCGCATTGAAAGCCTACACTGTAAGCGAGTGACCCCAACCAAATACGAGCGACTACCAAATGTGGCATCTCTCAGTGATCATGATGACAGGGCAGATCTGTCATCTATGATCAGGCAAATTGTTCGTGAGGAGGTACAGCGGGCATTAGGCTCTGCTCGAGAGGAACCAAAAATTTCTACCATCGAAGATATGGCAAAGGAGGAGATTGGAAGAACCCTGGCGCCAATCTCAAAGCCTAGGAGAAGTTCCCCACAGAAGGAAAGACCCCGAGAGTTTTATAATAATAGATATGTGGCCCAAACGATAAGACCGCAGCAGCCAAAACAAGTAAACGGAAGACGCGATACCAACGAATGGCGAACCACGGAAGGTAAGCCAATCTGTTTCCACTGCGGACGCCCTGGCCACGTCGTGCGCTACTGCCGTGACAGGAGGAGAGAATATGAAGGAGAACAAACTTGGAATTACAAACAGAGAGATAGGCTAGAGCCTAGAACATTCTATAATTCTCGGAGCAGCCAAGAGCCCAACGACGACCTGCCAAGAGAAAATAGACGCCGCTACCGAAGCCCCTCTCCTTACACTGGCCGAAAAGGACAATATTCGTCTCCTGATAGAAGACCCAGCCAGTCGCCTCGCCGTTCCCGTCAGGAAAACTAGAAGATGCGTCCTATTTTGGAGGTAAGGCCGCAAAATTTAAAAATCCTCCCTTATCGACCACATTAGAATTAAAAGAAAATTACATAGACATTAAAATAGAAGGAAAAATGACGCGTGCCCTCGTCGACTCAGGAGCCTCATATTCTGTCATTTCTGAGAGGTTCAGACTCAAACTAAGAAAAATAATGTTTGCCGAAACTGACGTCACATTACGAGTAGCCAACGGTAAAATTGTAAGAACCAAAAGGACGCTGCACACTGAAACTGGACTTGAATGGACTACAGGAAAGCTTTGAATTTGTCGTTATGGAAGACTGTAGTCACGAAGTTATTCTTGGTTGGAACTTTTTGAAGTTATCTAGGGCGATAATTGATTCAGCTGACGACACACTCTTCTTAGAAAAATGTCTTTTTGAGGATACCCCTAAGAACAGCTCACCTCTCTACTCGGAATTGGAATATAGAATCGAACCCGCCTCTATTCAGTTAATAGAAGTAGCAAGTCGTGACATTCCTAATGACGCAATTGTGGTGGCTGAATGTCGAAAAGAGCTATTGCTGGAAAGAGAACTAACGGCTCCCTCCTCTGTCATTTCACTTACCAATAACCGAGGTAAACTTTGGGTGGTGAATTGGAGTCCATATCCGAAACTAATCCCACAGGGGATGCATGTAGCCGATAGTGCTGTCATCGAAGATAGTCAATTATGTACTCTAGCTGATTGTAACCAAGTTGAAACAGAGGTGGAACATTCTGAAGACCCAAAAATCTCGGAATTTTTTATAGATGATTCACTTGATGAATCTCAAAAAGAAAAATTAAGAAATTTGTTAAAAAACTATTCGGATATTTTCGAATTTAGTAAAAGAAAACAATTCAAGGACGTCAATGTTAAACACCGAATTAACACTGGAGACCACCTACCGACCAAACAAAGACCTTACCGAGTTGCACCAAGAGAACGCCAAATTATTCAGGATGAGGTAAACAAGATGGAAAAACTTGACATCATTCAGCCCTCTGAAAGTCCGTGGGCCTCACCTGTAGTATTGATAAGAAAAAAGGATGGAAGCTGGAGATTCTGCGTCGATTACCGCCGCCTTAACAAAATAACAAAAAAGGATGTCTACCCTCTCCCAAGGATCGACGACACTTTAGACTGCTTACGGGGAGCTAGATTTTATTCTTCCATGGACCTCCAATCAGGGTACTGGCAAATCGACGTAGAAGAATCGGACCGTGAGAAGACAGCATTTATAACTCCAGATGGACTGTATGAGTTCAAAGTAATGCCATTTGGGTTATGTAATGCTCCAGCTACCTTCGAACGAATGATCGATAATCTTCTGAAGGGTCTTAAGTGGACTATTTGCTTGTGTTACCTCGATGACATCATCGTTTTTTCAGATGGCTTTGAAGAACATCTAAGACGCCTTCAACTTGTATTAAATTGCCTTAAGAAAGCCGGATTATGTCTCAATTCCAAGAAATGCAAGTTTGGTGCAAAAACTATCACGGTTCTTGGACATGAGGTGAGTGAAAATGGAATTCGTCCCGACCAAGAAAAGATTCGAGCAGTCCGCGACTTCGCAACGCCAAGGTCATTGAAGGAAGTTAGAAGTTTTCTTGGCCTTTCCTCCTACTACCGCCGCTTCATACCCAATTATGCCCACGTAGCCCAACCCTTGAATGACCTTTTGAAGAAAGACTCAGCATTTAATTGGAACCAGGAAGAGCAAAATGCATTTGAAGCTCTCAAATCAGCGTTAATTTCTGAACCCGCTCTTGGACATTTTGATTACTCATCCCCAACCGAAATACACACTGACGCAAGCAACTACGGAATAGGAGCAGTATTAGTGAAGATACAAAATGGAAAGGAAAGAGCCATTGCTTATGCATCCAGAACCTTAAATAAAGCAGAAAAAAATTATTCAACCACAGAAAGGGAATGCCTTGCCATCATTTGGGCTATCAATAAATTCCGACCATATGTCTTTGGACAGCCGTTCACTATTGTTACAGACCACCACTCTTTGTGCTGGCTGACCAACCTCAAAGACCCATGTGGGAGGTTAGCAAGATGGGCACTTCGGCTGCAAGAGTTTGACGTCACTGTCGTGTATAAGAGCAGAAGGAAACATCAGGACGCAGACTGCTTATCAAGAAGTCCATTAGAATACAGTGAAGATATGGAGGAAGATATTCCAAGCATAGTGACTTTGCAGAACTTTAGCGAAGAGCAGATGAATGATCAAGCTATTAGAAAAATCGCTGACAAATTACAAAGTTCTCCTAATAATTCCTTTGTAAAAATCGATAACACGCTCTACAGAAAAAATTATGATCCAATGGGGAAACCATGGCTTTTGGTGGTTCCACGCCATTTAAGGCAGGAATTACTGAAAAATTTCCATGATTCACCCACGGCTGGTCACCTCGGATTTACTAAAACCTATGACCGAATAAGAAAAAAGTATTACTGGCCCGGAATGTATAGAACGGTTAGAAGGTATGTGGCACACTGTTCAGATTGTCAGAGGCGTAAACATCAGCCCCAACTCCCCTCAGGGCACTTACAGCCAATACCTGTTCCTGAAGTTGCCTTTGAAAAGGTAGGAATGGATCTCCTGGGGAGATTTCCAACATCAGAAAATGGCAACCGTTGGATTATTGTATGTACGGACTACCTAACGAAATATGCGATAACTAAAGCTCTACCCACAAGTGAATCCATGGAAGTCGCCAAATTCTTCATTGAAGATGTCATCTTAAAGCACGGCGCGCCGAGGGAATTAATCACGGATAGAGGAAGGAACTTCACATCTTCAATGATAAGTGACCTGAACAACCAGTGCAGAATAACCCATCGGAAGACGACCGCCTATCACCCCCAAACAAACGGACTCACGGAGAGGTTGAATAAGACCATAGCAGACATGCTGTCCATGTATGTAGATGTCAACCATAAAGATTGGGACAGGATTCTTCCATTCGTTACATTTGCATACAACACAGCAAAACAAGAGTCTACTGGGTTCACCCCATTTTTCCTTGTACACGGGCGTGAAGCCGAGACTCCACTTGACGTGTTATTCCCCAAGTTATTGCCAGAAGACGACTATTTCATCCAAACTCTAGGGGCAAGAGCCGAAGAAGCACGAAAACTGGCACGTATCCACTCCATGAGATCTCAAGGTAGCAATAAACATCGCTATGACGCCCATCACAGAAATATAATTTATCAGCCTGGAGATCTTGTATGGATCTTTATTCCTGTGCGTAAAGTGGGATATTCGGAAAAACTAATGAGACGTTACTTCGGCCCATACAAAGTAACCCGAAAAATATCTGATGTGACCTATGAAGTTGAAAAATTCGGAAACCAGCAAGGTCGACGTAAAACAAAAGATTTAGTTCACATTGGTAGGATGAAACCTTATTTAAACCCAGAGGACCAGGAGGACCAGCTAGAAGAGGACCCAGAAGATGACTCGACAAACTTCCAGGAAGAAGACATCCCCACTGAACGAACACAACAACCACAGACCCGCGAAGAGATCTCAGGCCCTATCACCCGTTCTCGAGCCTTGAGCCTGAGGATGTAAGTCTCCTTCTGAGCATCGGGTCGATGCTCTTTATAGGAGGAGGCTATGTGGCGAAGAAATATTTTATTATTTAATTTAATATTATTCAATGAAAATATATTCAACAGATTATAAAAATATATATTAATCTGTGTTTGTGAAATCATCTTAAAATATTTCTTTGCTTACTTGCTTAAGATTCTCTAGCGGTAAATAGTTTTGGGCTGACTTGTTGATAATTGTCGACTCGTCGCTGTGACGTCATCAATAAATACTTTTACATCTTAGGATAATTCAAGGCTTGATTTCTACGTTACAATATTATTTTGAAAGTATTTTCAAGAGATCATTTTTTCTCCTAATTTTTCTCTATTGCACTTTTATTCTCAAACAGTGACATCTTCGAGGATTACAAGAAATCAAAAAAAGTTGGTCTTGTTTTTTGTTTATTTAACAAGGGAAAAATCGTGACAAGATGTCTTCATATCGTATACAGAAACTTAAGATTGGGTCAGTATTACACAAAGGCTTTCGAGAAGAGAAATAAGATGCTTGTGTGTACTGCTGGAAATGTAAATAACTTCTAAACAACATGTGAAATGGAACTAGGAGAAAACCATCAGCCATATAATCAATTACAGTAGAACTTCTCTTTAAAGGACCTGTTGCAGTTTAAAGAGTTTTCTTTTTACTGGAGAGCAGTTTATTAATAAAAATACATCATTTTTTTTGGCAATGAAAACTCTTCTTTGTTGAGAGGTGCCATTTTATAGAATTTCTACTGAAATATGGGAGAAAGGGGTAGACATTGCCGCCATTATAGTACAATCTACTATTTTCTTCTCACAACCAAAAAATGGAAGTTCTACTTTTGAGGCCTAGAAGTGAGCTTACCATATTTTTTTCCCAAGAGAAAACCGTATCAGTTTGATATCTCCTACAAAAGTCAGAAGGAAACTACTCAAAATTTTGTTGCTTTTCTACCTAAGCAGGTGTCATGTAAAAGCCTTCTCATTATATTTTTCCATTGCAGTGTAGGGTCTGTAGAAATAGTTAATAAAATTAACTATTTGGATCCACAATTCACAATCCACAATTTGGATTATAGACTAGAACTATAAAGTAATATAAGACCAAATCCAAATATATAAATGTATCTACACAATATTTATTTGGATATTTTTGGTTGTAGTTATTATAACTATAAAAAACTTATCAAATTTTTCAACACTAAAAAATTGTTCTCAAAGAGTGTTTCAATACAACAGCTTGTATTTTACAATGAACACAGACAAAAAAGAGACAATTCAGAGCTAAAAAATATTATTTTTCTTGTCAATTTCTTGACAATTAAAAAAGAGACAATTCAGAGCTAAAAAATATTTATTATTTTTCTTGTAGGGGAGAAGTGGCGAGACAAAAAAATTCCTGTGATATGTCTAGTCAACAACAGGGGGAGGGGCAAAATTTGAGCAGGGAGGGTAAATATGTGCGACAAATTTACTTTCTGGGGCAATATAGAAATATATGTAGGGGGACTTTATACACAATAACAGACAATAAACCACCAACAGCAAGATCAGTACAGTTGTTATAGAGAGGTTGGGTATATGGAGTAATGACAAGAGGTGTTATATGCAAATATAATTTTTACTGAAGTAATAATTACAGTAGAGGATCGCTTATATGAACTTGTATGAAGTGTTTATAGAATTGGAAAGATTCCACGAAGTATTTCCTTAACAAAGGGGCCTCGCATCATGAAAAGTTGTCTTACTTGAGAGTGAAGTGTTGGAAACAACAGCCTCCAGCTAACAAAGTCATTATAGAGATGGGTTTCAGTTCCAATAATGCCATGTGAAAGGTCTGGGGATGGTTAGACACTGACTTGACCAGAAGAAGATCCTCATCAGAGATGCTGCCCAACTCTATTACTGGAATAATAAAAGAGAAGACTTTATGAAGAAATCTTAGAGGTTTATTTTGTAAATATTAATGTAGGTAGCTCATTACATACTAGGAGCTTGTCCTTAAAAAAAGTTATTAATTATGGGCCAAGAAATAATCATAAAAATTAGGAAAATTTCATAAGTTTATGTGATAAAATATATAAATGAAATTTTGTCATGATCAGAAATGAAAAGGAAGATAAAATAAAAAGTTCATACAAATGAATGTTCATATAAACAAGACTTTACTGTAATAGTCTTTAAAATAAATATGCTTTTTGTTAATTTGCATATGTATATGTTATATGGAAAAGTTGCATATACAACTTGACTCAGAATGGAGATCCAGCTATGACAAAAAAAAATGAAAAGGTGATTCATTTATTTATTTGACTAGGAATGTGTGGAAATGTTAAATATTTTAAGGGAATTTCTTATTACTTCCAGTCTTCTGTGACACTTTGAGTCTTCAACCAATCTATCAGAAAAGAAGTAAAACAATAATAAGAAGGCGTAAAAATAGAGTAGAAGCATTTTTTTCTGTTAATGATTGAGAGTAGAAGAATTTTTCGCAAATCTTTGGCATTATACTATATATATGAGATTTAAAATAAACAGAGATGTTTAAGTTAATAAATATATTATTTTTAAAATCTTTATTTAGATGAATATTGCTTCCTATTTACATAGTTCATAAAGATATATAACTATGCATTAAAAAATAAAAATACCTATACAAAAAGAGTTTAGCTTAAATTGAAAAAAGGGAGAGCTTAATACGAAAGATTTTAATACATTTTTAAAATGTTGCTTTTTTTAAATACAATATTTCTCTTGAACAAACTTCTATATGAATAACACCCTATCATTTATACATGGTTTATCAATATATATATATATATATATAACTATTTTTATTTGTTCTCTCTCTATTTTTATAAAAGATTAGGTCTCCAATAGTGAAAAATAGATAGGCTTTTTCTTCAAATCTAATATATATGGGGGGAATATATATATTTTTAATAATCTAATAATATAGAAAAAGCTCAAAAATAGTTTTTCCTCTATTGTTATTGCTATTCATAATAGTGTCATAATGGGTTTTAAAAAATCTTATTTACAATTGTGTTATGGTCTCTCACAAATATCAGTAGGTATTTGGTGGCGATTTCAGTAGAAATGGGGATATATATATACAGTAAAACCCCTCTATAGTGAACCCCAATGTGACAGAGCTTTTGGTTCACTATAGCCACGGTTTGGCCATTTTTTTAAACTTTTCTAAATTTTTAGGCTGTGTAATTAAAAAAACAGCCATACAAACAGGAAAAGGCAGCCACTTAATAATGGTACTTTGTTTTAATTCCCTAAATTGACCTATTTCTTTACAGTAATGCTGAATATCAAAAGAAGTCATTTGATAATAGGTTCTACTTATCATTAGCATACATGTTTATATATAAACCTATGTATTATTTAAAAATTATGCCAAATCCCCTATGCAAAACATTATTAATTATATATTTAAAAGGGATAAGAGTATTTTAGAACATCTTTCTCAAATAATATAATACTAAATTTATTTGAAAAAATGCCTCTAATACCTTGTTGTTTGAAAGTGAAAATTGAAAATCAGAATTGTCTTAAATAATAGTTATTTCCATCAAAGGAATAAAGCTCTGTGTATTCTGAATCAATTGAGGAAGAATCAAAAGTATCCAATTCAGAAAAATCGGACGCGAAACATGTTGATACGATAGCGCGATCGGTAAAATTGCGAATAAAAAAGGCCAATTTGCAAACACAAAATCGGTGGTAAAACGGCCGGCCAGGGGGAATATCCGCGAACCCTGAATGAGCCATATACCTAAAAAGAATTCCATTCTAAAAAATAGAACTGTAGTGGTAGTTTTTGTAAATTTATAAGTAGATTTGTTTGTGGCCCATAAGATATGGGGAACTGTTTTTTTTTTTCTTCTTTTTCTTCCAATTCCAGTTTCCACATATTCTTCTGGAGTGTATATTAAATTTTGTTTTTAACCTGTTATTCAAACCATTTCTGGCTTTAAAATTAATTAGAATTTTTTTTAGCCTAGGTTAAACTTGATATAGAACGCTTCTAAAAGGGCATGCTGCCACTGTTTTTTTTTAGAACGCCACTCTTTTTTTCTTTTCTTTATTTTGGAAGCCATTTGTATTTTCTTCTATTTCAAAATTGTCGAATGCAAAGATATTCTATTAAATAAAAGTATAATGTGTTAAAATTTATACAACATACAGCAAAATAAAGTGCAAAATTCAAAACAATCAATGCCGCTAATTTTTTGTTTTGAAATCGCGATCCGCGAGCTGAAACATGCTAAAAATTGTGTTGTTTTAAAAAATTTTTAAATCACAATTTTAAGTTTGTTATAAGCATAGTATTTTTAATAGATTTTATCATTTTGGGACCGAAAATAAGTTCGTTATAGGGGTAGTTCGGTATTTTAAAAATCGTAAAGGTCGTTATAATGATGGTATTTTCAATGGAATGGAATTGGGAATCGCCGTGGGTTCGTTATAAGGGAAGGTTCGCTATATCCAGGGTTCGTATTAGCGGGGTTTTACTGTATATATAATTGACAACCAATTTACATAGATGAATTTCCATATATGGTAATTTACTAGTAAGTAGTTATTATAATTAATAGGCATTAGAGAGATGTGAAGAAGTTTCAATGAAAATAAACTTTTTCAATTGAAGCTGAGGGGAAGGAAATATAGAGATGTCAGGCAGCCTGTATATGCAAATATGTCCTTATTCTTAATATATATATATATATATAAACTATACATTGGGATGGTGTTGTTTTATGAACTGGTAAATTTTTGGATAAAGGGATCTGCTTGCCCATCTATTGTGCGCAAGAATAAAAGACAGGCAGTGAAATAACAGCAAATTTGGAATATTGACAATGGTTTCAAATTTTATTTGAAAGACCAATATTTTGTTATGTACATGCCTATGCACATTACCATGTAGGCAAAATAGTAAATATCTGTGTTGTTTTTAACTAAAGGGATTATTTAAACTATAACTTTGGAAGTGAGTTACTGATAAGCCATCCATTGGTTATAGAAAATGGAATGCTAGTTGGAGTATAACTTGCTTTCAACAAGACTAATCCAGGGGGTTCTTAAAAGGCCTTAACACAACAAGGCCGGTTATGGCAAAGAATTTGGGCATAATGGGCTCCTTAAGTCAAAATTGACAATCCATGTAGGAGATAGAAACCAGAGGTCCAAACCAAGGTCAGATATTCAAAGCTTTAAACCCATCTATAACAGGCAACGTTGATTAGAAACCTGAATTTAGTTATAGGAGCATTTATAGAGCATCAGTCTCTCAAATCCCATCATGTCTTATTTAAGGCTTTCCCCCATATTTTTATCAAAGATGACTGTACTACACCTTGACCAACAGCAAATTCTAAGCATAATAGAAAGAAAGCCAAACTTAGCTATAACAACTTCACTCAGGAGCCAGATTTTATGTTATCACCATGTTGTTATAACCATGGTTAAAACAATTTGGACCTTAGAATTATGGTGTCATAACCCTGTTACTGTTATAAAAGAGAACAAGATTCCATTGTATATTCTGAAACTAGAATAACACAGTAAGAGAAGACTCTATAATAAAAGAAGACTCTATAGTTTTCCTGGCAATAAATTATATTCCATTAAGTTAGTTCAGGCTGACATGACAGCTGAATAATCCCCTTAGCCCAAAAATTTTCCCAAACATTTTTTTTTTTTCAAAAAAATCAAAACAAGAGATTTTACATAAAAAATTATAATAATAAAAAAATCTTTTCTAAAAAAAAAAAAATTTTTTTTGTTAATTTTATTTAATCAGATTATAATGAGAAAAAGACACAAATATATAAATAATATAAACACAACCTTTATATATATATATATATAAAAAAAACAATAAATGTATATATATATATAACTGCGAGATCAGAATTTTTATAATGTGAAAATATATTTTTTAAAAAACAATATAATAATTAACAAATCATAACAAATAAATCATTTTAAACCCCCCAAAACACAAATAAATCACAAAAAGCTTTTTATTTAGTGAGCATATTTTAATTAACAGAGTAGATGTGTGTTATAGAGAAGGTTAAAAACAATTTTGAATATTTTCATATTCAAGTCAAGAGAATAGAGCTTTAAAATCATAAAAAAATATATTCAACTTGGATATATATATAAAAAAAGGTATACAAACAATTTTTTATTGCACAAATTTGTATATCTACGTATCAGTTAATTCTAAATCAGAATTTCACTTAGCTCCAGTTTTTGGTTTCTTTAAGATTCTGGCAAAGTGAAATTCTACATTCGGCTTGATCTAGTCAATAAAACTGAATTTGAACAGAGACCTGTGGTGCTACAAACCAAACTATGTTTAATATATAAACCATAACACCATTATGCCTTACCATTTTTAAAAAAACAAATAGCTGTGATACACATTTAAGAAAAAAAGTTTACAATTTTTGTGTGTGTATTTTAAAATTTATTTTTTAGCTGTAAAATAAAAGATGTCTGAGAGTAGAAAAATAAGCGAGAGTGGAATTTCTCACAAAAAAGCAACTTGGACATTTATATAGAATATAGGTTTGTTTATCTGGCTGAGTGAGTGAGTAGTTATTTACTGAACAGAGCAATGTTTAAAATATACTTCCTCATGTCTCTTCAAAGCTTCTTAGTTTTCCTTAACTACCTCCACCAAAACTTCGCCAAGTTATTAGAGCATCGAACTACATTGAATTCACAACTGATGAGCCAGGCCCTCCTCAATATTTTCCTGTCATCATGCAAATTACTTATTTGAGAGCAGAAAAAAAAAAAAGAAAGCTAAACATTTCTCAAATACAGATGCTGTGAAAATGCCTTAACATATATAAAAATGAATAAAAAACGAATTAAATTAAATAAAACAAAGGGTGACAATAAGGTACCAGTTAGGTAAACATATAACATTTTGGTAATATCCTTGGTACTATCGTATCAATGCATTTAGTATCCAATAGTTTATTTTCCATTCTTGTTACCAAAACCATTAACAGCATTCAAGCTTATTACCTTGCAAACAAAATCTGATATTAAGAACCAATATATAGAAATAAATCAAGTGGGGAATAGAAAAATGTTTTATAAACGAGAATTCATATAAAATTTGAAGAGTTAAAAACAAAACCAAACATAAGAGAACCAATCAAACAAAATCAGAGTAAATAAAAACAATACACAGGTGCAAATATCACAAAGTGAAAAAAATATTATCTATATATATAATAAACCAATAAAAAAAACACTGTAATTTAATAACAAAAAAAATATATTTTACACAAAACTCTCTGCAAAAAAGAATAATATTTATCTACAATTAAAATTTTTTAATATTCAACATAAAAAAAAAAAATTTAGAGATACATAAAGATTGATGAAAAGTATATCAATAAAAATAAATATATAGTTCTAGATTGTCTATGTAAAAGCAAAAAAAAATCAAATTCTAATTTGAAAAGATAATCACTGTGACCCATTTCTATTGAAACCTGTGCGTGAGTCAGCTTAGCAATTTACCACACAATAGAACAACATCACATTGGTTCGTTACTTTGTAGCATTTTACATTTGAGATGCTTATTTTGCTTTTTTTAAATATTTTTTTCCATTGAAGAAATTTCATGCATTTATTTTAAAGATAGGTAAAAACTGAATATATATACTGTACTGTTTTCAATTGAATTTTTGAAAGTTTTTTTTTTTTTTTTTGAAAATGCTTCATGTGGCAATTGGAACAAAACTTAGCTCTAATTCAACTATAATTCAGAAACATTACTTCTTTTAATCCATAACTACTACTGAGAAATTAAAATGTACAGTTTGGAACAAGGTAATAACCATCAGCAGACAGGTAAATACCTTCATGAACAAAGTTAGAAGTGAACCTAAGAAAATCTCTCAGGTTGGATTTGCATAAGTCACTATAGTAAAGGGTTTGGAAAGAACACATATCAATCTTAACTTTGATTGATCATAGATTTAATCCTTCAAAGAGAGTTTTACAGGAAATTTATCCAATGATACCAAGGCAGGGGAGAAAAAGTGATGGCAAAGCTGACAAGACAAGAACAGAATGGCTCAAAATTTGCATAAGGGCATCACTGCACTACTATTAGACTTGTCATTTATTGAGTGTTCAGTCTATTGATTTCCACAAAGTTGGATTATATATATTTAAAACAAAAGGTAACAAGACCAAATACAATTTATTAAAATGTCATGAACATTTTTATAATTTGGATATGGTCTTGTTACCTTTTATTTCTGAATTTCACAAGAAAAATCCACAAATTATACAGAAATAATAATGTGAAATTAATCCCTTAAAGCCCTTTCTTTTAAAATTGTTGGTGCTGTTAAAGTGGGATTTTGAATTGAGTTAGTATTATATGTAGTATGTAGTTTGGTGTTACCCCATGCAGAGTTTATATGCTGGTATTTGGGTCTTCAGAGACTGAACCAATTGAGCGGGAGTCTATAACACAATGGGAGAAACACTTCCCATCAAATATATTCCATCAAAGCTTTTTTTAAAAATATATCTCCCCTTCTTGAAAATTCTCAACTTTTTTTTTGTTCTTTTCCGCTTTTATTCTAAAAGGAGGCAACAACTTTGGAGTTTAAAACTAATAATTCTACCGTAAAATATTTATTTGTAGGGATTCATTAAGAGATTGTGGAGATTAGCTTTTATATTTCCATTTTCTATATCTCATTCCCCTTTTCTCCTTTTTTTCAGTCAAAAATGAACAAAAAAAAAATAGAGAAATCTATATGTCATATTTTTACTAGTGATATTAAAATAGACTACAGAAGCCAAAATTCTTTGTAACTGAAACAGTAAACAGGGGTATCATTCAACCTTGTAACTTCTTTGCCAAAGTTGAGAAAAAATTATTTTTAAATATAAAAGTTCTTATAAGGAGATCTTGGAAGGTGATCATCATGGCATTGAAAATATTCATTCTTATATATATATGTAGTGTGAACAACAGACTCTCGAGACTTTTGTAGAAAACTTTTGAAAAAGAGTATAATGACAAGAAACAATACAGAAGCTAGACATTAGCAAAAGATAAATAAGAAAGTTCAAAAAGGCTTAAAGAAGGGATTTACAATGACTTGAAGCATTGTGCAAATAATAACATATGCAAATTAAAATTTATGTAAATCGAGTTCAGCAAAAATATTTAGAAAGAATATTTTAGAGAGCTTCTAGTATTGTATAGCGCTGGAATTATATAATAACACATCTTCTATTATATAAAAACGGGAAGGAAAAAGTAAAAGGGGGAATTTTAAAATTTGGGGAAGTTCACCATTATAATTTTCTTAGATAATTTTTTTTTTTAACCCTGAAAAATAATATTTTTTTACATTTTAATAATTTATATTTTATTGCTTTTGTTCTCTCTCCCTCTGTCATCATCATAAAAAAAGGAAAAAAAATCTGTTTCTCTCTATACAATAATAAGGAATAAGAATTTTTAAAAAATCCAAATATATATTCTCTAAACAAAAGAATAATAATAATAAAAATTTTCCTTTGGTATTTTCACTTTTAAAAAATGAATACCAATGCTAAAGCCCAAGGAAAAGTGTTTTAAAAAAAAGTCAAAGTGCGAGAGAAAAAACAAAACTAATATCACAATTTTGACTAAAAATAAAATATATATTTAAAATAAATATACACTCTGTGATATATATATATATATAAATTTTTCTCTCTTTAAAAATAAAATATTTGTCTTCGATATGAAGAAAAGAAAAATGAACGAATAAAAAAGAAGGGGGGGGGATGGAATATTTTACAAGAGAGAGGCTGGTCAGCCTGGGGTGTGGCGGGAGGTGTCTGAGGGGGAGTCCAGGAGTCCGATGTCATCATGGTCGATAGGAAGCAGGGGCTCGGATGCGATGGTATGGCGACGGCTGGAGCTGGGGGATGGTAGCGTCGCACTGCTTCTGGCTCGTGCTCCATGTGGCAGAGAACCTCCGTCGCGTGGTCTCCTCTTGTGGTGGTGGGGACCCCCTCTCTGAGCATCATCACCCATGTTGTCCTGGGATGTCAGCCAGAGTAGAGGTGACATCTGTGTCTACAGAAGAGAGATTCTAACAAACTCACTTAATAACATAGTCCCTGTCTGGGTGGTTATCTAGCCATTTGGTCCAAACCCTAAGGTGTTGTTGTTAATGAAGATAAAAAGGGAGCGAGAGGTCACAAAAAGGTAACTGACTAATAACTCCATGTTACACCTATGGAAAGACTGATTTGCAAGCTTGTGTTTATAATAATAAAAAAGAAACTTCTTCACTCATGCTTTCTGTTATATATTTGTGTCATAATATTATTTAAATAAAGATGGCCTGTGTCAGAGTATGAGGAAAGGGAAAAGAAAATTCCCTGGTCAGAACAATCCTGTGAGTAACAATATGTCCAGCCTTCTAAAAACAAACATTTCTGGGATCTCCTCCATCTCACCCCTCTTCCACCTGAAGACTAATTTATCCTACTCAAGAGTTTAAAGCACCTGGATTTGATAATCAAGAGACAGTTCCCACTGAGGTGGTCTTGACCTCAGTTTTCTCTCTGATCTACTCCTCACTTTACCACTCATCACACAACTACCATGACATTTTCACAAATCACCACATATGTATATGTAAAGACTCCATTAAACAAACAAGGCAAGTTCTGTACCGGCTGCTGAAGCCTCCTCATCCTGCCACAGCTGGAGCTTGGCCTGAGTCCACTCCCGCTGAAGCTGGTCCCAGCCCGGACAAGGTCCAGCAGCTCCCCGCTGTCTCTGCAGCATGGCTCGGGTCTCCAGCTCAAAGTTACGGACTCTCTCTTGCTGGCTAGGGGGTCCCACAGCTGGAGCTGACGCACCCTCCACTACACAGACACACACCACCTCTGAGGTCTCTCACACATTGCTATCAATTGGACTAAACACAGGGTGGTGGCTTTAGTTTCTTTCTCTCACCCTTGTATATGTATAACAACAGACTTCTGGGCAACTCTTCAATTTATTTTTATTTTGTTTTTAAAATGTTTATGAAAGACCTTCAGACAAGTTTGGTTTGTGGGAATACTGGAGTTTTTACATCACAAATGTATTCAGCTAATGTACTACATGGTAACACATTGCTCATGGCATCAGCATTATGTATGTTAGCAGCATTGGCTACTTTAGAATAGAGTGAGAGAGTGAAGCTGGTGGCCACTGAAACATCATCTACTTATTTAGATTGGTCGTGTCAATCTTATATCATAATCCCAACACTATCTTTTCACTGAGGCAACAACATCATACCCCAAAATTCTAAGCGAGTTTCTTGGAATAGGTCAAGTGGAAGATAAAAGCTGTTAGTTGTGTGCAGTTTATACCTAATTTTTACAGTGGCTTCTATATATACTTGTTCCACTTCTTCAAGTCTTGATTACATCAACTCCATCAGGGCACCAGTATAGAAGGACCCGATGATGTCAACCGCATGCTAAACCCAGTTTATACACTCTTTCATAACAATATTATACAAGTGCCCTCTTGACCAAACCTAGCAGCTGATTTTGTGTCGCCATACCTGGAGAGGCAGGAACAGGCGTAGCCCCTCCATTGTTGACCTTGCAGGTGGTGGCTGGGGAGGGAAGAAGGCTGGAGAAAGGCTCACCCGCATTGCGGAGGGAAACATCCCCAAACAACCAATCCGACTAGCACACATGGAAGTTGGAAGGACCATACACCAGGTTACAAAGTGAGAGGACTCACATAGAGGATCATGGTCTCTATGAGGTAGCATTGGTGGGACATGTCCGTCACCATGGTCACCATGTTGCCATCCCCCGATCTCACCAGCGTGGGGCCGAACACTATGGCAAGGTTCCTGGGCTCCATCTGGGAACATTTGGTTATATTCTTGTTGTGCACACACAGTCCATTCTCTATATGAAACTCCTGATTTACATACAAGCTATATTTAAAACTGAGAATTTGTGGCGTCCCAAATATACAGTAAAACCTGAGATTAACGCGAACCTCCAATTAATAAATTTTCAAAAAGTCCTGACTAAGTTGTGAACTTTATTGAAGTGTGAAAATATAAAATTCTAACATTGTCTACAATTCTTAATGTTTATATGTAGGTATTTATATAGGATCTGGGTTATTCTCATGCTATATACACAGTCTAGCCATAAATTCTGTTACAAACAATTTTATAAAATAACTGATTAAGAACAAAAACTAATGGGATATAAATACATATTTTTTTAGCCAATAGGACATAGATTTTAAATATATACAATAATTCAAAATATCCTCCCTTATTTTTGACACAGGATCTCAAACGTTCGGGCCACTGATCTATGGCGGCACGCACCTTTTCTAAGGGTATTTCTTTCATTGCTCTCACCAATGCTGATTTTAATTTATCCAAATTATGATAACTTTTAGAGCACACCTTCTCCTCTAAATATGCCCACAAGCTGTAATCAAGGGGTTTAAATCAGGGCTTCCAGAGGGCCATTCATTGGTTTATATGAACTCCAGAACATTCGTCTCTAACCATTGTTGAGTTGACTTAGCTTTGTGAGCAGGAGCTGAATCTTGTTGAAATATCCAATATTCTCCATTAACCATGTTTGTATTCAGAGGCTTTACTATTTGTTTCTAAATATCTTCTTGATAGTTTTTAGCTGTAGTTTTTACCCCTTTGGCACAGAAGTGGAGATCTGTTACAACCTGGTAGCTACCTCCCCACCAAACCATGACAGAAGAAGAATGGTGATTTTTTTAAAGCTTCCTGACTTTCAAAGAAGCTTCTAGAGAGCTACGAGCATATATCCTATCAATTTGATGATTAATAATTTTTTCGACGGTGAAAATTTTCTCGTCTATGAAAAGGATTATCTCATGCCACCGACCATCATGCCGCGTCAACAATATTTTTGATCTTACCCTTCTAATATCTCTAAGAGCAGGGGTTATCAAATGACCTGTGCGTCGTTTGAAAACTCTCAGTCCAAGGTCTTCATTGATTATCTTGGAAACGGTTCTTGGAGCTAAATTCATCTGCTTTGCTAAGATCTTTTGTTTGCGGCGTGAATTTCGACGAATTCTTTCGCGAATGGCTTTTATAGCTGCTTGCATCCGTTGCACGCGCGGTCGACCAGATCTTTCAAGGTCATTAATAGTGCCAGCCTTGTTGAACCTTTCAATGGTTTGATAAACAAATTGACGCGTAATATTCAAATTTTGTAAAAGTTTAAAAAGGGTGAAAGATTTTGGCCTACCTTGTTAAAGGCTATTACAGCTATACGGGTTTCTTTAATACCCAAACCCATTATCAAAAAACAAATATATTTCGATTTTTTTCTAAGCACGTGTGCAGAGATATTCAAATAACAACTACTGTATTTTGAATACTTAACGCGGTCAAATTAAATTTTTTATCACTGATTTGGTTTTGTAACAATATTTATGGCTAGACTAAGTATATAATTGGCTACATTTCTGCTTGCTAGAGTGAATGAAGAGTGGCATTTAGCTCGCACACAGAGATGAAAGCTAGTGTAAAGAACAGCATGATTGGTTGAGTGGGACACATGCATGAACTCAGTGAGTGTTTATAATCAAAAATGTCGCCACAAGTTTTAAACTAAATATTTAACCCATCCTAAAGCTAAGTGTCAATAATAAACTACAACATACTCCATGAGAGGACACCTCTCTTCAAAGGTCAGTTTACATTGCAAAAATGACCATTTTTTATTAATTAGATATACACTCTGGTAAGAAGACCCTCCTCCCTAAAGGACACTTTGGCTCTGCAACGAGGTGAGAGAAAGGTTCTAAAATTGAATATAGGAACAAATTTATATAAATGGGTCTTGGTGAAGATATATGGCACAACTTTGGTAATTTGACCATGTTTTGATATCCCAACTTCCAACTTTTCAAATAGCTAATGATAAGTCAACTGTTTAATATATCAAATTTCGAGAAAATGAGATAATTCTTGTTTAAATATAATTTTACAAATTTAGTAATAGAAATTCAATACTTGGCACAATGGTGGAATTGCAGCAATAATTAGTGCCTGATCATCATGCTAAAAAGTTTTACACAGTGGAGACCAACGTCGCATACAGATTTTTGTTTTGTCATGGACGATTTAGGGCCATCGGTTCTACAAGGTATGTCCCATAAGTTCCCGGACTGGGTCCATAAAAAAAAAAAGGTAAGATATTAAAAAATTTTTTTTTTAAAAACTTTTCAAAGTAATCCCCCCTTGCTTCAACGCACCAGCGCCATCGTTTCTCCCAATTGTCGAAACATTTTTACACAGCAAAGTGGTTCGAGGATTTTCTTTTATCAAATCTGTGATTTTTTGCACATTTTCATCAGTTCTTTGAAATTTTGGGCGTCCTTGACGATGATCATCTTCAATGAAAATTCTGCCAGCTTTAAATCTAGAATGCCATTCAAAAACAGTTGTTCCCTTTGGGGTGTCATTGGGGAATGCTTTATCAAGCATTTCAAAAGTTTCGGTTGCTGATATTTGAAGTTTCACACAAAATACTATGCAAATATTCTGCTTCAATTTTTGTTCCATCGTAAAATCGCCGCAGCGCTAGGTGTAAGCTTAAAATATATTAAAATGAACTTGGCGCGCGCACGTACTGCCTTCATATTGGTACCACCGTGTTGCCAGATATTTTTCTATAATAAACAGTCAAATTTATTTACATTTTTCATTTATTTATTTATTTATTTATGGACCTAGTCCGGGAACTTATGGGATATACTTTGTATAACCTAACATTAGTGGCCTTTAGTCAAAGATGTAAACAATTCACAATAATCATACTTATTCCCTCATAGAAAAATAGTATTTGTAATTTTTCATGCTTAAAAATGTGTATTGAAACACAATTTTGTCTCTCACTAAAGTTGATCACATAACACAATCTAAATAAATTAAATTTAGAAAGGTCCAATGGTATCAATTCATATATATTATTAATTAAAATATATTATACAAGAGGTTCTTTTTTTTTTCAAAAATGTTATTTCAATGAGTTAATACAGTAAAACCCCACTAATAAGAACCCTGGATATAACGAACCTTTCCTTATAACAAGCCCACGGCGATTCCCAATTCCATTCCATTGAAAATACCAGACTGCAATGATGAAAATTGGAAATGGGAGGACAGTGGTGAACTATTGTAAGAAAATCAGTCTAATACAATAGTAGAGCGGTCTGGAGATTGAACTTGCAAAACTGCTGGGGGGGTCACCACTAATGAGCCATTTTATCATTGCAGTATAAGGTCTTTAGAAATACGGTCAAATCTTGCTACAACAATCTTTATATAACTCAAGACCCTGACTTAAAATAATTAGCATTTAAAACTTGGGACCTTAGAAATAAGATGTCATACTCTCGATTTTAATGAGATTCCTTTATAGTCCACTATATATATATACAGTAAAACCACGGATATAGCGAACCTTCCCTTATAATGAACCCACGGCGATTCCCAATTCCATTCCAGTTGAAAATACCATCATTATAACGAACTTTGCGATTTTTCAAATAACGAACTACCCCTATAACGAACCTATTTTCGGTCCCAAAATGATAAAATCTATTAAAAATACTATGCTTATAACGAACTTGAAATTGAGATTTAAAAATTTTTTTAAATAACAAAATTTTGAGCATGTTTCAGCTCACGGATCGAGATTTCAAAACAAAAAATTAGCGGCATTGTTTGTTTTCATTTCCATTCTATTTTTGCTGTATGTTGTATAAATTTGTACACATTATACTTTTATTTAATAGAATATCTTTGCAATCGACAATTTTGAAATAGAAGAAAAATACAAATGGCTTCCAAAATTAAGAAAAGAAACAAAGAGTGGCGTTCTAAAAAAAAAAACAGTGACAGCATGCCCTTTTAGAAGCGTTCTATATCAAGTTTAACCTAGGCTAAAACATAATTCCAAATAATTTTAAAGCCAGAAATGGTTTGAATAACTGGCTAAAAACAAAATTAAATATACACTTCAGAAGAATATGTGAAAACTGGAATTGGAAGAAAAAAAACAAGTTCCCTGTGTCTCATGAGCCACAAACAAATCAACTTATAAATTCTCAAAAACTACCACTACAGTTCTATTTTTAGAATGGAATTCTTGTTAGGTATATGACTCATTCAGGGTTCGCGGATATTCCCCCTGGCCGGCCGTTTTACCACCGATTTTGTGTTTGCAAATTGGCATTTTTAATTCGCAATTTTACCGATCGCGCTTTCGTATCAACATGTTTTACATCCGATTTTTCTGAATTGGATACTTTTGATTCATCTTCAATTGATTCAGAATACACGGAGCTTTATTCCTTTGGTGGAAATAACGATATTTTAAGACAATTCTGAATTTAAAATTTCACTTTTCACTTTCAATATTTTTACTATTCAATACTATATTTTTTCAAAAAAATATAGTATTATATTATATGAGAAACATGTTCTAAAATACTCATATCTTTTAAACATAAAATTAATAATGTTTTGCCTAGGGGATTTGGCTTAATTTTTTAATAATACATAGGTTTATATATAAACATGTATGCTAATGATAAGAAGAACCTATTAACAAATGACTTCTTTTGATATTCAGCATTACTTTAAATAAATAGGTCAATTTAGGGAATTAAAACAAAGTGACCATTATTAAGTGGCTGCCTTTTCCTGTTTGTATGGCTGTTTTTTAATATTATACGGTCTAAAAATTTAGAATAGTTAAGAAAAATGGCTAAACCGTGGCTATAGTGAACCAAAAGCTCTGTCCCATTGGGGTTCACTATAGAGGGTTTTACTGTATTTGGTAGTCCACCAGAAGTGTTGTGAATGTTGCAATAATTACTTCAACACACACTTCAACAACACATTTTAACTGACTATAATTCAACAGATCCCATGGGGGTGTTTAATTAAGATACAACGGTATCAATTCATATATATATATTATAAAAAAAAATATTCTGCTGTTTGAATTTAGATCATGTTGAGGATTATTGTAATGGTTGTGATTATCTTGAGGATTAAGCTCTGGTGATGCAGTCGTGGTTAATAATTTTGAAAGAATAATCATAAAAATAGTAAAGATTAGATATTGCTTTAATTGAGCTATAAGATAAACATAATTCTGTAAAAGTACCGCCTGGCTTAAGGCGTAAGAATAAAAAAATGAAAAGATTATTTACATAATTACAAAGTTTTGGGTCGGCCAGCCGGGGAAGAACAACAATCAGTTTATATAGTAGAAGCGTGACCTCTGGCGGTCGATTAAAACAGAGTACTTATATCTATGAAATTATAACTTTAAACAAAATAACATTTTAACATATAACATTTTTAAATAAAATATTTCAATATAACATTTTAAATATATGATTTTAATATAACATTTCCTAAATAAAATCTTTATGTAACATATATATATACAGTAAAACCCCTCTATAGTGAACCCCAATGGGACAGAGCTTTTGGTTCACTATAGCCACGGTTTGGCTATTTTTTTTTTACTTTTCCAAAATTTTAGGCCATATAATTAAAAAACAGCCATACACACAAGAAGAGGCTGCCTCTTAATAGTAGTCCCTTTATTTTAATTCCCTTAATTGACCAATTTCCTTACATTAATACTGAATAATAATAGAAATCATTAGATGATAGGTTCTTCTTATCATTAACATACATGTACCTCTATGTCTAAGTTAAAAATCAAGACAAATCCTAGGCAAAGTTTTATTAAATATATATTCAAAGATATGAAATGATTTTAAAACATCATTATCACATTATATAATACAATTTTTACTTGAAAAAATGGCTCTAATACTTTGTTGTTTCGAAGCATTCTTCCAAGCATTGCACCATTCAAATAAAGTAAGTGTTTTTCTTCCATTTCATGTTTCCCCATATTCTTCTAGATCTAGATTTAGTTTTTTTTTTTTTTAACCATTGCTGACTTTAAAATCACCATAGTTAATGGCATAAAAATATTTTTTTGTTTCATCACGGGACCGTTTATTTGGACTTTTTTTTTAAGCCCTAAAATGTACGATCGCGATCGCGGCAAAAGTTGAAGTTGATTCCTCTTTGTAACAATTTTTAATAACTTTATATTTTATCTTTTATAATAGAAAAGTTATATTCTCTTATTTTAATATGTTCTTAACATTTTGCCTATGTTGTTTCACTTTGAAAAGTTCTGAAAATGGCCTTTTTTTTATTTAAGAAATAACGCTTTTGTTTTCTTCATTTTGGAAGCCATTTGCATTTTTTATATTTCAAATTTAATGGATTAAAAGATATTCTATTTAATAAAAAGTATAAGGTGTAAAAATTTATACAACATACAGCAAAAATAAAGTACAAAAATCAAACAAACAATGCCGCTAAATTTATTGTTTTGAAATCGTGATCCGCGAGCTGAAACATGCTCAAAATTTTGTTTTTTAATTTTTTTTTTTAAATTACAATTCTAAGTTCGTTATAAGCATAGTATTTTTAATAGATTTTATCATTTTGGGACCCGAAATAGGTTCGTTATAGGGGTAGTTCGTTATTCTAAAGATCGCAAAGTTCGTTATAAGGGAAGGTTCGTTATATCCAGGGTTCGTATTAGCGGGGTTTTATTGTATATTAAAAATAAAGAAGGCATTTTTAATATCAACACCTGACCCACTTATCTTTTATTTTTTCTATTGTTTTTTCATATATATATATATATATATATACGAGGGGCATCCAATAAATAAGTTTCCCTATTTTGTAACAAATAAACAACTTTATTTACAATTATGCAGTTATTTTATTTTCATTATACAACTCATAGACTACTTCTCTACATAATCACCATTTCTGTCCAAACATTTTTGGTACCGTTGTAGCGATTTTTTGATACCACTGTTGTACCAAGCCGTGTCCTGTCTTCGTAGCCAGGGGTTCGCCTCCGCCTGTTTTCAATTCAAATTCAAAACATCTGACATGATTGTTCCAATCGAAGAGCATCCAATTTCGATTCCAGGAGGCAGTCGAATCATTATTTCGTCAATGGTGACGCGGCGATTTGCTTCCACCACATTCCGAACAGCAGCCACGGCTGCATTGTCCGTAGCAGTAAAGGGCCTGTCGCTTCGCTCGTCATCATGCACGTTTTGCCGTCCTTCCAAGAACCATGAACGCCATCGGCGAACCATTTGGATGCTCATACATCCTTCACTATACACTGACACTAAATTGCGATGAATATTGACCGCAGTTTCATTTTTCGCTGTGAAAAAAATGAATTACAGAACGGAGTTCGCAAGTGGACACGTTCACCAGTGGTAGCTCCATGGAAACTGAAGCGCTACGGACTTGCGCGTACGAGTAGAGTGATTTTGAAAGGTCACCAGCTTCCAACGCATCCTAGTGACCATTTCTTACCTACTAACTAATTTTTACAACGTTTCGTTCGCCAAAAAAAAAATAGGGAAACTTATTTATTGGATGCCCCTCGTATATAAAAAATGTATATAATGAAGTTTATCTAATAAAAATTTAAATCTTGAATATAATTTAAATTAAGTTGATATTATAGAGTAAGTTAACATGTTGTTGTTGTTGTTGTTTCTTATCCCCTTGTGTAAAGATTACACGAATTCCATGAGTTCATGCTCCTCGAGCATTGGCAGAGCTGACTGCTATAGGGCGCGTCCCCAGGTGGCGGATAGGGGAACGACCTTCAGATATGAAGGCCAGCTGCGAAATAAGCAGAATAACTCTGACAAATAAGCAGTCGCGGACCAAACAGCAGCATTGTTAGAAGAGGAGTAGACCTCTTTAAAAATCCTGACTTCAACTGACCCGGTTGATGGACCTCAGCAAGGGTCCCACTCCAGGGATACGGAGGAGCTGTGTCTGTACTCATGTTAGAGTCGGCAGCAAAGGCGTCTGCTTCCATGTTAGGAACGGCCTCAAACTACAGGCAAAGTCAGACTTTCACCAAAGTGTGCCTGGATCATGATGCCATGATCAACGAAAGCTGCACCCCTATACCCCATTCCATGAGATGTAAGTTAACATGGATTTATATATTGACAGAACTATATTTAAAACTTGTAATAATAGTAATATTTTATATATAAAAAGGAAAATCTATTAGATTAGCAAGCTAAGTCTAAATTAAATATATAAGATAAAGTTGATAATTTTTTTGTGTTTAAGTTAGATGATTAAATAGTTGTTTATATGTATTACTAGACGTATGACCCGGCTTCGTTCAAGAATTCCCCCGATTGCAATTTCCTTCATACTGAAACTACATCAATAATAAATATTAGAAGTGCCATAGAATAGCAATACAGAAGCAACACATAAACTACAGGAAAAATGTGTGTGTGATGGCAAAAATTGTATTATATTAGTGTTTAGGTATTTGATTTAATTAATATAGTTGATATAATAATATATATTTATATTATATATAATATAAATGAGTTTTAAAATTTGTAAAAAAAAAAATGCATCGGCCGGGAATCGAACCCGGGCCGCCCGCATGGCAGGCGAGCATTCTACCACTGAACCACCGATGCTTATAAAAAATGGCCATATTTGGGTATTCATTCCATTCCGGATTACTCCGCGTAAAAAAAAAGTTCTTCAAATGAAAAAAAGAAATAGCCAAAAATACTAATCAAAATGTAGCCGAAAATTTTCCTCAGGTTTATAAAAAGCGACATGCAAAATTTGGTACCAATTGGTTCAGTAGTTTTTGAGTTTATCGCGAAACAGACAGACATTGACTTTTATATATATAGAGATATTTATATCTTATTAAGGAGAGAAAAATGTAATAAGAGTAATTAAATTGGTTAGAATCAGGTTTATATTGATGTTTTTATCATAAATAAATAAAAAAAAATTAACAACATAATGTCTTTTATTATCAGCGTTTAAAGTTAGAAAAGAGTCAGAAAAGAATCATTAGAAATTTTAAAGATTGTGAAAATAGGTATTAATTTCTTGTTTCCATTGATTTAAGTCAAAATTATATTTAAAATTATAAATTATTGAATAATAAAACATTTATTATGCTTCAAATTCATTTATATTTGGTTTCCAGTTCCCTCCCACAGTAACTGGAGATCAAATTGAATGAATTTAATGCTTTATAATTGTTATCATATAATTAATTTATTTAAAGTTATAGAAAATATATTCAGTTATTTTATCATTTGTTTTATTATAAGAGTAGAATATGAGTTGTTAGTTAAATTAATTGGAGAAGTTTGAAGTTTCAAATTTATAATTATATTTATTATTGCTTAGGTACTTGTGTATTGATAGTTTATTGTAAAACTTTACTGTTTTGTATTTAAAACCTTTGTTTAAATACTCTTTATTAATATTTTTAATGTCATTAATAAAATTTGTTTTAATGTTGTTGATTCTATAAAATCTTAAAAATTGACCAAAATATATGCCTTTGCAGCAATTTAATGATATGTTGGAATTAACATTACAGAATTTTATAATTTTAAAAATATAGCAATTTCCTTTGTCATATGTTCCAACGGAGGGAACTGGAAACCAAATATGAATTAATTTGAAGCATAATAAATGTTTTATTATTCAATTAATTTATAATTTTAAATATAAATTTGACTTAAATCAATAGAGAAACAAGAAATTAATACCTATTTTCACAATCTTTAAAATTTCTAATGATTCTTTTCATAGCTTTTCTAACTTTAAACAACTTTAAAAATAAAATTTTCTAGAAGAAGGAAGGTTACTTTTAGAACAAAGTTGACAGGCCCCAAACAACCACATGTTACATATCCACACATGTGCACTGTCTCTAGAGAGCAACAGGCGTCACTTTGAATAGGTAAGTAAACAACCTCATTCTATGTTATCTAATTTTAACTTAATTTTTTATACACTATAATGGTCGAAGAGAAATCTAACCATAATGAAGTAAGGGTGAAATGGTGTGGTATTTTCATCTGAAGAGCCCTGATACCACAGATTTCTCTTTCCAATAGACTATCCAATCTCCTTTTTTGTATTGTCCTGGTCTACCATTAGGGTTCCAAAAATAATTTCTAATTGGCAAAGATTTAAAATATGTTTATCTTTCTTTAACTAGGCAAAACACCCTATTATATTATTCTAACTCTATAAAAAAAAATTATTATATAAAAAAATTACAAAAACTCTATTAATTAACAATAAAATACTAACACCCTTTCAATTATTCTACCTTGTTTGAAATAAAAGTGTATGGTTCTTTCTTTATCTCTTTCCTCTCTTTTACAAAAAAATAAATATATAATCATTATATATCTCTTCCTTTATTCATATATATATATTATGGATGAAATTATGGGTAAAAGCCGATAATAAAAGACGTTACGCTGTTAAATTATTTTCTTGTTAAATTTTATTTTTATTTTCAAAATTTCTTTTTTTTTCTATATAAAATAAAAACATCAATATAAACCTGATTCTAACCAATATAATTATTCTTATTACATTTTTCTCTCCTTAATAAGATATAAATATAATACATATAAACAACTATTTAATCATCTAACTTAAACACAAAAAAATTATCAACTTTTATCTTATATATAATATATTACTAATTATTTGAACATTTTTTTTCTAAAAATATTAGAGACAGAAGGTAATAAGACCACATCCATTTAAGTAAATTGCGTGATGTTTCAGTAACAATGCTGTTACCGAAACGTCACACACTATTATTTATTTATTTAGAATTGATCTTATTACCTTGTGTTTCTAATCTATAATCCAAATTGTGCATTATCATCTAAAAATATTATATTAAAGAATTAGTTGATAAGACTAACTGACTTTAATTCAACTGAAAACTCTTATCCCTTGGGGTATTGAATTAGACCAGAGTTGAATAGTTTGCAGTCATAGGTGAGACAGGCTAATGCTCCCATCTCTATAATATGTTGGCTTCAAGTGCCTTTAGAATATTGTAACAAGCTGTCTAATTTTGTCTGGCTATACAAGAGGCTTACCTTGTTGATATGAGAATGGTCCGCTACGCGGCGCAGATGCTGTACAAGGAACCGCAAGGTCTGGAGGTGAGCGGGTGGCAGTTGTAGGACCTGCACATGAGATGTGGAATCATTAGTTTGCAATTGTGTGGTGAACAAATTAATGTTGTACATTTGAATCGCGCAAGGTTTTAAAAAAAGTAATGCTCTTTTACTTTGAAGATTGAACACATGTGAAAATGTGGGGAATTATAGGCTGAAATTAGAATATGTAAATTTAATGCATTAAGGGTATTTCAACCTTGTTGCTGCTACTAAAAGGTCAATGGCAATATTGCTGCTACCAAAATAATCAATCGCAATATTGCTTACTATCAAAAGGTCAATGGCAATGTTGCCGCTACCAAAAGGTCAATGGCAATGTTGATGCTACCAAAATAATCAATGGCAATATTGCTTACTACCAAAAGGCCAATGGCAATGTTGCTGCTACCAAAAGGTCAATGGCAATGTTGCTGCTACCAAAAGGGCAATGGCAATGTTGCTGCTACCAAAATAATCAATGGCAATATTGCTGCTTCCAAAAGGTCAATGGCAATATTGCTGCTACCAAAATAATCAATGGCAATATTGATTACTATCAAAAGGTCAATGGAAATGTTGCTACTATCAAAAGTATTCAAAGTTATTGGCAATTTTGCTTACTACCAAAAGGTCAATGGCAATGATGTTGTTATAAAAAGGTTAATGGTGTTCTGTTGTATTATCCCCTTGTGTAAAGATTACACAAATTCCATGAGTTCATGCTCCTTGAGCTGTTTTATGACAAGCAACGGCCTCTCCCAAAGGTCCTGTTTAGTGCATCTAAAAAACCAGCTAATATAAACATTGTAAGGATTATTTCTCTTGCCAAGGGTGACAGCGGGTCACTGAAACATAAGAATAAATAATTAATTAGGTTGTAGTTTTTATTTAATTGTGTATATAAATCCAACCTGCAAAGATATTTTTTCTAAAATTTGTTAAAATTGATTTTACTGAACTTAGGAAAATTCAGAGAACAATTGAGTTATTCAGGTAAGAGAGATGACATACCAGTTTGCGGAGGGTCGTGAGCCTATCGACGGGGTCAGCCATCTTGGCGGCAGCGATGAAGCGAGGGTAGAGGTGGGCGGAGACTAGAGGGTCAGGCAACTTGCGGAAGAAGGCCTTGAGGAGTGAAGAGACAACATGGACGTCAGACCAGCGGGGATCCCTGCGGAGAGCACTGGCCAAGTCAGGGCCAGGAGTGTTGGTAGCCATGTCAGAGAGCTGGGACACCGCAGCACTGTTGCCAGGCACACGGTAGATGCCCACAGTCTCCAGGCCACCAGATCCTTCCACTGCCCCCGCACACAGGGCCACCAGCTGGGGCACCCCGCTCTCAGTAGCAGGGCAGTCCTCCAGCCTCATCCCTATGGACCCTCCCACTCCCCTAGCTCCGCCCTTGCCCCGCCTCCACATGTGGCTCAGCTTATTGGGCAGGGCCAGCTCATCTGCCACACAACTAAGGTTGTCACATTTTGATCTAAATCCTTAGTTACAATCAATAATACCTATTTTAGGTATTATAAACTTTTTAAAAATTACAAGGTAATAAGACCAAATCCAAATAAATTAATAGTGTGTGACGTTTCGGTAACAGCGTTGTATTCACACACACATCATCAGATAAAAGAATAATAATAATTCTTTTGTCTGATGATAGTAACAACGCTGTTACCAAAACGTCACACACTATTAATTTATTTTGATTTGTTCTTATTACCTTGTAAATTTAATCAATAATCCAAATTGTACCTTATAACTTTATAAAAGTTTATTTAAGCACCAATGTGATATATTTTCTTCATCTTTCTTATCTCTACTCAATCATATCAGGGTATCAAGCTTGGAGAGCTTGTTGATGGTGTCTGCTGGGAATTAGTAGAGCTTATCAATGGATGAGCCAATACAGTCAATAATGTGGTTTGGGGTTGCAAGTTGAGAATTGCACTTAGTACATAGTGGGAAAACCTTGCAACCATTGTGATATATTGTCATGTATAAAAGTGAGGGAGAACAAACATAATGAGACAAGGCATTCCTGATTCAAATGAAAGAACAGAGAGGCAATAAGAGAAAGGTCCACATTCCGTGGATAAAATATTTTTTTTTTGCTACAATAGAGAGTTATATTAAACTGATAAGTCTCTCACATCAACAACCACCCCTTGTAAAATAAAAGGAAATTGCCATGTAAGTAAGTCTACTATTCTACAGGTAAACTCCGTGTAATTAGTATAATGTAAAACGAATCAAAAGTTTTTCGGAGGAGCCTCTTTAATTAAAGAGGCTCCTCCGAAAAACTTTAGATTCGTTTTACATTAAGTCTACTATAGCGAGCCTCCCAAGAACAACCATCTAGAATGGCCAGCGACCACTAAAAATTCCTTCAATCAAGGATGAGTTGGGAAGATCAGCTACAACATCTCACTTGTCTTAGTGGCAGTGGAATGTGATAGCTGCCATGTCTAGCAGCAAATTTCTATTAAAAAATTGGTTCAGAATTTTAACTAGCCTTAGTTCTGTATAGTAACAAGAACCAAATAATTAAACTGAACATGACTTCTCAGTGGCAGCAAAATGCCATGTGCAGTTTAATTATTTGGTTTTGTTACTTTTTTTTTCTAATCTCTAATTCAAATTTTCCTTATCATCAGTTTTGGGTCCCTTAACAGGTATAGTAAAACCCAGCTAAAATGAACCCAGGATATAGCTTTCTTTTCCTTATAATGAACTGAAGGTAATTCCCAATTCTCCATTCCAATATTATATTGACTTGAGATTTTAAAAATAACAACCTACCCTTATAACAAACCTAATTAGGTCCCAAAATAATAAATTTTAATTAAAATTCTAAAAAAGCTAGTTAACCGAGCCCAAAAAAAAGAAGTCCAAATAAATGGGCTCATTATGTAACGCAGTTTCATATTATCAAATAGTGTATGTCTTGTGTGTTTCATAGGTATAATATTAAAGAAGCTGAAATTTAATTTTTTCTTGTAATTCGACATATTTATTCTAACTTCTTTAATTCAACATCCTAAGAAAACAGAATTTTTGGTTGAATTAATGTTGGTGCTGAATTATAGTTGGTTAAACTAAAGTAACTAGGCTGAATGGGATCAGAAAAAATAGTGTTGTAGTATAGTTGGTTGAATTAATTAAAAGTTATACTGTAAAATGAATACTATACCATTGCTAGAGAGTTACTTTAAATGTAATGTGATTATAGAAATTTCCTTTCTTGTCTCTTCTAATCTCAGACAGCCTCTTTTATAGCAGCAACTGGTTAGTTTTAAGCCTTCATTGTTTTACAAAAATTATTAGATATAACAACAAATGGTTATATTAACATATAATCTGAGTTCCATATAATACAATTCTGTAACACTTTATTTCATCTTGTTACTTTGGCATTCTCATCAGTATATTCTAACAGTATCAAACCTGGTGGAATTAGCTAAATAAAAAAAGGACAAAGTTTTGGAAGAGAAGAGAGAAAGAGGAAGTCACTGAGATGTGCCAAACTATGGGAGACTTACGTGGAGGGAAGGAAAGCTACATATTTATGGCACGTGCCCTTGGAACTGAGGGTGGGCGGACCGCACTCAGCCACCAATTAGGTCTCTCCGTCTAATTTACTCTGTCAGATTGTTGTACTAGAGGGAGGAACTACTAGGTGCACAGATATCTTCTTATAATGAAGTGACTTATTTTGGGCTATTTATTTCCCCGAGTCAATCCTTCCAATAACACCATCACTCAGAACCAAGTTTGTATATACCAGAGTTAAAACAATTTGTACTTTAACTTAGGAACTTAGAATTACAGTAAAACCCCTCTATAGTGAACCCCAATGGGACAGAGCTTTTGGTTCACTATAGCCACGGTTTGGCTATTTTTTTTTTACTTTTCAAAAATTTTAAACCGTATAATTAAAAAATAGCCATACACACAAGAAGAGGCTGCCTCTTAATAGTGGTCACTTTATTTTAATTCCCTTAATTGACTAATTTCCTTATATTAATACTGAATAATAATAGAAATCATTAGATAATAGGTTCTTCTTATGATTAACATACATGTACCTCTATGTCTAAGTTAAAAATCAAGACAAATCCTAGGCAAAGTTTTATTAAATATATATTCAAAGATATGAAATGATTTTAAAACATCATTATCAGATTATATAATACAATTTTTACTTGAAAAAATGGCTCTAATACCTTGTTGTTTCAAAGCATTCTTCCAAGCATTGCACCATTCAAATAAAGTTAGTGTTTTTCTTCCATTTCATGTTTCCCCATATTCTTATAGGTCTATATTTCGTTTTTTTTTTTAACCTGCCATGCAAAACATTGCTGACTTTAAAATCACCATAGTTAATGGCATAAAAATAATTTTTGTTTCATCACGGGACCGTTTATTTGGACTTTTTTTTTTAGCCCTAAAACGTACGATCGCGATCGCGGCAAAAGTTGAAGTTGATTCCTCTTTGTAACAATTTTTAATAACTTTATATTTTATCTTTTATAATAGAAAAGTTATATTCTCTTATTTTAATATGTTCTTAACATTTTGCCTATGTTGTTTCACTTTGAAAAGTTCTGAAAATGGCCTTTTTTTTTATGAAATAATGCTTTTGTTTTTAAAATACAGTAAAACCCCTCTATAGTGAACCCCAATGGGACAGAGCTTTTGGTTCACTATAGCCACGGTTCACTATAGCCACGGTTTGGCTATTTTTTTTTACTTTTCAAAAATTTTAGACCGTATAATTAAAAAACAGCCATACACACAAGAAGAGGCTGCCTCTTAATAGTGGTCACTTTATTTTAATTCCCTTAATTGACTAATTTCCTTATATTAATACTGAATAATAATAGAAATCATTAGATAATAGGTTCTTCTTATGATTAACATACATGTACCTCTATGTCTAAGTTAAAAATCAAGACAAATCCTAGGCAAAGTTTTATTAAATATATATTCAAAGATATGAAATGATTTTAAAACATCATTATCACATTATATAATACAATTTTTACTTGAAAAAAATGGCTCTAATACCTTGTTGTTTCAAAGCATTCTTCCAAGCATTGCACCATTCAAATAAAGTTAGTGTTTTTCTTCCCTTTCATGTTTCCCCATATTCTTCTAGGTCTAGATTTCGTTTTTTTTTAACCTGCCATGCAAAACATTGCTGACTTTAAAATCACCATAGTTAATGGCATAAAAATAATTTTTGTTTCATCACGGGACCGTTTATTTGGACTTTTTTTTTTTTTTTAGCCCTAAAACGTACGATCGCGATCGCGGCAAAAGTTGAAGTTGATTCCTCTTTGTAACAATTTTTAATAACTTTATATTTTATCTTTTATAATAGAAAAGTTATATTCTCTTATTTTAATATGTTCTTAACATTTTGCCTATGTTGTTTCACTTTGAAAAGTTCTGAAAATGGCCTTTTTTTTTTTAAATGAAATAATGCTTTTGTTTTTAAAATGCCTTTGTTTTCTTCATTTTGGAAGCCATTTGCATTTTTTATATTTCAAATTTAATGGATGCAAAGATATTCTAATTAATAAAAAGTATAATGTGTAAAAATTTATACAACATACAGCAAAAATAAAGTGCAAAAATCAAACTAACAATGCCGCTAAATTTATTGTTTTGAAATCGCGATCCGCGAGCTTTAAACATGCTCAAAATTTTGTTTTTTAATTTTTTTTTTAAATTACAATTCTAAGTTCGTTATAAGCATAGTATTTTTAATAGATTTTATCATTTTGGGACCAAAATTGGGTTCGTTATAGCGATAGTTCGCTAGTTTGAAAAGTGAAAAGTTCGTTATAGCGATGGTAATTTTAATGGAATGGAATGCGGATTTTCGATGGGTTCGTTATAAGGGAAGGTTCGTTATAGCCATGGTTCGTCTTAGCGGGGTTTTACTGTACCTTTGTTTTCTTCATTTTGGAAGCCATTTGCATTTTTTATATTTCAAATTTAATGGATGCAAAGATATTCTAATTAATAAAAAGTATAATGCGTAAAAATTTATACAACATACAGCAAAAATAAAGTGCAAAAATCAAACAAACAATGCCGCTAAATTTATTGTTTTGAAATCGCGATCCGCGAGCTTTAAACATGCTCAAAATTTTGTTTTTTAATTTTTTTTTTTTAATTACAATTCTAAGTTCGTTATAAGCATGGTATTTTTAATAGATTTTATCATTTTGGGACCCGAAATAGGTTCGTTATAGGGGTAGTTCGTTATTCTAAAAATCGCAAAGTTCGTTATAATGATGGTATTTTCAATGGAATGGAATTGGGAATCGGCGTGGGTTCGTTATAAGGGAAGGTTCGTTATATCCAGGGTTCGTTATAGCGGGGTTTTACTGTATTATGTCATTTCTAAGTTTATTTAATTTGATAAATAAAAAATTGTACTTAATTATGGTAATCATTTGTGCTCAAATTATTCAACCTGGAGGAAAACAAAAAAAGATGGAAATATTTTATGCTGTCTTGACTATGGCAGTAGCAATAGGATTGTGGTTTTTCAAACAGTCATCTGGACAAGAATAAGCAGTTCAGAGAAAATAGTTCCTGATGTTATTTGGCAGAGGCTCAATAATTCTGCATATTTTGGAAAGAAATCTTCATCAACTTCCTAAGGAACAAAGAGAAATGATCAAAGAAATCTACAAAATTAAGGACTCAAATTCAAATGCTGATTCTAAATGCTCTGGTACAGTGAAAAAAATCAAGATGCTTCAATGCCCCAGATCAAAGGACACCAAAACCGGTATAAGACATTAATATCTATTTCAAAAGTGTTTATAGTGTAAGATTTTGTGATCCATCTTGTTAAGGGTTAAATTTCACAAATTCCCCAAGAAACAAGTAGTTGTTAATTCAACCACCTAACTATTGGTACCGTTCGATCACCTAACTAATTTTTCCTTTCTCCTAAAGTGATTTGTTCCAATAAAAAGAGAAAAATAGCTGTAAAAATAAGAATGAGGTTAATCTCAGACTCCTTGAATAAAACTTTATCTCCCCCACCTCTTTTTTCTAACTTCAAGGGAGACAAAATTTTGGCTTGTTTCTATTTTATAGTCCATCTACTTTAATTCAACACCCCAAGGGATCAGTATTTTCAGTTAAATTAAAGTAGGTCTTGAATTATAGTTAGTTAAATTAAGAAAAAGGTCTTATTGGGATTGGGGAAAATGGTTGTATATAGTAGGTGGAATTAAAGAGGTAATATTGTATGTTATAAGTAGGTGTGGAGACGTAGGGAAAAGTGGGCACCTACCTCCGTGGGAGGCTCTACGGGACTTTAGTGGGGCCGCGGGGGAATGGTGATGGGAGGAGGCTGGTGAGCGGTACTGGCTGCGGAATGGCAGCTTCTTGTGGTGGAGCTGCTGCTCATATGCTGCTGCGCGCTCCAGGACAGAGTTGGACAGCGGTGGCCAGCCCTGTGTCCCCACAATACTATTCAGTCTATGGTGATAGTCATGCTATACTACTCACAGACTTTCTGATACATTATACTAATATGCAATAAACATGGTAGGATCAAAAAGTTCCCGAACTTTTAAAAAATAAAATAAAAAACAACTTTTGAAAAATGTAAAATCAATTTTACTGTAAATAATAAAGCCTAAACTATAATTTAATTTAGCAACACCAGTAAATGCGCATGCCTAGTTTTCATTTTAGGCATATTTTTGTTGTATTTAGCTTGCGTCGGTTTCTGCAATGTCATCATTTGAGCAAAGGGCAAATATTAAATTTTGTGTAAATTAAAAAGTCTTTCACAGAGACATTAGCATTGATGAATGAAGCTTATGAAGATGAAAAATTGTCACGAACGCAAGTTTATTTCTGGTATAAACGTTTTAAAGATGGCCGTAAGAGCATCGCAGATGATTCAAAGTCAGGTCGGCCATTGACATCAACAATGGATCACAATATTGGACAGGTACGTGATTTAATTGTTGCTGATAGAAAAATTACTATTGATAATATCAGAAATACTTGGAATTTCGTATGGTAGTTGCCAAAAAATTATTGGCGAACATTTAAACATGAAAAAACTTTGTGGTTATTTTGTTTCACGAAATTTAACAGATCAACAAAGAGAAACCAGATTGTCAATTTGCAAATATTTAATTGAAACTGCAAATAATGATTCTGATTTTTTAAAAACAATAATAACTGGTGATGAAACATGGTGCTTTCTTTTTTATCCACAAACCAAAAAAACAATCACTCGAATGGCACACACCAAGTTCTCCTGGGAAGAAGAAAGTTCGTCTTGATAAGTCCAAAGGAAAAGAAATGCTTGTAGAATGTTTTTCGATTATCAAGGACTTGTCTATTATGAATTTATTAAAGAGGGGGTTACTATTAATAAACAGGCATGCAAAGAAATACTTGTGCGCCTTCGTGATGCGATAAGAAGAAAAAGAAACCAACTCTTTAAATCAAAACAGTGGAAATTTCTACATGATAATGCCCCTGCTCATAGAGCCATTATTGTTCAAGACTAGCCAAACACTCTGTATCTGTCTTGCCGCATCCTCCTTACTCTCCTGATATCGCCCCATGCGATTTCTTCTTCTTTCCAAAACTTAAAATAATGTTAAAAGGGAGGTGCTTTTCATCGTCATCAGAAGTAATTCAAAATGTGACGGTGGAGCTAAACAAGCTTAGAAAAATTGACTTTGAACTAGCATTTCAACAGCTTTTTTCACGCTGGAAAAAATGTGTAGATAACCAAGGCTCCTATTTTGAAAAAATTGATGTTTAAATTACTATACCCTGAATGAATAATTAATTTTAAAAAAAGTTCAGGAACTTTTTGATCCTACCATGTAGGTTGGCATGGGGTAGTGGTTACTCTGAGGTAGGAGGATAAGTGTAAAATTGAGCTACTTTTCATTTGTGATGTACTTACAATACAAGTAGTCACTGAAACTACATGTGTAGACATTTTTTCTAAGAGTACAAGCAACTTTGACCTGGTGCTACATTTGTGCAGATATCTGGTATAATTACTGTATAAGTTTGTGTGAATTTTACTGTTATCTAACAAGAAAGAGAAAATATATTACATGGCAGATCAGTTTGTGCTTTGCATCTTGCCACCTTAGAATTTATAAAAGAGTTTTTCAAGGAAAGTAATAAGTTGCATAAAGGATGATGGCTTTAGGTAAATATGCAGCTATTCCACTCACCTGGGAGAGGGAGCCCTGTAGCGAGGACAGCCAATCCATCATGGCTGCCCTGCTGTCTGCCTGGAGTAGAAACTCTGTCCCATTGCCCAGCAACCGTACACGCAGAACATGCTTGCGCTTTGTATAGTCTTGCGCAACTGATACTAGAGCCTGCGCTAGTGGGACTGCATGGTCCTCTTCCCCACACTCCACCTGCATCACATTATATAGAGTATAGAAACAACAGTTCAATTTGATAATATAGAATTTATTATTTTGGGACTTGGAATTAGGTTCATTATAGGGGTAGCTCATTATTTCAAAAATTGCAAAAATCATTATAACAATGGTATTTTCAATGGAATGGAATTGGGAATTACCTTAGGTTTGTTATAAGGGAATTCTTGCTATATCCCAGGTTCGTATTAGTGGGGTTTTGCTGTATTTATTTTGAATGAAAGACCAAATGAGTTTACTTCTAAAAAAACTTCCAACATACGGTTAGAAAAATCGAAACAAACCCTTACTGGATATCTGTCTTGACACACAAATTTCTAGACAAAACCACCGAGAGTATATGTTTGCTGTTTGCTTATTTACCTCCTAATGCATTACAAGAGCAAAATTTAACAAATTTACTTAGGCATATTGATTATCACATGAGTGAAGGTAACGAAGTACTAATAGCTGGTGACATCAATATTAGAATAGGCAATGCTGGAGGCTTCCATAACCCACTGAAACTAAATTCACCCCTCAACAAATATAGGAAATCTAAAGACCTAATATCTTCGAAACTATCTGAAAAACTAATTTCCTTCACTGATTCAAATTCTATAACAATAGCTAATGGAAGAACTAAGGGTGACACGCACGGCTCATTCACTTTTATTTCAGAAAGAGGTTCATCGGTTTTGGATTATTTCATGTACACACACGGTTTAACACAGATCATATCGGATATGTGGATCGAAGAACTTTCATATTCAGACCACTTACCAATTGTTTTACAAATTAATACTGGGTATGAAGCTATTAAATCCTCGTACAAAAATGAAATACTAACACGAAAATTCATTTGGACGAAAGAAAATGTGGAGATGCTAAAACATAATTTAAGTGATATTGAAGTTGGAAATGAAACCGATATTAACACAGAAACAGCAAATTTTACTAAACAGATCTACACGGCAATGGAATCGGCAAATATAATTAAATTTGCTAAACGACGACACCAACTTTCAAAACCTTGGTATGACAAAGATTGCTATATTATGAAAAAAACGACCAAAGTAAGTTTACAAAGATGTAGGAACTCAAATAACATACACGACCGCCAAAAATATATTGAGGCTAGGAGGGAATATTTTAAGCTCCTGCAAAGAAAAAGAGATGAATTCAATAAGGACAAGAATGAAAGGATAAAGAACGCCAAAGATCCCAAATCCTTCTGGAATGCCATTGCATCCTTCAGAAAAAAACCAATAATACAAGGTGAGATTGATATAAAAGAATGGTTTTTATTTTATAAAAATTTACTGAACAAAGAAAATAAAGAAGCTACTTTTACGGTAAACCAGATGATCGGTTGGAAAGATCCAGATTTAGACGCGGAAATAACCCTTGAAGAGATCCATGATGTAGTAAAAAAACTAGCGAACGGCAAAGCAGTGGGACTCGATGGTATACCAAATGAGTTGCTAAAGAATTTACCAATACCGACTTTAAATAAATTGAAAAACCTATTCAACAAAATAATGTCCACAGAAAAATACCCGCAACTCTGGACGAACTCAATAGTACACCCTATATATAAAAGCGGTGATAAGAATAACCCAACAAATTACAGAGGGATTGCCCTCTGCAGTAATATATCTAAATTATTTACTACAATACTAAGAAACAGATTAAACAACTGGATAGAAAAAAGAATGATTATTTTAGAAAACCAAGCAGGTTTCCGTAAGAACCGATCATGCACTGACCACATAATACTACTGAATTCACTCATCCAATTATCTCTGAGAAGAAAACGAGGCAAGCTATATGTCTTCTTCGTCGATTTGACTAAAGCTTTCGACACAGTCCCACATGATTTACTTTGGCAAAAATTGCATAAAATGGGCATTAGCAATAAATTTGTAATGCTGATAAAAAACTTTTACCAAGAAGCTAAGATCACTATCCGATGGAAAGGACAATATTCAAATAATGTGAAAATTAATTCTGGAGTGTTGCAGGGAGAATCACTTTCCCCACTTTTATTTATACTATATATGGCCGACCTAATAGAACTTTATAATAACTCAGCACTTACAGGATTTCATCTCCCTGATTTTGGCGTTTTACACCTACTTATGTATGCGGATGACATAGCCATAATTGGAGAATCGAAAATTAATCTTCAAATTAAAATCAATTTACTAAAGTCTTACCTGGATAAGAACAAATTAGTTTTAAATGAAAATAAATCCAAAATAATAGTATTCAGAAATGGAGGAAGACCGGCAAGACACGAAAACTGGTACTGGGGTGACACCCCACTGACTGTTGCGTCCAATATTACATATCTGGGATATCCATTCACTTCCACTATTAATAGTAAAAAGGTAGCCCTCTTTTATAAAGCCAAAGCAAATACGGCAATAAATGCAACTATTAGACTTATAAAAAAAGAAAAAATTAACTCATTAAAAGTTGCTCTGAATCTATTTGACTCAGTTATTAAATCAATACTGCTCTATGCGGCCCCTGTGTGGGCTTGGGACAATACGGATATTATAGACCAATTACAGAATACGTTTATCAAAAATTTTCTGAATCTACCAAGATATATACCAGGGTACATTGTAAGGCTGGAAACAGGCAGAATATCTTTGACTTTTACAACGATCAAATTAATTTTGAAATATTTCATTAGATTACAAAAAATGGAAGACAATAGACTACCTAAGCTATGCTGGAATAGATTGAAGGAAATTTCCTTAATGACAAAAAAACCTATAGGATTCTGTAAGAATATTATGGATATCATCAATCATTGTGGACTCACATGGCTAAACTATAGGTTAAATTATGATGACATACAGATCGAACTTCCGAATATACTAAAAATAAAAATTGAACAGCTATTGCAGCAAGATCTGGCAAAATTATCTCTTACGAAAACATACTCAAACTATAGGTTACTTTATGATTCATTTATTCCAGAAAATTACTTTTCATGCTATCTGTCTTCAGCTTTAGTGAGCTTTATTGCACAGATCAGATTAATGTCAACAATGATCAAAGAAAATCATATTTACGCAATTAAGAAAGAAGATTTGTACTGTGGGTTATGTGGAAGTCAGATAACTGATGAAATATACCATTTTATTGCCGAATGCGGGGATCTGGAAGGAGAGAGAAAAAAGATCCTGAAAAGTCTTCCTAGACCGCATTTGAACTCAATAAAGCTAATAAAAACTGTTTCAGATAAGAAAAGTTGGGCAATTGAACTGTTCAACTTTCAAAAAGCGGTTGGGAATAAAATTGCACTCATGGAAGAGAGAAGAACAGGGGCACAATAAAAAGTCACCCTGTTTGACATACCTTGACTGTAAATACTATATTTTCACCTGTTCTCTTATGGTTAATATTGTCTGTAACTCCACGGAGAATCCGTACAGGGCAAGATGCCCTAATAAAGCTATTTTGTTTGTTTGTTTGTTTGTTGAGTTTACTTCTAGGTTTGCTCTTCACACATTGTGGCAGCGAGAGAGTCCTACCTGTGGTGAGTTGGGCAGAGATTCCCTCTTCTCCTTGAGAAGGTAGAGGGTGTCAGCCAGGAGCAGGGCCCACAAAGGCCTCCAGGAGCGGTCGCTGGCTCGCTGCCCACACAACGCTGCTGTTGCAGTCAACAATCCACCATGGCTGCCACAGCTCACCTTCCCCTCCACTGTCACCAGCTTGCACACCAGCCAGCCCTGTTTACCAGAAACTCCTCCCACTTCAATGGCTCCTGTAGGCTGGATGGCATGTCGGATTCTTGGGGTCTGCAACACCAGCTCTTCATTTGTAACAGGGGAGATAATACATCTTGGGGAATGCCCGACATGGATCCTGGTGAAAATGGTACAATTTGGGGATTGGAGCATTATATTTATAAAATTAAATCTATTTAATAGGGACTATTTTCTGGGAAACTTACTTTCAATTAACAAACTTTGAAATACTCCTGATCTCACAATTTCTTAATGTAAAAAAAATGAAATTTTGTTAATTGGCACTAATTGGTGATTGGGGGCTAATTTTGCCAGAGTAATGAATGTTGATTACATCTGCAGAATTCAGCTGAAAAGAGCACAGTAGAGAAATACACAATAAGAATTTAGATTGGAATTTTTCTTGGAGGATAGTTTTGATCTATAAAAAAGTTACCTCTATCTTCAAAAGAGATGCCAAAACTATGCAGGATCTTTCTGATAGAATCGACCCTCTGGACTAACTAGATCAAAATGTCATTATGAATTGCAAAGCTGGTGCTGTGGCTTCTCATCGACTAGATTCTGTTGGCTTGGTGAGATTGCATATAGTTTTGAAATCTGTTTAGAAGGGAGTGGTGTCCTTTCTTTTATAGATACTTAGTTATCAAAAAGAAAATTAGGAAAGGGAAGACAATTCCAGGCAACGACAGCAGAATGTGCTGAGCTGACAGTAGAAGCTAGGATTGAAAGATGTGGCATATTGTAATTACAGGTATCAACAGCTGAATTCACCAGAGAAGTAGAATTCATCAGGTTTAGGATGCTTATCACACTGGGGAGAAGACCCTGTGTAAATCTGAGAGTTCAAGGATCCATAGGAAAATGTACACTTTGGATTGAGCATGCTTTTATATTTGCGTGTTTCACCCTACGATTATGCAAATTCAAGAGGAGGACCAATGCAAATCTAAGAGTTCAAGGATCCATAGGAAAACTACATACTTTGAATTGAGCAAGCTCTTATATATGCATGATTTACCCTTTGATTATGCAAATACAAGAGGAGAACCTATGTGAATCTGATAGTTGAAAGATACATAGGAAAACTGTACACTTTGGATTAGACATACTTTTTATATTTGCATGATTCACCCTATGATCATGCAAATGCAAGAGGAGAACCTATGCAAATCTAAAAGTAAAGGAATTCCATTAAAAAAAAAAAAAAGAGTAATATTGTCACAGAATAATTATTTTAAATATTCTGTGGTATATCATCATTAATATTTGCATAGTCAACACCCCTTACCATTCTTGTATATTATTACTTGTAAATAATTTTTAGAAATAGTTTGGCATTTTATAAATAAATTATTTTTACTTAATCTTTTGTTATACTCGTTATCACTACCGTGACAACTGGTGGAGAAGCTGGAATATTCCCTCGACGCCCAAGCCGTTAGAAGAAGCCGAAGACTACAAGGACTAGAACCTCAAGAAAACATCGCTATGATCAAGCAAGAGACACAGACAAAAATGGGTGAGTACCATTTTCAACCTTTTAGAAACCCTTCTATTTTTACTGGAGAACGCAACCAGAATCCAGAAAAATGGTTGAAAGAATTCCATCGCGTCGCTCGCTACAACTGCTGGGATGATTCAATGTGCCTCGCAAATGTTTATTTTTTCCTCCAAGGAACAGCGCACAGATGGTACGAAAATATTGAAGAGAAAATTAATTCATGGGATACTTTTGTGAAAATGTTTTCTCAGAATTTCGGACATCATGTCACCCAAAAAGATCAACTCGCAGAGAACCTCAAAACTCGAGCTCAGGGGAAGGAGGAGACCAGTGATTCTTACATTCAAGATGTTCTCCATCTGTGCAGAGAAGTGAATCCGGCTATGATGGAAAATGAAATAGTTGCACACTTGACGAAAGGAATATCGGAGGAGATATATCAGTCAATCATCATTTTAGACATTGCAAGTATCGATGAGTTCATCAAATGGTGCCGAAAAATCGAGGCTTCAAATAAAAAACGTGTAAAAAAACGTGTAGTATTTGACAGACTACCGAATGTTGCCGCCATCGATTCAGCAGACTCTGAATCAATGGAAGACTTAATCCGACGCATCGTGCGTGAAGAAGTTCATCGCGCACTAAATCCGGAGTCAACTACCCCTGAACCATCTTCTCTGAAAGAAATTATCCGAGAAGAGATTGAAAAAAACGTAGCTGCAATTTCGAAGCCTATTCAAAGGACTCCGCCACGACAGTCGTACCCCAACCAAACACGTACATTCAACCAGGTTCCACGACGTCAGTACCCTACCCAAACGCCCATATATAACCAGACGCCACCACAACGAAGAACGGATGAATGGAGGACGCATGACAACATCGCAATATGTTTTAATTGCGGCCGCCCAGGCCATGTTAAGCGATATTGTAGAGAACGCCGACAATGGACGCAGAGACCCGAAGGACATGCACCAAGCACCCAAGAACCTCAAATGGGTAACCACCAAGCCATAAGAAGCCAAACCTACCGCAGACAATCGCCGTATCCAAACAGAGGAAGATCCCCAAGACGCCAGTCCATTTCCCCAGGCCGCCATCCAAGCCAATCCCCACGCCGCTACAATCTAGAAAAAAACTAAGCGTCGCGTCTTCTTTCGAGGGGGAAGCCGCGGGTGTGAAAAACCCTCCATCGTCGACAGCCGCTAAATTACAACAAAATTATGTCGAAATCATCATTGATGACATTGCATTTTCTGCTCTGGTCGATTCAGGTTCCTCTTTTTCAGTTATCTCTGATGGATTAAGACGACAATTAAAAAAGACCATGTTCAAAGATAGCGGAATGACTCTGAAAGTTGCTGATGGCAAGAATGTTACATCGATCGGCCGATGCACAATCAGCTTGAGCATCAATGGATTGGAACAGCCGCTTGAGTTTATCGTCCTCCCTAATAGTAACCCAAGTATTATCCTCGGATGGGATTTCCTAGAGGCATCAAATGCCGTGATTGATTGTGGACGCGCCGAAATCAGATTGGAAGAGGCCAAAGATGTACTAAATTCACCAGCTTCCATGGGAAAGGTTGTGGCTAGCAGAAGCGTCGTAATCCCAGCCGAATCTACCAAACTAATAAATGTTATGAGTGAAGAGCTTAATGGGCAAAATCAGGTACTTTTTGAACCTTCGAAAAAGGTATTAATTGGAAAAGGGTTAACACTTCCCTGTGCATTATTCAGGCTTTCCCATAATAAAGGAAAACTTTGGATCGTAAATTCTAGCACCACAGCTCAAATAGTCCCTAAGGGAATGTGCCTAGGAAAAATTCAAAGGGTTGAAGAAAATAACTTGACGGCTATTTCAGAATGTTCTGAATCTAATAAGGAGGTGAAAAATGCGAATCATGCCAATCATGCTGATAAAAGTGACTTTAAATTTTTACAAAATTTAATTAGTGATGATTTATCAGAAGAGCAGCAGTCTCAAATCTTATCAATTTTAAAACGATATGATAAAATATTTGATAAAAATAATGAATCTGTAAAGCAAACTTCATTAGCCAAACATAAAATTGAAACTGGAAACCATCAGCCTATTAAGCATAGACCATATCGAGTCTCCCCTACAGAACGCCAAGCAATCCAAACGGAAGTGGACAAAATGCTAGACGCTGGTATTATACGTCATTCAGAAAGTCCATGGTCATCGCCGGTTATTTTAGTGAAGAAGAAGGATGGTAACTGGCGTTTCTGTGTGGATTACAGACGACTAAACAAAGTTACAAAAAAAGACGTTTACCCACTACCCGAATCGATGATACACTTGACTCCCTGAAAGGAGCCAAATTTTATTCATCAATGGACCTTCGTTCAGGATATTGGCAAATAGAAGTCGACGAAGCAGATAGAGAAAAAACTGCCTTTATCACCCCTGACGGACTCTACGAATTCCTAGTCATGCCCTTTGGCCTGTGCAATGCCCCTGCAACATTCGAGCGCATGATGGACAAGATATTGAAAGGCCTGAAATGGACGATGGCCCTCTGTTATTTAGACGACATCGTGGTGTATTCCAAATCGTTCAACGAACATTTACACCGGCTTGAAATCATACTACAATGTCTCGACAAGGCCGAGCTACGCCTCAACCCAAAAAAGTGCCTTTTCGGAACCAAACGAATCAGAGTGTTTGGACACCTTGTCGATAGTAAAGGTATTTATCCCGATCCAGAAAAAATTGAAGCTATCGCCAAGTTTCCAACCCCAAAATCTATAACAGATGTGAGAAGCTTCATTGGCCTATGTTCCTATTATCGTAGATTTATTGAAAATTTTGCTGAGAAAGCTGCTCCTTTACACGAAGTCCTCAAAAAAGATAATAAATTCATGTGGAACTCTGACCAACAGGATGCTTTTGATTCCTTGAAAAAAGCATTGATGTCTGAACCTGTTCTTGCCTATTTCGAAGAACAACTGCCAACCGAGCTTCATACTGACGCCAGCGGTTATGGAATTGGAGCTGTCCTCGTACAGATCAACGATGGGAAAGAGCGGCCAGTTGGTTATGCTTCAAGAACTTTATCTAAGGCGGAAAAGAATTACTCAACAACGGAAAGAGAATGTTTGGCCGCAATATGGGCCATCAACAAATTTCGACCGTACCTTTTTGGTCGTGAGTTTGTCATCGTCACTGACCACCACGCTCTTTGCTGGTTATCTAATCTGAAGGACCCGACAGGAAGACTAGCAAGATGGGCTTTAAAACTCCAAGAATACCATGTAACGGTTGTTTATAAAAGTGGACGCAAACATCAAGATGCCGACTGTCTTTCTCGAAATCCTCTCCAACTTGAATCGGAAGAAGCATACAATGATGAGGATGATGATATACCCTCAATAACTGCTCTGACGTGCTTCGAGGCTGAACAAAGAAAAGACCCTAAAATTTGTAAATTGATAGAGGAAACAGAAAGATTTGGTGCCGAATCGAAAGGATATGAAATGTTAAAAGGAACCTTATACAAAAAGAATTTTGACCCCCTGGGAAACCAACACCTTTTAGTTATTCCCAAGCACTTACGCTTAGAACTACTGAAAAGTTTACACGACGCTCCCACAGCAGGTCATCTTGGATTTTCGAAGACATATGAGAGAGTTAAAAATAAATATTTCTGGCCAGGACTTCTCCGGGACATACGGAAGTATGTCGCTCATTGTAAAGAGTGCCAAAGAAAGAAACAATCAACTCAAAAGCCACCCGGACTACTTAAGGCCATACCTCCTGCAACCTCCCCTTTTCAGAGAGTTGGAATGGACCTCCTTGGAAGATTTCCCAAGTCTGATAATGGTAATAAATGGATCATAGTCTGTACAGACTATCTTACTCGATTTGCAGTTACTAAAGCCTTACCCACAGGGGAAGCAAAAGAAGCAGCCAAGTTCTTAATGGAAGATGTTGTTCTCAAGCACGGAGCCCCCAGAGAAATCATCACGGACCGAGGAAGAGTATTTCAATCCAAGTTGATTGCGGAACTCACCAATCAATGCTCGTCGATACATCGGTTCACGACAGCGTATCATCCCCAGACGAATGGACTGACGGAGAGGTTAAACAAAACCTTAGCCAACATGATCGCTATGTATGTAAGTGTTGAACAGAAGGACTGGGACGTAATCCTGCCCTACGTCACGTTCGCCTACAACACGGCAAAACAAGATACGACAGGTTTTACCCCTTTTAAACTGATTCATGGACGCGAAGCCGAAACAACTGTAGACACTCTTTTCCCAAATCCGCATGAAGATCTCCAAGAGGATTACAGTCAGAAGATTGCCTCGCGAGTCGAAGAAACTAGGCAGCTAGCAAGATTAGAAACCTTGAAAGCCCAAGAAAAGGACAAGGCCAGATATGACTCAAAGCACGAGGCAATGGATTACAACGTCGGTGACCTGGTATGGATTTTCATCCCGATAAGAAAGGTGGGACTCTCAGAAAAACTGATGAAAAGGTACTTCGGGCCATACAGGGTTACTCGGAAACTCTCTGACGTGACCTTCGAAGTTGAACCTGTGGACCAACCAACCAGGAGACGCAAAACAAGAGACCTGGTCCATGTACTGAGAATGAAACCCTACCATGACCCTGAGGACCAAGCTGATCTGTTCAAGTGATAATTACAGCGGGACGCTGTTCATCTAGGAAGGGGGCAATGTCACAGAATAATTATTTTAAATATTCTGTGGTATATCATCATTAATATTTGCATAGTCAACACCCCTTACCATTCTTGTATATTATTACTTGTAAATAATTTTTAGAAATAGTTTGGCATTTTATAAATAAATTATTTTTACTTAAACTTTTGTTATACTCGTTATCACTACCGTGACAATATATTAAGATACAAGTTATAACATATGGCCTAAATAACTGGTAAAACTTCTGTAGCCTTTTTCTTTAAGATAATGTGTGTTAACAATTGAGCATTACACATTTCTTTGAAATTTGTTTCATGCCACAATGTTTTATAAGCTATATACAGTAAAACCCCTCTATAGTGAACCCCAATGGGACAGAGCTTTTGGTTCACTATAGCCACGGTTTGGCTATTTTTTTTTTTTTTTTTTTTTTACTTTTTAAAATTTTAGACTGTATGTATTATTAAAGGACAGCCATACACACTGGAAGAGGCTGCCACCTAATAGTGGTCACTTTATTTTAATTACCATAATTGACCTATTTCCTTACATTGATACTAAAAATTGAAGAAATCATTAGATGATAGGTTCTTCTTGTCATTAACATACATGTACCTCTATGTCTAATTTCAAAATCAAGACAAATCCTAAGCAAAGTTTTAATAAATTTATATTAAAGATATAAAATGATTTTAAAACATCTTTATCACATTATATAATACAATGTTTACTTGAAAATATGGCTCTAATACCTTGTTGCTTTAAAGCACTCTTCAAGCATTATACCTTTCAAAAAGAGTTAATAAGTGTTTTTCTTCCATTTTCTTTCATGTTTCCATATATTCTTCTTGAGTCTAGATTTATTTTTGTCTTGAACCTGTCATGCAAAACATTGCTGGTTTTAAAATCGCCATAGTTCATGGCATAAAAAATAAATTTTGTTGCATCACGGGCCCCCATTTATTTGGACTTTTTTTTTAGCCCTAACATGTACGATCGTGATCGCAGCAAAGGTTGAGGTTGATTCCTCTTTGTAAACAATTATAATAGACTTCTAATTTATCTCTTATAATAGAAAAGATATATTTTCTTATTTTAACATGTCCTGAAATTTTGCCTGTGTGTTGTTTCACTTTGAAAAGTTTTGAAAGTGGCCCCCCCCTTTTTTTTTTTAAGTAATAAAGTTTTTTTTAGAATGCCTTTGTTTTCTTTATTTTGGAAGCCATTTGCAGTTTTTCTATTTCAAATTTGATGGTTGTAAAGATATTCTAATGAATGAAAGGATTGTTTGCAAAAAGTTTCTTTATTCTTAAATTTGGCGAGCTTTCAGGCGTTAGCCTATCATCAGGCCGACATCGCAAATATACATAAAATAATACAAAATCTAAACTAAATATAGGCGTAGAACTGATCTTACCGGAAATAAACAAATCGTAATAAAATATATCGTATACACCGATACATGCAAATGTGCCGAAAACTTTAAAATAAAATAATATAATAAAATTTTTTTAAAAACGAATTTAAAACTATGAAATTTGAGATGCGCTAAGATTCCATAAAAAAGGACTAAAATAAGATTTGGAATTTACAATAAGACAAAAAACCGACTATGAATTTATACAACTAATTTAGCTATGGGATATATTATCCCATAGCTAAATTAGTTGTATAAATTCATAGTCGGTTTTTTGTCTTATTGTAAATTCCAAATCTTATTTTAGTCCTTTTTTATGGAATCTTAGCGCATCTCAAATTTCATAGTTTTAAATTCGTTTTTAAAAAATTTTATTATATTATTTTATTTTAAAGTTTTCGGCACATTTGCATGTATCGGTGTATACGATATATTTTATTACGATTTGTTTATTTCCGGTAAGATCAGTTCTACGCCTATATTTAGTTTAGATTTTGTATTATTTTATGTATATTTGCGATGTCGGCCTGATGATAGGCTAACGCCTGAAAGCTCGCCAAATTTAAGAATAAAGAAACTTTTTGCAAACAATCCTTTCATTCATTAAATTATTTATTGCAATTATTCAGGTTTTTTATAAAGATATTCTATTTAATAAAGAGTAAAATGTGTAAAAATTTATACAACATACAGCAAAAATAGAATGTAATTGAAAACAAACAATATCACTAAATTTATTGTTTTGAAATCGCGATCTGCGAGCTGAAACATGCTCAAAATTTTGCTTTAATATTTTTTTTTCAATTACAATTTTAAGTTCGTTATAAGCATAGTATTTTATTAGTTTGGAACCTGAAAATAGGTTCGTTATAGGAGTAGTTCGTTATATTAAAAATCGCAAAGTTCGTCAAAACGAAGGTATTTTCAATGGAATGGAATCGCCTTAGGTTTGTTATAAGGGAAGGTTCGCTATATCAGAGGTTCGTATTAGCGGGGTTTTACTGTAATTAAAAGATAATATGTAAATAAGTGTGTGTTTGCTATTATGCCAAATTTATATATATATATATATATATATTAAAAATAAAAAAGGCATCTCCTGACCACGAGCACATGTGCTTTTTAGATGGCAGAGCGCCATCTAGTGGAGCAAAAATAAACTAAACGTTTATTTAGCTTGCTCCGTGATATTTGGCCAACCCAATTTCTTGATAAATCAAGAAAAGCCATCCATATATTATATTATATATTTATATATAACAAAGTTGCAGGAGGATGATATTCATGTGCCAAACAAAAGTGGCACCTCTCTCTTTAAAAATGCATTAAAATAATGAAATAATGCATTTTGGCTTATCACCTTAGTACAAAGCATTGTTGTTGTTTCTTTTCCCCTTGTGCAAAGATTACACAAATTCCATGAGTTCAGGAATGGGGTGTAGGAGGAGTACATAGCGTAGAGTTGGTAATGATGAATGATCCACAACACATTTTGGCAAATTCAGATGCAGAATGTTATGAAATCAAAGCTGAAACCAAGGTACACAGATTAGATTTTTGTCTGAATTTTCTAAAACTAGTGTTGTGGTTCATTTATTATCACCAACTCTACATTTTTATTTGTGATGACCCAAAAGGCATTGTTTCATTATTTTAATGTATTTTAAAAGGGAGATGGCGCGTTGCCATCTAAAACGCTCATGTGAGGATGTCAGGATATGCCTTTTTTGATTTTAATATATGTATATATATATATAATATTTCGATGTTGATCCTGTGTAAGATCCTGTTGACTCCTGTCAACTTACTGTGGCATTGGTGACTTGTAGTGAATTGTGGAGGTTGGTGATTGATGGCGCAGTCGTTGGTCGAATGGTGGGTTTCCACAGGGGAAATAATGAGACAAAACCTGGATGGGATAGAACCTGGACTTCGCGAAAAAGGGAGAGAGTTGTGACTGGAGGAGGTACCTTGCCTTTCACATGATCGAAGAGAATTTTACCTTGGTTTGAGCCTGAGTTGAGCACACCTTGCTTCTAGCCCGGTCGCCTACCTTCTGCCTAACTTTCTGTCCGAGATAATCGTCATTAACTACCTCGGCTTCTCATTGGTTGAGATCGTTCTACGTGGTTACTTCTGGTTGGCTATTAGTTGTTCATGCTTAACTGTGATTGGCTTAGCACCTCCATTGTCGCCATGATTGCAATCTTCCAGGAAGAAGAAGATCTTTGAACTTTAGTTTTATGGGTCCTGGGCAGTGACCTTTACTTCCTGGATGATGCAATCCTGGTAATTGCTGTTCTCTCTTTCTCGAAGCCTAACTTTTATTTAAATCTTTTGACGATACATTGCATAGATTGTGGTGGGATTACATAGTGCTATATACAAATTATCACATATACCATATAAAAATCCCAATTCTATGTAAACTGTATGGAAACAATAAATCCCAGAAGAAGGTGTAAAGGTGAGCCCCATAGAACTCTGTATTCTAAAGGTTGATCTTTTAGCCCCCTGTAATTAGCACCCCTGCAATAAATAATGGTGATGAGGGCAGCTAGGGGACAGAGGAGATGCTGACTGATGATCTTCATTCTTGGGCTATGCCAGCACCTCTCTTTCTGGGCTTGGAGCCTCCATTGCCACTTCCAACCTATAGTGTGTTTGATTTTTTATGTGAAAAATTAATTGAAAATAAAAAAAGTAAGATATTGATATTAAAAACAAATTAGGGATATCCTGACCACTAACATGAGTGTCTTTTAGATGGCAGAGCACCATCTAGTGGAAAAGAAATCCCACCATGAACGCGTTTCAGGCTGTTGGACCTCATCAGTGTGGTGCAAGCTGTACCTCTACGAGCAAAAATCTTTTGGTCCCAGAGGCTTCTAGAGAAATCAAGAAATGGGTATTTAAAGCCAAACTTGCGTAAATATGCTGAACATGTGAAAAAAATAATAAAAAAAAATTAAAAATGTAAGGTGTTGATGAGTTGGCCAAATATCAGGAAACAGGTTAAACCAACTTTCAGTTGATTTCTGTTCCACTAGATGGCACTCTGCCATCTAAAAACGCTCATGTTAGTTGTCAGGATATGTCTAAAATTTTTTAATATATATCTCTCACACACATATAAACTAAAAACTATTGATTAAGCACACTATTTTTGATGGTCAAGCAAATTCCTAGAACTGCACTCACTTTTTCACCAAAGAAGGACTTGAGTTTTTGAAGCTTGTGGTCGGTCGTTGGCCTGGAGTCAAAGTTGGTGAGAGGAGCCGATATATGGAACGGGGGGGAAGGAACTTACATGGACAGGGAGGGGCCATCATGTTGGGTAGGGGGGTTGATGGGTGTGGCCACTTCCTCATCCTCGCTGATGTCAGAGTCTATTCTCTCTGTGGCCTTGAGGTAGGAGACTCTCCGAACTGCTCCGCCCTCCTCAGCGACAACTCCAATCTTGTCGGCAGAGGCTGAATCCCAATATCAATAAGAGTAGAAAATATTAAATGAAGATGTTTTGAAAAAAACAAAGATCTGTAACTAGTAGCCAACTTTAAATGGAACTCACAGGGAAGTCAATAATAGTCTCAATAATCCCAATTAAAGTTGAACACAGGCAGAATCCTCTAGGGCAGTGTCGGTAACCGGTGTGCCGTGGCACACTGGTGTGCCGCGAACATTTTTGTAGGTATTTAGAACTTTTGGTTAAATTTGAAAATAATGTTTCAAAAAATATTTTTTATAATTTTTATTCAATTTTAATAATTTTTTCAAAAAATTTCATATAAAAAATGAAATTAAAAAAAAAGCAAATTTCATTTTATATAAAACTTATTTTGGTATTATAATTACAACAGTTTGCATAATTTTATATTTCATATAACGTATGTACATAATCTTGACGTACATAACTGGCACGTGCCATTATTTAAAAAAAAATGCAAATAGGTACGTACCTATTTAAAATCATAAAAAATGAAATAATGGCATTCATTGATAACGAAGAGATTAATTTTCCTTTCATGATGAGTGATGTTTGGTGGTTACGAGTTTCATTTTTGGGTGATATTTTCGACAAATTAAACAGCCTTAATTTAAATTTGCAAGGTGCTCAGGAGAACATTGTCACTTTCTCCACCAAGTTGAAAGCGTTTAAGGAAAAACTCAGTTTATGGAATTTAAACATTGCTAAAGAAAACTTTGCATCTTTTCCGATGGTTCAAGAGAATCCATCAAAATCTATTATCAAAAAAGAAGTCGAAGAAACTTTGACATTACTATCCGCTTCTTTTGATAAATATTTTCCTTACTTGGACGTTGAAAAGATGGAATGGGTAGTTAACCCATTTATGCACTGTGAAATTCAACATCTGGAAGAAGAAATGCAAGAAAACTTAATTGATTTAAAAAACGATTTAGTTTTCAAAAGACTATTCACTGAAAAGGAGCTATCTGAGTTTTGTGTGTGCTTAAACTCCAAATTTCCTAAACTTAGTAATGCGGCCATCGAATCATTGTTGCCATTTGGAAGTTCCTACCTGTGTGAGCAAGGTTTTTCAACACTCACAGAAATGAAGTCTAAGAAGCGCGAAAGACTTCAAATGATAGATGAGGAGATGCGCGTTTGTCTTTCACAAGTAGATCCCCATATTGATTTGATATGCTCTCAAAAACAATCGCAATGCTCGCATTGATTATGTTAATTTAATATTGAAAATTAATAAAATGTGATATATATGTTTAAATTTTTACTAGTATTTATTGTTGTATTTTAATTACCTACGAGGAAATTTATAGTGAGAACCACAGGTGCACCGCGAAAAAAAAAATTAAGCTTAGTGCGCCGCAACTCGAAAAAGGTTGCCCGACACTGCTCTAGGGTATCAGCCAGTCAACTCAAGAAACCAAAGTTGACTTTCGTATTAAGTTGGGATAGAAATGATAGTATCACAGAGGGGCAACTCACCGGAGGCTCGGAGATCCAAGTTTTCAGGCTTCCTTCGAAGCACAACTCCATTCACAGAGATGGATGCATCCAAGACTGGTGGATGGTAGCCGTTGGATTTACTGCTATCTACAACTGCAACAACAAGTCTCTCCATTTGACTTCTATTAAGTTGAATTAAAGGCTATCAAGTCTTCAGTTAATTTCATTATTTGGAGTTATTAGTTAAGAAATCACAAAACAATAGTTCCAATCAACAAATGTTAAAATAAGAATTTGTATATAATTAGGTCTAGAAAAAGATTAAATTAGCTGGAACTACTGATAATTAGGACTAATTTTCTTGCTTCCTCCCAGAGTCTCAATTAATGAAATTTGATTCTATTTAGGCCATCTAAAGGCTGTGTCTTGCAGATATCAACAGAAGAGTCCCTGGTTCTATTAAAAAAAAAGGGGTGGGGAAGAAGAGAAATGGTCTGACAACCAAAAATTTTCCTTTTAGGTGGGAAGACGGACTTGTAATTAAAAGTTGTGCTTTATAGATAGATAGTGAAGGTTGTACCAAGTTGAGAGATGATGTTGCAAACTACACCTCCCACCTGATGACAACAACTTTTTACCTCCTGAGCAACCACCACCGTCATGCTGACATAATCCCAGGAAGACTATTTCTTTTTAAAAGGTCTTTCATATTTTGTAGATCTTGGCAATTTTCATTTTACTTCCTCAAAAAGGTCAGATATCTTGTTTGTTCTCCAGTAGCACCTCCCATGAGAGAATGCCTATGAAAACATTGGTCGTCACTCATGGAGATATTTGTCAGATTACATCCACAAAGGAGGTAGAGGACAGAGACTCTACTGCAGGGCCTTGCAGAACACCTGGTAGGAAGGAAGGGGAGAACAAGTGGTCCAAAGAGCAGGAATTAATTATCTTTGATGGTAGCGGTCATGACATCTGTGAAGGTAATTGAAAATTATTTTAAAATTTTAATGACACTGTAAAAATATATATATACAGTAAAACCCCTCTATAGTGAACCCCAATGGGACAGAGCGTTTGGTTCACTATAGCTACGGTTTGGTCATTTTTTTAAACTTTTCTAAATTTTTAGACCATATAATTAAAAAACAGCCATACAAACAGGAAAAGCCAGCCACTTAATAATGGTCACTTTGTTTTAATTCCCTAAATTGACCTATTTCTTTACAGTAATGCTGAATATCAAAAGAAGTCATTTGTTAATAGGTTCTTCTTATCATTAGCATACATGTGTATATATAAACCTATGAGAAAGCAATAGAAAAAAATAAAAGATAAGTGGGTCAGGTGTTGATATTAAAAATAAAGAAGGCATCTCCTGACCACGAGCACATGTGCTTTTTAGATGGCGCTCTGCCATCTAAAAAGCACATGTGCTCGTGGTCAGGAGATGCCTTCTTTATTTTTAATATAAACCTATGTATTATTTGAAAATTAAGCCAAATCCCCTAGGCAAAACATTATTAATTATATATTTAAAAGGTATAAGAGTATTTTAGAACATCTTTCTCAAATAATATAATACTATATTTATTTGAAAAAAATGCCTCTAATACCTTGTTGTTTGAAAGTAAAAAGTGAAATTTGAAAATCAGAATTGTCTTAAAATATTATTTCCATCAAAGGAAAAGAGCTCCATGTATTCTGAATCAATTGAGGATGAATCAAAAGTATCCAATTCATAAAAATCGGACGCGAAACATGTTGATACGATAGCGCGATCGGTAAAATTGCGAATAAAAAGGCCAATTTGCAAACACAAAATCGGTGGTAAAACGGCCGGCCAGGGAGAATATCCGCAAACCCTTAATGAGTCATATACTTAACAAGAATTCCATTCTAAAAATAGAACTGTAGTGGTAGTTTTTGAGAATTTATAAGTCGATTTGTTTGTGGCTCATTAGACACGGGGAACTTTTTTTTTCTTCTTCTTCCAATTCCAGTTTCCACATATTCTTCTGAAGTGTATATTAAATTTTGTTTTAACCTGTTATTCAAACCATTTCTGGCTTTAAAATTATTTGGAATTATGTTTTAGCCTACTAGGTTAACTTTGATATAGAACGCTTCTAAAAGTACAGGCTGCCACTGTTTTTTTTTTTTTTTTAGAACGCCACTCTTCATTTATTTTTTAAAATGTATTTTGGAAGCCATTTGTATTTTTCTTCTATTTCAAAATTGTCGAATGCAAAGATATTCTATTAAATAAAAGTATAATGTGTAAAAATTTATACAACATACAGCAAAAATAGAATGGAAATGAAAACAAACAATGCAGCTAATTTTTTTTTTGTTTTGAAATCGCGATCCGTGAGCCGAAACATGGTCAAAATTTTGTTGTTTTAAAATTTTTTTAAATCACAATTTTAAGTTTGTTATAAGCATAGTATTTTTAATAGATTTTATAATTTTGGGACCGAAAATAGGTTCGTTATAGGGGTAGTTCGTTATTTGAAAAATTGCAAAGTTCGTTATAATGATGGTATTTTCAATGGAATGGAATTGGGAATCGCTGTGGGTTCGTTATAAGGGAAGGTTCGCTATATCCGGGGTTTTACTGTATATATATAGTGGACTATAAAGGAATCTCATTAAAATCGAGAATATGACATCATATTTCTAAGGTCCCAAGTTTTAAATACTAATTATTTTAAGTCAGGGTCTTGAGTTATAGAAAGATTGTTGTAGCAAGATTTGACCGTATTTCTAAAGACCTTATACTGCAATGATAAAATGGCTCATTAGTGGTGACCCCCCAGCAGTTTTGCCAGTTCAATCTCCAGACCGCTCTACTATTGTATTAGACTGATTTTCTTACAATAGTTCACCACTGTCCTCCCATTTCCAATTTTCATCATTGCAGTCTATGGAAATAAAATTTAAAAGTGTTGAAAATGTGCAACACTTTTCAGCAATAGAAGGTGCTAGGATGAGAATGATGATTGGGGGTTTGTGATATACTGGAAGTGCCTCCTACGACATTGCACTTACAGAGCCTTGACTTGCACACAGCCATATTATGTAAACTGAGGGCTATTATATTATATTAAGACCTGCATACAGTAGAGAATTGATCATATTGGTACCAGCAAAGCAATAGCCAGAGAACTTACCAGATGGAGAAAATGGGGGTAGATGATTGCGTGTTTCCTCTGAGATCTTGGTGGGGGACGGGGATCCGGAGTGGACTAACAAGGACGGTGAGATGGACTGAAAGCTGAATTGCCTTGTGTCCAATGGGGGCGGAGAAATGGGTTGGAAGTGGTGAGAGGAGGAGGGGACCGGGGGCAGGGAGATGGACTTATGGGCGGGTCCCAATAGGGGGAGGGATTCCTGGTGGGCGGGTCCAGGAGGTGGAGAGACGGACTGTAAACATGGAGCGGACCTTAGGGGGCCAGGGGGTAGGGCTGGCCCAGGAGGCGGAGATAGGGACTCAAAGTGGGCCGCCCTCTTAGAAACTATCCTGGTGGGGCTCTGGCCTGCCAGGTTGGAGATCTCACTGCGGTAAAACTTTGTGCGCTCCATGCTCTTGGCTTGGAGGGTCCCAGACTCAAACTGGCGAAGCCTCTGTGCCACCAGCCTCAGGGAATTGTGGACTTGGTCCTCGTCATCTTCACAGGGATCTGTTGTCCTCCCACAGAAGAACTCCCTCCTCTGGTGTGAGAGGGCGGCTCTGAGGTCCGTACTGCCCTTCCTGGAGTCCTGGGAGCAACAAGAGGAAGAAGCGGTGGCTTGAGAGGTGGACGGCCTGTTCTTGTCCCCCGGGCCAGACAGCATCTTGAAGTCCGGGGGGTGGGCGATGAAGGCCTTCATCGTTCGTGTCAGGAAGGTAGCCAGAGAGCTGGGCTTGGAGTCCTTTTTGGCTGCAGCAGCCGACTCCATGCTTCCATAGGAAACGTAGTTCCTCTGGCTATACCACATGTCGTAGAGCAGGCGCGAGAGGGTGTGGTGCAGGGAGCTGCTCACTAGGGGCCTTTCCACCGGCTGGTACGCTGGGGAGGCAAAGTACTGGCGCAACACACAGCTGTCTAACAGGGGAGAGATTAGTTGGCTTCATTGTGCTGTTCCTTATACACTCCTAGCCTGATGATGATGATATAGAGCATATCAATACTATAATGTTAAACTCTGAACAATTTGCTCATTCAATAAAAAAGCCTCACCACCTAACATTTCTCCTAATCATTTATTTTACCAATATCTGGGAAACTATGTACTCTTTTACAAACCTCTAGTGGGCATGAAGTCTTCTCTGTCAACCATGTGTGTGAGGTATTAGACTGTAGATTTTCCTTGTACCATTAGCATCGTCCAGTAGAGAATAAGTAAGTTAAAGTAATGTGCAGGAGGCATCAAGGGAGGTGTCACCCCAGTTGGAGTTTAAAGATATATATATTTCCATTTCCATTTATATATATATACATATATCCCAATGGCTCTAAAATTCTCTTCTTCATCTTGAATGAGAGTAAAAAGAAGAATAACACTAGGAAGAGACAAAATGATGAAATAATATAGGAAATTATGAAAGACATTTCATTCACGACAAAGATGAGACTTGTATAGGCATTGGGATTTCCTAGGGTCACACGTGGATGGAGGACTCACATAAAAATAATTGAACCTTTTGAAATATGGACATGGAGAAAGCTACTAAGAGTGCCATGGATAGATAAAAAGGTAAATATTTCAATCTTAAATGAAATTAATCCTGGTATAGATTCATATAATTCCATATATGTAAACATAGACAGAGGTACTTCAGACATAATGAAGGCAAAGGAATTGGAAAAGAACTTGATGTTTAAAAAAAATTGAGTGAAGAATAGAGGAAGACCTACAATGAGCTTCTATATAGAGTAGAACCTCCATGAGAGGACACTTCGCTACAAATGGCTTTCATTGCCAGAAATACCATTTATTTAATTTTCCAATTTTTATAATAAAAAATTTTGATGCAAAAATAAAAATTAAATGCTCTTGTGAGGAAATACTAAATTAAAATTGTAAAAATAAAAGCATACACACCATTTTGAAAAGAAAGTATGACTAATAATTCAGGTTTCAATATTATCTGTATGCAAAAGGCACAGATCTATGATATGTAAATATGCCACATGTTCTGGACGAGGTAGTTGTAGTTTTTGTATGTCATAAAAGAAATGGAGGATATAGTTCCAAAGAGAACACTTGATTTTAACCAAATAATGTGTAAAAGTAGAAGGTTGGGGGAGGAAACCTTCTGAGTGAAGACAACAGCAGCATTATGATGTATACAAGGAGGGGTCCTCTCACCTTTCACATTCTCTTAAGGAGCGAATACACTCATGGACCAAACTTAGGGAAGTTGTACTTTTTAGCATATATATAGGAATTTAGACAATAACTCTGAAAGTTATTTGATACACAGTGACCTTTATTGAAGACACACGAGGTAACCAAATGTGAAAAAATTGCCTGTCTCTTTAAAAAAAAAAAGACGACTGACACATCATACTTTACACTTTCTTATGTTTTGTTCATGTGTGTAAGCAAGCAAGTTACTCCAGCACGAAATGTTTTATATAGAGTAGCTACATTGTCCTCTCTAGTTGCAGAGACAAAGTATCCTCTAGAGAAATCTCCACTTACTGGAGAATAGCTAAAGAGTAAAAAGGAAAATTTTTGCGATGAAAGCTATTTTTTGTAGAGAGGTGTCTTCTAGCAGGAATGTACTTTCATGGAGTTTCTACTGTATTTACACATAAAAACTACTTTTAATTAGTTAATATCTTTTCTAAGTAGAAAATATGAAAAAAAAGAACATAAAGAGGGAAATTTGAAAACAAGATGACTTCAACAAATAACAAAGATATTGTACTTGTGGTGTGTGTTTTCCCACAGTGTAATGTAATAAACAACACTCACCAATTGTAAAATGTCCTCTTCTTTGGGGACCACAAGCAATTGAAGGGTCTCACCACTGAAACCACACATTCCAGTCAACTATTTAAACACAATCAATAAACTCTAACATTGCTATCAATTTCCATTGAATTTTGTGGCCAAGTAACATAGATTTAAAAAAAAAAAATCAATGTTCAGTTGAAATTTTCTTTAATGATATTTTGCACTCTGCCAAGTTCAGTTGTGATGTCAAGATATGCTCTTTGATTATATAATTAAAATCTGATTTTGTCTATGTTTTACCTCTTTTGATTCAAACTTTTGCATATTTATGCCCATTTGCCCTGGAATGCCCTTTTCCTGAATTACAAATAAGAGGTAACACCTTGTGAATGGATTGTGTATGTTCTTCCTGCACTAGGCTGATACTTATTTCTTTACTATGCACAATACTATACCTTGTGTTTACTATGCACAAAAATGTAAGGACAATTTCTGGAAAAAAATATAATTTTCAGTTGATACATATTCCAATATATGGAGCACCAATATTTAGTTGCAGGATCAGGGGAGAGGCTCTTTAATTGTTACTTAATTTATATAAGAGGTCAATTCTCACAACTAGGATGTGCCTATATGACAAAACTATTAGTTTTAAATGGCAAAGACAATTCTTATTGCATTTTCAAGATTTTAAAAATACATGTGTTAATTGGGTTAGACTTTCCAGGCAAGTCCCAATTAATAAGAAGTGACTGTATACAATTTTAGAGGTTATTAATATTCCTATTGCAATTTAATACCGCACCAATGCCTTTTTAATTTTTGTCACTTTGGCAAAAGGCTCTTGGAGTTACATTTTCAACTTTTTCACAGAATAGAAATGAAAAAAAAAAAAATGATGCTAATATATATATATTTTTTTTTGTGGTTAAGTAACAGATGAGATTAAAAAAAAAAAAAGAGTAAACAACAAGACTGACTTGGAGGTCTGGAAAACCAACCAACTGTGGTGGTCTGACTGAAGCACTGTCCCAAGTTTCCAATAAAGCTAGTGGAAACAGCAGCTTGGTGGGAGAGTCTTAGCAAAAACTTCTTATCCTCCAAGGTCAAATGTTAGATTTGAATTTTCAAGTTGTGCTCTAAGTTTTAGTGAAGTTTTTCAGGTTTTCTCCATTTTTAGTGTACATTATTTTGCTGATAATGAATATGTAAACAAGTTAATAAGACCAAATCTACAATAAATAAATGTGCGATGTTTCAGTAACAACAGTGTTACCAAAACGTCACACACTATTTATTTATTGAGTTTTGGTCTTATTATCTTGTAGTTCTAATCTATAATCCAATTTGTGCCTATCGAATATGTATACAGTAAAACCAACTATAGCAAACCATAATGGGACTGAACTTTTAGTTTACTTCAGCCCCAGCTTGGTTATTTTTTAACTCTCTCTCTTTTCAACCTGTGGTGTTTTGCATAACAATAGTTATGTTTTAGATAAATTGTCGAGATATGCAAATAAGGTTTTGCATAGTGTTTGTTTGTTGTTATTATGTTAATTATTTTTATGTATATATATGTATCATTGAATTGTAAATATGCAGTCAGATTAGTGTTATGAGCGAATAAAGATTTTATCACAGACCTAGTGGATCTCGGTAACCTGGTGTAGAGTATAAAGAACCTATACGCAACAGTGACTATTGAAGAGAGCAAATACGAGTGAATGAAAGTAAGCGAACAATGATGAATATTGAATAGTTCAACCCGAACAATGGAAATGAAATCTCAAGCTATTTAGAACGTTTTGAATCCTATTGCATAGCGAGTGATATAGTGAAGATCGTTAAAAAGAAGGCAACATTTTTCTCGCTGTGCGGAAGAGAAACGTATAATATAATACGGACGTTGACCTCTCCCAAGAATCCATTGGAAACAGAATGGGAAGAGATAGTAGCAGGGATTAAAAAATATTTTGATCCAACGCCAAATATAATAGTGCAGCGTTTTAAATTTGCGAAAAGGCTTCAAATGCCAAATGAAACAATATCTGAATTTATAACAGCTCTAAAGAAAATTGCCGAGAAGTGTGAATTCCCTGATGTGGAAGATAGGTTGCGTGATGCCCTAGTATGCGGCATTCTAAGCGAAGAGATACAATCAATGCTGTTAATGAACAGTATGCTAACATTTAAAGTGGCCCAAGAGATGGCATTGGCACATGAGGCTGCGGTAAGGAACGTTGCAGAAATTAAAGACGGAAAACCTCAGGAAGAAATTAATGTAATGGGAAGAGCTGTTAAAGTGAGACGGAGGAATGAGAAGATTTTAAAATGTTTCCGCTGTGGATATACAAACCACAGAGAACAGCAATGTTTCTTTAAAGAGAAAAGATGTTTTAAATGCCAGAAGTTAGGGCATATATCTAGGGTCTGTAAGAACGGGAACTGGAGGAGCGATCGTAATAATAACTGCTCGATAGATGAGGAGGCAGAGGCAATTTATGGCCTTTTTAATATAAATCAAGTGAAGGACACCAGTAACATGCGGAATTATATGGTAAAAGTACGGACTAGCGGTCGAGATATGATTATGCTCATTGACTCAGGAACCAGAAAAAATATTATTTCTGAGAAGACGTATATAAGAACTTGGGTGAAGTCAGAAAGGCCTAGAATAGAGAAGGATTATACCAAGTTGGTGCAATGGAACAGGCAGAGGTTATCCATTCTGGGTAAAATAAAAGCCGACGTAAAAGTAAACAAAAGAAGTATCACAATGGAATTTCTTGTGATCGAAGGTCCGGGCCCAAATCTGATTGGAAGGGAGGCTTTTGACCAGATTGGAATTGGTCTTGAATGGATGAATTATGGCGACAGTGTATGTCAAATCAATGAGGTAATGAATGGAAATGGTATGGCCGCTGCGATGAACGGTAATGGAATGGCCGCGGCTATGAATGGAACCGCCAATGGAATGATGAGCGGAGCTAATGGAATGGGCGCGGGTTACATGAACGGTGGGGAGGGCATGTACAGTGAGGGTGACGGGCTGAGCGTGTACGGCAACCCCGGCGTGAACTTCCCATTTTTCGCCTCGGTGCCCCGAGACCAGCTTCCAATGCGGACAACAGGAGCTTCCTGGATACTATGCCGATCAGGAGGGACCCACCAAGGCTGGAGGAAACACCTGGGCCAAGTAGACCAATAAGAAACCGGAGACTCCCCGAATACTTAAAAGATCGTGTAACAAATTGGGGGTGAGAAGATGTGGTGTTTTGCATAACAATAGTTATGTTTTAGATAAATTGTCGAGATATGCAAATAAGGTTTTGCATAGTGTTTGTTTGTTGTTATTATGTTAATTATTTTTATGTATATATATGTATCATTAAATTGTAAATATGCAGTCAGATTAGTGTTATGAGCGAATAAAGATTTTATCACAGACCTAGTGGATCTCGGTAACCTGGTGTAGAGTAGAGACGCAACACAACCTTTTTAGATCGTATAATTAAAGGACAGTCAAATACATAGAAAAAAAAAGCTACCTTTTAATAATATAGTCACATTATTTTAATTCCCTAAATTGACCTATTTCCATACATTAATGCTGTGTATCAAAATGGCCACAGAATATTTCGGGAAAAAGTGATTTAATATGATACATATACCATTCTGTCTAATTTAAATATCAAGACAAATCCTAGGCATACCTTTATTAATTACTAGCGGATGTACCCGGCTTCGCCCGTGTTTTACCCGAGTAAAGGTTTGTCTAACGAATCTCTCGATAAAGTGAACATTTTTTCCCGGTCCCTTGAAAAATACTCGATAAGTTGAATAAAATCAATATTAATCGGTACCCGAGTAAAGGTCTGTCTAACGAACATTTGTTAAAACAATTCTCTATCTCTATATATATAAAAGTCAATTCCTGTCTGTCTGTCTGTTTCGCGATAAACTCAAAAACTACTGAACCAATTGGTTCCAAATTTTGCATGTCGCTTTTTATAAACCTGAGGAAATTTTTGGCTACATTTTGCTTATTATTTTTGGCTATTTATTTTTTTAATTTGAAGAACTATTTTTTTACGCGGACTAATCCGGAATGGAATGAATACCTAAATATGGCCATTTTTTTTTAAAGCATCGGTGGCTTAGTGGTAGGATGCTCGCCTGCCACGCGGGCGGCCCGGGTTCGATTCCCGGCCGATGCATTTTTTTTTTTTACAATTTTTAAAACTAATTTATAAAAAATATAATATAAATATATACTATTATATAAACTATATATGAATTAAATCAAATACCTAAACACTAATCTCTATATATATAAAAGTCAATTTCTGTCTGTCTGTCTGTTTCGCGATAAACTCAAAAACTACTGAACCAATTGGTACCAAATTTTGCATGTCGCTTTTTATAAACCTGAGGAAAATTTTTGGATACAATTTGCTTAGTATTTTTGGCTATTTCTTTTTTTCATTTGAAGAACTTTTTTTTTTACGCAGAGTAATCCGGAATGGAATGAATACCCAAATATGGCCATTTTGTATACGCATCGGTGGCTCAGTGGTAGAATGCTCGCCTGCCACGCGGGCGGCCCGGGTTCGATTCCCGGCCGATGCATTTTTTAAAACAATTTTTGAAACTCATTTATATTATATCTTCTATATATATAAAAATGAATGTTTGTATGTTTGTTTGTTTGTTTGTTGGTTTGTATGTCCGGTATACAAATTCGCAGTAGTTCACTAATTCAAACCAAAATTTCCATACATAGGTAAAAAAAATACGAGGAAAACGATAGGCTATTTTAAATTATATATAAATTAAATATTAAAACTATATATTCAAATTATTCTACTTAGCTCACGAACGGTAAAACCCGGGCGTTGCCCGGGTCATTCGGCTAGTAAACTTATAAAAAGAAATAGATATATTTTGATAATTTGAAACTGATAAAGTGATCATTTTTTCCCGGTCCCTGTGTGCCGTGTCATTCTGAATTTTGTCTTTCCTAATTTTCTACATTACAAAATCATCGTTTTATCTAGTGAACATTTTTTCCCGGTCCCTTGAAAAATACTCGATAAGGTTGAATAAATTCATGGTCGTTTATGGAAGATGGACGAAGTTCCCGGAGGTCATCTTGGGCAAGCTCCCGCGAGGCTTTTTTTCTTGTCTACTTGGCATAGCTGTGTCACCAACTCTGCCCTGATTGGTCGGTGGGTACTTGGACTGTCGGCCAGCGGCCGGGCGAATCCATTCTCTCACGGGAGGGGGAAGACCCAAGGTCATCAGGAGCAGCAAACTTAAGCCTATCTCCGTCTCAATGGTGGAGCTGCTTGCGAGTTAAAGCTACAAATCTGCAAATAACTCTAAGGATATTAAAGATATTCAAGATATTATTTTTCGTAAACCTTTCCGGGGATATGCCTAATAATATCCCAAATTTTCACGGCGATTGGATGTATGGTTTTTGAATCCATAGAGGACACACACACACACACACACACACACTCGAGCGTGCGGCCACGCTTTTGCGGGCTCCGCCATTTTCGCCTCTGGAGTGTGTGTAAAAGGCGCTTACCATCACGAGTTTGGTACCAGAAGAACCCTCTCGATCCGCTGAACAAGTGCCTGAAAGGCCCAGCACTGGATCTCAACCAGGCGAGGAGTTATCGCCGAAAAAAGGAATCATAGAGAATTCTTCTCTAGAATTTTCTATGGAATATCGAACACATGCAAGCCCGCCGGCGCGCGAGGCGCATGGAACGCTGGCTGCCGCGCGGGGTGACGTCACGGCGCCGCAGACTGCTGCTTCTTCCAGCGAGAATTTAGCCGACCCGGCCTCGCTCAACTGGGCCGACAGCGAGATGGCGGAGGTCGACGCCAACGACGACTACACCGTTGTGAAGAGCAAGAAAAGGCGCCTCTCTTCAACACCTGAGCAGGCCGCAAAGCAGGCAAGCAGGCCTGCTGAGAAACGCGGCCCCCAGCAGCAGAAGCGGACAACAGGGCCGAGGTCAATGCCGCCCCAGGAAATCAAGGCGACGCGCGCCAACATCGCCGACGCCAGGGCGAGGCAGGCCAATACCAACCATGAGAACTACGTCTTCGTGGAGCTGTGCCCAGACATCCCGGACTACTCCTACCTCCGGGCAATCGGCGACCTGGTCGGAGGGCCCAAAAACATCGCCCACTTTGGCAGGATGAACGGCCACTACATCGTGGGCCTCGCGAGCAAGAACCTTGCGAGCCGTTTGGTGGAGGAGGGCCTGAACATCGAGGGAACACTCCTCAAGGTCTTCCCCTTCCGCAAGAGGGCCGAAAGGATCATCGTGGCCAATCTCCCCGGCTTTGTAGAGGACGCCACCATCGTGCAGGCTCTGCGTGAATACGGAGACATCACCTCCATCGCCCCCATCATGATCAAAATGGGGGAGTTCGCCTTCAGCGACGGCCGCCGGGAGGCGTTCATCCTGCTCCGCGAGGGCGTAAGGCTGGAGACGCTGCCCACCCTTCTGACCATCCACTCCAAGGGAGACACCCTGTCGGCCTTCCTCTCCTTTGGAATCAAGTGTTCCAAATGCGGTAAACAGGGCCACCGCAGAGCCAACTGTCCAGCGCTCGCCAGGCAAGGGAACGGCAGCCCCAGGCAAGCAGCGTCTCCCACCGACGCAAGGCCCCCCCTCCCTCCTCCTCAGCGACCAAGGAAGCCGGCACCTGCGCCCGCAACACCGGCGTCCCCTGTCCAACCGGCGAAGACTTCGGCCGAGGCTCAGGCGATCCCCTCGGCACACCAGCCTGCCGAACAAATTGATCTCACCCACCCCGCCCCTGCTGCCCACCCTGCTCCCCTGGCTGCCCTGCGGCCCCCCGAGCCTCGCATCCCTCCGCTCGACCAGGAGATGTCGGTGGAGAAGCTGTCCTCACCTCCCGCCACGCCTGCCCGGGGAAAGGCCGCACTCGAACACTGCTGGAGCACCTCGGGAAGTCCCCCAACCCCTCCATCGACTGGGACAAGCTGCCCGACCTGAACTGCGAGGAGGCTCAGAAGCTCCTCACCTCTGAGACCACCATGAAGAGGCGAGCGCCCACGCTAACAGAGGAACAGTTCACCGCCCTCGAAAAATTGCACGAAACCATCAAGGCCTTGTGCCCAGACTCCAACTCCACCATCCGCAAAACCCTCCAGAAGACCAGGAAGGTGCTGCGTGAAGGACGGCCCCAATGAGTTACCGCGTCGCCACCATCAACGCGTGAGGGCTCGCCACTCGGAGGAGGAGCCTTGCCCTTTGTCATCTCCTCAGGCAACATCACGTGGACATCGCGTTTGTCCAGGAGACAAACGCATTTCATCCGGGCAGCGGCCAAGACCTCTGCCTCGGCTACAGTGCTGTTGTGTTGGCCCATCCCGTAGCCATCTCGGGATCCGGACTCGCCTGCGTCTTCGGACCAGGTGTAGCCGTGCTACAACAGCGTATCCTGTGGCCGGGCCACATCGCCTTGGCAACAATAGATGTCCGCGGCGAGGAAATGACGGCCATCGCCGTTCATCTGGCGCATGAACCCCGGGAGAGAAACCGACAACTGGAGCTCCTGGCGGCGACAGCGGCACAGGAAGAGGAGGGGGCCTGTTGGATCATCGGCGACTTTAACATCAGGGATCGGGGCCCATCATCATCATCATCATCGGATGCCCTCGCCGCTCTTCTGGACCTGGCCGCGCTGGTCGACGTGGCCACCCAGTTCGACGCCGCCCACCTGCCCACCAGAGTCTCCATGCACGGCGACCAAGTCGAATCCAACCGCCTGGACTGGATCCTCGTCCCTGCTGGAGTCCTGGATCGCGTGTCCATCTACGCGACCAGCCACTACCACCTCTCGGACCACCGCCTCGTGCTGCTCCAGGTGGGCCCGCCCACCACCGCCGTCTCCTCCCCCACCCAGCCTCGCTTGGCCGCGATGCTCCGCTCGGGCCTTGCTCTCGAACATCTGGCTGGTTACATCCGGGAGTTGGAGGAAGACACAGCGCACGATGACGACGACGGGACCTTCTGGGATAGGTGGACCTCCATCAAGGCGGGGCTGCTGGCGGAGGCCAGATCCCTGCACGACCCACGCCACGCTGCCAACGACAGCTACGTCTACAGGGCGAGACGTTACATCGCGGCGCAGCTCGAGGCCTCCTCCATCCGGGCCGACTACCCATCGCTGCCGGACCTAGCACGCGCCATCCGCCTCCGACGCCCGGTCAGCGTCATCAGGGACGAGCAGGATAACATCATCGAGGGCCCCGAGCTTCGGCGGAGGGCATTCGCGACCTTCCAGCCCCGCTTCGCCCGTCCCACCAGCGATCCAGCTGCGGGAGCTGCCTTCATCGCTAGCAGCGCGCCCACCACCACCCGCGAGCTGAGTGAGGAGGACCCGCTTCACCGGCCGGACATCAGCCCCAGCGAGATCGCCAACGCTATCGAGCACCTCCCTCGCGGAAAGGCCCCCGGCTGGGATGGCTTGCCGTGCGAGCTCCTCGTCGCCTTCAGCGAGGACTTCTTCGCGGAAGCTCTGGCCCGGGTGTTCGCAGCATCACGGCTCCGAGGTGCCCTGCCTCCGTCGACGCGGCGCAGCTCCATCTGCCTCGTGCCCAAGGCCCGCGGAGGTCGCGGCCTTGATGGCTACAGGCCCGTCGCGCTGCCCTCGGCCGACTACAGGGTCCTGGCCGCCATCCTTCACCGGCGCCTCAAGCCCCACCTGCGGACCCTTGTGCCGGAATGCCAGACCTACGCCGTCCCCGGGAGGTCCCCGTCATGGAACATCGCCATGGTGACGGACACCATCGAGGAGGCCACCGCCCTGGGCTCGCCGCTGGCCGTCATGGGCGTCGACCTAGAGTCCGCCTTTGACTCATTGGACCGCGGCTTCCTGGAGTCCCTGCTAACATCCCTCCGCCTCCCGCCGGCCTTCATGGCCTGGATTAACATCCTCTACGCCGGGGCGGACGCCACCATCCGGGTCGGAGGCTTTCATACAACAGCCTTCCCCCTTCTCAACGGCCTCAGGAAGGGTTGCGCCGTAAGCGCCGCACTCTTCAGCATCGCCACGGGGCCGCTGCTACGTCGCCTGGAGTTGACCCTCGGCTTGGGCAATGTCATCGCCTACGCCGACGACATCGTCCTCCTATTCCATCGCGACGGAGACTTCGAGCGGGTGGCGACCGTTTTCGAAGATTACAGGCAGGCCTCCGGAATCGGCGTGAACCTCGGGAAGAGCGCTGGCCTCTGGTGCGGCGCCTGGCGCAACCGCGGCGACTCCCCTCTCGGCGCCTCCTGGTCGACCACCTCCATCAGGGTCCTCGGGCTCGACATCGCCCCCAGGAGCACCGTCATCCACCGGGAGCAGCATCTCCTGGCCCTCCTGGAGACTGCATGCCGCAAATGGACGCCCTTCACCCGCGGCCTCTCCCTCGTCGGGCGAGCAAGAGCGGCGAACACGCTGGTGGGGTCTGTCATCCAGCACCACCTGCATGGATACCTTCCATCACCCCCGACCATCGCCAAGCTGCAGGCCCGACTGGCGAGATTCGTCTGGGGACAGGACCACACGGCGTGGCTTCCCGCCGATGTCATGGCGAGGCCAGTTGCCATCGGAGGCCTCGGCCTCCTCGACCTCGCGACCCAGCTCCAGCTCGCCTGCCTCAAGGGGGTGCAGGTCGCGCTCCGCGGGGGCAGAAATGCCTTCAGCTGGCTGGTCGGCGGCAACAGCGGGGAAGCCTGGATCCACCCTCCACCGGACGGTACCCGTCTCCAGCCCCGCCGTCTCCGGTTGCTGAAGCTATGGGAGGAGGCCTCCAACATCCTGGGCCTCAACCACCGGGCGGTCCCCACGGCTCAGCTGCTGGACCTCCCCATCATCGGCGGCTGCCGGTTCCTCCGCCCTCCCGACCTCCTGGCCCCTGCCCGCTGGCGCGGAGCCCGAGTCCGGGATCTCATCGTGGAGGAAAATCTCATCGCCCGCCCAACGCGCTCGGCCCTGGCTGACGCCGCGACCCTGGGCGCCTTCTGCCGGAGGCTGACCTCCGAGAACGCCGTGGGCTTCGGGGCGGAGTCTACGCCCTCATCTAGCTCCTTAGCTGCGGCCGTGGTGCTGCGGGGGACGGCTACGCCGTTCCTCAACGGCCTCACGACCTGCTCAGCCCGACGGGCCCTGGATCGCCCGCGCCTCGCCGCCACGCCCATCTCCAGATTCCTGGCGAGATGGACGCCCACCATCAATCCACCATCCAGGATCGACTGGGCCTCATTACGGCGTTGCGCCTACTCGGGCCACGAGGCTGACGCGGCCCTCAAGTTGGCCCTCCACGCCCTCCCCCATCCGGCCCATCCTGCCTCGGTCGGCCCCTCCTGTCCTGCCTGCGGGTCCATCGACCGCTCCCTCAGCCACCGTTACTGGTGCTGTCCCTCCATCAGGCCTTTAATTAGAGAGGCCTTCAACATCATAGGGCGCCCCCCTGACCTGCAGGCTTGGATCTTCGGCGGGTCCGGCCTTGAGGACGACCTTTCCATCCTGGCCTCGGCAAAGTTGCGAATCTATCGCTGCTTTGTCCAGGTTGGGCTCGGAGAAGCGGTGGAGGACCCGCTCATCGCCTGGTCCAGGACCCTCCAGCGCCGCGGACTCCTACCTTTGTCCCTCTTGTAAATTTGTTTCATTTATGTATATATTTAATAATTTTCTTCTCTTCCTCTCTCTCTCATGTGAGATGTAATATTGTCTAAGATGACAATAAATATTGTTTAATTGTCAAATTGTCACACACACACACACACACACTCGGCCGTGCGGCCACGCGTCGCGCGAGCTCCGTGTTTTTCGCCTCTGGCGAGCGATGAAATGCACCTAAGCATGCCGAGTTCGGCATCGCCAGGGACCTCGGGATCTGCTGGAAAAGAGCCTGGAAGGCCCAGCATCCCATCTCCAACTGGTGGACAGAAATTACAAAAAGATGAGATTCAGAAGACAATCTCAAGAGAAAATTCTGAAAATCGTGAAAATGCAAATCCGCCGGCAGGCGTTAAAGATGTAAATCTGGCCGCCGCGCGTGACGTCACGCTCAGCCTGCCGGCCAGTACGTCATTCAATGGCGCTGCCCGTGTCCTGGGAAACTGGGCGGACTGCATTGAAGATTTGGGCCCTGAAGCGGACGACGCTTTTACTGTCGTCAAGGGTAAGAAGAGGCGCCGCGAATCGACGAATTCGCCTACAGCGGCTGCACCATCCTCCAACATCGGAGGTGCAAGGACAAGTCGCCGACCGCAATCTTCGGCAGGATCCGTGCCGCGGGCACAAGAAATAAGAACGACCAGGGCCCACATCTCAGAGGCCCGGGCGCGGCAGGCATCCTCCTCTGAGGAGCACTGTGTATACCTGGAGCACGGCCCCGAGTTACAGCCCTTCCATTACCTGAGAGCGCTCGACAGGATGCTTGGAGGAACCGCCGGGGTCATCCAAGTCTCCAAGGTGAACGGCCACCAACTCCTGGGACTGGCGAACAGAGGCCTGGCCGAGCGCCTCATAAACGAGGGCCTCGAGGTTGAGGGCACACTCCTCAGGGCCTTTCCTTTCCGCAAAAGAGCGGAAAGGATAACAGTGGGCAACCTCCCCTTCTTCGTGGAGGACTCCGCCACCATCAGTGCCCTAAAACCTTATGGGCGCGTAACATCAATTGCGCCCAAACTGATGAAGGCCGGCCCATACACCTACAACGATGGCCGCCGTGAGGCGTTCATTGTCCTCCACGATGGAGTGACTACCGAGAGGCTCCCCACCCGCCTCGATATTCCGATCAAAGGCGAGGCCTGGCCCGCCTACCTATCATCGGGCATCAAGTGCTCCAGATGCCACGGACAAGGGCACCGGAGGGCCAACTGCCCCCTGCTTGCAGGGCGGGCCAACACCATCAGATCGGCCCCACCAGCTTCCCCTGCCGGCCTACAACCAACAACCACCCCTGCACCGCCTCAGCGGCCTACGCCCCAGCATTCAGCACCGGCGCCTCCCTTGGAGATCTCCGGTGCCTCGCCCGCGGCCCGAGCTGCAATCCACCCAGCAGGCGCACCCCGACCACCACCAACAGCACCCTCGGCCTCACCTACGGAGGAGACGCCTCCTGCCCCTCCACCTGTGACCCCTGATCCGTCATCGCAGGCTCCTAGAGATCCCGCATCCCAGGAGATCCTCGGACCTGCAAACATCACTCAAGACATCGAGATGACTGCCGTGGAGGAGTCCATCCCTCCCTCCGCGTCATCAAATAAGAAGTGCACGAGAATTGACCTCGCAGCCTTCATAAAGAGAAGTCCCAGCGTGTCCTTCGCTGGAACTGACGCCCTTGGCCTTGGGCGGGAGGAGGTTCTGGACCTCCTCTCCTCAAGGACCAAGGCACATAAGCGCGGTCGCCATCTGACCCCTCCGCAGAGCAATGCTCTTGCCGGCCTAGTAAACCAAATCCTCGACCTAAGGCCCAGAGGAGATAGTAATAGTACTATTTATAAGGTCCTGCGACAGGTCTTATCGGAGCTGAGGACCGGTACAGCCGCAGTGCCTCCAGCACCCACACTGCCTGCGCCTCGGCCTGCTGAGCCAGCACCACCCGCTCCCCAAAAGAGGGAGTCGACGCCGGCCATGGCCACACCTCCGCCTCCCCCATCTGCCCAAATGGAGGTTGATCCAATCGATAAACGTTGCAAGGAATTGCAACTTTTGACCTTTGAATTGATGAAGGAATTCAATCCGAAGCCCTTACCCCAATTTTACTCTTTCGAGCTTGACCTCGTGGAAGCGGTGTTATACCCTGAGGATAGGGAGGACTTCCTCGGGAGATTTTCGCCGGGGGACAAGAAAGTTCTCGCCCAAATCCTGGATAAGCTTTCCATCGGGACTTGGACTCCCTTACTCTCAGGGGACTATCTGAGCTTAGGGCCGCCTTGCCGTCCTGACCTCCTATTGAAATCATTTGGGCTCGGAGAAGCGGTGGAGGACCCGCTCTTTGCCTGGTCCAGGACCCTCCAGCGCCGAGGTCTCCTACCTTCGTCCCCTTTGTAAATTTGACCATATATGTATATTTTTAATTCTATATGTATTTATTTTCCTCTTCTCTCTCTCTCTCATGTGAGATGTAAAATTGTCTAGATGACAATAAATAATTTTTAATTGTCAATTGTCACACACACACACACACACACAGACAGACATTCAATTTTATATATACAGTGCGGCAAATAATTTTTAAGACTCGCGCTAGATAAAGGCCAATAGCAGAGCCAGTTATGAAATTGCGCATGCGTATATATATTCGAAGCCTTATCTAGCGCATGGCTTTGTTTCAGCCATTTTGGATAACTCTTTAAAAACATACAGGCGATTTTTGAAAAGTAAAAATTTTTGTTCGTCGGAATTCTGAGATGGAACAGAGAGCGGTCATTAAATTTAATGCAAAACTTGGTAGAAGTGCATCGGAAACATATATTTTGATGAAGCAAGTTTATGGTACGTTATGTTTGAGTAAATCAAATGTTTTCATTTGGCACAAACGTTTTTCGGATGGAAGAAATACGCTAGAAGATGATAAGCATACTGGACGACCAAGTTCTTCAAAGACACCAGAAAGTATAGAAAAAGTGCGAGAATTTGTTGAAAACAATGATGGCAGAGGTTTTACACATCAACAAAGAAACGATTCGAACCATTCTGCATGAAGATTTAGGTAAAACTAAAGTCTGTACTAAATTTGTTCCACGCACTTTAACGGGCGAGCAGAAATCAGTGTGAATTGCACATTGCAGGGACATCATTTCTGCCTATGAAAATAATTCAAACTTCCTGAAATCAATTGTTACGGGTGATGAAACATGGTGTTTTCAGTATGACCCAAAGACAAAGCGCCAAAGTGCCGAATAGAAGTCAAAAAACTCTCCACAAGCCAAAAAAACGTGAAAAGTGCCATCAAAAATCAAAACAATGCTGATTACCTTTTTCGATAGTAGAGGTATTATCCACAAAGAATTTGTTCCCGCTGGACAAACCATTACTGGAGAGTATTATTTAAACGTTTTGAAACGTTTGATTGCTAGAAATCGTCGCATTCGTGCAGAATATCGCGATGAAGACAGTTGGTGTTTGCTGCATGATAATGCAGCGAGTCACTCATCACTCACTGTTCGTCGCTTTTTGGCCAAAAATAACGTCTGTGTGTTGAATCATCCTCCGTACTCGCCTGATTTAGCACAATGTGACTTTTATTTATTCCCAAAAATAAAATTGAAGTTAAAAGGTTGCTTTTTTTATGATATCCCGACCATCCAGACAGCTGCGACGAGCACTTTGGAGGCAATTCCTCAAAGTGGCCTGCAAGAGGCATTTAATTCCTTATTAAATCGTTGTAACATATGTATTGAATCCGGAGGGGATTATTTTGAATAAAAAAATAGTAGAAATTGAATTAGCTTGTTTCTTTTTTATTTTACAAACCCATTCTTAAAAATTATTTGGCACACTGTATATATAGATATATTAAAAGAGATATAAAGTAAACACAAGGTAATAAGAACAACACTGTTACCGAAACATCACATACTATTTTTTATTTGGATTTGGTCTTATTACCTTGTGTTTATAATCTATAATCCAAATTGTGCCTATCGAGATATAAATTATTAAAATAATTTTATCATATTACACTCTATAATACAAACAATTACTTGAAAAAGTCTGTAATACTTTGTTTCTTGACAGCACTCTTCAAGCATTACCTTTCAAATGAAGTTAATAAGTATTTTTATTGAATTTACACATATTCTTCTGAAGACTGGATTTGTTTTAAATCTGTGAGCCAAACCATTGCTGGCTTTAAAATAGTTAATGGCATAAAAATACCCTTTTAGCATATGTTAAAGTAGTTAGATATAGAAAATTTTGAAAGGGGATGATAATACTTATGATGGATGATTGCGGCAAAAGTTGGGTTTAATTACTCTTTGTTTTAGGGGTCGGTGGAAGGGTGGTCTAAACCATTGGTTATCGACCGCTACGACCCGGGATCGAATCCCGCATTGGGCACTTTTTTCTAATTAAAAAATGTTCCAATGGCCCCCGATTCTTGCAACCCCATCAGCGAGTGCAAGTAACCAAATGAGGCTCTGGCACATTTGTAAGTGCAAAAGTCGAACTGCTTTTCATATGTGTAGATATGTGGTGCACTTACAGTAAAAGCAGTAGCTAATTACCCACCATGATTATCATGGCCTGTGCCACGTGTACTAGGGATAATAATTTTTTTTTTTTAATCTTTGTAGCAATTATCATATTCTATTTTTATCTCTTATGGTAGAAATGTTACATTTTCTTATTTTTAACTTGTTCCGAAGTTTTTCCTGTGTTATTTCACTTTGAAAAGTTTTTTTATAGTGGTATCTTGTTAAAAAAAATACCTTTTCTATATATTTTTTTCTATATTTTGGAAACCATTTGCATTTTAAAAAAATCTTATTTCAAATTTGATGAATGCAAAGATATTCTATTAAATAATATGTAAATGTAAAAAATGTATATATAAATTGGCAAAAAAAACACCAAATTTATTGTTTTGAAATCTGTGAGTAGAAACATGCTCAAATTTTTTTGCTATAAAAATTGATTAAGTTAAAATTTTATGTTTGTTATGAGCCTAGTATTTCATTTTGAATTTATTATTTTACGACTTACAGTTAGGTTTGTTATGGGGGTAGTTCATTATTTATATTTGAAAATCTCAAAGTTCATTGTAACAATGATATCAAATCGGGGGGGATTACCTTAGGTTCATTATGAGGGAAGGTTGACTATATCTCAGGTTGGTTTTAGCGAGGTTTTACTGTGTGTGTATATAAGCATTGTTGAGAAGCTGTTGAGTAGAAAGGCTATAGCCGAATTTCAGAGTGAGAACCCAACAATCAGGTAGAGAGGGAGGCTGTTCAAGGTGATGTACATCTGGATGTACTGTCTCTGAGGAATCAGTTTTATATCTGGTCAAACCAGAAGTTACTTGACTGCATTCTGGACCTAATGAATTCTTGTAGGAGAGGAAGTGGCTGACAATTTGGACTGATGACTCTAAATATAGATTGTTTTAAGTCTAGTGCTCTCTGTCGTCAGAATTGCTTGGGAGAAAATTTACTTTTGATTCTCAACAAAACACACAGGTATCAAATGATTTATTACCACCTTGACAAGGCTTGCAGCCTACAAGTGAATGAGCTCACCTGCTGTGGATGAGGTCTGTGACCTGGGGGTGGGACTTGCCGGCCAGGGGCTGTCCATTAATGGAAATGACGCGGTCCCCGGTGACCAGCCCGGCCCGGTGGGCAGCGCTGCCCTCCCTCACCTCCCGCACCAGCATGGTCTCCATGGCCTCCTCCTCCTCCCCCTCCGCCCATGACGGCTCCTCTTCTTCTTCAACACCACAACCTCACCGTCATGATCCCAGCTAGGATAAACCTACACAGCTATCTCTCTCTATCTATATTGGAGATATACCAGATTTTACACTCATGGACAACACTCGAGGAAGTTGTACATTTTGGCATGTATATCAGGATTCAAACAATAACTCTTGAAGATACATAGTAACCTTTATCGAAGACACACAAACAAGTGTGAAGTAAATTGCCTCTGTTTCCTTAAAAAATAAAATAGATGACCAGCGAGACATCAAAGAATTTCTACATCCTCAAGTTTTGTCCATGAGTATACACTTAAGTACATTTAAACCTCTAGGGGTCCAGAGCTACATTTGGAGCATGTGTGTGTATAAAGAGGCCTCTGAAAACTGGTCTTTTAGAAATGAGGAAGTTATCTACTTTTGAGATGTGGTGCTGACACACCAAAAGATGAGAATGCCATGGACTGACAGACTAATTGAATGGAGATGTCCCAAAAATGATCAGGGAGTGATATGGAGAGGATTGAATGCAAAAAAAAAAAAAGGCAAGTTTGGGCATATTGTCCAATTCTCAAGAATAGATAAAGGAATTGCTGAAGGGAAATGCATGGAAAGAAGGCCAAGAACAGAATTAATCTCATAAGAATTCATTAGGCTATTATTATCCTTTTCAAACCCCAAAATACTCAAGTTATTTGTTATTGGGGCCAATTTAAACAGCCTATAATATATATAACAAACAAACGATATCTTCAAATAGATACATTTGACAATTTTAATGGTTGATTCAGTATTTTGACGAGTTCAATGAGTCATTTATATATACAACTATTGGAAATATAAAGTGTTACATATTTTTGCGACATTTTACATAAACAAAATGTATTAATTTATCACATGGCACAAGAAGTTGAATTTGAGATAAATTCCATGTATTTTTCTTCACAAATGAAAGTGTAAAACTTTTTATTTCTACTTAGAGCCTGGCAGGATATAGTGAAACATTTAGAGGGATGTTCTTGATAATAATGTAGATAAAATTAATGATTTTTTCTCACCTTTTTCTTTTACCCCACCAACATTGAAATATTGATTCAAGTCTGGTGTGTTTGAAAATTCCTACTTGGTTAATGCAATAAGGCATAACAAACATCTCTCATGGGCCATTTTGAAATGAACTCTGGATGATGTGTGAGAGGGGCTACAACTGGATACTGTCTTCACATAAAGGTAGATTTAGTGAAATATTCAAATGTCTATCTTATAACGTGCCAATGAAGCTCCTTACCAATTTAAATTTTCCAGTAAAGGGTTATCAGGTAGGAATGAATAACTTCTTCCCTAGTGTGGACCTTGCAAAAGACCTCACTGGTAAACAGAACCATATCTGATTAGAACAATACGGTATAATCATAGAAACTTACCCAAAAGTTTTAAAAGAGCCCCCCTTACAATGTAGATGAAGCCATCTATATGAAGAATGATACATTCCTAGCAAAATTGTGCAAAGAAATAGTCAAATAAAAGTTGAGAACCTACTATGCAATGCAGTTTCAGAAACTAAACCTGGCAGTTCAAGAGACCCCCATCATTTATATCTTCAGGTCAAAACCATCTATGATAATTCCATGGACGGTGTTGATCTCAGTGATATGATGATATATTGCTATATGATAAAGAAAGGGCCGTAAACATCACAGAAAATTAGTCATGAACATAATACAGAGAGCCCACCTCTACATCCTATCTTGCCAACATTCAAGCGACTTTCCCAAGTTCACCACACCAGGTGTCTATGATTAATAGCCTTTCAAGGGATCTACTTCAACACCCCCAGCAGCAAGATTCAGATGGAAAAGTTGACTGAGAAGAAGAAGGATAATGTGGTGAATGTAGCTTTCCAGGAGAGAAGAAGATCCAGAATTATTTGTTCTGGGTGTAAAATATACTCTATAATAAAAAAAATCGATGCACCAAGAAGCAGTTGTCCGATTTATATGAAAATACGTATACAAAGAGGTTTCGACCAAACATGCAAATGATTGAAATTTGGTGGCCGAATTATGCAAAGCAAGAGCTCCAGCGCATCTGAACTGCGCATCCAGCACAAGCATTCTAGACTCAATATTCGGCGCAGCACGAGCTGATTTTCAGAATTTCCGTTTAATATTTTAGCAGTATGCCTATTTCTACTGTATCAATGCCTCGCCAAAAGATTCGTGCTCATTACAAACATATGTCAGAGTTTGAAACTGGTCGAGCCATTGGATTGAAAGAGGCTGGTTGGTCTAATCGACTAATCGCGCGACATCTGTGTCGAAGTGATGCGGCTATTAGGCGATGTTAGCAAAAGTGGGTCAACAACGGAAGAATGCAACGTCAGGACGGCAGCGGTCGACCAAGGGCAACAACAGAACGGGAGGACAGAGCAATTGTCAGAATGGCTGTCGCAGCACCGGAATCCACGTTATTTACCATCCAACGTGTGACCCGCACACAAGTGTCCAAAATGACCATCAACAGGCGACTGAGAGAGCGGAATCTAAGAGCTCGTCGACTGTTACGATGCCTACCCCTCACACCCGTGTACTGACAGTCCGACTACAGTGGTGTCGGGAGCGATCAACTTGGAACTGCGCTGACTGGGGACGTATAGTCTTTAGTGACGAGTCCCATTTCTTACTGTGTCCTGACGACTGTCGCAAATGTGTCTGGAGACGTCCTGGGCAGCGTGTGGATCTTGGCCTTACTGTCGAACACCACACAGGTCCACAACAGGGCGTTATGGTCTGGGGTGCCATTTCATTTGATAGCAGGACCCATTGGTAGTCATTCCTGGCACCCTGACAGCACAACGGAACGTAGATGACATTCTACGGCCTGTTTTGTTGCCGTTCCTCTCACATCACCCCGGGCTTACTTTTCAACAAGATAATCCCCAGCCACACACGGCATTTGTTACTATGGATTGTCTTCAATCTTGCCGAACTCTTCCGTGGCCAGCAAGGTCGCCTGATCTCTCGCCCATAGAGCACATCTGGGACGTGATGGGAAGGCGATTGCAACCATCTCGGAATGTTGACTATTTAACCCGACAGTTGGAGACAATTTGGCAAGAAATCCCGCAGCACACCATCCGGAATCTTTATCAGTCCATGACACACCGGGTGGCAGCCTGCATCCAGGCCAGTGGGGGTCCAACGACATATTGACATTCTCAATTTGTGATGATCAAACTCTGAAATAAAACAATTAATTGTTCTGAAATTTTAATCGTTTTTTCCCCTTTACATGCTCTTTATATACACCAATTTTTGTCCTAATCTGACAACTCCTTCTTGGTGCGTCGATTTTTTTGTTATACAGTGTAGAATTACAAGGATATCCAACATATTGTAAATGAGATAAATCTTTATACAAAATACATTTACCCGAGTGAGATTTTTTTGTATTGCTTACCTTTATACCCACTATTTTAATTTATATTATCTTATTTGTTTTTGTAAAAAAAATATATTGTAAGTATGGCAAGCTTTTCCTGAATACACATAGCTAATATACAAACATTGTAACTAATATATTTGGAAGGGCAATGTTTCCGCCTAATCAAATTATATTTTAGTGTTGAAAGTTTCTCAGAGCTATAAAGGAAACAACAGGGGAGAAGAAATGCTTGGAAACACCAAAGGTGATTGCCGATTATATCACCTTTGGTGTTTATAGGGTTAAAAAAAAGATAATAATGCTTCTATGTCTTCTTGCTGAGAAAGCAGCCAAAATTTCAGTCCTAATTATCACCAGTTCCATTTATCTATTGTGTAGATCACTTTTAGAATCTTGCAGATTTCCATTCAAAAACCTAGTTGATTGGAATTAAATAGACATGAGATTACATTCTCAGTTATAGAGATAATTGCCAGGTTACTCACCAGAGTTGGAAGATTCCTTGTCACTATCAAGTTTGAGAGCCTGCGCACAGAATCAAGCTAAGTACATCAAAACACATTCATTATTGGTTCCATTTTCTATTAACTGTTAGCAAATACAGAATAACCTCTTTAATTCAACACTTACTTTAATTCAACAGTTTTTGAATCTCAAACAGGTCTATTTATTTTAATTTAACCAATTATAATTCAACACCAACTTCATTCAAACCAAAAATGCCATTCCTATAAGGTGTTGATTAAAGAAGTGGTAGACTCTGTATGTAGATACCCAAGTACTAGAATTGTGTTTGCATAACTTCATTAACCCATTGAACATGTTACAAAGAAATTAAAGAACACCCCAGACCCAATTACCATTTTAACTATTTAGCAACTTTCCAGTAAGAGGACATCTCTCCCTAAAGGCCACTTTGCTCGGCTGATAGTACCCTGTAAAGGGCTACAGACAGGATGAGTAGCGTTTGTACTCCATGTTAGAGGCGGCCATTTCATACTGGAGCTAAGTCAGTGGCCTGCTACTGAGTAGGGCTCCTAGTCTTAATGACAAAAGCAGATGCATTCTACTTCACCCAGTCATGATGATTGTCAAAACACCTTCAAAAAATCTCTACAGACTAGATACCCTATTATGATTGAGAGGAGATGAAGAAGAGGATGTTGTAATACACATGTCTCCAGTGTGGTGAAATGTGGGAGACAGAACAGCAGCTGTGGGGAGGGTGGCAAAATTCTAAACTTAGTTCCATGGAGGGAGGGAGGGTCTCTGTAGCCGAGAAAAGACTGGGTTACTGCCGTCCGGAGCTCTTTGTTGTTCAAGTGGGTCACAATGTCTCCAAGCACCTAGCAGTCGGCTGTCAACTCTATATACTCTTTTTTATTTAACCTTTGTACAGTAGAACCTGTCATTTTTGCGAGTTTCCACTTTGTTTTGAGAAAAAATTCACTTGTAAGACAAGTTGAATACACAATTGGTTTAAAATAAACTTAAAACTATTCTTATGTAAATTTAAGGATACTCTTAATATTGAGCACATTTAGACTTTAGGAGAATAGAAGTGACAAGGTCAGATGCCAAAAAAACTAAATTAATGGAAAACAAACTGTTCTCAATAAAAATTTAATCCTATGTCATGAAAACTCCCGAATTTCTAAGGCAAGTTTTACTGTATACCCTAAAAAAATTGGCTACTCTTGGTCATTCCTGGAGGCAGTCTCAGTGGAGGTTAGATCTGGTCAAGTCATATGTGCTCTCCAAAAAGGTGGTCACTCACACATGGGTTTAGTGTATATACATCAGTCTCACTATTTGTGCAAACTTATTTATAGATCCTTTTAAGAAGACACATAATGTAACAAGACCAAATCCAAACATTTATTCTTTTGTCTGATGATGGTAACAATGCTGTTACTGAAACGTCACAGACTATTAAATTATTTGGATTAGATTTTATTTTCTTGTATCTATAACCCAAATTGTGCTTTATTAAACTAACATTTAAAAAAAATTAATAATAATACAGTTAAACCTGTCTATAGCGCCCCTTCTAAATAGAACCTTCCTCTCTATAGCGCCCGATTTTAAATGTTAAAATGTAAACATTTTATATTAAAAATGACCTGTCTATAGCACTCCCTCTCTATAGCACCCTATTTTGGTAAGTCCCAAGAGGGGGCACTATAGACAGGTTTAACCGTATAGTGTCTCTCAAACCTTGCTATAACAACATCACTTAGAACTGTTGTTATAACCATGATTAAAACAATTGCAACCTAAAACATGGGATATAGATGGAAATTGTTTTGGAGGATATTGATCCATAAAAAAAATTATCACACCTCTCCAGTCAAAACAGATGTTAAAACTAAGTGCTATCTATTGACCGTCTCTCTAACAGGCCCCATTATTTTTTAAAGTCCCTTTGAATTCCCTTTTATATTTATTTATTAGTTCTTAGGTTGAATTAGATATAAATTTGGTCAGAATTTAGAAACACTGAATTAGTAGGTAGGTTGACTTAGGTAGATTACTGTGTCTGCTTTTCACGTATGTAGACATGTGGTGCACTTACAGTAAAAGCAGTCGCTAACTTCTACCCACCATGATTATCATTGCCTGTACCACGTGTACTAGGGATAAGCAAAAAAAAAAAAAAAAAGATTACTGTGTAAAGACAGTAAAACCTCCCATAAGTACTCCACGAAGAGAAATGTAGACCAACTGGTTTGATAATCAGAATAAGACACAATTTAGATTAAAAGCACTAGGTAATAAGACCAAATCCAAATAAATAAATAGTGTGTGATGTTTCTGCCACAACATTGTTACAAAACATCACACACTATTTATTTATCTATTTGTTTGGATTTGGTCTTATTACCTTATGTTTGGTTTGATGATCTACTAGAATGGTCTGAAGAGGTAAAGAGAATTGCTCAGAAGAGGTTGAAATGTTGTTCCATGCCGACCTCTCTATTATTGGAGATGGCTGTACTAAATGGTGATGAGCCACCTCCATTACAGAACACCTTGGATCCAAACTCCAACAAGAGACCAGGGGTGAATCCATGTAGTTTAGGCTGTATCTTGGAAGTTCTACTGTGGAAAAATATAAATATATCTTTCCTCAATGGACTTGTAGTTCCAGTTAAAGAGCTACCACTGACAGTTAATAACTTCCTAACTTCCCTTGGTACATTGATTAAAAAATGAAAAGTTTTTTTTTTTAACTTTCTTTTTTATTTTTTGCACAAAAATGACCTTTATTTCGACTTTAAAAATTACATTAATTTGTTAGTGGGGGAATGGGTACAACAAAATCTTTTTCGATGAAAAGTCTCTCTTATTATAAGCACCAAAAATTATCACAATTACTGTGAGGAAAAGTATTTAAAATAATTTTAATTTTACAAATTCATATTGAAAAAAAAAAAAATATATATATCCTGTTAATTAGAACAAGTAATAATTGGTACCAAATTTTCTTTACTTTCTCAGAGGGTAACAAATTAAAAAATGAAAGTTGAGTTTATATCAAATTTACAAAATTGCACCGAACCTTTACTAGTAACAACACATAAGCCAGTTTTCATCATCAAAATTACTATTTTTACTACTTAGCAACTAGTAGTACACCTAGTAGGACACCTCTCCCCCTAGGGAATACTATGGCTCTGTAACCATGTGTTATCCTTTAAATGAGAGGTTCTACTGTACTATATTATTGGTTAGTTATAGCTAGTGGTAGACTTGAATACAATAAATTCTGGGGCTCTGACACATTTTTAAGTGCAAAAGTTGAACTGCTTTTCACATGTGTAGACATGTGATGCACTTACAGTAAAAACAGTCACTAACTACCCACCATGATTATCATGGCCTGTACCACGTGTACTAGGGGGGGATAATATAAATATATATAATAATAATAAATTCTAGTTAGATATGATGGGTGAGAACAACCAACCTATCATCCCATCTGATGAGTGACCACCTGCCTTAGAGACTCCCTCCAGTAGATTAAGTGCATGTTTGAAGGGGGTGTTATCTATATTTATAAAGTGAAGTCTCTGATGTGGAAAGAGTAGTCCTCTGTTATCCTTTCAAATTGAACAGATGAAGTAGAGACAAGAAAAAAGTTTGGCAAGGAAGGTTGCTAAAGATGCTGCCGGGTCTGGACAATATGTTTCCTCAGGACGACAGTTTGCTGCTGCCAGTATTAGCTGTTGGGAGACTGCCAACATTGCCTCTTTAGGGGAGGACAACAACAACACCAGGAGGGCTTGATATACCAAATTGGGATTAGACACAAATACCCTGATAAAAGTTGATTTGTTTATTAATCTGAATTTATCATTATCAACAACCTTACTTGGGACCAACATTTTATGGTTAAAACAAAAGGTACCTGAAACTTGAGACTTTTAGAATTATGATGTTGTAATCAAATTTCTGTTATAATGAGATAGACCTGCCCTTCCCTGGTATTGGCTACTTGAAGTTTTACTCATGCTTGGTTAGGGAGCTATCTACCTTTATGGTGATGGTTGTACTTATCCCATCTACCTTTAAGAATGGATGTAGTTTCATCAATTTAACTACTGATAATTGGGACTGCCCTGAGTGGAGGTCCCACACACACACACACACACACAATTGAGGAGAATTAATTGTATTGCATGTGTGTATGGAGAGAAAAAAAACTAAAGATGGAAGAATTTTTTAGAAAGTGACCCTAGGCGCATAAGAAATGGCTCACTAAAAAGTGTGCCACTTATCAAACATAAATATAATCAAATATCATCTATAAACTCCTTTGACTCAACATCCTAAAGTGATAGGTGTCTCATTTTAAAGTCTGTGTTGATCATATTTTTGGGTTCAATTAAAGTTTAATATATATATATTCCCTAAAGTTAAATATCCTCTTCGTAAATTATAAAGAAATTGTGGTCTTTGTAGGTCTTCAAAAACAAGTCTGCATAAGGCTGATGAAAGCTAACAGCCCAAAATACTTACATAGTTGGCTTTTCCTGAAAATACAAGAAAGGGAATTGCACGATCAATGGCTACCATTTTTTTTTAAATCAACGTTCAATCAATATTTTTCCAATAGATGCCAATAAGTTATCCTCAGCGCATAAATTTTCTACACGTAAAAGAAAAAGGGGCAGTTGTACTTTCACTTCTGTCGTACCTATTGTAATAAGTGGGTGTAAAGGAAAAAAAAACTATACTTCTCGGCCAGCTCAGGTAAAGAGAGGGCATTGAGGGAACAAGAGCGGGTGGAATGAAGAGTGTAAGGTGAGGAGGAGATCCCAGAAGATTGACAAGTTTAAAATTGGAAGGTAACAAGTGACAGGCAGACCACCCATGTTGAGGACAATGTCGCCACCACATGGAGAGAATATTTAAAGAGGGGGAACAATGTTGGTGGCATTTGGGGCATGTTTGCTTTAGCTTGCAGCAGGGGAACAACTGCTAAAATTCTCTGTCTCTTAGAATAGCAATCTTGATTTGACCTGTTGTTGTTTCTTATCCTCTTGTAAAATTTATACCAAGTCAGTTGAGCTCTTCCAGCAGATAGATGATCAGCCTTCACAAAGTTTATCCTTATTAGGTCCAATATGGAGCTACCAGGCTTTGGCTCGATTTGAAAGGGTTTGAGAAGTCTTGGGTGTTCTCTAAATTATTGCAACCATTAAGAAAATAGACAGCTCTTGCTTGTGCAACTGAGAGTTAACTGGGCGTTGAGATACAGCCTGCATCAGACTCACAAGGACCAAAAGCCTGAAATGCATACATGGTTGGCCCTTTTTGATTCATCAAGAAAGTGCATTTGGCCAGTATTTAGAATTTTAAAAAAATATATTAGTTGATATTTATATTGATAAACTGTGCACAACATCAGTAACCTTTCAGGTGCACTATCAGGGGATGCTTTTTATCTTAATTTTAACATGTTACCCTGTATACATTTTCCCATTTGTTTGATGCTGTCTCTTTCTGTGGTTCAGTCTTCTCAGGTTTCCTATGCTATACAAAGGTGGGAATCCCTGAGTCTTGCAGAATTTCAAGTTTGGTTTTATCACACACACACAATAGATGCCACTCATTGCCTGTTTTATTCTCAGGCTCAGTGACTCTCGCCACCTGGTGAAAGTTCCTTTGTGTATGCCCAGGCAGAGGTGCTCTACAGACTCGGGTGTTTATTGCCATTTTAAGATTCTTATTTTTGCAGGACCTTAAGACAACTATAGAATAGTTTAGAGATTCAGAGTTTCACATGTGCAGTGGGCTCTAATATTCTAGTTTATTTTCTATGTAGGTCATCTGTTCTGTGATAACTCTTGTACTTTCTGTCGCCACTCTATCTCTCAGCAGCTTTATTGCATTTAAAACCCTCATGTGCCCAATGAAGATAAGTTTTTTAAAATAAAAAACAAAAGAAAAAATGTATAAGTTCGGGAAATTGAAGTAAAGCATCATCTGATGTTTCACCTGAACCTAGTCATTTTGATAGATGGTGCAAGCCATCAGATGCCCGTTTCTCAAATATTTTATTATATTTCTCTGCCATCTCTGCAATCTAGAAGACTAGAGTCATCGGTGAGAAAGTCACAAAATCAGCTTTGGTCAATTCAGAACAATGCCATCTGGAAACAATGTTTTTGGGGGCTATGGTCCTACCAGTCCATCTTTTTAGTTCTATTTTAACTGGAGAGGTGATTTAGTTTTTCCTCGAAGCAAAATATACAACTAAAAAGAGTTTTAACCAATTATTCAGACTCCTTGTAGCTCCCAAGATTTCATATGTAATAGAACTCTCTCTATAAAATACACCTAGTTGCAGAGGCAAAGTGTCCTTTAGAGAAGTGCCCTCTTACCAGAGAGTTTTTTTAGTAAAAATGGTAATTTTGGCAATGAGAACTATCCTTTGTAGAGAGGTGACCTATGAAGGGAGTGTCCTATTGTGACTACTGTAACAAGATTTTAACTACCCTGGCTTTGACTGCTCTACAAATGATGAATATGGGGAACAGATAGTGTTAGCTGCAGCAATATGTCTACACTTGGATAAATTTATCAACTGAGTGGGCCAACAGCAGTAGCATTACCAAGCCTTATCAGAAACTCAATTTAAAAGAGACACTGATTAAAAACCATAGTTGGTTCTTGTTATGGTACAGTATCATTGCTTTGGCCACTCTTTATGGAAGGCTATTTTATTTGAATGAGAAATGATACAGTAGAACTACTTCTCTATAAAGAACAACACCTAGTTGAAGAGCCAAAGTGTCCTTTGTAGAGAGGTGTCCTCTAGTGTGAATGTCCTTTCATGGAGTATGTTCTACTGTATTTCATGATGGCCGACCTCTTTTTTGGAGATGGCACTATATGAGGATGACTGTAACTACTATCATGTACACCTAAACATTTGAATAAATTGTACAACAAGGTATCTACAATATGGGGGGAAATGATTACATTATGGAGAGGTATCAAGGGTATGATCAAGAAGTGTCTGCAGTACAGTGAAGTACCTACAGTATTTATATTATGATGAGATAGTGTCTACCATGTGGTGAGGAAATGTCTACAGAAGAAAGACTTTGTCTACGAGCTAATTGGCTGGCCCCCAGAGTTGTCTCCGGCTAGTTGGTGCCAGCTTGGCTAACCTCCAATGAGGAGCTTTCACTCTCCAGTTCAGCAGCATTCCCTTTGTAATGCTAGTTCAGGTGAGAGGAAGATGTATTGTACACTCAACACTTTCATGATAAGAATGATCTAGGGTGGAGGCAAAATGGGTGTTTCAAGCCATCATTGAACATCATTTCTCCCTACAAGGTAATACCAAATATAAATAAATATATAGTGAGTGACATTTCGGTAACAATGCTGTTACCGAAAGGTCACACACTATTTATTTATTTAGATTTGGCCTTATTATCTTGTGATAATCCAAATTAGGTCTTATCATTTCTCCCTGTTGTGCAAAATTCTTTTCACTTTTCCTCCCCATTATTTTAGAATAACAAACCAGTTGTCAGGCCATTCATTCTTCAAAGTGTATCCCTCCAACTCCGTCATAATCTTCTAATGATCCTCAAAGTGCCTTGCCTGCAAATTTCCATTTCTAATGATTATTTGTTTAAAAGACTATAGTTTCCATTAAATCTGCTTCAAATGTTATTTTTGTCTGCATACCTACAGTTTATTTGATTGTGAGGAATCTTCTTGCACACAATAAATGATGTTTATCTCTGGTTTTGTCTAACCTCTGCATCAATGCAGAAAGCCGGACCAAGTGAGGCATTTCTAATGGGGTATTATAGGATGTCAAATATTGTATGGAAGCCATTGAAGTTTCCCCTTGAGTGACACTATGTAGAGCAAATCACAATATGGAGGGGGAAACCAATGGGAAGAAGAGATTTGCCACAGGGAACAATGGAGTACAAGATCTAAAATCTTAAAAAATCAAAGACTTGGCCCAGGCTTAGAAGGAATAGCAGAAATTTGCCTCAATTATCAGAAGCCTTATTAAAAAAATATATGGTTTTAAAAAATAGTCTTAACCTTCCCAATTTGCATAAAACCAACTTTCATTAACCAGATATTAATTTATAATTGGGACTCTTGTCTACCCAGCAAGTAATCCCATTGATGAGGGTACATTTCTCCAACTGTTTGAATATCAGTCTTTCTCAAAGGAGGTCCTGTGTTTGGTGGATCCCCTACAAGCCAATATTCAAATAAAACCTATCTTGGGAATATCAGGAATGAAGAAGAGAAAGACTTGAGAAGATGAGATCACTTTGATCTTAGCCAAAAGGCCAATAAGATAGTAAGAATGACCTGTTGAAGGTCACCAGAAAAAGGCAAGAGAATTTGATGGAACATAGAATAAGGGAGGGGGAATGGATTGATAAAGAAAATTCTGGAGGGTAAAATGAATAGTAGGAAGAATTGTACTGATGGACTGGGTAAAAAGGAGAAACAACTATGGAGAGATAAAGAGCTCAAGCTAGATAATTATGGCACCACAATGGAGACAAGGACCTGTCCAAGACCAGAAAACTGGAAAAATCTAATTTCCTACTGTTCTTTGTGTAATAGTAAACTATTGGGAGGGCTGGCTACTAATAAGTTATGCTCTCCCAACATTTTTCTGGTTGTTGCAAGGCTAGTAAGAAAATGTTTTGTTAGAAAAATAGGGTTAAGCTGTACAAGCATGTAAACAGAAATGATACACTAAAATCTTATAAAGCAATAACGCACCATCTATATAAGGGAAATGAGAGCACTAAAGCACGAATGTTTCTTTTACATATAAAATAAACTTCTACTGTCCTTAATGCAATGAAAAATTTATATATAATTCTACTGTCCTAAAATCTTATATCCATAGTATGCTTGAATACCATTTATGAGATTCCATCAATCAGTGTAGCATATATAGGCAGAATCGTCCAATACAGTATTAGAGTCCTAAGAAGTGGTCGGGTAGATTAAATTGGCAAAACTGCTAGTAGGGTTGACCATTCATTGCAGTGAGAACCATAGAAGTTTATTTTGTGTGTGAAAGAAATATTCAAGCTTTAATGTTTTCATTAACCAAAGCCTTATATTCGATACATGTCAATGTGCACATATTTGTATAGATTTATATTTCTACTCCCCTCAGAGCTTTTGTCCAAAATTTTTCTTAAATATCTTCACCAAGAATTTCTCAAAAATGCCAGCTATTAGGCAGAACAATATAGTGTACATCAGTCTGTCGTAACCACTACATCATTGATAAGGCAGGTGTAAGGACAGTAGGAAATATTAATGCTTTAATAGAAGAGTGATAAACTTATTGAAAAAATCATTGAGCATTAACAACTTCATTTAGTAGCTGAAATATTTTTTAAAATATAAACACTTATATATCACAAAATGGGAAATATATATATATAATAATAAATAGAATAATCATTATAAAGATCAACCCATATGAAGAATATGTTTTCAAAAAGGAAAGAAATAAAAAAAGCCCAGCACACAAATCGATCATTTACCTAGTATAAGGAAAAAAAAAACACCACAATAGAGGTGGCAGTTATTTGTGCAGCAGGCAACAACCCACTTCCGAGTAGTCTCCAGGGAGGGGAGGGGGCAGGGTTCCAGTTCAACGACTCGGTGGCATCAGGCCAAGACAGCACTGGCTGCCAAATATTCCGGGAATCTTCCCTGCCATATGGTCGGTAGTTGCCTAATGCCTGCTGGATTCCTGGCCTTCCCTGTTGTCTCAGACCCATACTGAAACCTTCCCGGGTGTGGTGCAGTGTGCACCGAGCCCCTCTCTCTACATTGGTATCAACAACTATCTTTCTTTGAAAATATCCAACCAGCATCTTTCCTATTGTATACCTTTGTTGATTAGGGTAGTTGTAACTATTTAGTGATAGAGTTTCTAGGGTTTCCCATAGGTGAAAAGTTAGTTTTATATTTTTATATTTCAGTATTAAGAATTGTATTATGGAAAAAAAACCTCATTAGAACAAAGTGATGAAACTACGAAAAATGGGAGGTTGTTAAAGGAGAGAGCTGTTAATATGAGAGCAGAAGGCTTTTTATCTTGGCGCATAAGAAACAATGCAAGCAGAGCTTGCAAGTTAGATCCTGGCAAAGGGGAAGACCTAGAAGAATATGGACCTCAAGGAGTGGAGTGGATTAATCTACTCAGGATTTAGAGGTTTAAACTCCCATGACCTTCCGGAACGGATAGACTACATAATAGAGGCATTTAGAGTGCTGACAATTACGTATACTGAGGAATATTTAAGGTATCAGTTCCAAACCTAGCAGGGACAGGCTAGCTAAAAAGGCTGGGTTCAGCTGTAGTATCCTGTAAGGTCTTCTGGACACAGGATGAGCTACATCTGTACTTCAAGTTAGGAGGGTGCTGCACATGACTGGAACAGAGAGGAAGGGACAAGCACCAATACTGTCTACCCAAGGAAACAGCAGTCCTTGATTTCCAGACTTACCAGGTCTATTAGTATGAAACGCGAAAATGGGCGCCAGAGGCCGCTGTGCAACTTTATTTGAGCCGACGGTGGCGCTGTTGTAGGCGTTTTGTTCTTTGACTCACGTGGCATCAGCATGCATGCAGTTTTAGAAAAATTCAAATCGAAAAAAATTTCTGGAGCCCGTGGAAAATGGCTATTTCCGAGCCAAAAAGTGCCCATTTGCGGGAAGTTTTGTTGTTCGCCTTCAACTGGAAAAAAAGTGCCACTGAAGCCCACCGAATGCTCGAGGAAGTTTACGGCGACCACGCTCTGAGCAAATGGCAGTGTTACAGGTGGTTTAAAAAATTCCAAAGTGGCGATTTTTAACTTGATAATGAACCACATGGAAAACCGCCCCAAAAGTTCGAGGACGCTGAACTGCAAGCTTTGTTGGATGAGGACAGTACCCAAATTCAGGAGAAACTCGCAAAACAGCTCCAGGTGTCTCAAGGTGCTGTTTCTCTACGTTTAAACAGCCTCGGAATCACCCAAAAGCTTTCCAGATGGGTCCCCCACAAGTTGAGCGAAAGGCAGCAAGAACGGCGTCTGGTAACCTGCGAAGGGCTGCTCGCCAGGCATGAAAAGAAGTCATTTTTGCAATTAATCGTAACTTCTGATGAGAAATGGATCCACTTCAGCAATCCTACGCGCCAAAAGTCGTAAGGCCTGCCCGGCCAATTTCCAAAACAGACGCCTAGGCCCAATCGCTTCGGAAAAAAGGCAATGCTTTGCATATGGTGGGACCAGACCGGCGTAGTATATTTCGTGCTCCTGAAACCTGGCATAATGGTCAATACTAGTCGCTACGAACAACAAATGTACAGTTTGAGAGAGGCGTTGAATGAAAAAAGACCGGAATGGCGTGAAAAGCATAACAACCTGATACTGCAGCAGGACAACGCTCCAGCCCACAACGCTACGGTGGTCAAAAACACCATAAAAGACTTGGGCTGGGAACTCTAACCCCACCCGCCGTACTCACCAGACTTAGCGCCGTCGAACTACCACCTTTTCACATCTTTAGGACACGCCGTAAAAAACCAGGAATTTTCGAACTCAGACATACTCCGAAAATGACTTGTTGACTGGTTCGACTCAAAAGGAATAGAAATTTTCAGACAAGGAATTCGAAAATTGCCTAAAAAGTGGTCCGAGTGTATAGCTAATCAGGGCAGTTACTTTGAATAAAAAATCTTTTGTTGTATGGAATTGGTGAACTTTTGAATTCACTGAAAATTTTCGCGTTTCATACTAATAGACCTGGTAAGTCGGGTCATCTACAGACAATGACTTTCCAGAATGGCTTCAAGGTTTTCCCACTATGTACTAGGTGAAATTCTCACCCTGCAACCCAAAACCACATCATTGAATGTATTGGCTCATTCATTGATGAGCTCTATGTATTCGCAGCAGACATCTTCAAAAGTATTGAGCTCTACAGGCTTGATACCCAAATATGATTGAGTGAAGATAAGAAAGAAGAAGTTAGGAGTGGCTGCACATGGTTTGTCATATCAGAGGCGGCCATTTAATAGTTGTGCCAAGTTGATCTGCTAACAAGGAGTGTTCTTAATCTTATTGATCAAAGCAAATTACTTCTTTCAACCAAATAGGTCAAGCTCCACAGACTTTATATATGATTGAGAAGAGATAGGTGGATAAAGCTGTAATAGCATCATTGATTGGGGTACTAGGTGGAAGTCCCAAATATAAAATATTTTTTTTAAAAAGTGTGTACCTGGATCTTGAAGAAAAAATGTTTTTCTCAAAATATTTAGTGGGATTTTTTTTCTATATCAATTTATTGCAAAATAAACTTAAAGTTAATTTTAAAATTCTTGTAGGTAACATGGAAACAACTTTACCATTGGTCGATTTGTAAATTATCCTTATGATAAAGCACAATTTGGATTATAGATTATAATAAAAGAAAATAAGACCTAATCCAAATAATTTATTAGTGTGTGACGTTTCGGCAACAACATTGTCACCATCATCAGACAAAAGAATAAATGAGAAAAATATTACAGCAAGTTCCTTTATAGTATACTAGCCGAATGACCCGGGCAACGCCCGGGTTTTACCCGATTAAATGTTTTTATTCAAATACTATTCGTTACAATTATAGATTGGCGCCGTGGATGTCACTCTTGTGAAACGTCCCGCTCCAAACTTTGTGTCTGAGAAGTGATATTTTTATAGAAAGTTGATCTGGCTTTTGTTTTCTGCTCGAATGAATGTTTTTCTGTTAGAATTTTGTTCCTGCGTACAAAATAATGAACTGGTTTCTCCCGTGGTCTCTGCTTTTTGGAATTTTTCCCGATATAATTTTGTATCTGATAATCAAACATGATACAGCAATATCGTCATCATCATTTTCAGACTAAAAATATATAGTTTTAATAATTGATTTATATATTTTTTAAAATAGCCTATCGTCTTCCCCGTATTTTTTTACCTATGTATGGAAATTTTGGTTTGAATTAGTGAACTACTGCAAATTTGTATACCGGACATACAGACAGACAAACAAACATACAAACATTCATTTTTATATATATATATAGTATATATAGTATATAGTATATATATAAATATAGTAATTATATATATATAGTATATATAGTATAGTGTAAAAACTATATAATAAAAATATAACAGTGATACTACATTTAAAACTTAAGGAGCAATCTGATCAGAATGATAAATCATATCAAGTAGATTTGGTTAGATTAGCAAGCTAAATCTAAATTAATTATAAAAATAAATAGTTGTATAGTTTTATAGTTAAGTATTCTATTAAAATTATCTTCATTAGTTTGATTATTTAAATTCAAATTATAAATTTGTTAATTGTTATTATTTAGTATAGATAGAGAAAAAAAAAAAAAAATTCTTTACTTCTAAAACATCCTCTAGTTAATTATATAATTATAATTAATAACAATAAAAAATTAACAAAGTAACGTCTATTACATCGGCTTTTACACGTCATTCAGACATACTCTAATCCTATATATAGAATAATCGAAGAGATAATATATATAATAGTTAGAAAAAAGATAGAAAGACAGAACCATGTACTTTTAATCAAACTAATAGAAAGAAAACAAAAAGTTTTGTAAATAAGGTAGATAAGATTGTTAGTATATATATATATTTTTTTATAATTTTATATTTTATTCGTTTTTTTTTTTTTTTTATAAAGATTTTTTAAATTTTTTTATTTTAAAATATGAATATAAAAAGTTGTATTTAGTAAAATATCTATAATATGAATTAACTTTTATTATAAGTTTGGTTATTATGTTTTGAAACCCTAATGGTAGACCAGACATATACAAAAAACTTAAATTGGAGTAATTATTGAAAAAAGAGGTCTGCTGAACCGGGACTTCTCAAATAGAAATTCAGCTTTTCAACATTTCATCCCTTCTCTATTATGTCTAGACCTCCTTTCAACCGTATTTTATGTGTTAATATAAAGTTACTACAGTGAAACATTTATATGAACAGATATAATGTGTACCTACCTTGTCCGCGAACGCCTTCAACTGTAAACAACTATTTCTGGATAACACATGTTGTGGGGGGGTGGGGACAAATTTAGACCGAATTGTGGGAGAACAAGACATTCAAAGAATAAAGATAAGATAGTTAAGGGAAGAAATCCAAATTTTATAATCTTTACAGTCAGTTAAAAATTAAAATAATTGATTCAAAACTTATTCATCTTTCAATATTCCTTTAAAAAGGCAAATTATTAGAGTTTAATAAAGCTATTAATTGTGAAAATTCACTTTTATTTAATTTCCATTTTCCTCCCCAGAAATTGGAGATTAAACAAAATGAATTATATACAATATTACTTTAAAAATCTTGTGAAAAAATCTTCAAATCAGCTATTTAATTTAAGTTTAACTAACTGTTGAAGATTATAAATTTGTAGTATTGATTATTGAAAGAAATTATAGAAAGTTGATTTAATAAATGGATACTTCCATTTATTTTTTTTTAAGTATTTTATAATTGATATACTGTTGAAATATTTTACTTGTCTGATACTAAATTTGTTTTTAATAAATTCCATGTTTAAATTATTAACATCTTCTATGAAATTTTCTAATATATTATTTATTCTATAAAATCTTAGAAACTGACCAAAATATATACCTTTACAGCAATTTAATGAAATATTAGAATTCATATTACAGTATTTTATAATATTGAAATTATAATTACTTTTTTTATTATAAATTTTAATAGCATTATTTGTAAGGTCTATATTTAGGTCTAAAAAGTTAACTTTTTTGTTTCTATAAATTTTTTCATTGTTTTTAAGTTTCAAGTATTTAGGATAAATTTTAGGTATTAAATTTTTGAACTGTGGATTATTAAATATTATAATGTCATCTACATAACGGAACATTTGCCAGTTAACATTATTTTGTAGAAAGTATTCTCTTTCGTACCAGAATAATATTAAGTTTGCTAATAACGGACTAGAAGACGTTCCCATGGGAACTCCTTCTGATTGAATATATATTTTATTTTTAAATTCTATATAGTTAAAATTTAAAAATGTTTCCAGTAGAGTTTTTGCTGTTTTAAGATCTAATTTAATTGTTTTATATCTGTTATGAATAATTTTAATGTGGAAAGTTTTGTCATTAATGATTTCGTTAAATAAATTGGTTATTTTATTATTTAGATCTCTTAAATTTATTTTAGAATATAGGTCCTCAAAGTCAAATGTGTGTACTGTTTCCATGTTTGTCCAATTGTTCATTAAATAGTTAATGATTTTTTTATTTGAGTCGATAAATTTATAATTATATTTATTAGTTAATTTATTTATAATAAATTGTAGTGTTGAAGCTAATTGTATATCAATGTTTTTTATAACTGAATTTATACCAGATGTGATTGTTCTGAAAGAAATAGGTTTTTTGTGTAGTTTAGGAATTATATAGAACTTTGGTATGTTTGGATTTTTGTAGTGATTATAAATTTTTAGTGAATTTTCAACATTTTTGATGTCTTTTTTGATTTTTGTGGCTGTAGTTCTAGCAAAAGTGTATTTATGATTATTATCAATTTCCTTTTTTAGTATATCGTGGTATAGATTTTTACAAATTATAGATAAGTTATTGGAACATTTATCTATAGGAGTGATAATAAAGTCCTTCTGTAAATTAATTATATTTTCTTTAAAAGAAGGAATATCTGAATTAGGTTTTGTGTATTTAAGTGTATTATTATAATAATTTATAACCTCCTTTTTAATATTATGTTTCCATTCCAGAAAAGTAAATTCTGGAATACTGTATTTTATACTAGTTTTATTTATGAAAATATCTATATCTTTTAATATAGATTTAATTGTATTATTATAATTGTGTTTAATTTGAGGTATATATTTATACCCTTTATTTAAAATATCCTGATATTCTGGATTTAAAAAAGAAAAATTGCTAGTTAATATATGACCTGAAAACTTATATTTATCAATATAGTTGTTGCAATTACATTTAATTTTTTTATAATTTGCCAAATTATTAATAAATTGGTTATAATTGCAAACTAAATTACCTATATTTTTGTTGTATCTCCAGATTGTTTTGAAATTTAAATTTTTTATAGGGAAAAGATTATTAATGTTTTGGTTATTAAAAATATCATTAAACTTAATATGATTAAATAAATTGTTATTAAATTTAATGATAATATTAATGTTATTAGTAGATTGTTTAATTTTTCTGTATTTAAAGATGTCGTGTGTGATATCTATTAATCTATTAGTTAGATTATGAATTTTAATATATTCTATAAGTTTGATAAATTTATTATTATTTAGTATAAATAATGTTTTAATAAATTTATCGACGAAGTTGTTAGTGTACATTTGTTTTGGGTCCAGTAATTCTTCAAATTCAATGTAACCTAATTTATTGGTAGTTTTACCTCTAGTTTTATTAGGTTTAGTTTTGAATTCATTTTTTTTGTATTTGCAGCTGATTTCATAAGTTGAAATTTCTTCTGTTTGTGGTTTGTATGTGTAGTTTAATTCGTCATTAAGTCCATAAGGGAATAATGTGTTGTGTTTATAAATGTAGTTGTTTTCTAATAATAGTCGTTGTTTTTTGTTTTGACATATGTCTAGTATTTCTATCTTAAAGTTGTTAAAAGTATGTAATTTATTGTGTTCTTTCATATATATATTACCAATTGATTTTTTAGCGTGGTTTCTATGTAGGTTTATTCGTATATTTAATGGATTACATGTTTGTCCTATATATGATAATTGACAAATTTGGCATGTTAATTTATAAATAGTATTTACTAATTTACAACTAGTCGTTTGAAATGTATCATGGTTCTTAAGAGAGGGACAAGTTTGACAATTCTTTCTTAGGCAATTCTTAGCGAGTTTGAATTAACATAAAAGAGGTGCTAACCCTAATATGCTGGTAGTTTTTTTTAGTTTTTTAGTTTGTTATTCTATTGAGAAAAATTTTTTTTTTTTATTAATATATTTATCTTAATTGTTTTTGTGGTAATTAAATTTGTAATAAAATGAATAATTAATCTATAAAAATATAGATATTACTGTTTGTTATCTGTTATATTTTTTAAGAATAACTAATAAAAAACATCTTTAAACTATCTAAACAATGAAAAAAACAAAAGTTCTGAAGTTATTTTTTAAAATTATTTTTATAATTTACTTTTTCATAATCAAACAATAAAAGATAATTATAATCTGTATGGAGTTTTATTTATATTAGAATATCTAATATATATTTAAATTTGTATATTATATTATATATAAAAATATATCATAGAGCAAGCTCATATGAATTAATATAGTGTAAAAACTATATAATAAAAATATAACAGTGATACTACATTTAAAACTTAAGGAGCAATCTGATCAGAATGATAAATCATATCAAGTAGATTTGGTTAGATTAGCAAGCTAAATCTAAATTAATTATAAAAATAAATAGTTGTATAGTTTTATAGTTAAGTATTCTATTAAAATTATCTTCATTAGTTTGATTATTTAAATTCAAATTATAAATTTGTTAATTGTTATTATTTAGTATAGATAGAGAAAAAAAAAAAAAAAATTCTTTACTTCTAAAACATCCTCTAGTTAATTATATAATTATAATTAATAACAATAAAAAATTAACAAAGTAACGTCTATTACATCGGCTTTTACACGTCATTCAGACATACTCTAATCCTATATATAGAATAATCGAAGAGATAATATATATAATAGTTAGAAAAAAGATAGAAAGACAGAACCATGTACTTTTAATCAAACTAATAGAAAGAAAACAAAAAGTTTTGTAAATAAGGTAGATAAGATTGTTAGTATATATATATATTTTTTTATAATTTTATATTTTATTCGTTTTTTTTTTTTTTTATAAAGATTTTTTAAATTTTTTTATTTTAAAATATGAATATAAAAAGTTGTATTTAGTAAAATATCTATAATATGAATTAACTTTTATTATAAGTTTGGTTATTATGTTTTGAAACCCTAATGGTAGACCAGACATATACAAAAAACTTAAATTGGAGTAATTATTGAAAAAAGAGGTCTGCTGAACCGGGACTTCTCAAATAGAAATTCAGCTTTTCAACATTTCATCCCTTCTCTATTATGTCTAGACCTCCTTTCAACCGTATTTTATGTGTTAATATAAAGTTACTACAGTGAAACATTTATATGAACAGATATAATGTGTACCTACCTTGTCCGCGAACGCCTTCAACTGTAAACAACTATTTCTGGATAACACATGTTGTGGGGGGGTGGGGACAAATTTAGACCGAATTGTGGGAGAACAAGACATTCAAAGAATAAAGATAAGATAGTTAAGGGAAGAAATCCAAATTTTATAATCTTTACAGTCAGTTAAAAATTAAAATAATTGATTCAAAACTTATTCATCTTTCAATATTCCTTTAAAAAGGCAAATTATTAGAGTTTAATAAAGCTATTAATTGTGAAAATTCACTTTTATTTAATTTCCATTTTCCTCCCCAGAAATTGGAGATTAAACAAAATGAATTATATACAATATTACTTTAAAAATCTTGTGAAAAAATCTTCAAATCAGCTATTTAATTTAAGTTTAACTAACTGTTGAAGATTATAAATTTGTAGTATTGATTATTGAAAGAAATTATAGAAAGTTGATTTAATAAATGGATACTTCCATTTATTTTTTTTTAAGTATTTTATAATTGATATACTGTTGAAATATTTTACTTGTCTGATACTAAATTTGTTTTTAATAAATTCCATGTTTAAATTATTAACATCTTCTATGAAATTTTCTAATATATTATTTATTCTATAAAATCTTAGAAACTGACCAAAATATATACCTTTACAGCAATTTAATGAAATATTAGAATTCATATTACAGTATTTTATAATATTGAAATTATAATTACTTTTTTTATTATAAATTTTAATAGCATTATTTGTAAGGTCTATATTTAGGTCTAAAAAGTTAACTTTTTTGTTTCTATAAATTTTTTCATTGTTTTTAAGTTTCAAGTATTTAGGATAAATTTTAGGTATTAAATTTTTGAACTGTGGATTATTAAATATTATAATGTAATCTACATAACGGAACATTTGCCAGTTAACATTATTTTGTAGAAAGTATTCTCTTTCGTACCAGAATAATATTAAGTTTGCTAATAACGGACTAGAAGACGTTCCCATGGGAACTCCTTCTGATTGAATATATATTTTATTTTTAAATTCTATATAGTTAAAATTTAAAAATGTTTCCAGTAGAGTTTTTGCTGTTTTAAGATCTAATTTAATTGTTTTATATCTGTTATGAATAATTTTAATGTGGAAAGTTTTGTCATTAATGATTTCGTTAAATAAATTGGTTATTTTATTATTTAGATCTCTTAAATTTATTTTAGAATATAGGTCCTCAAAGTCAAATGTGTGTACTGTTTCCATGTTTGTCCAATTGTTCATTAAATAGTTAATGATTTTTTTATTTGAGTCGATAAATTTATAATTATATTTATTAGTTAATTTATTTATAATAAATTGTAGTGTTGAAGCTAATTGTATATCAATGTTTTTTATAACTGAATTTATACCAGATGTGATTGTTCTGAAAGAAATAGGTTTTTTGTGTAGTTTAGGAATTATATAGAACTTTGGTATGTTTGGATTTTTGTAGTGATTATAAATTTTTAGTGAATTTTCAACATTTTTGATGTCTTTTTTGATTTTTGTGGCTGTAGTTCTAGCAAAAGTGTATTTATGATTATTATCAATTTCCTTTTTTAGTATATCGTGGTATAGATTTTTACAAATTATAGATAAGTTATTGGAACATTTATCTATAGGAGTGATAATAAAGTCCTTCTGTAAATTAATTATATTTTCTTTAAAAGAAGGAATATCTGAATTAGGTTTTGTGTATTTAAGTGTATTATTATAATAATTTATAACCTCCTTTTTAATATTATGTTTCCATTCCAGAAAAGTAAATTCTGGAATACTGTATTTTATACTAGTTTTATTTATGAAAATATCTATATCTTTTAATATAGATTTAATTGTATTATTATAATTGTGTTTAATTTGAGGTATATATTTATACCCTTTATTTAAAATATCCTGATATTCTGGATTTAAAAAAGAAAAATTGCTAGTTAATATATGACCTGAAAACTTATATTTATCAATATAGTTGTTGCAATTACATTTAATTTTTTTATAATTTGCCAAATTATTAATAAATTGGTTATAATTGCAAACTAAATTACCTATATTTTTGTTGTATCTCCAGATTGTTTTGAAATTTAAATTTTTTATAGGGAAAAGATTATTAATGTTTTGGTTATTAAAAATATCATTAAACTTAATATGATTAAATAAATTGTTATTAAATTTAATGATAATATTAATGTTATTAGTAGATTGTTTAATTTTTCTGTATTTAAAGATGTCGTGTGTGATATCTATTAATCTATTAGTTAGATTATGAATTTTAATATATTCTATAAGTTTGATAAATTTATTATTATTTATATTATATATATTATTATTATATTATATTATATATATTATATTATATATATTATTATTATATTATATTATATTATATTATTATATTATATATATATATTATTTTTTATTTATTATTATTATTATTACTATTATATATATTATCTCTTCGATTATTCTATATATAGGATTAGAGTATGTCTGAATGACGTGTAAAAGCCGATGTAATAGACGTTACTTTGTTAATTTTTTATTGTTATTAATTATAATTATATAATTAACTAGAGGATGTTTTAGAAGTAAAGAATTTTTTTTTTTTTTTTCTCTATCTATACTAAATAATAACAATTAACAAATTTATAATTTGAATTTAAATAATCAAACTAATGAAGATAATTTTAATAGAATACTTAACTATAAAACTATACAACTATTTATTTTTATAGTATATATAGTATATATATATATTCTTATATATCTTGTTTAAACACTTGATAACAGTACTATATAAGAACTTGCTGTAATATTTTTTCTCATTTATTCTTTTGTCTGATGATGGTGACAATATTGTTGCCGAAACGTCACACACTAATAAATTATTTGGATTAGGTCTTATTTTCTTTTAAAATTATCCTTATGTTATTGTGCAATAAATTGATAAAGAGGAAGCAATCCCTCAAAATATTTTTATAGAAAAAAAAAAAAAAGCTTTTTCTTTCACAAATCCAGGCACTTCCTTATATATATATATATGATGTATTTCTACAATAGATGTGTGAAAAATTAGCAGTCGTTTGTGGCTGTCTCCACCTCAATCATCTCTCTCTTTATTTTCCAAATCTTTTATACAAAAACAAAATTTACATACATGTTAACTGCTTTAAAATTTACATATTAAAAGATTTATATTGTACAATTGAATTTAGAGATTTTGGTTTTATTTGCATACATAAAATTGAATTTAAGGAAATGAGAGGGAGAGAGAAACTATGAACAAAGCTAAACTGGAAATTTACTTTCTATCATTCAAAATGTATCATATATATATCTAATTATAAAACTATTTTAGAGGCGTAATATTCTTTTTAAATTAAAACAATTTCTACTGTCCTTACTGCGATGGGAAAATTAAAGGGAGGGCCTGGCTCATCAGTGGTGAACCCTCCCAGCGGTTTCGCCAGGGAAAAAAACTTTTGTTACAATGCATCAATTTCAACCAAATTTTCAACATTTATGTAAAACGAGATGGAGCAGGTTTTGCTTAACATCAAAATATATTTCCTAACATTAACATGCGTAACTTCGCTGTTATCGATTAAATACAAAAAAAAATCAACAGAGTTAATTTTATTTATATATAAATACAAAATTAAATTTCAACAGAGTTAATTTTTTTACATACTAGCTAATAATCTCAATCTAAAAAATATTCAAAACAAGCAATTTTAAGATAACACCATATGTAAAACAGTCAGCCAAGAAAACAACAACGATATTACATCTTCCTCACATATTCACACACAATCTTGATTAATAATTAAAACTAATCTTTAACATTGTTTATTATACTTCAACTTTTATTTCTACATTTGTTTTTAAATACCCAATTGTTTTATCATGTTTCCAATTTCGCCTAACAAATATACAAATTTATAGTGATCAACATATGCAAATTTTATCTTTGTTTTTATTTAACTTGATATCGTAAACATAACATCCATTGTAAGCATTTTTCTGTTCACCTTCCGTGGTTTCTCTTTTCTCTGATAGTTTTTAGGTGTAGTATATTTTCTTATTACTAGACTACAAACATTCCCTCGAGAAAAACCTGGGCGAAGCCGGGTACATCCGCTAGTATATATATATTCAACAGATCACCTTTTGACTCAAACCAAATATAAAAGTTTGTTAGGATAAAAGATATAGATAGGATTTACAAAATACACAATTCACGACAAGTATTTTATAGATGACATTTTGGTAAGAGCAATGCTACTACTATCCTCTCCATTACTATCTTTTTTTTTTTCTGAGGATGTTATTTAGATAAAACTTTGTTGGTTTTGTTACTTTGAGAGAAATATTGTTTTTTTATTTAATGCAAATTTTAGAGAATTTTTAAAATATGCATTCCTTAATTATGACTAATTGGCTGAAAGGTCAGACATAATTTACGTCTTTGCTAAGATTGAACCTTGCTATAACAACATCACTTGGGACCAAGATTTTATGTTGTTGTAAAAAAACAATTGTAAGTTATAACTATGCTTAGAACAATTGGGATGTAAAACTTGGGTCTTTAGATTGATGATGTTATAACCAAGTTGTTCTTATAAAAGAGGCTGCTATAACAAGGGTCCACTGTGTTTGTTTTAATTTTTAATTGTTAATTTACAAGTTTCACACAAGGTTCACCAAATCCAAATAAATAAATATATTAAATTAATTTATTTGGATTTGGTCTTATTACATATTATATTTATAATCTATAATTCAAAAAATTGTGCCTTATCAATCTACTACTTTATCTAGAACTGATGACAACAAAATTGATAGATGTAATCAATATTTCTCACATCAATTATATATTATTCTTTTATTTTCCTGGCATTACTGAGACATCTTTATCAAGAGCTATCATGCTTAAAATATTTAGATGGCACTTAGTTAAGGAAAGTGCACTACAAGATAAAATGTTAAAAGTAGCCTCCAAAGAGAGATGGTTGAACCTGGTTTCTCCTGGAGGTGTGGTCTCTTATAAAATACTATGTCAGGTAAAGTCAAGTCAGGAGAAGTCTTTCAACTGAAATAGTCTCTGATAAAAAACACAAGGTAATAAGACCAAATCCAAATAAATAAATAATGTATGACGTTTCGGTAACAACGCTGTTACAGAAACGTCACACATTATTTATTTATTTGGATTTGGTCTTATTACCTTGTCTTTATAATCTATAATCCAAATTGTTCCTTATCATTGGTCTCTGATAAGAAACCAACTCCAAGAGAGACTGAGATCATGTTTTTAGTTGGTCTCTCATGGGAGGGGCTCTAATGTTACTCTTTCAACCAGAAAAAAAAAAAAATTCTCAATCCAACTAAGGTTGTTAATACAGTCAGACCTTTTGAATTCATCACCCCTAGGAATATGTGTTGAATTAAAGTTGGTTTAAATAAATATATTGGGGAACCTGGTTACAACAGCCTCTTTCACAATAGCAACTCGGCTATAACATTACCACAGTAATTGTGCTATAAAATCTTCACACATTTTCCCTATTCTGATTAGAGCGATATCACTACAATCTTTAATTGAGCCCTCATTTCAGATTATAATATTTCTCTATCCAACCTTTTTAAATATTCCCAGTTTTTATGCTGTCATATACATTACAGATACACACTCAAACCTCTTTAATTCAACACCGCAAGGTATATAAGAGCTTTCTGTTGAATTAAAGTCGGCAGTGATGTATTCAGATGATTTTCAAATAACCAATTCATTGCAACATTCATTCTGCTAGGCAACATTTTCTTAGAACAGTTTGCTTTAACCCTTATAGGAATGTTGAATTAAAGTGTGTTTAATTAGATCCAGTTAAACTGAAGTAAATATTTTATGGGATTCAAATGAAGGTTAAATTAAACAAAGTGATGAATTAAAGATGGTAAGTGAATGTTGAATTAGTGAGGTTATATACTGTAGATAGGTGTATTTCAAGTCCTCTAGTTTCAGAGGGTGGAGTGGAAGAACCTAAATGTGGGTGGAAAGATGAGGTCTTATATTTAGCAGAGAGGCGGGACACGGCCAACAAAAGAGCCGTATATCACAGAGCCTTGGTTCCGGCTCAAATCCACCCTGACTCTAGCATTTATAACGAGGAGGCTAAAATACAGCCTGTTTTAACTCTGGCTTCACTAGGAGCAGGTCTCTGACACTACTCCGAGTCAGCCCCTCTTAATAATTGTTGGGAAAATAAAATTAGCTTAATTAATATATATGAAAGTGAACACGGGTTTAAAAATACTTCATTTCGCTCACATATTATTACATTAGAACCTACATGAGAGGACATTCACGCTAGAGGATACCTCTCTATAAAGGACAGTTTTCATTGCAGAAAATACCATCCAAAAACACCATTTGATTCTGCAACTAGGTGTCCTTTACAGAGAGGTTTTACTGCACAATGAAAAATCAACACATACCAATGATATTTTTTTTGAAACTACTGATAATTTTTTAAGGCCCTCAGTTTTGGTACTCTAACGATCATCCAAATTATTGAGAATTAACTATATGGATTATTCTTATATGGAGATTTCACTTTATTCAGGTGGGTTTTCTTTATTGGGAAGTGCGAAGGAATTTCTTTATCCCACACACAGACACAGAATATAAATATAAAAGCAAAGGGTGCTTCTCCCGTCAAAATAAACATCAAAACTAGATGTCATCTATTTCCTTCAAACAAAAATATCCAAATATATATATTAAGAAAAAGGCATTTCGAGATTGTGCAACTAAAAGGTGCTGATGGCCATCTGTTGGAATAAATATCAAATAATCATTGATTTTTAATTATTCCAGAATTGGCCAAATACCCATTAGTGATTAATTAAGAAAACCTAACTACATACACATTTCAGGTTGTTGGCCCTACTATATACAGTAAAACCCCTCTATAGTGAACACCAATGGGACAGAGCTTTTGGTTCACTATAGCCACGGTTTGGCTTTTTTTTTTTTACTTTTCTAAAATTTTAAACCGTATAATTAAAGGACAGCCAACACACTGGAAAAGGCTGCCTCTTAATAGTGGTCACTTTGTTTTAATTCCCATAATTGACCAATTTCCTTATATTAAAACTGAATAATAAAAATGTATTTGATGATAGGTTCTTCTTATCACATTAGCATACTGTACCTCTATGTCTATTTTCAAAATCAAGACAAATCCTGGGCAAAGTTTTATTAAATATATATGCAAAGATATGAAATGATTTTAAAACATCTTTATCACATTATATAATACAATGTTTACTTGAAAATATGGCTCTAATACCTTGTTGCTTCAAAGCTCTCTTCAAGCATTACACCTTTCAAATAAAGTTAATGTGTTTTTCTTCTATTTCATGTTTCCACATATTCTTCTTAAGTCTAGATTTCCTTTTGTTTTGAACCTGTCATGCAAACCATTGCTGGCTCTAAAATCACCATAGTTCATGGCATAAAAAATAAATTTTGTTGCATCACGGACCCTTTATTTGGACTTTTTTTTTTTTTTTTTTAGCCCTAACGCATATGATCACAGCAAAAGTTGAGGTTGATTCCTCTTTGTAAAAAATTTTAACACTTTGAAGACCAACGCCGTTTTTATACGTCATAAGCTATTAAGCCTAGCGGACCAACCCCGTTTTTATACGTCGCGGCACTTTAAAAATCAATAGAAAATCATAGAACGCAGTACGTCAAGAAATCTCTTCGGCAAATCATCGGCCTATCATGAATAGTTACAAAAATGATCACTAGATGTCAGGACGATACTGTTGGCAGGCAAAAAAATTAGTCATCTGTTGCTCAATCTCATTGGCTAGCTTGCTGACAAACTGATAACAGGCAAGTTTGTTTTTGTTATCTCTAATCTCTTTTCGCTCATTTTTTTCTAAGTTATTTTGCCTCTAATTTCATAACATTATTGAAATGAATCCTTTGGATCAACCTAGCACTTCAAAAGGTTTGGGATCAGAAGTTCATTTAGATGAAGACATTCGAGATATTCTTGAATATCTTTACGATTCTGGCTCAGAAATTGATGATGAAGTGAAGGATCCTGATTACGAAAATTCAGCCTCCGATGAATTAGAATTTGAGGAGGAAGAAAGGGAAGAAATTCCTGCTAAACAGCCGCGATTAGAAGTAGCTCCAGTTCGCATGCTGACGACATGTCGGGACACGTCCACTGCCGCCGCTGGCTCCAATGTTGCCGCCGGCACCTGGAGGAAAGATGATCCCTCGCCCCCAACTCCTCCCCCTTTCACCGCCCGCCCTGGACTAAATTTAGTGGGGGATGTTTCCTCACCATTTGATGCGTTCAGTCTCTTCTTTACAGAGAATATTTTCAAAAGCATCAAAGAGGAAACAAACCGATATGCCAGGAGTATTATTGATCGGGAGTCCAAGAAGGGTCCTCTCAAGCCTCATGGCATGCTGGCTAAGTGGAAGGCTGTGTCAGTGGCACAGATAAAGCTCTTTTTCTGTGTCATCATACACATGTCTTTGGTGAAGAAGCCTGGGATGAAAGACTACTGGTCTACTCACGGATTCCTGAAGAATGCCTTTTGCCAGTCCATAAATATGCCAAGGACACTATTTATGAGAATTTTGTCAATGCTACATTTGAATGACATTGAATATGGAAACCCAGGGCATGACAGACTCTTCAAAATAAGACCAGTTTTGGAATTCCTCATATATTCTTTTGGGAATGCCTACACTCCTCAGCAAAATCTCACTATTGATGAGGCGATGTGTCCATTCAGAGGACGTGTGGGTTTTCGAGTGTATATAAAAGGAAAACCTCATAAATATGGCATCAAGATATTCCAGATTTGTGAAGCTGTATCTGGATACGCTTACAATCTTGATATCTACACTGGCAAGGATCCTGAGCAGCCAGAGCACAACTCCATTCCGAACCTCGTGGACAGGCTGGCAAAGAGGTTTTATGGACAAGGCTATCATATCTATTTTGATAGGTGGTTTTCCTCTCCTGAGTTATTTGATAAACTTTGGGAAAAAAAGACCCTAGCTGTTGGCACAGTTATGCCTTCCAGGAAAACGATGCCAAAAACCGAATTTTCCCAAAAACTAAAGAGAGGAGAGATTATAAAGATGAGAAGAAAGCATCTTTTAGCCATCAAATGGAAAGATGTTAGAGATGTTTTCATGCTCTCCACTGTCCATGAAGGTAAAATGATGCCAGTCAAGCACACAACCCCAACCAGAGAAGAGTTGTTCAAGCCTGATGCTGTCATCGATTACAACAAGGGGAAGGTAGGAGTGGACCGGAGCGATCAGATGATGGCATATTATTCTTTTAGCAGGAAAACATTGAAATGGTGGAAAAAAATATTCTTCCATCTTTTTTCACTTTGTTTTGTAAATGGCAACATCATTTACAATAAAGCAAATCCTGATAAAAAAATAAGTCTGAAGGACTTCTATCTGGCTGTCGGTGGGGAGTTGCTCAATCAGGCAAGCATTGAACACTCTGAAAAAGAAACAACTTCGAAAACTGATGTTGCCAGGCTACTTGGGAAGCACTACTGCTATAAAATAGCCCCAGAAAGTGGAAAAGCAGTGCAAAGAAGGTGCAAAGTTTGTGCAGATAGTGCAAAGCACAAGACTGGGAAGGCAGCCCGGAAGGACACCAGATTTGAGTGCAAACAATGCAAGATTCCACTTTGCGTTGGAGAGTGCTTCGAAAAGTACCATGCAGAAATGAAGTACTGGGAATAACAATGTATATAAATGTTAAGAATTAAATACTTTATGAGGAAAGAGTTTCTTTATTACACAAAATTAAATCACAAGCTTTCGGGCATAATCACCCTTCTACTGGTGTAAAACGAGACTCTCGTTTTACACCAGTAGAAGGGTGATTATGCCCGAAAGCTTGTGATTTAATTTTGTGTAATAAAGAAACTCTTTCCTCATAAAGTATTTCATTCTTAAAGTTTGGTGAAGGAATTATTACTTCAGTATATAAATGTAAAAATTTTAATAATTTCCTCTGATTATTTTTTTTACAAACAGTGGCGTTTTTTTTGGCAGTTTGCATTTTTTAATTCTTTTTTTATTTTTTTATTTTGAAAAAGTGCCAATAAACATATATTTTTTATTGCATTTTTGTGTTTCATAGACATATTTTGATACAAGCATCAAATTTCACTGTTCAAGGTAATATATTTTTATAAATATGATTTTTTTTAAAAATCAAGTTTTATCCTGGTTCACAGGGCTATTTGGGTTGTGAAACCAATGTTCCTCAAAGTGTTAATAGCCTTCTATTTTATCTCTTATAACATAAAAGTTATATTTTCTTATTTTAACATGTTCTGAAATTTTGTCTGTGTTGTTTCACTTTGAAAAGTTTTGAAAATTGCCTTTTTATTTTTAAGTAATAACATTTTTGTTTTTAGAATGCTGTGTTTTCTTTATTTTGGAAGCCATTTTTATATTTTCTATTTCAAATTTGATGGTTGCAAAGAGATTCTATTTAATAAAAAGTATAGTGTGTAAAAATCTATACAACATACAGCAAAAATAGAATGTAAATGAAAACAAACAATGTCGCTAAATTTATTGCTTTGAAATCGCGATCCACGAGCTGAAAAATGCACAAAATTTTATTGTTTCAATTTTTTTTTTAATTAAAATTTTAAGTTCGTTATAAGCATAATATTTTAAATAGATTTTATTATTTTGGGACCTAAAATAGGTTCGTTATAGGGGTAGTTCGTTATATTTAAAAATCGCAAAGTTCATTATGACGATGGTATTTTTAATGGAATGGAATTGGGAATCACCTTAGGTTCGTTATAAGGGAAGGTTCGTTATATCCAGGGTTTGTATTAGCGAGGTTTTACTGTATATAGTATTGTAAAAATAGCATATAAAGTTATCTAAAAAAAAAAAGATATATTACAGTAAAACTAGATGTAATAAGACCAAATACAAATAAATAGTGTGTGACATTTCATTAACATTGTTGTTACCAAAATGTCACACTATAAATATCAATAATAATGATAGCATATCATTACCAGGAGCACATGTGCTTTTTAGATGGCAGAGCGCCATTTTATTTTTTCCATATGTCTAATCTATAATCCAAATTGAACCTTATCTCATACAGTGAAACTATTAAGGTCTTCAGTGTGAGACCTTAATAGCAAAGGTATTTTACAATGGATAAGGAGAAGAAAAAAAGATGAGCTGGCAATCTCAACCATATTAAAGAAGAAAAGGTGATAAACATTTATTATTTCAGATTAATCTCTCCCCCCCCCCCCCCACTGGTAGGTATGCCATCTCAATCAGACTCCTCCAAGGTGATCAATTTAGAGCAAAAGTCTTCATTGAGAGTATTTCTGTGGGAGAAATAATGTGGTGGTTTTCCCTTTGCCTTCCGCCACCATATATATATTGTCAACTAATAGAACTTTTAGAAGCCATTGCCAACTGTTGTTGTTTCTTATCACCTTGTGCAAAGATTACGCAAATTCCAGAAGTCCATGCTCCTCAAGCTGTTTGATGATAAGCAGCGGCCTCTCACAAAGGTCCTTTTTAGTACATCTAATGCAAGTCAAAATGTGTTCTGGAGCTGCAAATTCCAAGCTACATTTTGTGAAAGTGGGGTAGATTTTATTATTATTTTCCCTCTTTAATTGCTTGAGATGGCCTGTTCTAAATCTGCCATTTCCAGCTTTCAAGGGCAAGTTAGTTCCTTCCTCCATATTAGGGTGGTGGACAATTGGTGACAGACAATAATAATCAGCATTAGAGTGTGATATTTTTATACGTCGCGGCACTTTAAAAATCAATAGAAAATCATAGAACGCAGTACGTCAAGAAATCTCTTCGGCAAATCATCGGCCTATCATGAATAGTTACAAAAATGATCACTAGATGTCAGGACGATACTGTTGGCAGGCAAAAAAATTAGTCATCTGTTGCTCAATCTCATTGGCTAGCTTGCTGACAAACTGATAACAGGCAAGTTTGTTTTTGTTATCTCTAATCTCTTTTCGCTCATTTTTTTCTAAGTTATTTTGCCTCTAATTTCATAACATTATTGAAATGAATCCTTTGGATCAACCTAGCACTTCAAAAGGTTTGGGATCAGAAGTTCATTTAGATGAAGACATTCAAGATATTCTTGAATATCTTTACGATTCTGGCTCAGAAATTGATGATGAAGTGAAGGATCCTGATTACGAAAATTCAGCCTCCGATGAATTAGAATTTGAGGAGGAAGAAAGGGAAGAAATTCCTGCTAAACAGCCGCGATTAGAAGTAGCTCCAGTTCGCATGCTGACGACATGTCGGGACACGTCCACTGCCGCCGCTGGCTCCAATGTTGCCGCCGGCACCTGGAGGAAAGATGATCCCTCGCCCCCAACTCCTCCCCCTTTCACCGCCCGCCCTGGACTAAATTTAGTGGGGGATGTTTCCTCACCATTTGATGCGTTCAGTCTCTTCTTTACAGAGAATATTTTCAAAAGCATCAAAGAGGAAACAAACCGATATGCCAGGAGTATTATTGATCGGGAGTCCAAGAAGGGTCCTCTCAAGCCTCATGGCATGCTGGCTAAGTGGAAGGCTGTGTCAGTGGCACAGATAAAGCTCTTTTTCTGTGTCATCATACACATGTCTTTGGTGAAGAAGCCTGGGATGAAAGACTACTGGTCTACTCACGGATTCCTGAAGAATGCCTTTTGCCAGTCCATAAATATGCCAAGGACACTATTTATGAGAATTTTGTCAATGCTACATTTGAATGACATTGAATATGGAAACCCAGGGCATGACAGACTCTTCAAAATAAGACCAGTTTTGGAATCCCTCATATATTCTTTTGGGAATGCCTACACTCCTCAGCAAAATCTCACTATTGATGAGGCGATGTGTCCATTCAGAGGACGTGTGGGTTTTCGAGTGTATATAAAAGGAAAACCTCATAAATATGGCATCAAGATATTCCAGATTTGTGAAGCTGTATCTGGATACGCTTACAATCTTGATATCTACACTGGCAAGGATCCTGAGCAGCCAGAGCACAACTCCATTCCGAACCTCGTGGACAGGCTGGCAAAGAGGTTTTATGGACAAGGCTATCATATCTATTTTGATAGGTGGTTTTCCTCTCCTGAGTTATTTGATAAACTTTGGGAAAAAAAGACCCTAGCTGTTGGCACAGTTATGCCTTCCAGGAAAACGATGCCAAAAACCGAATTTTCCCAAAAACTAAAGAGAGGAGAGATTATAAAGATGAGAAGAAAGCATCTTTTAGCCATCAAATGGAAAGATGTTAGAGATGTTTTCATGCTCTCCACTGTCCATGAAGGTAAAATGATGCCAGTCAAGCACACAACCCCAACCAGAGAAGAGTTGTTCAAGCCTGATGCTGTCATCGATTACAACAAGGGGAAGGTAGGAGTGGACCGGAGCGATCAGATGATGGCATATTATTCTTTTAGCAGGAAAACATTGAAATGGTGGAAAAAAATATTCTTCCATCTTTTTTCACTTTGTTTTGTAAATGGCAACATCATTTACAATAAAGCAAATCCTGATAAAAAAATAAGTCTGAAGGACTTCTATCTGGCTGTCGGTGGGGAGTTGCTCAATCAGGCAAGCATTGAACACTCTGAAAAAGAAACAACTTCGAAAACTGATGTTGCCAGGCTACTTGGGAAGCACTACTGCTATAAAATAGCCCCAGAAAGTGGAAAAGCAGTGCAAAGAAGGTGCAAAGTTTGTGCAGATAGTGCAAAGCACAAGACTGGGAAGGCAGCCCGGAAGGACACCAGATTTGAGTGCAAACAATGCAAGATTCCACTTTGCGTTGGAGAGTGCTTCGAAAAGTACCATGCAGAAATGAAGTACTGGGAATAACAATGTATATAAATGTAAAAATTTTAATAATTTCCTCTGATTATTTTTTTTACAAACAGTGGCGTTTTTTTTGGCAGTTTGCATTTTTTAATTCTTTTTTTATTTTTTTATTTTGAAAAAGTGCCAATAAACATATATTTTTTATTGCATTTTTGTGTTTCATAGACATATTTTGATACAAGCATCAAATTTCACTGTTCAAGGTAATATATTTTTATAAATATGATTTTTTTAAAAAATCAAGTTTTATCCTGGTTCACAGGGCTATTTGGGTTGCGAAACCAATGTTCCTCAAAGTGTTAATAGCCTTCTATTTTATCTCTTATAACATAAAAGTTATATTTTCTTATTTTAACATGTTCTGAAATTTTGTCTGTGTTGTTTCACTTTGAAAAGTTTTGAAAATTGCCTTTTTATTTTTAAGTAATAACATTTTTGTTTTTAGAATGCTGTGTTTTCTTTATTTTGGAAGCCATTTTTATATTTTCTATTTCAAATTTGATGGTTGCAAAGAGATTCTATTTAATAAAAAGTATAGTGTGTAAAAATCTATACAACATACAGCAAAAATAGAATGTAAATGAAAACAAACAATGTCGCTAAATTTATTGCTTTGAAATCGCGATCCACGAGCTGAAAAATGCACAAAATTTTATTGTTTCAATTTTTTTTTTAATTAAAATTTTAAGTTCGTTATAAGCATAATATTTTAAATAGATTTTATTATTTTGGGACCTAACATAGGTTCGTTATAGGGGTAGTTCGTTATATTTAAAAATCGCAAAGTTCATTATGACGATGGTATTTTTAATGGAATGGAATTGGGAATCACCTTAGGTTCGTTATAAGGGAAGGTTCGTTATATCCAGGGTTTGTATTAGCGAGGTTTTACTGTATATAGTATTGTAAAAATAGCATATAAAGTTATCTAAAAAAAAAAAGATATATTACAGTAAAACTAGATGTAATAAGACCAAATACAAATAAATAGTGTGTGACATTTCATTAACATTGTTGTTACCAAAATGTCACACTATAAATATCAATAATAATGATAGCATATCATTACCAGGAGCACATGTGCTTTTTAGATGGCAGAGCGCCATTTTATTTTTTCCATATGTCTAATCTATAATCCAAATTGAACCTTATCTCATACAGTGAAACTATTAAGGTCTTCAGTGTGAGACCTTAATAGCAAAGGTATTTTACAATGGATAAGGAGAAGAAAAAAAGATGAGCTGGCAATCTCAACCATATTAAAGAAGAAAAGGTGATAAACATTTATTATTTCAGATTAATCTCTCCCCCCCCCCCCCCACTGGTAGGTATGCCATCTCAATCAGACTCCTCCAAGGTGATCAATTTAGAGCAAAAGTCTTCATTGAGAGTATTTCTGTGGGAGAAATAATGTGGTGGTTTTCCCTTTGCCTTCCGCCACCATATATATATTGTCTAACTAATAGAACTTTTAGAAGCCATTGCCAACTGTTGTTGTTTCTTATCACCTTGTGCAAAGATTACGCAAATTCCAGAAGTCCATGCTCCTCAAGCTGTTTGATGATAAGCAGCGGCCTCTCACAAAGGTCCTTTTTAGTACATCTAATGCAAGTCAAAATGTGTTCTGGAGCTGCAAATTCCAAGCTACATTTTGTGAAAGTGGGGTAGATTTTATTATTATTTTCCCTCTTTAATTGCTTGAGATGGCCTGTTCTAAATCTGCCATTTCCAGCTTTCAAGGGCAAGTTAGTTCCTTCCTCCATATTAGGGTGGTGGACAATTGGTGACAGACAATAATAATCAGCATTAGAGTGTGATAGGAAGGGTTTTCAGTGTAAATGGCTTATAAGACCACCATCATCAGGCACTGGAAACACAAATGTGGTAAAATAAATAATCTAAACCTATTTATAGAAGGTTGTTCTATAGGAAAGTTATAGTAAACCTCCCCATACACACCAATTAATATAGAGTAGACCCTGATGGTTAATTAGTCACAAATGTTAATTAATTACAAACAAATCAAATGAAACATCATTTCTGTCTTTTCACCTCTCGGTGGCTTCTAACTCCAAACCATTCTTTGAAATTATCAAACCAGATCTTCCCTAGTCTACCACTCATTTCAGTCTTCACGGTCAAGAGTCAGATCTTCAAAGTACATAGCCTGAAAATTTACCATTCCCAATTAATTACTTTGTTTAAAATGCCATAGAATCCATTAAATGCCTATCCATCTATTTGATCTGGGTCCTATAGGTCCTAAAGAAATTTTATAGTTCACCTGTCTACATCATTAAAAGAAACAAATTGCAGATGCTTCATTTTGTCTCAATTAATCCTCCTGTCAACAATAAAAATAACTTTCATTTTTAGAAGAGCTATTAGTTGCAGTTTTAAAAAAAGAAGGGTCAGGGAATATATCCCCATATGAAGAGTTCCTGCAATTTCAGCTACTCTCTTTTTTTTTTTAAGAGAGAAAACTCCTATTAGTGTCTTTTTAAAATATTCTTATCAGTGTTTCAATCTTATTTTCTCTTTTAAATTAGCCTAGCCTTTCTTCTCCTTCAAGTGATTTATCTATATATATAAAATTGAATGTCTGTCTGTGTGTGTGTGTGTCCTCTATGGAATCAAAAACCATACATCCAATCGCCGTGAAATTTTGGGATATTATTTGGTGTATCCCCGGAAAGGTTTAGGAAAAATAATATCTTGAATATCTTAAATATCCTTAGAGTTATTTGCAGATTTGTAGCTTTAACTCGCAAGCAGCGCCACCTTGCGACGGAGATAGGCTTAGGTCTGCCCCCCACCCCGCCCCCCGTCCGGCCGGTCAGTCCAAGTTCCCACCGACCAATCAGAGGGATCAAGAGCACCCCCCCCCCCCCCCCCCCACCCCCGTCCGGCCGCCGGCCAATCAGAGGGATCAAGAGGTCCTGGCGCGCGGGGGGCGGGTGACCTCCGGGAACTACGTCCATCTTCCATAAACGACCATGATTTTATTCAACTTATCGAGTATTTTTCAAGGGACCGGGAAAATATGTAGATAAAACGATGATTTTGTAATGTAGAAAATTAGGAAAGACAAAATTCAGGATGACACGGCACACAGGGACCGGGAAAAAATAATCACTTTATCGAGAGATTCACGACCAAGATTTTATTCAACTTATCGAGTATTTTTCAAGGGACCGGGAAAATATGTTCACTAGATAAAACGATGATTTTGTAATGTAGAAAATTATGAAAGACAAAATTCAGGATGACACGGCACACAGGGACCGGGAAAAAATGTTCACTTTATCGAGAGATTCAAATTTACGAGTTTCAAATTATCAAAATATATCTTTTTTTTTTAATAAGTTTATAGATAATTGTTTTAACAAATGTTCGTTAGACAAACCTTTACTCGGGTAAAACCTCGGGCGAAGCCGGGTACGTCCGCTAGTTAAAAATAAATATATTGATGATAAGGCACAATTTGGATTATCTATCCCTATATTCTATATACAGTTACGAGCGTCATTCTTCATTTCCTAATCATCTCTGTCACGGTTTGCTTTTTTTTAGGAATGGCGCCCTCCTATTGGTTGGCTACGATCACGCCACCTTTGCCCCCCCCCCCATCATGCCTCCCCCACTCGCTTTTTCATTTTTGTAACTATTGTGTTGGAGCGGGTCGCTCCTTAAATAAATGCATATATTAGTTAATAACTAAATGGAATCCTCTCTTTCTTTTTCCCAGTATGAGACGCCTACGGAAGCCAACAGTACATAGACAGATAAAGCACATAGGCTATAGTTATTAACTAATATATGCATTTATTTAAGGCGCCAATTTATAATTGTAACAAATAGTATTTGAATAAAAACATTCAATCGGGTAAAACACGGGCGTTGCCCGGGTCATTCGGCTAGTGTATAAAAGTCAGTGTATGTATGTGTGTTTGTTCCTATGTCGCTATACACGTCCACAATACAGTGTGGCAAATAATTTTTAAGACTCGCGCTATATAAAAGCCAATAGCAGAGCCAGTTATGAAATTGCGCATGCGTATATATATTCGAAGCCTTATCTAGCGCGTGGCTTTGTTTCAGCCATTTTGGTTAACTCTTTAAAACCATACAGGTGATTTTTGAAAAGTAAAAATTTTTGTTCGTCGGAATTCTGAGATGGAACAAAGAGCGGTCATTAAATTTAATGCAAAACTTGGTAGAAGTGCATCGGAAACATATATTTTGATGAAGCAAGTTTATGGTACATTATGTTTGAGTAAATCAAATGTTTTCATTTGGCACAAGCGTTTTTCGGATGGAAGAAATACGCTAGAAGATGATAAGCATACTGGACGACCAAGTTCTTCGAAGACACCAGAAAGTATAGAAAAAGTGCGAGAATTTGTTACAAACAATCGCAGTGCATCCCTGTGAATGATGGCAGAGGTTTTACACATCAACAAAGAAATGATTCGAACCATTCTGCATGAAGATTTGGGTAAAACTAAAGTCTGTGCTAAATTTGTTCCACACACTTTAACGGGCGAGCAGAAATCATTGAGAATTGCACATTGCAGGGACATCATTTCTGCCTATGAAAATGATTAAAACTTCCTGAAATCAATTGTTACGGGTGATGAAACATGGTGTTTTCAGTATGACCCAAAGACAAAGCGCCAAAGTGCCGAATGGAAGTCAAAACACTCTCCACAAGCCAAAAAAATGCGAAAAGTGCCATCAAAAATCAAAACAATGCTGATTACCTTTTTCGTTAGTAGAGGTATTATCCACAAAGAATTTGTTCCCACTGTACAAACCATTACTGGAGAGTATTATTTAAACGTTTTGAAACGTTTGATTTCCAGAATTCGTCGCATTCGTCCAGAATATCGCGATGAAGACAGTTGGTGTTTGCTGCATGATAATGCACCGAGTCACTCCTCACTCATTGTTCGTCTCTTTTTGGCCCAAAATAACGTCTGTGTGTTGAATCATCCTGTTGAAGTTAAAAGGTTGTTTTATTTTATGATATCCCGACCATCCAGACAGCTGCGACGAGCACTTTGGAGGCGATTCCTCAAAGTGGCCTGCAAGAGGCATTTAATTCCTTATTAAATCGTTGTAACATATGTATTGAATCCAGAGGGGATTATTTTGAATAAAAAAATAGTATAAATTGAATTAGCTTTTTATGTATTATTTTACAAACCCATTCTTAAAAATTATTTGCCACACTGTGTACGTAACTAATCTGACTGAAATTTTAACTGTATATAGAGTAGAATCTGAAAAAACTTATAGTGAAAATTTCATATCTCTATTCTGCATATTCGTCGAGTTATTTGCAAATTGCGTTGAAAATTTGCCCTTTCGCTCGCAAGCAGCGCCTCTAGCGGTGAAGATGGGAGGTAATATCGGCTGACCTAATGTACATGTAAAAAGGGGTTTTAACAGGACATAGAGAAAAATATGGAAGAGATATTTGTCGCATTTTTAGCCAAGAAAAATTGAAATTGACAGGTTTTGGGCAGAAATAGTTTTTTTTTTTTTAGTCAGAAAATGATTATGACAATATTGCTGTATCATCATTTGATTATCAGATACAAAATTATATCGGGAAAAATTCCAAAAAGCAGAGACTACGGGTGAAGCCAGTTCATTTTTTGTATTCAGAAACAAAATTCTAACAGAAAAATAAAATCATTCGAGCAGAAGACAAAGCCAGATCATCTCTCTATAAAAATATCGCTTCTCAGACACAAATTTGGAGCGGGACGTTTCACAAGAGTGACATCCATGGCGACAATTTATAATTGTAACGAATAGTATTTGAATAAAAACATTTAATCAGGTAAAACCCGGGCGTTGCCCGGGTCATTCGGCTAGTCTATATATACAGTAAAACCCCGCTAATACGAACCCTGGATATAACGAACCTTCCCTTATAACGAACCCACGCCGATTCCCAATTCCATTCCATTGAAAATACGATCGTTATAACGAACTTTGCGATTTTTAGAATAACGAACTACTCCTATAACGAACCTATTTTCGGTCCCAAAATAATAAAATCTATTTAAAATACTATGCTTATAACGAACTTAGAATTGTAATTTTAAAAAAAATTAAAACAACCAAATTTTGAGCATGTTTCAGCTCGCGGATCGCGATTTCAAAACAATAAATTTAGCGGCATTGTTTGTTTTGAATTTTGCACTTTATTTTTGCTGTATGTTGTATAAATTTTAACACATTATACTTTTTATTAAATAGAATATATTTTCATCCATTAAATTTGAAATATAAAAATACAAATGGCTTCCAAAATGAAGAAAACAAAGGCATTTTAAAAACAAAAGCGTTATTTCTTTTAAAAAAAAAGGCCATTTTCAGAACTTTTCAAAGTGAAACAACACAGGCAGAATGTTAAGAACATATTAAAATAAGAGAATATAACTTTTCTATTATAAAAGATAAAATATAAAGCTATTAAAAATTGTTACAAAGAGGAATCAACCTCAACTTTTGCAGCGATCGCGATCGTACGTTTTAGGGCTAAAAAAAAAAAATCCAAATAAATGGTCCCGTGATCAAACAAAAACTATTTTTATGCCATTAACTATGGTGATTTTAAAGTCAGCAATGTTTTGCATGACAGGTTTAAAAAAAAACGAAATCTAGACCTAGAAGAATATGTGGGAAAATGAAATGGAAGAAAAACACTAACTTTATTTGAATGGTGCAAATGCTTGAAGAATGCTTTGAAGCAACAAGGTCTTAGAGCCATTTTTCCAAGTAAACAATGTATTATATAATGTGATAATGATGTTTTAAAATCATTTTATATCTTTGAATATATATTTAATAAAACTTTGCCTAGGATTTGTCTTGATTTTTAAATTAGACATAGAGGTACATGTATGTTAATGATAAGAAGAACCTATCATCTAATGTTTTCTATTATTATTCAGTATTAATGTAAGGAAATTGGTCAATTAAGGGAATTAAAACAAAGTGACCACTATTAAGAGGAAGCCTCTTCCAGTGTGTATGGCTGTCCTTTAATTATACGGTCTAAAAATTTTGAAAAGTAAAAAAAATGGCCAAATCGTGGCTATAGTGAACCGTGGCTATAGTGAACCAAAAGCTCTGTCCCATTGGGGTTCACTATAGAGGGGTTTTACTGTATATATATAAATGAATGTATGTGTGTCTGTCCTTTATGCCTGACCAAACCACTCATTGGAACGCCATGAAACTTTGGGAAGTTATTTAGTATAGTACTGGGAAGGTTTCTAGCAAATAAAATTTTTGAAATAACTTTTCGCCTAAAAATAATCAAGATAAATATTCTAATTTATCTGTTATAATTCAACAATCTGCTCTAAATATTATCATGATGATACGATGATTTTGTAATGTAGAAAATTAGGAAAGACAAAATTCAGGATGACAAGGCAATTTATTTAAGACAAGAATAATGATACAATTCCAAGGCAAGATACTATTCCTTTAACTTCCAATTACCGAGGGAACCAATTAATATTGATTTTATTCAACTTATCGAGTATTTTTCAAGGGACCGGGAAAAAATGTTCACTTTATCAAGAGATTCGTTAGACAAACCTTCACTCGGGTAAAACCCGGGCGAAGCCGGGTACGTCCGCTAGTAGATTATAAATACAAGGTAATAAGACCAAATCCAAATAAATAAATAGTGTGGACGTTTCGGTAACAGCATTGTTACCGAAACGTCCACACTATTTATTTATTTGGAATTAGCCTTATTACCTTGTATAAATATATTGATGTATGTGGTATATAAAAATTATTAAAATAATTTTACATATATTTTGTTTGGTAATGACCCATCCCTTCTTGAGTACCAATCTTTTATGAAAACAAATAAAAAGCGTCTGGGGACACAAATGGAAGTTCAATAATAAATTCTTCGAGAAGCTTGGAATCTTCAGTTGTTCAAGAGACATTGCAGAAGACAAGATAGAAATGGAGGAGAAAGCAAGCCATTATAAGCATAAGACTAAAGCCAAATTTTTTTGGCAAAGAGAAAAATGTAGAAGATTGATGAAGTTTCCAGAAAATTAATCCAAATGATGAGTGGTTTTTCACCCTTTCTCACTCCTGAAAAAACATAAATGGTGGCTGCTAAAAAACTTTTGAGCCCTCCCCTCTACTCCTTCAAACGTAAATTCATCTAGGGAATCCAAAATAAAGTCCTGGTGTGAATTGTGATAGTCCACATGGATTCATTTGTCCATTTATCTGCAAGTTGGGGTACACCATGAATGTTGTTGTTGTTGTTTCTTATCCCCTTGTGTAAAGATTACACGAATTCCATGAGTTCATGCTCCTCGAGCTGTTTTATGATGAGCAGCGGCCTCTCCCAAAGGTCCTGTTTAGTGCATCTAATGCAAGCCAAAATGTGTTCTGGAGCTGCAGGTACCAAACTACATTTTGGGCAAGTGGGATAAATTTTGTTATTATTTTCTATCTTCAATGGCTTGAGATGGCCTGTTCTAAATCTTGTTAGTGTTGTTTGATGCTGTCTATTTCTGATCTTCAGAGCTTCTCCTGGGTTCACTCCATTGTACCAACTGTGCTTAGGTGGGATCCTCCAGTTCTTGTTTATTTTTGTTTTGGCTATTGTTTCTATTTCTTTAAAAGTAAGTTTATTTTTCTGTGGCAAGGGTTCTTTTGTGCCTTTTTTCGCTAGCACATCAGCAGCTTCATTGCCTTCAATGCCAACGTGTGAGGGTATCCATTGAAGGTGAATTTTTGAGAGTTTTTGGAGATAACCAATTATGTTCCTGCTTACTTTGTCTCTGAGTTCCCCTGTGTGACTCAAGTGTTGTATGGCACTTCTACTATCAGTAAGAATCCAGATATCGTGATGTTTAGTGTTTCTGATGGATTTTAAGGCTTCATAGATGGCTATAAGTTCTGATTTGAAGACTGAGCAAAAATCTGGGTTTCTTCTGTTCATTTTCTCAATGCCATTTGTGGTTTTGATGAGACAGCCACTGCCAGTGTGTCCTAGCTCGTCTCTGCTACCATCGGTATAGATAGTTATTGCATTTTTAGGAATGTTATTAATTATTTCTAATGATAATTGTTTTAAGTATTCTGGATTTTGGTATTGTTTGTTGGTGGGTTCATTTAAAGTGGCATTAAAAATAACATTTTGTAGTGGTTTGCATGGAGAATTTTTTTCTGCTAAATAATTTTTTTCCACTTTATATTTTAAAAATTCATTTCTTTTGGCCAGGTGTAGAGGGCCTTCTTTTTTGAGTCTTAAATTGGATTCCCAATTAAGTATGTACTTGGAAGTTCTGTGTTTGTTTCCATAACTCTTGATTTTGTTTATATATTTTGGCAGATTGTAGCTTCTTCTATCCTTTAAGGGCATAATGTCTGCCTCGTAAAGTACAATATCATTAGGGCAGGTATTTCGAAGACCTGTAATAATTCTAGCTGCACTTAGTTGTATCCTTTCCAGTGATTTTAGATTTGTTTCAGATGCTGTACCATAGATTTGATATCCATATTCCAGGATAGGTCTAATTAGAGATGTGTAAGTTAATTTTAGTGTGGTTGCATCGGCTCCCCACTCTCTTCCTGAAATATATTTCAGGATTTTTAGTCGGTCTCTTCCTTTTCTAATAACTTCTTCAATATGTTTACTGGAGTTAATTTCTGGATCCAGGGTGTAGCCAAGATATTTAGGATGTTTATTATATTGCAATTGTTGTTCTTTCAGAATAATTTTTGGTCTTATTTTGTATAGTTTCTTATCGGTAGTAAAAAGACAGGTTTCAGATTTTTGAGGGTTAAATTCTAATTTATGCTTATTAGCAAATTTTTCTAGGTGGAAAAGAGTCTTGTTCAAATCTCTTTCAGCTTTTTTCCAGTTAGTATTGCTGCTCCATAGAATTATGTCATCAGCGAAAAGTCCAATATTGGTTTTATGTGAAATTTTTTCTTCTATGCCTGCAATAAATAGGGTGAAGAGAGTTGGGCTAAGGACTGATCCTTGTGGTAATCCTTGGTACAATTTGAAGGTTTTAGATAGAGTGCCATTATATTTGACCCTGATGTATCTATTTTTAAGGAAATCATTTATCCAAGTGATAGCTTTTACACCATGAATGTGGTGTTGGAACCAATGTCTGAAGACCAGGCTGATTCCATACACCATTCAGAACTACTGGAATGGAGGTAATGTGGCCAGACCAATCTACACTTTTATGGCTGAAAATTTCTCTGTTGTGGTAAAGATTAACAAGGTCGCCAACATACGCTTGTGTAACTCAAAGCGAAAAATTCTGATCAGCATGATCCAGTATTGCTTATGGACAATGCTATTGTAAAGTTAACTATGAAGAAGCTCAACAACACACTGTTCTTTGAAGCTAAATAACATTCAGTAGTTGTTACTCATCAAAATTAGCTCTTTTATTCTTTTATTATAATGTATTTATTGTTTGAATGGCTCCTAGATTTTTACCGAACACTCATTATTAATGTGAAATATTTAAACAAGTTCAGCATCTCAAGTTTAGATTGATTTAAATTTCTCGCATGAGCAACATAAAAATGTTCTAATCTGTATATAGAGTCCATTTCATAAGTTGGAGCACTATATTATCAAAAGTACAAAATCACGAGGCAAAGAGTTTTTGTAAGGTATTTTATTTAGCCAAGCTTTCAAGCATTTCTGCCCTTCTACAGGAGTAGAAAGCTCGGTTAAATAAAAAGCTTAAAAGAAACTCTTCGCCTCACGATTTTGTACATTTTACAACATAGAGCCCAATCTCAATTAAAGACCAAGCCACAAGACCAGAAACCCTTTGGCTTAAAATTTGATCTGTCTTGAAACCAGTTTTTAGTTCCCAAAAGAGATTTCTAATTCAATAGCTTAAATTCGCTAAAAGTGAAAATAAACTTAATTACTAAGACAAATAAAATGGGCGCTAATAGTAGTCATTACTATTTGAATATTTTGGTCATACATATCATTTATTTATAATATAAAGGAGACTTTGAAATCTTGGGTTTTAAATACATCAAGTCTTATTTCCCATTGTTTTCATATTTGTGTTTATAAATTATATATATATATAGTAATGGAAAGATTCTGCCTTAAAGGTGGTTTGGTATCAAATTGAGTGTATATAAATTATAGAGGTTAAAGACTCCTTAAAGCTAAAAAAAAAAAGAAACTAAGGGTTAAATGACTCACCCTTAAAGTATCGGGGGGGTAGACCACAAAGTGGCGCAGAGTGAATCCAAACTCCTGGCCTGAGGAACCGCGGTGAAGTAAGAGGGTGCGCGGAGAGGCGCGCAGGTAGTACCCGGACAGAGGGACAGTGGGCTGCACACGGCGGCAGCGTGGTTGGCGGAGGAGGAGGAAGCAAATGAGGGCTGTTATTTTGGGAGCATTTATTTTTGTAAGGGGGCACCCTCGGCCGCCGGGTAAAAAAAGAAGGAACTCCCCCCCTCTGAGATATTTAGAGGAACAAAAGTCATCATCCCACTGACTCCATTCCCCCCCACCCTGGTCCCCTAGATATTGTTGTCCACATATTCTGGGGAAATACCGAAGATTTGAGATGAGTCACTATGCTGCTGAATCATCAGGTTAGGTAAATATGTAATAGGTTAATGAAATGGGAATTGCATAAGTGCTTTTCATATTGGAGAGAGAAAAAATTCATTATTATTATTTTATATTCATAATTGTGATATGTTTATATTTGGTTTATTACATTATTTTTATTGCATTATTTTAATGTGTTTTAATAATAGGAGAGGGGTGCCTCTTTTGGTGTATGACTAACTTCCTTACTCAACTGTGTTTTATTCTGGCCTGTAGATCTGTCCTGCCACTTCACCAGCTTGTACACCTTTTTGGCAATTTCATAGCTCCTCTTGTAAGAGATTATGATTTAGTGATGATGACCATATCCCAAAACCATGGTATACAGAATGACTTTTTTGTCTGAATTTGCCAAAACTGGTGCTGTCGTTTATTCTTGATCACCATCATTATGTTTTCTACTGGAGTGATAAGCAAAATGCATTATTTTAATGCATTTTCAAAGGGAGTGGTGCCTCTTTTTAATATATAAATACTTTTCTCCAGCAACTTTATATTATTTAGATATATAAATATGGCAAACAGTTCTATTAAGGTCTTCAAAATATTGAATTAACCTTGAAAACACAAGGTAATAAAATACCATATCCAAATTAATAAACAGCGTCATTACCGAAATGTTACTCATATTTATTAATTTGGATTTGATCTTATTACCTTGTGATTCTTATCACAATAATCCAAATTGTACCTCATCACTGAGGTAATGAACAGAATTTTGAATGCATATTTTTAAATTGGAACTAAATGTAAATGGGCTTACTGATATATGTGGGACTAAGTTTTTTTTTTATTTTGCGCAAGTCCCAAATTGTTGTTGTTTTGTATTCCCTTATGTAAAGATTACACGAATTCCATGAGTTCATGCTCCTCAAGCTTTTTTATGATAAGCAGCGACCTCTTCCAAAGGTCCTGTTTAGTGCATCTAATCCAAGCCAAGATGTGTTCTGGAGCTGCAGGTGCCAAGCTACATTTTGGGCAAATGGGGTAGATTTTGTTGTTATTTTCTATCTTCAATGGCTTGAGATGGCCTGTTCTAAATCTTGATAGTGTTGTTTGATGCTGTCTATTTCTGAGGTTCAGAGCTCCTCCTGGGTCCATTCCACTGTACAGGCTGTGCTTAGGTGGGATCCTCCAGTTCTCGTTTATTTTTGTTTTGGCTACTGTTTCTATTTCTTCAAAAGTAAGTTTATATTTCTGTGGCAAGGGTTCTCTCATGCCTTTTTTTTTTTTTTTGCTAGTGCATCAGCAGCTTCATTGCCTTCAATGCCAATGTGTGAGGGTATCCATTGAAGGTATATTTTTGAGGTTTTTGAGTTTTGGAGATAACCAATTGTTCCTGCTTACTTTGTCTCTAAGTTCCCCTGTGTTACTCAAGTGTTGTATAGCACTTCTACTATCAGCAAGGATTCAGATATCTTGAATATTAGAGTCCCAAATTAGTTCTATGGGGTGGAATAAAGGGAGGGGGGGGTTTAAGCCCTAGATTCTTACTTTAGCAGGTGTAATAATTTTCTATGTCAGACTAAAGATTACAGAGAAAATTAAAATGAAGAGAAAGAAAAAAGATAAGCCACCTATGTATAATGCTCAACACACAAAGATGACATGACCAAATAAATGATGTTTTGGAAATATTCATTTGGGGCAATACTTGTTCATAGGCCTTTCTTCACATAAGGTGAATGGTTCACACAGAAGAAACAAATTGTTGTTGTTCATGAAAATTTAATTTTGAAAGCATAAACAACAAGAATCCTTATAAATAGCATAGGACCCACTAAAGAGATATTACAAAGAAAATATAAGTCCATTCCTTGGTTATTCTCAAATTATTTGGGTATATCTTCTTTAGCTTTAAAAACCATACTTTACATTGGGGATCTTTATATACACTCATTGACAAAACTTGAGGAACCTTGCATGTCGCCAGTCATCTATTTTTTTTTTTTTTTAAGGAGACAGAGGCAATTTTGTTCACACTTGGTTACCATGTGTGTCTCCAATAAGGGTCACTGTGTATCAAATATCTTTCAGAGTTATTGTCTGAATCCTGATATACATGCTAAAAGATAAAACTTCCATGAGTGTATTTACTGGAACCATTGAACATCAATGAAATAATTTATAACACAAAGCATATTTACAGATAAAAGAGGTAACTATCATAATTACGTCAAGAAAATTATTTCCCAATAATTCCGCAAACCACATTTTATCAAGCAGATCCCTTTAATGTCACCATTTTACTTAAATAATATTAGAAAGATTTTAGGAGGTTATAAGAGTTGAAGCTAGGTGATCAACCTCACATGACAACTCTATAGAGCTCCGCACAAAGTTTTAATCTAGCTTATCAATCAATTATTTTATTTGACAATACGGACTCCACCTTTGCCGGTCCTAAGCCCAGATAAAAAAGGAGGAGGGGGAGCAGTAACAAGCTCGCTAAAAACACCTGTGGGAGCCCAGCTGGCCCGGTTGATAGTAAGGGCTCCCGATCCAGGTATATAAGCACCTACACATTGCATCTGTTCCTCATGTCAGAGATGGCCATTTTATATTGGAACTAAGTCAGTGGCCTGCTACAGAATAATACTCCCAGTCTGAATAACAAAGACACACACATTCTACTTCACCCAGTCATGATGGTTGCCAATACAATACGGATGATTATTGTTACTTTTGTTAATTATTTGGATTCTTCCTCTTCAGGACACCACATCTGGCCGGAGATCTGGAGAGATTTAAACCCATCCAAAATTATATAAATATAACCCAAACCTTTTCACATATTAGGTTAGGTTTCATTTTGGATTTGATCATAAATCTTTCCAAGTTTCCCCATCATAGAGTTTCTCCCTCTTAGTGCCCGGATTGTAGGGAAGGCCATGGTCCTTTATTTACAATAAAGATAAAATCTACAAGGCAATGGGATCAAATAAAAAGTAATTTATATGTGACATTTCTGTAGCCATCTTTATGTAATACCTAATCTGAGGATGTTGTAACAGAAACATCTCATATAGAAAATGCCTATTCTGCTTTTTTAACATTATTATTAAGAAGAAAACATATAAAGTTGAAGAGATCTACAGCACCACTCTAATTAAACAGTCTGGAGGGAGCCATGTTCAGCCAACTGGAAGGCAGGGTTGGAACTGATAAGCCAGTGAAAGATTGTCTTTGTCAATGAGGGGGCCTCCTTGTGCTTTGTTTCCAATCCTTACAATGCCGGCAGCTAAACTTAGCCCCCACCACTGGTCTGTCTGCCTGCATTCCTTAACTATCATCATTATAATATACATGGTCAACTTCTTCCTCAGCTCTCCTTGTAGGGGGGCTGACTCCTGCTCCTTCCCAACTTCAGCTCCTCTCCACCAGGTCAGCTGTCATTAATTTTGAAGTAATGAAACGTAAAAAAAAAGGTTCCAATTATTTTATTTTTTTTACTTATCTCAAGTACACATGATACAATCTATAATAATCATGATGACTACTTTTACTGTAAGTGCACCAAGTCTTTGTTGTTAGTGTCCATCAAGTTGAGTTCAACTCTTTGTGACTAGATGGGCAAATATTCTCCAAGTTGATCTGTTGGTGACCATCATTCGCAGCTCATGTAGTAACCTTCCAGTAGCTTCCTTGACCCCTTCCAGCCAGCTCACAGCAGGTCTTCCTCTCTTTCTTCAAATTTTCCCAACATCAACATTTTTTCTAACCATTTGCATACAATGTGTCTGAAATAGGTCAGTCTTTGCTTGCATATTTGGGATTCTAGGGATCTACCAGGATTAATTTCATTTATGATTGAAATATTTGTCCTTTTATCTGTCCAAGGCACTCTGAGTAGCTTTCTCCATGTCCTTATTTTAAAAGGGAGAGAGCTCAAATTATTTTTCATCATTTCTGAGAGTCAAGCATCCAAAAGAGACCACAGAGAATTCCAATGCCTCCACAAGTCACTTCTTTGTCTTAAATGAAATAATTTAATCTTTCATAATCTCCTGTACAATTTCATCATTACGTCTCTTTCTAGTGTTTTATTCTTATTTTTACTCTTCCTCTTAGATTCACTTCCTCTCTTATCAATCTTGGAACCTAAAAATAGGAAGTGATCAAGTGTGTAATTTTTTTATTGATGAAAGGCTATGATCTCTCATGGGGTTTTCTATGCAAGCATATATTTTTTAACAGAATATTTACAGTAACTCCCATTTAACAGGTACAGATTCACCAGGTGGTAGTGGTATCTATTAAAGATTCTTCTGCACTTAATTCCTTATTGGACATTTCCAGTAGAACTTCCATGAAAAGACAATCCTGCTAGAGACACCTCTATACAAATGACAGTTTTCATCACTAAAATTACCTTTTTTTTAAACCTTTTATTTAACTTTCTTCCAAGTCTGTCTGTACACAAATCTTGTAATCAATTTTTAACATACATACAGAGCAACTTGAAATCTGAAATTGTGCACACTTGTTCAAACATCGTGACAATGCAAGCTTACAAAAATTCATATTTTTGGGTGTTCGGCATTGGATTAATTCCAATATTTCTATTCATATTTTGTGAACAATGTTCAAAATACTTCTAGATCATCTATAGAAGTCACTTGGTCAATCCTACTAACATTTCAAATGTACATAATTTCAGACTTCTAGGTAGCCGTAGCGGTCAAGAATTGTATATTTCCTTTTATATGATGAAAATAGGTAGAGCCTTTCTGTAGCACAATGAGTGTCTGGCCTTCCATAAAATCAGTGAGTAGCATCAAATTGAAGAAGGAAGAGAAAAAACCCTGCAATTAGCTGGCTAAAAGGGGTCAAGAAAACTACCAGAAGGTCACTAGATGAGCTGCGAGTGATGGTCACTAACAGATCAAAGTGGAGAATTTCGTCCATATAGTCACCAAAAGCCAAACTCGACTGATGGAGGCAAACAATAACAACAGCATGAAACTAGAGCTATAATTTGAGCATATTCCCAAAAAATATATATTAACATTTTTAAAAACTAGAATAAAAATCTAACAAATTTATAATTTTTTATATTTAAGCTACAGCTAATATTTAAACTATTGGATTTATAGAGTAAATACTGTGCTGCTTTTATTTTGACTCTAATTGTTCAATGGCAGTAGCTGAAATATTTATTTTCTCCTTTTTAGTGCATTTTAATAGCTTTTTTAAGTCTATTTTTTATTAATTATTATTAATCAATTGCTTTCCAGGGGGACACATATGTTCTTAAAACTAGGTTTTGTCCTTGAAAGAGAGGTTTGGCTGTAATTTTTATTTTGCACACACACAAAAGATTAAAGAGATTTCAAACAAGTTTAGCAAAGTAGAGTAGATATGTCCTAGAATATCTGTGTTACAATATATATTATTGAAAGGAGTAAATAAATAAACTAGGATATGACGGCAACACCTCTATCTCTCTGTCCAGAGGACTTTAGTACATAACACACTCAATTTGAATTGCATGCAAATTTCAAAAAGTGACCAGAAATTCTAAATATAATAAAAGATCAGAAACATAAGGTAATAAGACCAAATCCAAATAAATAAATAGTGGATTAAAGAAACGTCACCCACAATTTACTTATTTGAATTTTGTCTTATTATGTTGTGTTTCTGATCTATAATCTGAATTGTGTGCATTATCATAATAAATGATAATCTGAATTTGCAGCAAAAGTTGCTGGTGACTTTCAGCCATCTATCAGAAAAAATAATCAACAGACCATAGATATTTTAATCCAGAAATTGGCCAATACTCATTCCTGAATTAAGCTAACCCTGCATGCATATTTTAGGCTGTCAACTCTCCAGAAAAACAACAACATTCAGTTAATATTGTTTGTTATAAATGGCAGAAATATCTCAGTCCATCAGCACAACATTCAGTCACATGAAGAGTTGCTGTTCCATCACTGTATCCACCTTCTCTACTTTTTACCTGAATTTAAAGCAAATCCAAATATGTAAGTAAACTAGGTGAAAAAAAGACACCTCTTCCTTTTAATAAGTGCTAAAAATACATGAATCAAATCTATTCAGTTTTTAAACTTGCTCCAGTAACACAACCTTTGGCAAATTGGAACAAACAACGTGTGTACCATGGTTTGGGACCTCACCAGTACAGGGATAACTGAGATTTCAAATCTTCCAGGCAATTTGTATCTTCACATATAGAAAATATCATCGTCCATACTTACATATTGTCCCCTGAGGAAGGAGACAGTGAGCAGTGAAACATCAAGAAATATATAACTCAAGAACAGTTGATGCATCTATATTCTTTTTGAATTATTGTTTAAAACTAGCTTTTTTCAGCACTGTCATAGAAGATTAGGAAGGAGATTTTAAAACCCAGAGTGTGGTTGGCCACAGTGTGCCCAGTATTCTCCTGAGATATTCCTGTTGAGTGGGCAGCTCCCATGACAGCAGTGTAGGCCTGGTGGTCAACAAACAGCATAACTGGGGCCATCAAGTTATTAATGTGGAGGTCTACAAACCACAGAGACTCTACCACTTTCATGGCCTTGAAAGTGGCTCAGAACTTTTGCTTCAAATTGGTGTGACACCCTACACACACTGCTTGATAAACTCCACCCTCACACCCCACTATAAGAAATCTTAGCTTGATGTGATTTGTTCCTATTTATTGGAGGTAAAATTGCAGGTGTTAAAATGATATTTTCTCACAATAGATCATTCAGATATCAGATTTAATGACCATAATAGTAACCTTAGAACCCAAGACCAGCATTCCATGATTTACCAGCTTACTTCTCACCATTTTTAACATGTCAGAAGCCAAATGTCACTGCAGAAATATCACAAGCAGTTACCAAACTTTACTCTTCTATCTAATACACCAACAATAGCATAAATTGAAATAAATTGAGATACCAACAGGGTATTGATTCCTTAGGAGAAGACAAGAGAGAGATATTTCAGTTTAATAACTCTAGTAGTTCCCATAAATATGTATATTAGACCTATTCCTTAAAACTCAATATTAGTCAAGCACAAAAATGCAAAGAGCCTTCATATATATAACTTTGTAAAAATCTCAAGCAGTCAATATGTAGGCTATACACATACACATGCAAACAGTCTTTTATTTTATTTTATTTTTTCTAAATTATCCCTAGTACAGGTGTGTGTGGTACAAGCCATGATAATCATAGTGGGTAAAAGTTGGCAACTGCTTTTACTATAAGTGCGCCACATATCTGCAGATGTGAAAAGCAGTTCAATTTTTGCACTTACAAGTGTGCCAGAGAGCCCCACTTGGTTACTTACACTCGCAGGTGGGGTTGGTCTTTTGATTGAATCGGGGGCCATTGGAGCATTTCTTTATTATTATAAAAAGTGTCCAATGTGCAAGATTAAATCCCAAGTTGTGGCTGCCGTGGTTTAGACCACTCGTCCACCAAACCCCACAAGCAGTTCTAAAGAAATTGTAAATGTTTCTCTATTACAAGCCCGTAGAAGAGCTATGTTAACCTGAAAGCTTCCATTCCTTAATTGAGAAAAAATATATAAATAAGAAACTCATAAAAAAAGGTTTTACCATGCATTATTGCTACCATAGATGAGAGTTCTACTCCATAAGGTGGCTGGCGCCAGCTCAGCAAGTGCTAGACATGACTGGCAATAATTCGGCTCACTAAGATGTGAAATCACGAATGCTGACCCAAATGATGAGTTTCAGGTACAAGATTGTTGTCCAGACCTTCACTGCCTACAATCTGGAACCCAATAAAGTTCCCTAATTTATACTTAAACCTGATATGACTTACAGCCCCATATATATATAATACACCAATAACGATACCTAGGTAGCAAGTGGTGGTTTAAGGCATTTAGTCACTTGGCTAGTTGAAACACCTATATCTAGGACTTCTGTACATAGTCTCATTGTAAAGCATTGGCCCCACAAATGCCAGCTATTTTATTCTTTCAACATTGCAAATTAAACTTGTGGGAATAGTAATTTCTCAAATTAAAAGCAAAGGATAACATACATTATATCCTGACGTTTTGGTAACAGCGTTATTACCATCATCAGACAAAAGAATGAATATCCTCTTTGATTCAACCAACTATGCTTAAAGAGGATAAGAAAAAAAAAACAACATACTTCAATACTTACTTTAATTTGACTCTGTTTCAAATCCCTACCATTTTTCTTTCAAATTAATATCTTTAATTTACAACACAGGTGCTTTAATTCAACACCCCCTTAAGTGTTGGCAACAAAATAACCCCTAACAGTGCATGTTGCAGTGAATTGATGAAGTTAAACTGTAAACCACAAATTATTTCCAAAAAAAAAAAAAAAAAGAAGTAAGAAATGTCACTCTAGTTTTGAAAAGGCTTTAAAGAGAAAATGGAAGTATAAAGTAATCCTTGTTATCGGTAGTTGGCAGGTGAAATTAAACAAGAGAAAGAGGATGTAGTAAGTGAGGGTGTTCACACCTATACACAACAATAAGCCTTTTCCCCACAGGTAAAATGTCTAAACTCAAAATTAAATATGCCAATGAGAAGTCCTAAAGTGAAAAAGAAATTGCACATTTTGGAATTATGATTTTTACAACTTTAGTTTTGTGGAGGGTATCTGTACATCCCACAACAGGCCTTGGAAAGGTCCCACTACAGTCTGGCTGTGTCCTCAGGAGAACTATTGAGAGAACTTTGCAGGAGAGTGAGGCTGCCAAGGAATGGAGTTGGAAGACCATATACTCCGAGGATCATCAGGGGGATCCACTATATATACAGGGTGTACCAGGTAAATTGGGACTAACTTTGACAGTCCATAAAACAAAAACTACTTGAGATTAAAAACTTGTTTTTTTTTCATTACGTAGCCATATTCATGTAAAATGCAACAGTACATGTGTGCGCAGTGTAGTGATGAAGAGTAACCGAGAATTTGAAAATCGAGCTGCCATCATCGTTGCTCTGCGCGCCGGAAGGAGCCCCAAAGAAATAGTGGATTTTCTTAAGTTGCCCAAATCCACTATTTATCGTGTCAAGAAGCAGTTTGATGAGGCCGACAGTAACAAAGAGGGGATAGCTACAAGGAAAAAGCACTCGCGTCGATCGGACAGGGTAAGAGGCGAAGAATTTGTCAAAAATGTCAAGGAGAAGATTGATGGAAACCCTGGGAAGAGCATGAGGGCCATAGCCAAGGAAATGGACGTTGGCTCTATGACAATTGTCAGAACTATCCATGAGGACCTTGGTCTCAAGTCTTATGCCCTTCGGAAAGGTCAGTTGCTGACTGAGAATATGAAGAATAACAGAAAAGGAAAGGCTGCTGCCCTCCTCAACAACCTGAAACACGACTCTTTTGGCATGCTAAGGTTCTTCTCTGACGAAAAGAACTTTGACGTGGACCAAAAGGTAAACCCCAGGAATGATCGCTGGATCTGTAAAGACCCCTCAGAGATACCTGTCGTGATGCACACGAAATTTCCTGCCTCCGTAGTGGTCCTTGGCGTTATCAGCAGTGAAGGTGATGTCATGCCTCCCCATTTCTTTGAGAAGGGCCTTAGGATGAACGCTGACACCTACATCAATGCTCTGGAGACCGTTGTGAAGCCTTGGATGGACATGGTGGCCGCAGGAAGGAAGTATGTCTTCCAACAGGACTCAGCTCCAGCCCATAAGGCAAAAAAGACACAATCGTGGCTGACACTTAACGTCCCTAGTCACTGGGGTCCTGATATTTGGCCCCCTAACTCTCCAGATTGCAATCCCCTCGACTACTATGTATGGGGCGTTGTTGAGAGAGATGTCAACAAAGCTCCTCATACCACCATCCAGTCTGTCAAGAAAGCAGTTCACACGGTGATGACCCAAATGGACAAGGTCATCGTCGCCAAGGCCTGTGCTTCATTCCGCACTCGCCTCGAGACTGTTGTAGCTAATAATGGAAACTTCATTGAATAAATAAAAACTATATCCTTTTATCTACTACAGTGTCAAATTTCATTCGGATATTTTAATTTTTACTTGCAACAAATTTCAGTTAAAATACCATTGTTGAAATTCCCAATTTACCTGGTACACCCTGTATATAGTAGAATTAAATATAATATATAGAGGGATCCACTTTGAAGATTGAAACAGAGAGAGTGATATGTCCAAGGAAGGATTGCCTCAATAATCTCAAAGAATGGTTACAAGAGGTGAAGAGGATAGAGCAAGTCCATGATGGAGGGCAAGCAATACATGAGAATGGTGTGCTATAAGGATGGATTACCTCATCTTTCTCTGAAGATTCCTGGTCCTCCTCCTTGGAAAGTTTCATCATGGGAGGGCCGGAACATCATCCCCTCCTCCGGTCTCTCACTCCACCTGGGCAACATTTCCTTCATTTAGCACAGATTCTATACACCAAGCTACTATAATATTGTAGGTCTGAACTTGTTTGATCCTTCCAGCCCCCACCTCATCAGCAGCAGCCATTGTGCCAACACATGCCCCTAAGTCATTTCATTTTCCTTGATTCATTCATGCATAGAAGGCCCAGATTTGACAAACTTCAGTTGTTCTCTTAACAAATTACAGTAGAACTTCCTCTAAAGGCCACCTAATTTCAGAGTCAACATGTCTTTTAGAGAGAAAGGTGCCCTCTTACCGGAGATCACCTAATTAGTAAAAATGATTGTTTTGGCTATGAAAACTGTCCTTTGTATAAAGGTGTTCTCTAGTGGGAGTTTCCGCTCATGGAGGTTATAATGTATTTTAAATCGCTTTTTTTTTGTTTGTTTTGAAAAGTTAACTATGAAACCTTCAAACTTTTGTAGAGAATTTTAAAATTAATTCATTGCACATACTCACACATTCAAATATATATATACATTTGTGACAAAGAAGACTTAGAAAAATAGCATGTATTATCAAAATTGGGTATACAGTAAAACCCCGCTAATACCAACCCTGGATATAGCGAACCTTCCCTTATAACGAACCCACGGCGATTCCCGATTCCATTCCATTGAAAATACCATCGTTATAACGAACTTTACGATTTTTAAAATAACGAACTACCCCTATAGCGAACCTATTTTCGGTCCCAAAATGATAAAAATATATTTAAAATACTATGCTTATAACGAACTTAAAATTGTGATTTAAAAAAAAAATTAAAACAACAAAATATTGAGCATGTTTCAGCTCACGGATCGCGATTTCAAAACAAAAAATTAGCGGCATTGTTTGTTTTCATTTCCATTCTATTTTTGCTGTATGTTGTATAAATTTTTACACATTATACATTTATTTAATAGAATATCTTTGCATTCGACAATTTTGAAATAGAAGAAAAATACAAATGCTTCCAAAATAAAGTAAAGAAACAAAGAATGGCGTTCTAAATAAAATAGTGGCAGCATGCCCTTTCAGAAGCGTTCTATATCAAGTTTAACCTAGGCTAAAAAATAATTCCAAATAATTTTAAAGCCAGAAATGGCTTGAATACCAGGTTAAAAACAAAATTTGATATACACTTCGGAAGAATATGTGGAAACTGGAATTGGAAGAAGAAGAAAGAAAAAAAAACAGTTCCCCCAACCCGTGTCTCATGGGCCACAAACAAATCGACTTATAACCATTCTTTCATCATAATACCTAGTGTAGCAGAGCATTCTTAAATATCGACAATAATATTCTTCTTGATAATATTTAGACGAAAAGACAAAATAAAAGAAGAAGAGTTTATTTTAATAGAAATATATTAAAGCAAGCTTTCGGGCAAAAAACCCTTCTACAGGCGTGATTACAGCATCAAACTTGGCACTATAATGCAGGTACAATGGCTAAAAAGAGAATATATACATATAACTATTTACATATTTGCGGAATAAATTATTAAAATGAGGATTTGCATTATAGTCATTTTAATAATTTATTCCGCAAATATGTAAATAGTTATATGTACGAGGGTGAGTAGAAAAGTAAGGTCTCCTATTTTATTTTTCATAGAAAAACACATTTAATCACAACTTTTCATACATCATTGGAAAGGTTGGACACTTTGCTATTTTTCTACATAGTCGCCTTGATGCTCAATCACTTTTTTCATCCTGTCAACCAACTTTGTAATTCCGGTGTTGTGGCACTCTCCCGCCGCCTCTTTGGGCCACTTGTTGAGCAGCTTTTTAAATGCGAAAAATAATTCTCCGGTCGAAATTCACCGTCAGTTAGTGGAAGTGTATGGTGAGAAGTGCATGGACATCAAAAATGTGCGGAAATGGTGCCGGGAGTTTAACGAGGGGCGGATAAATGTCCACGATGAACAGTGGTCTGGGCGGCCGAGTTTGCCGGAATCAACCGTGGCTCGAATTGACGAAATGGTGCGCGCAAACCGGCGGATAACCCTTGAAGAGATCGAGGATGGCCTGAATGAAGATTGCAGCCACTTCTCCGTGCAAAAGATTGTGTCTGAGACCCTCGGCTACAGAAAGGTGTCCGCCAGGTGGGTCGACAAGTGGCTCAAAGAGGCGGCGGGAGAGTGGTACAACACCAGAATTACAAAGTTGGTTGACAGGATGAAAAAAGTGATTGAGCATCAAGGCGACTATGTAGAAAAATAGCAAAGTGTCCAACCTTTCCAATGATGTATGAAAAGTTGTGATTAAATGTGTTTTTCTATGAAAAAAAAAAAGGAGACCTTACTTTTCTACTCAACCTCGTAGTTTGTTGCTGTAATCACGCCTGTAGAAGGGTTTTTTGCCCGAAAGCTTGCTTTGATATATTTCTATTAAAAGAAACTCTTCTTCTTTTATTTCGTCTTTTCGTCTAAACTCTTATGTTTTGATATGTGCTGAAGTACAATGCTCTTTACACAGGATGTGTGTAAACATGTGGTCCGCTTGATAATCAAACATCTCACATATACAGTAAAACCCCGCTAATACGAACCCTGGATATAACGAACCTTCCTCTATAACGAACCCACGCCGATTCCCAATTCCATTCCATTAAAAATACCATCGTTATAACGAACTTTGCGATTTTTAGAATAACGAACTACCCCTATAACGAACCTATTTTCGGTCCCAAAATAATAAAATCTATTTAAAATACTATGCTTATAACGAACTTAGAATTGTAATTTAAAAAAAAAATTAAAACAACAAAATTTTAAGCATATTTCAGCTCGCGGATCGCGATTTCAAAACAATGAATTTAGCGGCATTGTTTGTTTTGATTTTTGCACTTTATTTTTGCTGTATGTTGTATAAATTTTTACACATTATACTTTTTATTAAATAGAATATCTTTGCATCCATTAAATTTGAAATATATACAGGCGGCAAAGCATTTTAAAAACAAGGCGCTAAATGCTATTAATGCGGTCTGGGCAATATCGACTAAAACAAGAATCAATTCTATCAGATCCTCACTCAAGCTTCTAGACTCAATGGCTCTGTCAACCTTGCTCTACGCAGCTCCAATTTGGGCAAACAACCAAAAAAACTTGGTTGACAGGGTACAAGACAATTTCTTACGGAGACTTCTAAATTTACCCAGATATACTCCTGGTTTTATTCTACGTATGGAGTGCGGAAGAACGTCACTGGGAGTTACGGTGCTGAAACTTACACTCGGGTTCTGGCTTAGAATTCTAAAAATGAACAGCAGCCGACTCCCCCATATATGCTTAGCTCAACTATATGAAATATCAAGAAATAGAAATATATATATTGGACTTGCGGAAAGTTTGGCCAACATACTCAACTCAACAGGATTTTCTTGGTTAATTAACTGCAACGATGCAAGGATTATCCGGCAAGAAATACCTTTAATAACTAAAATGGCAATAGAACAATCTATTCAAAGTGACCAGGCAAAAATAGAGAATTCTAAATTCTACTCTCACTATAAGTATTTACACAGTTCATTCCGAATTGAAAACTATTTACTTAGCAACTTTCCATTCCCAGTAAAATGCTATATCGCACAACAGAGAATACTATATTCGTTTTTCAAGGAAAACCATACAAACATTTTCAAAGAGGGTGATAAGATTTGTGATCTCTGCAAAGAAAATATGGAAACTGAACTATCTCATTATATCTATGAATGCCAAGATATTAGTGAGGAGAGAAGGACATTCTTTTCAATGGTAGACACCAGCCAACTTAGGTCAATCCAAATGATGTTAACCAGTGCCCAAACAAGCAGACTAGTTGCTCAGGCCCTATATAATTTTTACAAAGCAGTAGGTGTAAAGAGGGAGAAAAGAGAACTTGGAAGCTTTTGTTCTTACACCTCAGAATGATGACGAAACATCGAGGGGCCATCGTGTTGGTCGACGATGAGATTGCAGAGCTGGTAATATGGATGGCTGTGCTGGAGTAAACCTCCTTTTTTGTGTCTGGATGCTATATTTATGGCGAACTAAACAACTTAGTCCCTATTTCTGCTCCGCGCTTATGGAATTGAAGACTTGGGGAGATGGCGTCTACCTTTCATATTAAATCTTACTTTTCCTTATTACTAATAATTGTATATAGTTGCGGAACTACTGGTTTCCTGTGCTGCTCTTTTCCTGTTATTGCACCTTGTACGGAGAATCTGTATAAGACTAATGTCTTAATAAAGGATTTGTGTGTGTGAAATATAAAAAATGCAAATGGCTTCCAAAAAAAAATGAAGAAAACAAAGTCATTTTAAAAACAAAAACGTTATTTCTCTAAAAAAAAAAGGCCATTTTCAGAACTTTTCAAAATGAAAGAACACAGGCAAAATGTTAAGAACATATTAAAATAAGAGAATATAACTTTTCTATTATAAAAGATAAAATATAAAGCTATTAAAAATTGTCACAAAGAGGAATCAACCTCAACTTTTGCCGCGATCGTCCGTTTTAGGGCAAAAAAAAAAAGTCCAAATAAACGGTCCCGTGATGAAACAAAAATTATTTTTATGCCATTAACTATGGTGATTTTAAAGTCAGCAATGTTTTGCATGACAGGTTAAAAAATTAAATCTAGACCTTGAAGAATATGTGGAAACATGAACTGGAAGAAAAACACTAACTTTATTTGAATGGTGCAATGCTTGAAGAGTGCTTTGAAGCAACAAGGTATTAGAGTCATTTTTCCAAGTAAACATTGTATTATATAATGTGATAAAGATGTTTTAAAATAATTTTTATATCTTTGAATATATAATTAATAAAACTTTACCTAGGATTTGTCTTTATTTTTAAATTAGACATAGAGGTACATGTTTTTCATAGGTACATGTATGTTAATGATAAGAAGAACCTATCATCTAATGATTTCTATTGTTATTCAGTATTAATGTAAGGAAATTGGTCAATTATGGGAATTAAAACAAAGTGACCACTATTAAGAGGTAGCCTCTTGCTGTGTGTATGGCTGTCCTTTAATTATACGATCTAAAAATTTTGGAAAGTAAAAAAAAAAATAGCCAAACCGTGGCTATAGTGAACCAAAAGCTCTGTCCCATTGGGGTTCACTATAGAGGGGTTTTACTGTATTAAGAAAAATGCATCTCAATAATTAGTTGATATTTACTTTACAAGCTTGATACCTTAATATGATTGAGTGGAGATAAGAAAGAAGAAGAAGAAGTTGATATTTATTCTGAAAGATGGCACAAGCCATCAGCAACTTTTAGTTACAAAATCAGGAGATGCCTTTTTTCTTAATTTTATCCACCTGATCCCATACAATTTTACCTTTGTACTATTTTTCACATCTCACATTTAGCGAAATTGGCGAAACCAGTAAGGACAGTAGAAGTTTGTCTTGTGTATAAAAGAAACATCTGTGCTTAAATGATTTCATTTCCTATAAATAGATGACACGTTATTGCTTTATTACTTTGCCTTGTTGCTCAGTGGGTTTTATCTAGAATCAAAATTGATCAACTGTGCACCAATGACTCCCAATATTTGAACCTGGTTATAACAACAACACTTGGAACCAAGATGTGATTAGAACCATGAGGTTAGAACAGTAGAGACTTAAAACTTGAGGCTTTAGAATTATAACCAATTTCTGTTATAAAGGAGGTTGTTATAATGAGGTTCACTGTTAAACCAGGTTTCTGGAGTGCAGTACAAGCTAGTGAAGGGTTGCTGAGTTGACCTAAAGTTCCGAGCTGAGTCAGTGTTGCCACCTATCCCAGTTACAAATGTCAAGATATAGTGGGTTGGTAAGTTCACCCCCACATGTAGAAGTGGTTTGACAACGTCGTGGTGATCTGATAAATCACTTGGTTGGTTTGGACGGATAAAGGAATTGAAACCATTTGGTATTATTCAATGTGAGGCTTGAAACTTGGTTGCTCACACAATATAGCAAACAGCAGTCAATTACATCACAGCTCCCGTTGGGATATCTGGCAAAGATAAGAAAGAAGGTCTTTAGAACACTGTGTCTATGAACCTGCATGGAATGACAAACTCTCATATCCAAACTCTCGGTGATATTTTTGTAGTGGTATTGTTATCACCCTACTTTACTTATCTGTTCTTATTTTAAATTTTACTTGACTTTCACTTCGGGATGGAAATTATTTCATTAGCTTTTACTTAAAAATTGTTAAATGTATTGCCATAGGAGCTAATTAGAATGTCCTGTTACAACAGGAGTCCAGTATCTTCCATGGAGATGTTGGCCTTTCACCAAAGAGTGAACTAGACAAGCCATTTTACAAAAGTGGTTGCTCATCAGATGGGTCTCTCAGGAAGATTTACTCTGCTGCCACCTGGAGGAGGGGAAGCTACTCACCAGGGACCCTGGCATCCGAGGAGCCAGTCCTCTCCCAGAAAAAGAGGACATAGCAATCCCGGAAGTCCGGCTGGATAACTCAAGCTGTCCTCCTCACCTACAGCACCAGGGTAGTGTTAAAAGGCCACCATTCCAATCCCAAACCCGATTTTTTTCAAAGGCAAAATACAGTTGTGATTCTCAATTCAAGACCTACAAGCCTTAGCTTATCTTGTCCAGAATCCTATACATAATTACAGAAAACTAGTCCAATACAGGACCCAGCACATGTATAAGACCAAATTGGTAAGACCAAGATTACTGATGTTCACAGGCCAATTTTATTTTTTTTTAATTGATTGTAGTTAATTGTGTATCTATTCAACAAGGATCTTCATTACTTCAATATATATATAGGGATATAGAGAGACAAAGGTCGCCTCTCCCGTCAAAATAGACGTCAAAACTAGACGCCATCTATTGACTGTCACCGCAAACTAGCGGTCTCGGGTCGGTGACAAAGCCACAACACCAGCTTTGGCAAACTGAAAAAGATGTCTAGTTTTGACGTCTATTTTGACGGGAGAGGCGACATTTGTCTCTTTAAATCAATATCCTCCCGGCAAAATTTCCATCTATATATAGGGATATAGATGGAAAATTTGCCGGGAGGAAATTAATCCATGGAAGCAATGGTCGCCTCTCCCGTCAAAATAAACGTCACAAACTGACGCCATCTATTGACCGTCGCCGCAACTAGCGGCATCGGGTCGGTGACAAAGCCACAACACCAACTTTGGCAAACTGATAAGCGTCCACCTAGAGACCATGGTTTCGGGCTAATGGCCCTCGTCAGTCTAGGGCGGACTTTATTCCATGAGATCCGCACGGGATCTAATGGAATCCTCACAATCTACCAAAGAGGTGTTTTGCTGGCAATGTGGCTGGGCCAAATCTATTGGCAAAACATAGATGGAAAATTTGCCGGGAGGAAATTAATCCATGGAAGCAATGGTCGCCTCTCCCGTCAAAATAAACGTCACAAACTGACGCCATCTATTGACCGTCGCCGCAACTAGCGGCATCGGGTCGGTGACAAAGCCACAACACCAACTTTGGCAAACTGATAAGCGTCCACCTAGAGACCATGGTTTCAGGCTAATGGCCCTCGTCAGTCTAGGGCGGACTTTATTCCATGAGATCCACACGGGATCTAATGGAATCCTCACAATCTACCAAAGAGGTGTTTTGCTGGCAATGTGGCTGGGCCAAATCTATTGGCAAAACATAGATGGAAAATTTGCCGGGAGGAAATTAATCCATGGAAGCAATGGTCGCCTCTCCCGTCAAAATAAACGTCACAAACTGACGCCATCTATTGACCGTCGCCGCAACTAGCGGCATCGGGTCGGTGACAAAGCCACAACACCAACTTTGGCAAACTGATAAGCGTCCACCTAGAGACCATGGTTTCGGGCTAATGGCCCTCGTCAGTCTAGGGCGGACTTTATTCCATGAGATCCGCACGGGATCTAATGGAATCCTCACAATCTACCAAAGAGGTGTTTTGCTGGCAATGTGGCTGGGCCAAATCTATTGGCAAAACATAGATGGAAAATTTGCCGGGAGGAAATTAATCCATGGAAGCAATGGTCGCCTCTCCCGTCAAAATAAACGTCACAAACTGACGCCATCTATTGACCGTCGCCGCAACTAGCGGCATCGGGTCGGTGACAAAGCCACAACACCAACTTTGGCAAACTGATAAGCGTCCACCTAGAGACCATGGTTTCGGGCTAATGGCCCTCGTCAGTCTAGGGCGGACTTTATTCCATGAGATCCGCACGGGATCTAATGGAATCCTCACAATCTACCAAAGAGGTGTTTTGCTGGCAATGTGGCTGGGCCAAATCTATTGGCAAAACATAGATGGAAAATTTGCCGGGAGGAAATTAATCCATGGAAGCAATGGTCGCCTCTCCCGTCAAAATAAACGTCACAAACTGAAGCCATTTATTGACCGTCGCCGCAACTAGCGGCATCGGGTCGGTGACAAAGCCACAACACCAACTTTGGCAAACTGATAAGCGTCCACCTAGAGACCATGGTTTCGGGCTAATGGCCCTCGTCAGTCTAGGGCGGACTTTATTCCATGAGATCCGCACGGGATCTAATGGAATCCTCACAATCTACCAAAGAGGTGTTTTGCTGGCAATGTGGCTGGGCCAAATCTATTGGCAAAACATAGATGGAAAATTTGCCGGGAGGAAATTAATCCATGGAAGCAATGGTCGCCTCTCCCGTCAAAATAAACGTCACAAACTGACGCCATTTATTGACCGTCGCCGCAACTAGCGGCATCGGGTCGGTGACAAAGCCACAACACCAACTTTGGCAAACTGATAAGCGTCCACCTAGAGACCATGGTTTCGGGCTAATGGCCCTCGTCAGTCTAGGGCGGACTTTATTCCATGAGATCCGCACGGGATCTAATGGAATCCTCACAATCTACCAAAGAGGTGTTTTGCTGGCAATGTGGCTGGGCCAAATCTATTGGCAAAACATAGATGGAAAATTTGCCGGGAGGAAATTAATCCATGGAAGCAATGGTCGCCTCTCCCGTCAAAATAAACGTCACAAACTGACGCCATCTATTGACCGTCGCCGCAACTAGCGGCATCGGGTCGGTGACAAAGCCACAACACCAACTTTGGCAAACTGATAAGCGTCCACCTAGAGACCATGGTTTCAGGCTAATGGCCCTCATCAGTCTAGGGCGGACTTTATTCCATGAGATCCGCACGGGATCTAATGGAATCCTCACAATCTACCAAAGAGGTGTTTTGCTGGCAATGTGGCTGGGCCAAATCTATTGGCAAAACATAGATGGAAAATTTGCCGGGAGGAAATTAATCCATGGAAGCAATGGTCGCCTCTCCCGTCAAAATAAACGTCACAAACTGACGCCATTTATTGACCGTCGCCGCAACTAGCGGCATCGGGTCAGTGACAAAGCCACAACACCAACTTTGGCAAACTGATAAGCGTCCACCTAGAGACCATGGTTTCGGGCTAATGGCCCTCGTCAGTCTACGGCGTTTTGCTTCCATGGATTAATTTCCTCCCGGCAAATTTTCCATCTATGTTTTGCCAATAGATTTGGCCCAGCCACATTGCCAGCAAAACACCTCTTTGGTAGATTGTGAGGATTCCATTAGATCCCGTGCGGATCTCATGGAATAAAGTCCGCCCTAGACTGACGAGGGCCATTAGCCCGAAACCATGGTCTCTAGGTGGACGCTTATCAGTTTGCCAAAGTTGGTGTTGTGGCTTTGTCACCGACCCGATGCCGCTAGTTGCGGCGACGGTCAATAGATGGCGTCAGTTTGTGACGTTTATTTTGACGGGAGAGGCGACCATTGCTTCCATGGATTAATTTCCTCCCGGCAAATTTTCCATCTATGTTTTGCCAATAGATTTGGCCCAGCCACATTGCCAGCAAAACACCTCTTTGGTAGATTGTGAGGATTCCATTAGATCCCGTGCGGATCTCATGGAATAAAGTCCGCCCTAGACTGACGAGGGCCATTAGCCCGAAACCATGGTCTCTAGGTGGACGCTTATCAGTTTGCCAAAGTTGGTGTTGTGGCTTTGTCACCGACCCGATGCCGCTAGTTGCGGCGACGGTCAATAGATGGCGTCAGTTTGTGACGTTTATTTTGACGGGAGAGGCGACCATTGCTTCCATGGATTAATTTCCTCCCGGCAAATTTTCCATCTATGTTTTGCCAATAGATTTGGCCCAGCCACATTGCCAGCAAAACACCTCTTTGGTAGATTGTGAGGATTCCATTAGATCCCGTGTGGATCTCATGGAATAAAGTCCGCCCTAGACTGACGAGGGCCATTAGCCCGAAACCATGGTCTCTAGGTGGACGCTTATCAGTTTGCCAAAGTTGGTGTTGTGGCTTTGTCACCGACCCGATGCCGCTAGTTGCGGCGACGGTCAATAGATGGCGTCAGTTTGTGATGTTTATTTTGACGGGAGAGGCGACCATTGCTTCCATATAGGGATATGTCTCCTCGTGGAGCATGACATGGAAGTTGGCAACAACTGATCCATCAACCTTAAAATCATAAAGGGCCTCTAATACAGATAAGGTACAAATTGGATTATAGATTATAAATAAAAAGAAATAAAACCAAATCCAAATAAATAAATATTTTGTGACATTTCTGTAACACGCTTACTCACTTGATAACAGTACTATTTAAGAGAAGATGCTGTATATTTTTCCTCATTCAGTACTTTCGGCTGATGATGGTAACAACTCTGTTACCGAAATGTTGCACACTATTTATTTATTTGGATTTGGTCTTATTACCTTAACCTATAACAAAATTATATACTATTTGGAAATTTCTGATCCCATGGCTCACATTCTGAAATTGAGAAATGCCTTCATCACTATGCTATACACACACCTCTATTGTGTCATAAATGGTTTTAGATATGACAGTTCCATGTTTCCCAGCACTGGCAGCCAATCTGTGCTCGGCCACTTTGTTGAGCATTGGTAGGATTTCAACTTTTTTTTTTTAATACAGACTATAGTGACCAGACTGCTGTGCTAACAATTTTCTGTCTTAAATCCGATTTGGTGTTAAATCTGGTATGATCATGCCATTGAAAGATGGGCTATCAGTCATCTCCAGTTTTTGCAATCACCTGCCAATCTCTGAGGCAGAAAGATGGTTTTATTTATTTATTTATTTAACTGTTGGGAGAGACACGCCATATCCATAATTAGGATAATTGCATGTATATCTGAAATTATATACAATTAACACAATTGAACGTTTTGCATATAGTAATTAGAAATAGTAGCTTGAAATATGTACAGTCAACACTTTCGCCTTAAAACATACAGCCTGCAGAATCTATTAAACTTGATGTGTTGGTCTTTATTGTGTAAGCAACTTGTTTTGTATTAGTCAGGTAAAGTTGGTTTTCTTCCCTTAGATCAGAAGTTAATGGACAGTTTATCAGAAGAGAAAGATGGTTTGGGATATTGACTCCCAGATATTAAATAAAGTAAATCAATGATAAGGCACAATTTGGATTATAGATTACAAACACTAGGTAATAAGACCCATATCCAATTAAATAGTGTGTGACGTTTCGGTAACAACACTGCTACCGAAATATCACACACTATTTATTTATTTGGATTTGGTCTTGTTACCTCGTGAGAGTATATCGATAAATTGCATTTTAAATTCATATTTATATTGCTGGTAACTACAAATATATTGTAGTGAAAACAAACATTTTGTGGCCTCATCAGTGTAAATAGATAATTGAATGGGGACTTTAAAATCTTGGTCTTAAACCCAAGGTGTCAGGTTTTATTTCCTATCAGTTTTCATGCAAGAATTATAGTAGGGGCTGAGAATCATAAAAATCTGTTTTAAATGTGGTCTTGAATCTGGTAGGTCTTTTTAAAGTATGTAGAAACAAGAGTCCATTAAGGGCTTGATTAAAGTGGTTGAGGTGGTGGTACTTGTTGTTCCAATCTTCACACCAGTGTTATCTCTTTAGGGTTAAGGAAAAGCACCTCTATGTTTGATCCAATACATTCTAAACCTTGTAATCCTGATCAAATCACAGATTATAACCCAAAAGTTCTCATTTTTTGCTTCGTAACCATTGGTACCTTTTACTTTCTCAAGGTGATAGGTTTGCTCTCAACTGGTGTAGCTATCACCGAGTTTAGTGGTGCTCATTTCTGCATCTTATTTTAGAGCACATGATTTGTAAATGCATGCAAAATGTGAGAATACTAGGTATTGAAGACTTGATTTTTTTTCCGGGATGGAAATATGTGTACATCATTTGGTGAGTGAGTGAGTCTGAAAGAAACAGGGAGAGAGTGATATTTCACACAGGTAACAAATAAGTAACTTAGAAGGCACAGTGTGTTGCTTGCTGTAACCAGATTGTAGTCTATAGATACTATAGGTTGAAGCAACCTAAGTGAGGCATAGGCTAACCTATATTTCTGGGATACATTTTGTTACCCTCGAAATTGTACACGAGCAAAGAGAGGATTAATTATATATAACATTGATGTCTGTGGTACAATTTGGATTTTAGAATCACACTGCGACAAAATTAAATCCAAATAAGTAAATTATACATAATAGTTCAGTTAACAGCATTGTTACAATCCTCAAACAAAAGTATTAAATGGCTTTTTCTGTTGACTCATTCAGTACTTTTGTCTGAAGATGGTAACAACAATGTACTGAAATGACATGTATAATTTACTACAGTAGAATCTCTCTTTAAAGGACATCTAAATGCGAGTAAAAGTGGCCTTTAGGGAGAGTTTTCCCCTTACCAGAGTTGCTGAATAGTGAAAATAATAAGTTTAGCGATGTAAACTCTCCTTTATAGAGAGGTATCCTCTAGTGGGCCGTGTCCTCTCATGGAGGCTCTACTGTATTTGGATTTGATTTTGCTACCTTACGATACAAAAAGAATGATTTTTTTTTCCTAGTTTAAGCCTTTTGCTTACTTATCTCTACCATTACAAAATAGTACTGCGAGAAGATAGAGCTCTAGTGATGATAAGTATCATAAATATTTTGGAGGGAACTAGATAGGCCTAATCACTGGCCGCAAGTGGAAGGAAGCTTGGGATGAGATACGGCGGCATCCATTAACACCTGGTGTGTCCTTTCAAACAAAATGAAGGATCAAAAACTCCATAAGCAGAATTGTTTCACCTATGCAGGGAGATTCTCAACAACAAATGATGCCTAAACATTAGGTTCAAGCCTTCATTGAAGCAAAATGACTCCCATATTATTGTATAAGTCCAACCCCACTTGTAAGTTCGAGAAACCAAATGGTACCTATTAAGTGTATAGTCAAGCTACTTATACAATGTGGTTTGTCTACAATGCAACAGTCACAAACTGTTCATGTTGAGGGCATATTGCTTTGAGAAGAGCCAATTCTGTCCACCTACACAGAACTTCCAGTTATTTGAATAGCTTCACTGGAATATTAAATGTTCTCCTCAGCCTTGAAAGGTGATGTAAGATTATGTGAGTCAGACTTCCTTCTTGGTTCTGATTTATGTGACCGGCAGATTATACAATAGGAAAGATGCTATAGTGAGAACACCTTCTCTAGTATATTCTATATATGTAAAAAAAGTACACTATAGAGGTGTGATGATATGGCAGTATATAAATAGTCCTTGAAAACAAGGAGTCTGATGTATTGATATTTAAAACCTTCTTAGATGGCTAGAATTGAGCAGTTTGGTTGGTTTGGCAATGTTGGATAGAAGAAAGAATAGAATGGTTTTGACTTGGAATTGTTGATTTTCTTCTTTTGGTCAGTTTAAAAATGTTGTATAATTGACCATAGTTGGATAGTAAAATGATTGGTCAACAAGATTGTTGATCTTTGGGGAAGTTTGAAAATTTAGTAGGTTCCACAATGGTTGGACAGAACATTAACCTAGTTTGTGGGAGAGGGTCAAGATTAGAGTAGTTGGCCTAGTTTGTAAAATTTTAATCAGTTAAAAAAATTTAATGGGTTTGATTAATAGAGTGGGGAGGATTATATTGGTGTTTACCTAGAAGGTTGTTTACGACCAAACCTTGCTATAATAACATCACACATAACAGGATCAAGTATTTTGTGTTGTTATAATCGAAGTTAAAACAAATTAATTTAACAAGGAACCATGTTGTTGTTTATTATTCCCTCTGATGGAATTCAGATAATCTCCAACAGGTTCCAGAGTCTCAGTTTTTCTATTGTCAATATGTGTTTTCCCAGAGGTACATTTTGGGCAGTTTGGGAAGGTCTTGGTTTTTCCTGAAAATTTAGGATTCTTTAGGTGTCCTGTTTGTAATCTAGAGATTGCCGTTTATTTTCTCTCGTTAGGGCTTGACAAGGGACTATAGAAATAGGATGTTATAAGGAGGTTCTACTGTAATCAGTCAGTTTGGTGATGGCTTAGTAGGTTATATTGGTAATCAGTGAGAGTTTTCTGGATTTGATAATGGAGAAGTGCAAGATATATATTTTTTTTTCCAGGTCCAAGCCCCAAACTTTCCTTTTTGAGATTTCTCATCATTAATATGAAGCTATCCTGACTAGAGTGAGGAGGTTTGGGCAAGAGGGAAGTGGCTGGTTAAATCAAAGTTTGTTGACTGTTCTAGGTGGTGGCTTCACTTCCAGTACTACCTCTTGAAACATAATGAATAGATTTGGTTTTAGCTGACTTGTACAGTTTCCTATTCTTACATATCTCAATTTGCAGGTATGATCAGCGCATCTATTTTTACAAAAGAGATATGTTTCTTTTCCTTTTTTTGCCTCATATAAAAAAATGTATAATATATATTAAACTTTTTTTTAGTCCTTGAATTGGACTAGATGAGACCTGATGAGTGACAAATTGAATTTTCTTTAATCCCTAATATATATATATATGGTACAGGCCATGATAATCATGGTGATTGCTTTTACTGTAAGGGTAGTAAGGGCTTAGTGCTCCCAGTCTTAATGACAAAGGCAGACACATTCTACTTCACCCAGTCATGATGGTTGTCAAAGCTTGATACCCTAATATGATTGAGTGGAGATAAGAAAGAAGACTGTAAGGGCACCACATGTGTATACATGTATAAAGCAGTTTGACTTTTGCACTTACAAATGTGACAGGGCCCAGTTTGGTTACTTGCACCCCACTGATGGGGTTGGAGTTTTGAAAAACTTGGGGGCCCATTGGAACAATATTTTATTCAGAAAAAAGTTCCTAATGTGGGATTTGATCCTAGGTCGTGGATGTCAGAAATCGACAGTTTATATCACTCCTCCACCGACCCCCCCCCCCCCATTTGAATTAAAGATTAGAATTATTATATGAAAAGACCAAATAATAAAGTGATTACATATGTCATTTCTTTAACAGCATTGTTTCCATCTTCTAAACATCCTCCTTTGACCAATTTTGTTATTGTTGGGCTGACCCTTGTGGAAATAAAAATACCCTGGATGATCATAGCACAAGATGTTCTTCAATGGAGGCTGCTTTCAGCATTTGCCAAAGCAAGATTTTTATTAGCTGGATTTGTGCGGGATACAGCAGAATCTCCATGAGAGGACACTCCTGTTAGAGGGCACCTCTAAGAGGGCTTTCATTTTTAGAATTACCATTTTTATTAATTAGTCGCTCTCTGATAAGAGCACACCTCTCTCTAAAGGACTCTTTGGCTCTGCAATTATGTATCCTATAGAGTTTTTATTGTATTTATATATATAAATACAAAGGGCGCCTCTCCCCCAAAATAAATGTCAAACTAGACGCCATCTATTGACCGCAGCCGCAAACTAGTGGCTGTGGGTCGGTAACAAAGCTACAAGACCAGTTTTAGAAAACTGAGGAGCATCCACCTGGACACATGGTTTCGGGCTAATGGCCCTCTTCAGCCAAGAGCATATGTTATTCCATGAGATCCACAAAGGATCAAATGGAATCTTCACAATTTGGCAAAGAGGTGTTTAGCTGGAAAGGTGGCTAGGCCAAATCTATGGCCAAAATCGATAGAAATTTGGTAGGCAGGAAATTTATCTATAAAAACACAAAGGTCGCCTCTCCCGCCAAAATAAATCTCAAAAACTAGATGGCATCTATTGACCATCACCGCAACCATGGTCTCCAGATGGATACTTCTCAGTTTGCCAAAGCTGGTGTTGTGGCTTTGTCACCAACCCAAGGTAAGAAATGCATAGACTGTCATATTAGGGTAAGGTCTTTGCATTTATTTTATACAAGTTGATATTGAAATTTGAATTTTATTATTAATATTTTTTATCGGTGCTTGTATCAGACACTGGTAGCAAAGTTTGTATTAGGATATATCCCAAAAATTTCAAGAACTAAACATTTCAAGGACATAGGTGTGAATTTAATAGAAATTGGGATGATATAAGATAGTTTGCTATAACATCATATTAGCTTTGCTTTTATCAGAGCATTTTAAAATGAACATTTTTGACATCTGGGGGAGTAAATGTAGCAAAGCATCTTGTTTACCAAACTGGGAATGATTCCCAATGTTTTGTCCAGATATGTGTGCTGCAGAGTGTAGATAAATTAAATTAGGTTAAGTTTGATGAGTTTAGGTCAGGTTGTTTTAGAAATAGAAATAGATAAGGCACAATTTGGATTATAGATTATAAAAACAAGGTAATAAGACCAAATCCAAATAAATAAATAGTGTGTGACGTTTCGGTAACAGCATTGTTACCATCTTCAGTACTTTTGTATGAAGATGATAACAACGCTGTTACCGAAACGTCACACACTTTATTTATTTGGATTTGGTCTTATTACCTTGTTTTTAGAAATAGAAATATTTCCTCACATAGGCCAATCAGACATTCAATTTCATATCTGGGCACAACCATGGGAATCTCTTAAAACTGGTATAGAACTTATAGTTCAAAGGGTATTTTAAAAGATTGGAAATGCTTCTGTGACAAAATGTCTTTTCCAAAATATTCGTTATATAAAATTTGTACATTTAAATGATAGTTTGATATAAAAGCTTCTTATTGATAATTTGTTTGCTATAGGCATAATGACATTTAACCAATTATTTATAGAATTTGAGTTTTAAGTCATGCATATAGTATTAAGCAAAAACTAGTAAAAATTAAAAGAATAACAATTGCCTTATAAAAATAGATTTTAAACTGGAATGTAATAAGCACACACATAACTTAATCAATACAATTTAGCTTTTATTTGAATCAAAATTTGAAATTAATTTATATTGAAATTATTTTATATTAAATTAATTTCATTAATATTTAAATGTACTGTATAAGGTTTGACTAAGGCTGTAGTTACCTATATCTTCTGCTTAATAATCATAATAAAAAATAATTTTCATTCTGAAATATTTAAAAGACTAGCCATACTTTAGTGGTATTAAATTATTGTATGTCAAAAGTTAAATTTTTGTTGGTTATTTAAAGGCATTTTTAGTTTTATGTCTATAAAAATATAAATTTGGTTAAACCTTGGGTAACCCAAACGTATATAAATGCATCGATTGGTTAGAATTGACTTATCAAAATGGTAAATAATTTTTATTTTTAAGCATTCGCTATGTGTAAATCTAAATAAATAGTGTTTACAAACTTATGTAAACATAAACTTATATTAATTTAAAAGGATTAAAATTTGACTATTGGTGGTTTCAAATAATGATGAAATAAATATGGTCTTACAGTTGAGAAATACCTTTGGTTAGTTGTTTGAAAGTACTATCTTAACCTATTCGGGGTTAGCATTTACTGACATTTATTTAATTATAAAGGGTTAAAATAAATAAAAAGAAGTCCAAACACTATTGATATTCGGGGTTGCCAGATAACGCTTTACTTTTTAAATATTTATTTGCTTTTTTAAAGATTATTTCAGGAGTAAAAACTTGAAAGCAAATTATATGCGCCTCTATTTAAGGATGCTTAATGAAATTATTTTGAAATATTTAAGCATGTAGATTACCCCACATGTGATATTTTGTGTTTTAAGAAAGTTTTTTTTTTCAAACTATAGGTTTTGCTTAAATGCCATAAAAACCTTATTAGCCCTGAAAAATCAACAAAACCTCTATATGAACCTCTATAAGGAATATATTTATATTTTAGTACATATTAAGTGATTAAATAGGTTAATATATGGAACCAAAGCACCTAAAGTTGTATTTATCATCATTCTCTTAAACGCGCTCTCCTCATATTTAGCCCATTCACGCTAGAAAGAATTCACCTGTGTTAAGAAAAAAAGAAGAGTTAAAATTATTTGAAATAATATGAAATGAAAAGTAATATTTTTTGTTTAAAAAAACGCGTTACTCAGTGTGTGTGTGGATCTTTGAAATGGGGATGGGGTTGAATCATCAAAATATTATTTTTCTTTCACACACAGATACATGTACCCCTTTTTCATATAATTATAGCCAATTGATTGCCTTTTATTTCATAGGAAGAAGAGTGACTGAACTAGGGGAAAACAGCGCAGAAGACAACTTAAGATGATAATTTCCTTTTATTTTATTTATTTTTCTCTTTTGCACATATGATTGATCCTTTTACCGGAAGAATGATATTAATATGAGGAATGTTATAATGAATTGCTAATATGGGTTAAAAAATAATATGATAGAATGGTTGTATAATATTCTTTTTCATTATTGTTAGGACACATCGTTTGACATTTGTATTATAGTATGCCACGATTCATCCAAAACCTCACCTAACCTAACCATGCCCCACCTTCCCCCTCTAAGCAGTAAGGCTCTGGTTATTGTGAGGCTTAGATGGGGCCTTCAGCCTTGACAACACCGAGCAAGGGTCTGCGATGGATTCAAACTTCCCTTCCCTGTGGTCGAGTCACATGACCCATGATAGCTGACTTGACCCCACCAGCACCAAGCCAGAGTCTGAGATGGACTCAGACCTCCCTTCTTTGAGTTCGAGCCACATGACCTATGGTGGCTATCTTGAACCCACCATTCCCAATCCAGACTCCAATATGCCTACCCCTATGGACAAGCCAAAAGACTCATGGTGGCTGTTAAAATCGTCATATTCAGGCGGAACACCACCAGCTCTACCACGAGCCCTAAACCTTTCCCAAGTCGATCCCAAGAAGCCCAAGTCCCACCATGCTTATTTTATTTTATAAATATTTTTATTTCCAATACTTTTTATGCGTATTTTTAATGTGAGAGAGAGAATTTTTCTTTAATTAATTAAAATATTTTGATTTATACCTTTTAAATATATTTAATTCACAGATTAGGATGATGATAAATTTGAGGGTGAGTTCAGAAAAACTGGGGCAAGTAAGCAGAATATGGTTGATTTTTTTATAGCGGAGGGCAGGAGAAAAAGAAACAACTGGATGTGCTAAGGAGCGGAAAGTGCATGCTCTCACCTTTAAAAACATATTGAAATCACAATCCACATAACTAAAAAAGGATCCGAATTCTGAAAAAAATATATCAGGCTTAAATTAGGGTGCAAATGCCAATACCTTAACCCTTAACTGGACGGGTTGGGTAGATTCTGCCCATGCATAAATTCAATATAGGAAAAATATATATTTTTCGTTTACCTAGAGCTACCAGCTTTCATGTATTCTAATTTTACAGTGAAACAAACATTTTCCATCCATCGTTTATAAATTTCAGTTTTGGGAGGGGGGTTAAATTTGCATGTGTGGGCGGATTCCGCCCAGCCCGTCCAGAAGCGTGAGAATTTTTCGTGTCAGTGTTAGCTCGTGGCTCATACTTGAGTCTCTATCTTCCGCTATTTTTAGCTTCCTTTTTATAAAATAACACTTCTTTCTTTGGATAAGTAGAATAATCAATCAAGTTGATGAGTTCGAGAGCATTTCATAAATTTTTAGTATAATGGAAGAAGAAAGTCATTGTTAAAAACAATGATGATTTTATACTTTTACTATTTCCAGATCTCTACATGTCCATATATTGGGGCGCCAGTGGCTGCAGAAAACCAGACCACAAATTTATTTATCTATGGCACATGTAGAGACCTAAAGCTGTGCCGGCTAGCAATTATATGTTAAAAGGGGAAATTAACCAATCAATATTTTGGCCAAACATATTTTATTTATTCTAATAAAATAAATTTTCAATGTACTACACAAGCAGATATATATATAAGATTTCATGGAAAAGGATAATAAAAAAAAACTATATAAGTTTAAAATTGGGAGGAGTTTAATATACATATAAATGTAAACACACAAAAAAAAACCTATTATGCCATTATCCCCAGAATATCCCCACCTACCTTCAGCCACCCATGTCCACCATTCGAAAAGGGGCAGGCAAGGCCGCAGCCAGCGGCCTTCGCCCTCCGCAACTCCAAGTCTTTTTTGCTTCTCGAAAAAAAAAATCTAATTTTTGTTAAGAAAAAAAAAATGTCTATATCAAAAATGTCAATCTTCAAGAATGTAAATATCCCGCTTCCTTCTCCCAGTGTTGCTGAACTCACCCCCCAAGCTATCATTACTTTTCTCTCTATGAAAATAAAAAAATTAAAAAGGCATCTTAAAAAAATGATAAAAATAAATTAAATATAAAATTATTGAAGAAATATTCACAAAAAATAAAATAAAAATACGAAAATATTGAATTAAAAAAAAACAATTAATATTGTAGGATCTGGGCATCTTGGGGTCAGCTTGGGAAAGGTTCAGGGCTCGTGGTGGAGCTAGTGCTCTGCATGAAGATGGTGGTGTTTTAATGCTTGGTATTTAAGATTTAGAATACATTTATAATTTAAATATTTTTATTCAATTAAGATTATAATTACACAAGCATAACATTTAAATATATATATATATATCCTGCCTAACCATTCTCTATACTATCTAACTAACATTAAACGATCTATTTACCGCCTTTTTGGTCACTGGTCCAATATATTTATTTTCACAGACCAAATTATAAGATAAATTCAAAGATGAAAAATATGCAAAATAAATGAACAATTATATACATCATTTTATATTTATTTAAAACAAATGAACAATATATATACATCATTTTATATTTATCTAAAACAAATGAACAACTATATACATCAATTCCCCCTTCTTAGGCTTGGCCCCCCTTATTTATCTATTTACTCTCCATATCTCTGCGGACATCTGCGCTCCCTCTGAGGATACCTGGGGGTTGTAATACTTTTCTCCTCCGAGATTGGAGTTGGCACACGTTCAGCCTCATTCATAATAGTGGGATGTGATTTACCAGGCAACATTTTTCTAATGTAGTTTTGATGAACCTTTTTTATACTGTCACCTTGTTTTATTAAATAAACATTCCTTCCTAGTATTTTAATTATCTTTCCTGTATACCAAGAGGGATGCCCATTAGTAATCCACCTAAACTTCACAGTCTCATCCACTTTAAATTTACTGTTAACATATTGACTATTGAATTTGGAGGCTTTTACATCAAGATGGCATTTGATACCTTTAATAGGGTCAGATTTGCATTCAAAAATGGACCCGTAATCATTTAAAAGTGAATCTATACTAAAAGAGTCCAATTTATGCAAATAATTGAATGAGATATTGAAAAGATTAAGGAAATCTCTTCCTAAGAGAAATTTAGTACAATTTAAATTAGTTATTAGTATTTCAATGGTTCTAGAAACATTTCTTAATTTTATATCAAATTTAGCCTTGCCTAAAATAGGTATTTTAGAGCCACGATAGCCGGTCAAGACTGTATTACATTTATTTAATTTAACATTTTTGAAATATTTAAAGTACAAATATTTAGTTAATGTAGTTATGGCTGCTCCAGTATCAATTTCAGCCAACAATTTTATGTCATTTACATATACAGTTTCAATCAAGGGAGGATGCAAATTTATATTATTCAATGATAAATTATTTTGAGATCCCGAAGGATTATTATCATTAACATGCTTTTTAAATTTATTAAAAGTATTTTTGGGATTTCTGGGCAATTTACGGGCAGAACTATCTTTTTTATAACATATAGTAGAAATATGCCCTACTCTACCACAAACTCTACAATTAGCTGATTTAAAAAAACAATTATAGTGTAGATGGTTGGTCTTACCACAGTGTTTGCAGGGATTATTGATGGCATGAAGATGCTGTGGGGACAGATGGGCATCTTCGGATCTCTTGAGGTTGTGTAGGTCATTATCTGCAGACTCCGCAGACAGCGCGATGTCTAATGCTCCCTCAAAAGTCAATCCTTCCTCCTGTAGTAGCTTCTTTTGGGTCGGTGTATCAATGATGCCCGCCACAAATCTGTCTCGCAGGGATTCTTGCAGAACATCTCCAAAGTTACACCTTTGAGCCTGTTCCTTAAGGCGTATTATGTATTTAGATATTGTTTCGCCTGATTTTTGATCCATTTTCTGGAATACAAATCTTTCATATATTATATTGATCTTAGGATTGAAATGTTTCAATAAGATCCTGCACAATTTATCAAAGGGAACTTGATCAACTTCCTCCGGAAAAACTAAGTTTCGCAAGATCCCGAAATATTTAGGGCCGATGCTTGAAATAAGAAATGGCGTCTTAAAGTCTTCTTTTGTTTTAGAAATTAGCATGAATTGCTTCAATCTATAAATGTAATTTTCAACATTCTCTAGATTTTCGTCAAATCTTTCAAACATACTTGAAGACATTTTTAAAGTATAATTTCTTTTCACTATTTAAATTCTTTTTTCTTTACAAAATTTGCTTTTCCTCGTCGCCAGTTGTTTTAATGCTTGGTATTTAAGATTTAGAATACATTTATAATTTAAATATTTTTATTCAATTAAGATTATAATTACACAAGCATAACATTTAAATATATATATATATATCCTGCCTAACCATTCTCTATACTATCTAACTAACATTAAACGATCTATTTACCGCCTTTTTGGTCACTGGTCCAATATATTTATTTTCACAGACCAAATTATAAGATAAATTCAAAGATGAAAAATATGCAAAATAAATGAACAATTATATACATCATTTTATATTTATTTAAAACAAATGAACAATATATATACATCATTTTATATTTATCTAAAACAAATGAACAACTATATACATCAGGTGGAGCCAGGTCAAGCACCATAGGTCGGTGGCTTGACTACAGGAAGGGGTGTCTGGGTCCATCTTGGACTGGTTTGTGGTCAAGTCGGCCACCATCGGACATGTGGCTCGACTAACAGGAAGGGGTGTCTGAGTCCATCTCAGGCTAGCTTGGTGTTGGTGGGGCCAGGTCATCCACCATAGGTCAGGTGTCTTGACCACCAGGAAGGGGTGTCTGAGTCCATCTTGGACTATCCTGGTGTTGGTGGGGCCAGGTCATCCACCACAGGTCAGGTGACTTGATTACAGGAAGGGGATCTCGGTCTCTGGCTCAGTGCTGCCAGGGCTAAAGGTGGCTTCAGGCTCCATCTCAACACCTCGCAATCACCAGAGGTTGGTAACTTAAATGGACAAAGGTGGGATATGGTTAGGTTAGGTGGGGTTCTGGGTTACTTTGGCATATTATGGTCACGAGGTGTCCCAACAAAGTCAACAGAGAGAACTATCCCTGCCATCCCAAAATATATATGTTTTATAGATTAGTCGACCACAACACACACACAACACAACACACACACAACACACACACACACACACACACACTTTGGAAGAAATATCCCAGCAGACAATTGATTCACTTCAGTAGAATTAGTTGATAAGTTGAAAGAACATGGTCTTACATATTTAGGAGCGATGAGAAAGAACAAACCTTAGATTCACCACAATTTCAACCGCACCCTAATAGAGAATCAGGAACCTCTATTTTTAGTTTCTCTGGAACAACCCCTTTAGTCTCCTATGTTCCAAAAAAAAAAAAAGAAAATCGGTAATCAGATTGATAAAAAAGGTAAAAAAGAAAGGAGTCATTTTATTGTTGATCTTGGGAGAGCATTGACTAATGAACATGTTGGGCCAGATTTTCACAAAATAGACCCAACAATGATGTAAACATTTACATCATATATATGCACAGTGTCTTGCCAACGAGGAGCTCGACGATGCTCTAAAGACCAAAACCGGGGAAGACACCCAGTTGGAGATGACACTGGCCCTGTCCAAGAATCCCGAAGCCCACTGCAGAAAGGTCCAGAGGAGGGTGTACAAACTATGTATATATGTGCATATGTAAACTAATGTCAATCACTTTTTATCCTTTTATGCAAGATGAAACGTCCAAAAGGTTATATTACCATTTCGAGAATTTTCTAAATTTATATATTTTTTCTTTATTCTAAAATGAATAAAGCCAATTACTGGCATATCCAGATAGATTGGATATATTTCCTTATTTTAAAATTTTTTAAAGAAGAAATTACTTTATAAATTTCTCAAAGGGGCAAACATGTTAGATTTTATTATTTTTATTACTAATCCAAATTATCTCTTAATAAGAAAAATAATATAATTTACCTTTATTATTTATTTTATTCTAAAATGAATAAAGTCGATCACATACATATCCAGGTAAAATGGGTATGTCTCGTTATTTTAAATTTCTTGAAGAAGAAATTATTATATAAATTTCTCAAGGGATAAGCATTTATATTTTATTATTTCAATTTTTCTCTTTTAAAAAGAATAATAATATTTTATTATTTAAATATATTCTAAGAATATTAAAATATTTTTTTTTTACTCTGTAAGAAGATGACAATTTTCTTTGGGGGCGCTGCTTTTAAAAAGAGATCGGTCAGTCTGGACAAGGTACGCGAACGAAGAGGATGGCCCTGAAAGAGCTCTGACATCTGGAGAGAAATGGTAGGTTAATATCTTCTCTATTAAATTTAGGGCATATTTAATATGTCAAAGATACATATTTATAGTTTATTTTAATAGGTAAATTCATATTTTGCATGAAGTCTTAGAATCTGCTAAAGGAAATAAATTTTACGTCTACTTAGGACTGCTTACAAATGAAAATTTGTAAAATCTATCGAGGTAGAATAAAAACTCATGTTTCACTATTTTAATGGTGTGTTTGTAATAAGGGCACGTTTTGTATGTCGAAAAAGGCATATTTATGGTTTTATTTAATAGGTGAAAAATCACATCTTGCTTGAGATCCTATAATTTGCTATAAACAAAATTTTTGTCTATGTAGAATTGCCCATAAATGAAAGTTTGTAAAATCTATCGAGGTAAAAATAAAACTCCTGATTTATTATTTTAAAGGTGTGTTTGAAATATTTTATCCTGAAACAAAATGCACATATATGTATTAAACAAGGTCCACTAACCACCAGAGGTCTTATTGGTTTAATAATTAGTCTTAAATGATTCCACTCGCAAGGTAGGGATAAGAGGAAGTAAATAAACCATGGGTAAATTATGCATTGACCCTTTGGTATTCGCTATATCCTTCTATGTGTGTATCTAAATTTTAACCCATTTTGGTATATAATTAAACATTGTTGTTGCTGAGCTAAACCAAAGTTTAAGGTCGAGACGTCCTCGATAGGACATTAAAAAAAGCGACTTAACATTTGGCGCCCGCCGCGAGGCTCGAAACTCCTGAAAATTGCAAAAGAAATTTGCAAGAAGTAAGCCCACCCCTGAGATAAAAAAAAATTCGTATCGCTACATATCTTATTTTGAAAAATACGTTAGGCTTAAAAATAAAAACGCGTGCCATATTTATGCACTTCTTTATGTATTTTGCTGGGTAATTGTTAGTATATAGCAAAAATTAGTATCACTACATATTTTATTTTGAAAAATACGTTAGGCTTAAAAGAAAAATAAAAGCGCATGTCATATTTATGCATTTCTTTATATAATTTTATTCTATGCAATTTTAGTGTATAGAAAAACATTCATACCTTTACCTAATTTTGAAAAATACGTTATACCGGGCGCGTGTGTCATTTTTTTTCCTTTTTTTCAAAATGATGTTTAATGTCTATTTTTTTGTTCATTTTAGTGTATTTCATGTTTTAAAGCGAACTTTGTTTAATATCCAATTTTTTGTGTGTATTTAGTGAATGTTTTATGAGTGAAAAACATTCATACCTTTACCTATTTGGCGCATATGCTATTCTTACCTTTTATTCAAAAATGCTTTCACCCACTTTGAAAATACGTTATAATGGCGGTTATGAGTTAATTTTTTTTTTATTTTTCAAGAAGGTCGTTGGTTTTACCATGCAAGATTTTAAAGTTTTTATAATTATTTTATCGCTAAGGTCTTATAATTATTTTATCGCTAAGGTCTTAAACTACAGGCTATTTTTTTTTTTTTATTTCTCTATGTATTCAAAAAAACGCCTTTACCTATTTGGCGCGTATGCTATTCGAGTTAATTTTTTATTTTTTCAAGAAGGTCGTTGGTATTACCATGCAAGATTTTAGGTTTTTATCATTATTTTATCGCTAAGGTCTTAAACTACAGGCTATTTTTATTTATTTTTTTTTATTATTTCTCTATGTATTCAAAAACGCCTTTACCTATTTGGCGCGTATGCTATTTGAGTTAATTTTTTTATTTTTTTCAAGAAGATCGTTGGTATTATTACCATGCAAGATTTTAAGTGTTTTTATAATTATTTTTATCGCTAAGGTCTTAAACTACAGGCTATTTTTTTAAATTTTTTATTATTTCTCAATGTATTTCTGTATACCTTGTGCATTCTAGGTTTTAAAGCGAGGATTGGACCAAAAACAATGTTTTACGAGTGAAAAACTCATGCTTTGGTCTATTTTCTGAATATTATATTTTATATGGTTCTTAAAGTATTGGGACGCGAACTTAGGCCTAAAACAACGCCTTTCTAAAAACCCGAGGATTTCCCGCAAATTCCAAATTTAGAACCCTCAGGGACACATCTGTAAGGAGGGGGAACACATGTGCAGGGGGGTGGAAATAGAGGTATTTTTGGGGTGAACACACGTGTGAAACACATGTGAACACTATAGACGGGAAAAGGGAGGCGACTAGGAGTTCAGTTGACTTCCAGCATCTGAATTAAAATGGTTGGTTTTTGCTACCTCTTCCCGCACTTACGGGAAGACTTCACCTCTTAAATATTCCATCTTCTTTTAGTTTTTCGCCATTTTCTTTTAAATTGTAAAGTCGATACGACTTATTTTTATTATATACCGAGGTTTAATAATTTTTATTTTTCAATTATTTTATCCGCCAAAGTGATTCCGCTCGATAAGTCTGAAGGTATTTTGAATTTTGTTAATACCATTGTTCTCTTAGTTCTCTCTTATCTTTACGATATTTAGCGTTATCAATATAAGTATAAAAATTTGAAGCCTTTATTTTTCTTATCTAATTTAAAAAAAATGCATATGTCATGCTACTTATTTAATTTTATATATTTTCAATCATTTTTTTTAAATTTTTACTAAGTGATTTCACCCAACAGGTCTAATAGCATACTGATTTTTTTTCTTTACTCGATAATACGATTGTTTATTTCTCTTATCTTTTATATTATCCTGAGAATATTTAGATTTTATTAAGTTAGACGCAATTTCGCTAGCCATATTTAAGCATATGTTCTTCTTTCCTGATAGTTCAATTGTTTATTTTTTATTTTTATGTCCTTATATGAACATAATATTCAGACTTAAGTGTCCGCTTCGATTTTCAATTGTATACGCGTTTAGTCATGCTTACCCATAAACCTCTATCTTAGTTTATTTTATGTAATGGTCTTTTTATGTAACAGTTAGTACAAATTCCCGGTAGTGTCCATGAAATAAAACAGTATTTTGTTTATTTATATTTTGCTAACTCTAATGAATATGTATTTTTTAAAAACTTAACCCCCTGACATTTACACAAGAATATTTCTATTAATTTTTTTTTATTATACAGATATGATAGCATAGTAATAGTTTGTTTTGCTTCTTTAAAACGTTGAATTTCGTCATCCTTTTTATCCCGATATGGTATAATTTACAACAGCTGTTTACGTGACGGTACAACCACGATAAAATTCCAACATGGCGGACCAAGGGACGCGTTTAGTCATGCTTACCCATAAACCTCTATCTTAGTTTATTTTATGTAATGGTCCTTTTATGTAACAGTTAGTACAAATTCCCGGTAGTGTCCACGAAATAAAACAGTATTTTGTTTATATATATTTTGCTAACTTTAATGAATATGCATTTTCTTTTTAAACTCAACCCCCTGACATTTAGGCAAAAATATTTCTATTATTTTTTTTTTATTATTATACAGATATGATAGCATAGTAATAGTTTGTTTTGCTTCTTTAAAACGTTGAAATTTGTCATCCTTTTTATCCCGATATGGTATGATTTACAATAGCTGTTTACGTGACGGTACAACCACGGTAAAATTCCAACATGGCGGACCAAGGGACGCGTTTAGTCATGCTTACCCACAAACCTCTATCTTAGTTTATTTTATGTATTGATCCTTTTATGTAACAGTTAGTACAAATTCCCGGTAGTGTCCACGAAATAAAACAGTATTTTGTTTATTTATATTTTGCTAACTTTAATGAATATGCATTTTCTTTTTTTTTTAAACTTAACCCCCTGACATTTAGGCAAGAATATTTCTATTATTTTTTTTCTTTATTATACCGATAAGATGACATAGAAAATTTTGTTTTGCTTCCTTAAAGCGTTGAATTTCGCCATCTCTCCATCCCGTTATGGTGTAACTTACAATTTTATGTATGAGATTAAGGCATAGATATCCTATTTAAACGAAATCCCAATAGTATAATGTGTCAAAATATACAAGGTGCGTTCATTAATTTCCAGGACTGCTCTGTATCTTTGAAAAAATAAACAAATAAAAAAACTAATTCAATATTTTTCAAAATATGCCCCTCCTGCCTCAATACACCCATTCCATCTTTTTTTCCAATTGTCGAAGCAGGAGATAAAATTACTTTTTGAGAGGTTCCTCAAGGTTGCCTTCGATTCAGCTTGTATCATATCAACGTTGTCAAATTTCCGTCCTTTCAAGTTAATTTTCAATTTAGGATAGAGGAAAAAGTCATTGGGGGCTAAGTCGGGGGAATAGGGTGGATGAGGGATCTGTATGGTTGAATGCTTGGCCAAAAACTGCAAAACAACATGGGCTGTGTGCGGCCGCGCATTACCGACGTGAAGTATCCAGTCATTGTTTTGCCATCTTTCAAGTCTTTTAAGGCGCACTGCCTCCCTTAAGCACCTCATTATCCCCAAAATAAACAGATAGTCCAGTCACTGAAGATAATTCTTCTGTTAGATTTAATTAACTCCTTTATTTTGAGCTTGTTTTCCTCGCAACGAAATGATCTTGGACGCCCAGTATGCTGATCATCGTTTACCTTTTTCCGACTTTTTTGGAAGCGTGAAAATCATTCAAAAGTTCTTGAACGGGATAAAGCTGCATCGCCAAAAGCTTCTTTAATCAATTCATACGTCTCAGTATCACTTTTTTTTTCAATTTAAAACAAAACTTAATTCAGATTCTCTGCTCTTCGAAAATGGCCATTTTAAAATTAGAAATGCGAACCTTATAAGGAAGTTGTTTTGTTCTATTTTTAGATCGGCGCGTGCGCCACGAGACTCGTGCTTTCAGTCAGGTGTGGTCGAATGTCCAATATTCAACTCTGTAAAAAATATTTTCTCTAGCTTTTTTATTTATTTTATTTTTTAACCAGTCCTGGAAATTAATGAACGCACCTTGTATTTTAAAAACATCTGCTGATGTTGTTATGAAGGGATATTTACTGGATATCAACATAATTAGTCTGTCGATACATAGAATCCTTGCCTAAAATAGGTGTCTCGTTGCCAATTTTGATTAAATTTGTATATGATGACTAAGTAATTTCTGCATCGTTCTTAATCATTTTCTTTATTTAGTTTATGCAGGAAATACTTCTGATCAAGTATATAGTTTTTTTTCTTTTTAGTTATGACCTATATTTTTTCTCGATAATTTCGCTTGAGCCCCCATAGGTTTTTTTTTTTGGCATGATGTGTGTATGTGTCACGTACACCATAGATAGTCATTGCATGTAATTTTATCTCTCCCATTTATAACCTATCATTTTATATTACCATAAGGATTATTCTATATTTATTCAATCTGACAACGAATTTTATAGTATAATGTCCCATGTATAGGATCTGGTGGGAACGTCCTCTTTTTTTATGATCTTTTAAGTGGTATTAGTAAAATTTGTTTCTTCCTTTAACTCCAGCCAAAGAACAAAATCGTTTTTATATATACTGAATCCTCTGGGAATTGATAGCACTATTCGGAATTAAACGCAATACGCGTACCTAGCAAGTTATCAGATATATAGTTGCAGGTAACCTTAGATAAGCGATGATAGTGAACCTTGCACCTCGTGTATGTTTACACTTGACTGGTTTGATAAGCCCTTCCAGAAGCCCTTATCTACTCCACCACCTTCAGAGTATTTGGCAGCAGAAGCCAGTAACAAAAGAAAGGATTATAGCATCACAACAGACCTAAAACTCGTTTCGACATTGGCTTTCGTAGTTTTATGAAATGTGGCATTAGACATTGATAACCAGTAGCAAAAGGCTACATTTCTGGAGGTCGGGAATAGGCCTTGAAGATAAAGGAGGGTATCTTATGTAGTCTTAAACTATGGATGTCGGAGCATGTAATTTTGCCTACAAAATTGTACATTATTTAATAAGGTTTAAGATGCTCACGAAGATGGACGTGAACTGGAGAACGATATACAACAATATCCCAATGGGCGCCACCGCGCGCAAAACCACGAGACATGAACCAGTTGAAGAGAGGGTCATTGTGGTAGTATGTGAAGAAATTATCTGAAATATATGCATCATTTATAAAATATAGAGATGTACTCTATATATATCCATCTGCAAGGCTGATGCACCTGATTCGCTCAGATCTTCCAAGATTGGCTAATCGACATGCCAAGTTAACCTACGCAAGATATAGTTATGCCAACTCGCACCTGTTCAGATGTGTCTAGGCTCGGTTCAACTCTGTCACACCACGAGAAATCACTGCGACAGCCATGTATTAACGAAATAAATCTTTGGTACCATTACAATATATATATATGTTGAACGTTCAACTCCGTATTCTAGCGAGACTTCAATAGGAAAGCGTGCTGAATCAAACCAGGTCAAGACAAAATACACGATATCATCAGATGAGTGAGAGAAGTTAGCCTGCAATCGATAGTAAACTTTGAACCACCGCGTAGTGAGCAAATATAATCCCTAGCAGAACAAATAGGACAATCTAATATAATGATGTCTATTTTTATTTTATTTTTTTAGTTAAAAGGGGGTCCAGGCTGGACTAAAGAAAGGAACAGTACGAAAATCCTTGATATAAGTAAAATAGAGTGCATGCATAAATAATATTTCTCATAGAAGCACTCTGGATATATTTAGAACAGAGAAATTCTCAGGATCAGGGTAGACAAACATTTGAAGCAAAAATCCTGGATTTTCATATCTTATATCCTTTAAGTAAACAAGTGGTACCACCTTGCAGTAAACAAACAGCACCAGTTCAAAGTTCAGATGAGATAACTGTCGAAATTCGTCAGCTTTATGACGTGAAAGAAAGCCGACAAAGTGTAAACTTCGTAATATGGGCGTTAGCCATAGACACTAAAGTGAACATTAACAAAGCATATATAGAGAGAGCTGTATAGAAATCAGTCATTTCGTAAATTTTTAATATATATTAAATGGGAGAGATCAAATTAAGCAAAATCTTTCTTTGATAGAATTTTTTTTTCTTCAAAACTTTGAATTTGAACTTTTATGTTAAAAAAATTTCAAATTTTCACATATAAATACATTAGTAAGTGTAGACACTCGGTCTGGTTTAAATTTTGGCAGGGAGAGATCAAATTAAGCAAAATCTTTTTTTTATAGAATTTTTTTTTTCAAAACTTTGAATTTGAACTTTTATGTTAAATTTTTTTTCAAATTTTCACATGTCAGTGCATTTGTGAGTATAGATATTCGGCCTAGTTTAAAATTTTGGGAACTAAAAGTAACCCATTTAGCGTAATATCGGGATCTGTTCCCGATGACGGGTTTCGAGGAGACTCCAGAGGGATAGAAAAGAAGAAAAAGGTGATAAAAGATGAGAAAGGTGTCTAAAGATGTTGAAAGGTGTTGATAGAAATATGATGAAAGGGGTGAAAAGGTGGAAATCGATGAAAAATGATGAAAGAGAGTTGAATGGCGTTAAGAGATATGATGAAAAGGGGCGAATAGTGTTGAAAGAAAGATGTGTTAGAAAGGTGTCGAAGCATGTCGAAAATCGACAGGAAGAATTGTAGAAAGGTGTTGTTAGAATGAGGATAAAAAGGATGAAAAAGCGCTGAAATGTGTTGAAAGCGATGGAAGAGAGATGCGAGAAAGGTGATGAAAAAGTGTTGAAAGGTGGTGCAAAGCGTGGAAAAGTGTTGAAAGATGTTGATAGTGTTGAAAACGATGAGAAGGGTGAAAAAGGTGGAGATCGTTGAGAAGTGATGAGAGGAGATGGAAAGTGTTGAAGATGATGAATGGTGTTGAAAGAGATGTGGTAAAAGGGTGTCGAAGGATGTCGAAAATCGACAGAGGGAAAGTGTTGAAAGATGCGGAAAGATGTTGAAAGGGAAAGAATTGAGGAAAGTTGATAAAGGGTTTGTAAATAGAAGATAAAGGTTGATAGAAGGACGGTGGGAAGATGATAGGAGAAGGTGCGCTCAATGTGTAAAGAGTAGTTGTTGACTGTACTATTGCCTCGATAGAACAATTTGGACTCTTCATCAAGTAGTGTTAATAGATGATTTGTTTTAGCCTAGAGGCCAATAGTTGTAAATAGTACAAAAACATGCACTGAGAGTTGGTATGGGCTGGTTTACCTAAATTTCATTAACTATATGCACTAAGTTATATGAATAAGTCCAGTATTAATTATTATGTTGGGTTATAATGAATAACAAATATGTATTCTCCTTTTTTTTTGAGAATCCAGAATTCTCCCTTGTAAAGAGTTTTCAGTTTTCCTTTTATTCTTAAGCTACAATTTTTTTTTGTCATAATACCATTGTAAAGAGTTTTCAGCTCTTTTTTTTTCTTTTTTTTCCGGTTACAATTTTGTTTTAGTGTTGGTATATCATTTTAAAGAGTTTTCACAACCTTGTTTTAGTGTTAGTATATCATTGTAAAGAGTTGTCACAACATTGTTTTAGTGTAGTACATCATTTTTAAAGAGTTTTCACAACCTTGTTTTAATGTTAGTATATCATTGTAAAGAGTTGTCACAACCTTGTTTTAGTGTAGTACATCATTTTTAAAGAGTTTTCACAACCTTGTTTTAGTGTTAGTACATCATTGTAAAGAGTTTTCACAACCTTGTTTTAGTGTAGTACATCATTTTAAAGAGTTTTCACAACCTTGTTAGGATGTGATTTAAAGAGTTTTCAGTTTTCTTTTATTTTAAGCTACAATATGTGCTTTAGTGCTAAAATGTCATTGTATAGAGTTTTCAGTTTTTTTTTTCTTTTTAATAAAGCTACAATCCTGTATTAATAGCAGGTTGTGATCTAAGACTTAAGTGTTCAACAGTTTATTTTTTTATTTGTATTGAGGTATCTAATAGCTGAACTTTGGTTCAACTTTAAATAGGGATGAAGGAACTAAGACGCACTAGGTAACTGCTGTGCTTATAACCAATTCTCTATGGACAGACTTGGAACTTGCGTTGGGTAAAACTTGACTCCCTGTAATCCCTGGGTCCAGAATGCAGTTCAAGGATAATTTCTAATGAAAGTGTGTAGGGCAGTTGTGGTCTAAGAGTTGATATGTTAGGATAACAAGTGATCTCTGTTGTTAAACTCCAAAGCAGGTTGGGTATTGAAAGCCCTATGATTCCAAAGGAGGGGTTTAGCTGAATAGCAGGGAAGGAAAGACACCAATATCCTTGAATAGGAAGTAAGGTTGGCAAACACTTGTAGATCTATCATATATGGCAATGAGGTAAATGCTCGAAGTTCAATTCGCTCCAATTTAAGTGCTAGTTTTGGTGATTCATTTTTGCTTAGACACCAAGTGTCAAGATAAGGAGAAGAGTTTCAAACTATTAGATGCACAATTTAATGATAGGTTAGATTTCAGCATTTGATTGTTAACAATCAATTTTGTTAATTTGTTTAAGTATAAAAATTATTTATTTAAATACAGATAATTTATATAGAGAGTTTGTAAGAGGCATTTCCTTTTGAGTAGACTAGGACATTAGTCCCTGATCTGTTTTAACTTGTTAATTTTATTTGATTTCACATTTGTCCTGGAAGATTTTATTACTAATAAGGCATATTGATAATGATATTTTTATAGTATTTTGGTTTTTATGATAGAGTCTAACTTTAGTTTGAATGCGATCGTGAATGTAATGAATGAATGTAATGATCAATGAATGAGGCTACAAAGTTAAAGTTTAACATACTGTTAATCCAAAAGTACATTAGAATAGTGTTAGGTAATTTAATAGGTTCGATTTTTAATTTTGATTTCTTTATTTGTTAGGACCGATAGCCTCACAGGACTTACAACTCTATCGATAGGCAGATACCCGCTCCTTTTTGTTTGGCCTCCTTTTAAAGGAGTATAAGTATAATTTCATTTATTTGGGTAATCAATTACTCTATTTGATTATATCAACTTGAATTCTAAGAGTCGTAGATAATGATCATGTCTCGATTATCAGACTGGAAGATTGTGGGAGGTTATGATCAGACCAAAAGGCCTACAATTATTTTTCTCATTAGAGGGAACGGAGAGGTATCAGGTGAACTTTGTGCTAGGTGGGGGATTTAGTTGCCGATGTCGCAAGCTAAGTGCACAGCGACAAACCTCGGATAACCGATCTGACATCGTGATTTACGACGCTTTAAGCGTGGCTGAGATGAGGGTGATTCAGACGGGAGGTTGGGAAGGATCGGCATGTTGGATGCTCTTCTATATATTGCGCAGCTTGGAACCAATCCTCTATGGACAAACTTGGAACATGTGGTGGGTAAAGTGAATTCCCTATAACTCCTTGTTTCTAAGTCAAAGTCTAAAGGGGGTTTCTAATGAGAGTTAACAATTGGGCATATAAGAGACAAGTTACGATTAGACGAGGCGATTCCGTCTACAGATTTTTAGGTACCAGTTAGCAAAGTGACAGATGGACTGTTCAGATTCTTTGTGTTTTATATCGCCCCAGGCTAGCAAAAGTTAATCACCTAATTAAAGACTGTTGTCTACCATACGTTTAGTTAGAACGAGTTCAAGTCTAAATACCAATTAATAAGTATAATTTTTTTTTTCACGAGGATAACTCGTTCTATGTTAAGATAAAGTTTAAATTAGTAGGACACCAAAATGAACTTCAGAGTAGATTGCCAGAACAGGCCAGTATTCCAGACTTGAAGAAGGAGGAAATTTTAAGGGAAGATTGAGTATCAATTTTTTTTGCTGAGAAGTAGCCCAGAACAGTAAGTTTATTTATTTTTTTTTAGGGACAAAGGATCAGATTACAGAAAGGTATTAGGAACGAAAGTGTGAGAAGATATATCGTAAGGTAGAAGTTAGACCTAGGTTGTTAGTCATCATCATTTATTCCTTCGGGGTTAATTTATGTATTTTATTGAAGTGAATTATTGGTTAAAAATATGAGTACACATTCTATGGATGAGCTAAACAATGTATAATAGAGGTTAACAACAGTGTTCAACTAAAGACAAAGATAAGTAAGATTGTCACCCCAGATAAGGTAATTTTGGAAATAATCTGGTTTAAAGAATTACTAACTACTAAGATTTCCTTTCCTATATATTTTTTTAATTATCATGGTTAAGAGAGGCGGGGAACACGCCAGACAAACACTCCCAGTGACAAGTTAGTAAGAACAAAACTTTTAAGTAATACATATAAATTTTGAAATACTCGCGAAATGCCCATGACCCTCAGTGCATATTTATTCCTTTATTATTATTATCTATTCAGTAATACCATTTACCATGTATCAATTTTTTTATTATATTCATGTATATTTTTATATATATAAGGCACAATTTGGATTATAGACGTAAGATATCGGGACCAAATCCAAATAAATGATGTGTGACATTTTGGTAGCAGCGTTGTTACCATCTTCAGACAAAATGCACCAAATAAGTTTAACTACAGCGTATATATATATTTTGTTTGTTTATCATAATGTATCTCCCATATCAACGTTATTTCCTTCCTATATATCATATTCTTCCAAAATTTTGGCATATTTATTATCCAGAGGTAGTATTTACTCATTTAATGTACCATCCACCATGTATATTCCCTTTCTAATTATATTAATGTATATTCATATATAGATAAGGCACAATTTGAGCTTTAGACTACAAAAACAAGATAACTAGACCGATTCCAAAAATAAATAATTAGTGTGTGTGATATTTCGGTAACAGCGTTGTTACCATCTTCAGACAAATGTACTGAATGAAGAATTTAATCACAGCTTATATATTCTTTTGTTTATCATTGTATATCCTATATATATATATATCAAGTCATTTCCTTTCTACGTATAGCATATATCCATTTATTTTTTTATGTATCATTGTGTATCTTATATATCTACGTTGTTCCATTTCGGCATATATCTTATTCGTTCAACTTTAATATATATATTCATTCCCCTCATTTCTGTTTGCCCTATTATTATTGCTATTTGATAGCATATGCCAATTTAATTTACCTTATGTAACCGTGTATAATAATTTTTTTATTACCACATGTATCTCATCATATATAGTTAATAAAAATTTTTAGATGTGTTTTAGGAATTGGACATATCTACATTTTACACGCACAATTCCTTGGCGCCCATATGATTATGTTTATCTAGAACGGTCTAAGGGTCTGTTTGTACAGAATCTGGGTATAGACCACTTCCCCATCTCCACCTATAGGGACTGCGGCTGGGAATGTGTGGATTCACCCCACAACTAGACCAAATCCTCTGGCATACAGACAGCGAAAGATGGGCTTAGTATTTTGCCCACTAAATGGTAGGATAAGATTTCCTTTCAATATTACTATGAGTTAACCTGTTCTAGGTACCATGGCCCGTTAGTTCCCCCTTTGCCTGAGTGTCAGTGATTGCACATACTAGTATCGTAAAAAAATGCATTTCTTCCAAATTCATATTTATCATAGAGCATGTACAGATCTTAATTGGAAAAACGCATTTTTTTCACTCTGGCAGGGGAGGAATTGTTGGGCCAGATTTTCACAAAATAGACCCAACAATGATGTAAACATTTACATCATATATATGCACAGTGTCTTGCCGAAAATGTTTGCTGTCCAGAAAGAAGGAGAATTCCACAACGAGGAGCTCGACGATGCTCTAAAGACCAAAGCTGGGGAAGACACCCAGTTGGAGATGACACTGGCCCTGTTCAAGAATCCCGAAGCCCACTGCAGAAAGGTCCAGAGGAGGGTGTACAAATTATGTATATATGTGCATATGTAAACTAATGCCAATCACTTTTTTTCCTTTTATGCAAGATGAAACGTCCAAAAGGTTATATTACCATTTCGAGAATTTTCTAAATTTATTTTTTTGACGTGACAACGTCTTAAATTAGGTTGCGGCTGGGAGTCACTTATGAAAAAGTGTAACGCCCGGTAACGTTACGATGAGTCACCGAACGAGAGTGCTGCGCGCGCAGCTGCGCGCGCAGCGCTAGAGAATTAGGCGCATTGAATCGGCGCATGCTTGTCTCTGTCTTTGTCTTTCTCGAACGTTCTTGGCGTTGGAAAAACAAGAAAGCGTCATAATACAAGTTCACACGTGTGGTTAAAGTATCGTCAGCTGTGTCTGTAGTGAAAATGTGGAGTGCTTAGATTCGTCATTTACAACAACTACAACAATAAAGGTAAATAATTGTACACTGATATTTCATTATCGTAAACTATGATTGATTGAATAATTGTTAGATTGACACAAAAGTTGAGAAACTGAGTTTATAGGGTATGTCATACTATTGATAAATGTTGATAGTGTTAAGTAAATTATTAGTTTAAAATTAAATAATTAATTAATTATTATTTTACAAATTTTAAATAGTTTCAAATTTATTTAGCAAAAATTTGAACCTTCGATCTGAATAAATGTTTTGATTTTCGAATTGATTCTTTAAAATTACAAATATTAAGAAAAAGTGGCAGATATAAGAAAACTTTATTTAAACTGTGTTGAGCAAGAATTTTAACATCTAATTTAAGTAAATGTTTTAATTTTCAACTTCATCATTTACAATTACAAATTTTAATTTAATTTCAAATTTATTTAGCAAAAAATTGAACCTTCGATCTGAATAAGTGTTTTGAATTTCAAATACCAACGCGGCTGGTGGAGTGGCGATCTATCGTAAATTATCATCGACATCTACGGCGGAAGTGTTCCAAGTTGCGATTACAGACGTAACTCGTGTCATTAAAACCAAGGGTGACATGTGCATGACTGAAGTTACTTGCTTCGCCGCTAATACTAGCTTCAAGTTTATACTCGGTGCTGTATATATTCATCCAGGAGCTAGTATGCAGGATATTGGAATGTTACTATGGCAAGGACTCGGTCCGTACATTCACAACAGCCAGTACGTGCCACCGTTCGTGCAAGTTGATTCTAGTATACCGATTCTTCTGTGTGGTGATTTTAACAAAAACGTAAAGCCTGACAACCCGTTTCTTAATTTCATGAAAAATACGTATAATCTTGATTGCGTATCAAACGTTTCTAAGTCAACTACGTTAAAAGGAACAACTATCGACTTGACTTTCGCAAGACACATTACAGCAGAAACACTTCCTTTCATTTCATATTTCTCCTATCATCGTCCTATCCTCAACAAAATCACTCAAATAGGAATTAGTTAAGTTTAAGTTTACATGTACAATGTTTTAGTAAACAAAATATATTTCTATAGTTAAAATTTGTGCAATTCTTATTTTCATTCAATTCCTTGTTCCTATTGTGCAATTTAAATATATTCATATCAATAAATATTCTACCGTTGTCACGTAAAATCTTCGCCCGTAAAACCAACTTTACAGGCAAACATTGTTTTTTTTTTTTTATTCTAAAATGAATAAAGCCAATTACTGGCATATCCAGATAGATTGGATATATTTCCTTATTTTAAAATTTTTTAAAGAAGAAATTACTTTATAAATTTCTCAAAGGGGCAAACATGTTAGATTTTATTATTTTTATTACTAATCCAAATTATCTCTTAATAAGAAAAATAATATAATTTACCTTTATTATTTATTTTATTCTAAAATGAATAAAGTCGATCACATACATATCCAGGTAAAATGGGTATGTCTCGTTATTTTAAATTTCTTGAAGAAGAAATTATTATATAAATTTCTCAAGGGATAAGCATTTATATTTTATTATTTCAATTTTTCTCTTTTAAAAAGAATAATAATATTTTATTATTTAAATATATTCTAAGAATATTAAAATATTTTTTTTTACTCTGTAAGAAGATGACAATTTTCTTTGGGGGCGCTGCTTTTAAAAAGAGATCGGTCAGTCTGGACAAGGTACGCGAACGAAGAGGACGGCCCTGAAAGAGCTCTGACATCTGGAGAGAAATGGTAGGTTAACATCTTCTCTATTAAATTTAGGGCATATTTAATATGTCAAAGAGACATATTTATAGTTTATTTTAATAGGTAAATTCATATTTTGCATGAAGTCTTAGAATCTGCTAAAGGAAATAAATTTTACGTCTACTTAGGACTGCTTACAAATGAAAATTTGTAAAATCTACCGAGGTAGAATAAAAACTCATGTTTCACTATTTTAATGGTGTGTTTGTAATAAGGGCACGTTTTGTATGTCGAAAAAGGCATATTTATGGTTTTATTTAATAGGTGAAAAATCACATCTTGCTTGAGATCCTATAATTTGCTATAAACAAAATTTTTGTCTATGTAGAATTGCCCATAAATGAAAGTTTGTAAAATCTATCGAGGTAAAAATAAAACTCCTGATTTATTATTTTAAAGGTGTGTTTGTAATACTTTATCCTGAAACAAAATGCGCATATATGTATTAAACAAGGTCCACTAACCACCAGAGGTCTTATTGGTTTAATAATTAGTCTTAAATGATTCCACTCGCAAGGTAGGGATAAGAGGAAGTAAATAAACCATGGGTAAATTATGCATGGACCCTTTGGTATTCGCTATATCCTTCTATGTGTGTATCTAAATTTTAACCCATGTTGGTATATAATTAAACATTGTTGTTGCGGAGCTAAACCAAAGTTTAAGGTCGAGACGTCCTCGATAGGACATTAAAAAAAGCGACTTAACAAACACCTGGCCACACGTAATCTCAATTCTCTCCCGCGGGAATTACAGACGACAATTCAAGAAAAATGATGGTTCAAGTACATCAAGGGAATCTACGATGCCACAACAATCTGATATTCCAAAATGGTGCTACAAATGTCCAACAAAATACGCAGTAACATTTCTTTATAATTTTTTAAAACTGTAAATAGATCATATTCAGAATTTTTAAAAGTCAAAATCTGTATATAAACTATATATTAATTAAATATTTTTTAAAATATTGATTTCAATCATTATTTAGCGCTTATTTCATAAAGTTACATAGGTGGGTTGAATCTACCCAACCCGTCCAGTTACGTAAGAAAAATCCACCCATCTGGTTAAGGGTTAAAAGACTCTTAGCACAGCAGAGGATTTTTTGGCTATTTTCCTTGACGACTGCATAGATTTGTAGAAGGATGTTGGTGTTTTATTATGCGAAATATGCAAAGTTGAATTCTAATATAGAATTTCTCAAATCATTTTCCAATGTTCTCCGTTCCAAAAATTAATAAAAATTCTTTCAGTATTCCAAATATGCCAACCCAGAAACTAAGAGTCTTATAAAATCTTCACTACTGTCCTGTCTAACAGAACATTTGTCTTGAAATACTTCCAATTTTACAAGGCTGGGTCAAAGATAGGGTGAGGTTTGTAAGTTGGACATGAAAATAATCAAGAGGTTTCCACTGCTAATAATTTATGATCTTCATTGTTAACAATTCTGTATAGTTATATATCATGTATAAATTAATATTTATTTTTTGTTCCATGTATATATATTTCCTAATTGCCATAGTTTCTCTGCATTGTAATCTCCAAAGAGAATAATCTATTAGACTGGTGTGTGTCTTAAAAAAGGTTTGTGTGTGCAAAGTATCATTGTTGAGGGCAAATTTAATTATTGTGTGTAAAGTTTCATTGTTGTGAATGAAATTATTTTCGCGCTGGTAAAGTATTCTTGCCATTGATACATTTATTGTTCTGGAAAAAAAAAATTCATTGTTTTCATTAAAGTTTCTTTGTTGCGGGTAATGTTTCATTGTACCAATAAAGTGACATTGTTGTGATTAAAGTATTCATTATTGTGACTAAAGTTTCATTGTTTTGGATAAATTAGTCATTGTTTTGACTACTTTAATCACAAAAATTAAACGGTAATGGCAACAATAAAAATCATTCACAACACGGATTAATTAAATCACAACAATGAAAATTTTACTCAAAAATGAGGCTTAATCAGAAATAATTAAACTTATCCACAGCAATGAAACTTTATCTATAACAATGACTACTTTATCTGCAACAATGTTTAATTCATCTGCAACAAGGAAATTAATCCACAACAGTAACTAATTTATCAGTAACGATGACACTTAATCTACAATAACGATTACTTTTCCACAACAATAAAACTTTATCCACAACAACCACTTTATATGCAGTAATAAAACTCTACCCACACCAAGGAATAAAGTACTTACTGTTGTAAGTAGAATTTAATTGTTGTGGGAAAATTTCATTGTTGCCTATAACATTTAATTCCTGTGATTAAAGTACGTAGTTACAGTCGTGGATACATTTAATTGTTGAGAATTAAGTTGCATTATTGCCAATAAAGTTTCATTGTTGTCAATTTCATTTCATTGTTGAGACTAAAGTCGTCATTCTTGTGAATATTTTCCATTGTGCGGATAAAGTAGTCATTGATGTGGACAAAGTTTCATTAAAATAGTAATGAAGATTAAGGAGAAAATATTTTTATTCAGATAAACGTGTGACAAGCTTTCGGGCAGTCACGCCCTTCAACAGGTAGCAAACTAAGGTAACAAAAGACTTTATATAGGAATCTATTTGAGGTATATTTGCATATGTGATGTATATAGTACGCCGAAAATACAATTCAGGTTAAAATTTGCATATCTAAATTACTGATATATAACAACTACGTAAGCATGCTAATCGTGTAATGTTAAAGAATTAAAAACGATACAAATTGCAGAATGGCTATGGTAAAACATGAATTCGGGAAAGTAACATGAATCTGCGCTAAAAAACTAAAATCTACGATAGAGTTCTCAAAACGCGTATTCATGGCCATATTCTACTATAACCGAGTCAAATTACCAGATATCAACTGTTCAACCCGCCATCAGGGGCCACACAAGACCAATAGACGGGGGGGGGGGGGGGGGGGGGGGTATCCGTTTTTTAAGTTACTACATATATCATGATATTGGTCAGGTAAATCAATATGACGATTAATACTGTTTTTGGAAATGGATAAAATGGCCTCTATGATTAATCTTTGGTGTTTACTGGGAATGTTAGTGTATAGGGTGGTGGGAGAAGCTAGATTGAAAGAATGGCCAGTATTAAGTGTGTGGTCGTATATGAGGGATCTGCTGTCTTTATTATTGATACATCTACCATGTTCGATCATCCTGATGGCCACGGACCTACCAGTCTCACCTACGTAGGTTGCACTACAATCGTTGCATGAGACCGAGTAGACCGAGCCACCAGACGATCGAACACTGGTAGGTCTCTGTATGCGGGTAATGGGGTGTCTAAGAAAGGTGGCCAGGCTTTTATTATTTTTAAAATAGGTATTGATGCCATGGGATTTAAGCATGCGGGCTATGGTAGCGGATTGTGGTGAATAAGGCAAAATGCAGGTATTTCTATGAGGTATAAGGGGTTTCAAAATAGCAGGGTTGTATTGGTATTTGTGTATGAAATGGTGAGGGTATTGGGAGAGGGCAAGCTGTTTTTTGATGTTGGAGAATTCTATTGACCTAAATATGGGCAGGGAGCAATGTGTGACCAATCTCTTGGTAAGTGTTCTGACTGTATTAATTTTATGGGACAACGGACAGGAAGAATTAAAATTGGTATAGAAAGTTGGGTTACTGATTTTATGATATACTGTTGTGTGGTAGTGTGAAGGGGTACGAATAATGAGTATGTCGAGAAAATGTAAAACACTATTAACTTCTGATTCATGACTGAAGGAAATATCGGGGTGAAAGGAGTTAAGAACAGATAAGATGCTAAGCACATGTCCGGTTTCACATATACAAAGGATATCATCAATATATCTCCTTATATGTGAATGCCCGGTGTGAATTGCTGTTGGATCCAGTTGTCAAGAGTGGACATGACTATTTCAGCTAAGGGTGATGATAATGGGCTACCCATGGGTGAGCCCCTAATCTGTTTGAAAAATTGGTTATTGAAGGTAAACTCAGTTATGTCCAAGCATATGGAGGAAAGCGCGACTATAGAAGAAACAGTTTTAGGGTCTAACTGGATGTCTTGTAGGAATTTTGTTAGCTGAGTAATGATCAGCTGGTGGGGTAGGGATAAATACATAGAGTTGACATCATATGACACCATGGTGGAGTTTTGAAGCGGGGTGAGAGATTGGACGAACTGTATAAATGCAGGGATATCTGTTATGGAGAAAGATTGTGGGCGGGTCTTTACCAGAGGTGTAAGGAAGGTTGATAGGTATTTAGAAAGTTTGTATGCCGGGGAGAGGTGATAGGCTATGATGGGGCGGAGGGGGACGGTAGGTTTATGGGTTTTGGGTAAGCCATAGATGTAGGGCGTATTAGTCATATCAGATGTGAAAGTTTGGTACTGTTAAGATGTGATGGAGCCAGACTTTTTTAGGCGTAATAGTTTCAAGCGGAATGTTCTGGTGGAGGAGGAAATATCAAGTTGGGTAACCGGTATAATGGGGTTTGGTCGCTAAGTATGTCCATCATCTTGGAGGTATAATCACCTGTGTCCAAGATGACGGTTTGGGATCCTTTGTCTGATCGGGTAACCATGATTTGTGAATTCTGTCTAAGGGATCGAAGGAGCGGTACTTACCAAGAGATAGGTTAAATTGGGGGGTTGGTTTTCGGAGAACTTGGGATATAGATTGCCGTATGGTGTACTGGGTGGTGTGGGGAAGCGGGCTGATGGCGGGCTCAACCCCCGCGATGATCCTAGGTATGTCTGCTCTAGATGGGGGTCTGTATTTAAGACCAAAGGACAGTATTTCCTTTTGGATCGGAGATGGCTCAAATGCAGTCAAGTTAAGGAAAGTGGGAGCGTGGGGTCTGCAGGGGAGGAATTGTGCAGGGAAGCCATATTTGGTGGTCCAGTGGGATAGTTTCGAAAGGTGGCGGGCTCTGCATCGGCTATCCTGGCGCTTGACGTCTGCCGTGGCCAGCGTCAGAAAAGAGGCTATGACGGACTGGGGGAGAAGGGTGGCAACTATGGAAATGATGCCCTTGATAGTTTTAGATAGGCTGCGGATATGGGAGAAACATCCTTGGGTTCTGGATTTCAGCAATTGTCTCTGGGCTCTGTCGATAATCTTCTTTGAATATGTGTTGTGGACGGGATCCCTAATTCTTAGAGGTGGAGGGATAAATTGGGCTCTTTCGCAGGTCTTGTTGAACCAAAGGTGAGATCTCCATTTGGTAAACTGGAGAGACTTTCTTCCGAGGAGGACCAAGTATCTGAGGGCATCAGGGCAGTGATCGTTGGAGCGTCGGATATTGAGCAAAAATAGATGGGTTTCCTGAGTATCAGACATTAGATTCCATCAAAGTTAGCGCATTCGTGAAATAAGGCAGTAGGTCAGAACAACATGAAAACTTTCTTCATTGATTATTTAAAATAGTAATGAAGATTAAGGAGAAAAGATTTTTATTCAGATAAACGTGTGACAAGCTTTCGGGCAGTCACGCCCTTCGACAGGTAGCAAACTAAGGTAACAAAAGACTTTATATAGGAATCTATTTGAGGTATATTTGCATATGTGATGTATATAGTACGGCGAAAATACAATTCAGGTTAAAATTTGCATATCTAAATTACTGATATATATAACAACTACGTAAGCATGCTAATCGTGTAATGTTAAAGAATTAAAAACGATACAAATTGCAGAATGGCTATGGTAGAACATGAATTCGGGAAAGTAACATGAATCTGCGCTAAAAAACTAAAATCTACGATAGAGTTCTCAAAACGCGTATTCATGGCCATATGCTACTATTACGGAGTCAAATAACCAGATATCAACTGTTCAACCCGCCATCAGCGGCCACACAAGACCAATAGACGGGGGGGGGGGGGGGGTTATCCGTTTTTTAAGTTACTACATATATCATGATATTGGTCAGGTAAATCAATATGACGATTAATACTGTTTTTGGAAATGGATAAAATGGCCTCTATGATTAATCTTTGGTGTTTACTGGGAATGTTAGTGTATAGGGTGGTGGGAGAAGCTAGATTGAAAGAATGGCCAGTATTAAGTGTGTGGTCGTATATGAGGGATCTGCTGTCTTTATTATTGATACATCTACCATGTTCGATCATCCTGATGGCCATTGTAACGATAAATTATCATTGTTGTGGATAAAGTTTATTGTTTCAGATAAAAAGTCATTGTTGGTGATCAAGTTTCATTGTTGCCGTTTATGATTCTTTGTTTTGATTAAAGTAGCTATTGTTGAGAATAAATATTCCTTGTTGCGAATAAATTATTCATAAAGGTTCACATTATTGCAGGTAAAGTTTCATTTTTGCTGGTAAATTTTCACTTCTGTAAATAAAGTTTCATTGTTGCGTATAAAGTAATCATTTTTGGAATAAAGTTTTTTTTGCTTATCCCTAGTACACGTGGTACAGGCCATTATAATCATGGTGGGTAGAAGTAGGCGACAGCTTTTACTGTAAGTGCACCACATGTCGACACATATGAAAATAGTTCGATTTTGCACTTACAATTGTGCAAGAGCCACGTTTGGTTACTTGCATTCGCTGGGGGGGGGGGGAGAAAAAGTCTAATTGTTGTGAATGAAATATTCAATGTTATGGGTGAAATTTCATTGCTGCCGATTAAGTTTTTCTGTTAGGAATAAAATTGTATTGTTTCACAGATAAATTAGTCATTGTTTTGACTACTTTAATAGAAAAAAACAATGGTTGCCTGTAAAGTCGGTTTTACGGGCGAAGATTTTACATGACAACGGTAGAATATTTATTGATATGAATATAATTAAATTGCACAATAGGAACAAGGAATTGAATGAAAATAAGAATTGCACAAATTTTAACTATAGAAATATATTTTGTTTACTAAAACATTGTACATGTAAACTTAAACTTAACTAATTCCTATTTGAGTGATTTTGTTGAGGATAGGACGATGATAGGAGAAATATGAAATGAAAGGAAGTGTTTCTGCTGTAATGTGTCTTGCGAAAGTCAAGTCGATAGTTGTTCCTTTTAACGTAGTTGACTTAGAAACGTTTGATACGCAATCAAGATTATACGTATTTTTCATGAAATTAAGAAACGGGTTGTCAGGCTTTACGTTTTTGTTAAAATCACCACACAGAAGAATCGGTATACTAGAATCAACTTGCACGAACGGTGGCACGTACTGGCTGTTGTGAATGTACGGACCGAGTCCTTGCCATAGTAACATTCCAATATCCTGCATACTAGCTCCTGGATGAATATATACAGCACCGAGTATAAACTTGAAGCTAGTATTAGCGGCGAAGCAAGTAACTTCAGTCATGCACATGTCACCCTTGGTTTTAATGACACGAGTTACGTCTGTAATCGCAACTTGGAACACTTCCGCCGTAGATGTCGATGATAATTTACGATAGATCGCCACTCCACCAGCCGCGTTGGTATTTGAAATTCAAAACACTTATTCAGATCGAAGGTTCAATTTTTTGCTAAATAAATTTGAAATTAAATTAAAATTTGTAATTGTAAATGATGAAGTTGAAAATTAAAACATTTACTTAAATTAGATGTTAAAATTCTTGCTCAACACAGTTTAAATAAAGTTTTCTTATATCTGCCACTTTTTCTTAATATTTGTAATTTTAAAGAATCAATTCGAAAATCAAAACATTTATTCAGATCGAAGGTTCAAATTTTTGCTAAATAAATTTGAAACTATTTAAAATTTGTAAAATAATAATTAATTAATTATTTAATTTTAAACTAATAATTTACTTAACACTATCAACATTTATCAATAGTATGACATACCCTATAAACTCAGTTTCTCAACTTTTGTGTCAATCTAACAATTATTCAATCAATCATAGTTTACGATAATGAAATATCAGTGTACAATTATTTACCTTTATTGTTGTAGTTGTTGTAAATGACGAATCTAAGCACTCCACATTTTCACTACAGACACAGCTGACGATACTTTAACCACACGTGTGAACTTGTATTATGACGCTTTCTTGTTTTTCCAACGCCAAGAACGTTCGAGAAAGACAAAGACAGAGACAAGCATGCGCCGATTCAATGCGCCTAATTCTCTAGCGCTGCGCGCGCAGCTGCGCGCGCAGCACTCTCGTTCGGTGACTCATCGTAACGTTACCGGGCGTTACACTTTTTCATAAGTGACTCCCAGCCGCAACCTAATTTAAGACGTTGTCACGTCAAAAAATGAAACGTAAACATCAACAATGAAACTCCATTCATTATAATTACTATTTAATATCAACAATGACCATTTCAGTCAAAACAATGAAACTTAATCAGCAACAATGAAACTACACTGTGTGACATTGAAAATGAAACACCAAGAAAGAGGGGCCAGGAAGTGATGAAACTTGGCAAACAGAGAGAGGCAGAAACGAACAACAAGTGAACTTTATTTCAAAATGATGGTCATAATACAGAGCGAAAACGGCGTTGGCTCAGTAGCCAGTAGGACCACCGCGGACAGCGATGTACGCAGCAACACGTCTAGGTAGAGAGTCATTCAGACTATGGATGAGGTCCTGAGGGATGGCTCTCCATTCCCAGTTCGTCTTCTGAACGCGGTAAGGCAAGGCATGCAAACGGCGTCAAATAATATTCCAGACTTGCTCAATTGGTGAGAGGTCAGAAGACTGCAATGGCCAGGGAAGCATATGTACATCTTGCAGAACTTGTTGGCTAATGCGAGCAGTGTGCGATTGGGCGTTATAAAGGGCATTGATAAAGGATATTGGGTACCCCCTGAAGGTAGGGGAGTGTCACCAGTCGCAGCACATCAATAACGTCGTTGGGCCGTCATAGTTTCTCGAATACGAACTAAATGTGACCTGGTATCATACACGATTGCACCCCAAACCATGATTCCGCGTTGTCGCGCGGTAGGGCTTTCCACAAATGCTGACGGATTGGGCCTTTCTCTACGTCGACGCCACACGCGTACACGGCGACTATCACTGGACAAGCAGAAGCGTGACTCATCTGAGAACACGACCCTGTCCCATTCCGTCATCCACGTCAATCTAGCCCGGCACTATCCCAAACGTTGACGTCTATTCAGTGGGGTGAATGGCAGTCTTCTTACCGGATGACATGAATGCAAGCCATTAGCAACTAATCGACGGGAAATGATTCTGGTCGAGATGGAATGATCTAGGGTGTCTTGCACATTTTGCAGAATGGAGGTACAAGTGGCATGTGGGTCCGCCACTGCTTGTCGAAGGATACGCGGATCAACGCGTGCCGACGTCACTCTGGCTGCACCGGCATTAATGTAAATTGCCTTATTTCCTTTTTTCAACAATCTTCCCCACAATCTGTGCACCGTGGACGCTCCCAGGTGTGCATGAACTTCGATTTGACGTATAGACCAACCTGCCCTTTTCAGTCCGATCACCATGCCCCTCGAAAAACATCTGTCTGCTGGAACTGCCTCCGTTGACGACAGTCTGGCATTATTTGCTATTAAGCGTGTCTTTTGAAACGAATAAAATTAAAAAGATGATTTACTTTGAAGAAATTTGCATAACTCGGTGAGGCGCATCTACCCTGAAATTTGGATAATTTTCTGGCCACTCTTTCTTGGTGTTCCATTTTCAATGTCGCGCAGTGTTTATAAAACAAATAAACTTCACCCATACAATTATACAGAACAATGAGACATTTATCAATAACAATGACTGCTTTATCTGCAACAATGAAACTTTATCCACCAACACTACCATTAGGGCATCAATTATACTTCATCCACAACAAGGGGAAAATGATTCATAGTTATGGAAAGATTTTCATTTTTGTGGATCAATTATTCATCGAATTAAGTAGTAATTGTTGTGGGTAAAATATCATTGCCGATTACGTTTCATTGTTATAATGGCTACTTTATCCACAAAAATTGAACTTTATCTGCAACAATGAAATCTTATCCTCAACAGTAGTTTTATTTTTGCGGATAAAATATTCATCGTTGTGGGGGTAAAGTTTCATTGCTTGTGGATAAGGTGTCATTAAATCGCATAAAGTCTAATTGTCGTGGATAGCAACAACAATAGCCTTTATTGGGCACACGTGCTATACAGGATTCTCCCTGTAGAACAAAATAAATGAATAACAAATTGGCATCGTAGTTATATACAAATATTGGGTATTGACCTCGACCAATTATCGAGTTGGATCCGGTGTCTGTGCTAAATATTTTGATTGAGCTGATTTCCAGTATTTATAAAAGGCGAATGCAAAGGGTCTGAATTTTACGACTTTTGCCATTAAAACATAAGGCGAGTTGCTATTATAGCCGGTCTCTTGACGAAGAATTTCTCTTTCTTCTTCCATTGCCGTACAGTAGAACATGTAGTGTGGAAAATCGAGACTAAATTCACCGTTGCATAAGGTGCATTTTATAGTCTTAGTTTTCAATAGTGAAACATGATTATTTCTCTGTACTACAAAAAGGCTTCTTACTTGTACGATGATTCTCTTTAAGGTTAGGGGGATATTGTCATTCAGATAGCATTCCATTGTAGGTGATGAATGAAAGTATTTATAGTGAGAGTAGAGTATTGATTTTCTTATTCTTACATAATCCAGCTGCAAGGACTGATCGGTTGCCGTTCTAATAATTAGGGGGATGTATCTTTGTAGAATATTGAAGTCTGTACATCCAACAAGCCATGAGAAGCCGGTGTTATTAAGTAGCTCTGTTATACTTTTTACCAGTCCGATATTCTGTTTTGAATAAATTGAAATGTCCCACAAATGTGCCAAACAAATTGAAGGTAGCCTGCTTCCGTCTATTTTCAGAATTCTAGTCCAGAATTTTAAAGTTAGTTTTTTCACTGTGATATCAAGAGAGTTTCTTCCTGTTTCGGCCCTCAAAATATAGCCCGGAGTATAGCTTGGAAGGCACAGAAAACGTCTGAGAAAGGTATCCTGGATTCTATCAAAGATTAAGGCTTGATCATGTGCCCAGATTGGAGCCGCATAGAGTTGGACTGTCAAGATCATAGAATCCAACAATCTCATACTTGCATGGAAGGATTTGAGCTTGGACTTCAAAATAATCTCCCCCACAGCACCCATCGCGGCCATGGTCCTGCCTCTATAATTTAAGGCAACTTGAGTGAAAGAAATCGAAGGGGTTAGCGGGTAGCCCAGGTACGTATATTTTGATGTAACACTTAAAGGACTGACCCCAATACCATCTTTCTGAACGCGCCACCTTTCCTCCATTACGGAAAACCATTATTCTTGACTTGTTTTCGTTCAGAGTTAGTAAGTTAGTTTCTAGATAGGTTTTCAGTATATTGATTTTCAATTGAAGGTTTATTTTAGAATCACCGATCAAAACAATATCGTCGGCATATAGGAGGAGGTGTATGTTTCCGAAATTGGGTAAGAATTGTCGTGGATAGAGTTTGATTATAATAATAAAGATAAAGTGTATTACTGGTGGATTAATTAATCATTGTTGTGGACAAAGTAGTCATTGTTATGAGTATAGTTTCATTTGTTACTTGTAGAGTATAATTGTTTCTTGTAAAGTATCATTGTTATAGGTAAATTTTCATCGATATGGATAAATTATTTATTGCTGAAGGGAGAAAGAGAGATAAAGTTTCATTGTTTGGATAAAGTTTTATTTTATTGTTCCCTTGTTGCGGATAAAATTGTCATTGTTGTAGATGAGGTTCCTTTATTGTGGAAACATTAGTCATTATTGTGTGTGAAAAAAGTATCAATGTTGCAGAAAAGTTTCATTGTTGCATATTCCTATTGTTGTATATTCAAAGTAATAATTATTGTAAGAAATTTGAATCTGAAGAACAATGCTCGAAGCATATTATATATTTATCATTATATGTATTTCTACTGTCTTTAAAATTATGTCCATATTTCATTTAAAATACCCTTTCCAAGAATTTAGCTTCAGTATCACTATAAAAGGAAAACCAAAATGCAATATTACTGCGGTATGGTAGATTAAACTGGCGAAACCGCTGGGAGATTTCACCACTGTTGAACCAGGCCCTCCCATTATTTTATCATTGCAGTAAGGGCAGTAGAAAATTGATTTATTTAAAAAAGAATCATACGCGTCAAAATAGCTCAAATTTCTTATAACAGATGGCGCACTAATGCATCACAATAATAATTATTGTGGATATAGTTTCGTTGTTGCGATAAAGAAGTCATTTTTGTGGGTGAAATTAAATTGTTGCGTGTTAAGTTTCATTGTCGCTGATTACCTTTCCTTGTTGTGACTAAAGTCAAAAATGAAATTTTATCCACAACAATTACTAATTTATCCGCAACACAATGACTACTTTACCTAAAATAATGAGCAATCTAATAAAAAAGTATTTTTTATTGCTGATTGCGTTAAATTGTTGAAATCGAAGTAGTCATTATGGTGGATAAAGTTTCATTTTTTCAGATGAATTAGTCTTTCTTGTGGTAAAATTTCATTGTTTTAAATTATTTTTATTGATGCTACTAAATAGTCAATGTGTTGTGGATAGATTTTTATTGCTGTAAACAAAGCCGTCATTTTTTATGAGTAAAGTTCCACTTCTGCGTGAAAGGTTTAATTTTTCCAGGATATATTAGTAATTGTTGCTGATAAGTTTCATTAAGGCCAATGAAGTTCCATTAATGCTGATTAAGTTTAATTTTTGTGAATAAAGTAGTCGTTGTGGTTAATTAATCATTTTCGTGAATAAAGTTTATTTTACACGAGGACGATCGTATATGCTTTTGGGCAAGAAGCCCTTCTATGGGTACAAAAATAACTAATTTACCCAAAACAATGCCAACTATTTACAACAAATTAGCAGCATATTTTATATAAAGTTTTATTGTTGCCGATTATTTTCATTGTTGTGATTAAAGTAGTCATTCTTTCCGATAATTAGCCATTGTTGTCGGAAAGTTTCATAGTTGCGGATAAAGTAGGCATTTTTGTGGATAAAGTTACATACTTGCGGAAATGTTATTCATTTTTTTGACGATAAAATTTCAATGTTGCAGAAAGATAAGTGGTTGTTGTGGATAAAGTTTCATTGTTGGGGATAAAGTAGTCATTGTGCGGATCATTCAATTTCATTGTGCGGATAAAATAATCATTGTCATAGTAAAATTTATTTGCTGGGAAAGGTTTCATTGTTTCAGATAAATTGTTCATTTTTGTTGATAAAGTGTTCATTATTGTTACTAAACTTGTCATATTGTAGTGGGTAAAATTTCAATGTTGTAGATCAAGTTACAATGTTGACAATGAAGTTTATTTTTGTGGGTAAAGTTTTTATGTTTGGGGATACAGTAGTCACTGTTGTGAGTAAGTTCCATTATTGCAGGTGAACATTATTGTTGCGGATAAAATTTAGGTTTTATGGATACACAGTTTTATTGTTGCTGATTAGTGTAAATTTTGAGGGTAAGGTTTTATTATTGTGGGACATGTTGTCATTGTTGTAAGTTTCATTTTTGCGGATAAAGTAGTCCTTGTTGTAGGTCAAGTTTTGTTGTTGCGGATGGAGTTTAATATTTGCAGATAAATTGGTTGTGGATAAAATTTCATTGATGCCGATAAAGTTTCATTGCTGTGATTAAAGTAGGCATTATTGCGGATGTTTTAATGATACTTGTTTAGATAAAGTTTCATTTTGCGAATAAAGAAATCATTATTGTGGATCAACTTTCATTGTTGATGATAAATTAGCTATTGTTGCGGGTGAAGTTTCATTGTTGAGTAAAAATTGATCATTGTTGTGAATAAATTTCATTGAGGTGGATAAAGTTATATTGTTTTGGGGAAGCAAATTGTTGTAGATAAAATAGTCGTTGTTTAGAGAAAATTTATTGTTGCGGATAAATTAATCATTTTTGTGGCAATAATTATTGTTGTGCATAAAGTTTCACTCTTGTGAATAAAGTTTTGTCTTTTCGGGTAAAGTAGTCATTGTCCTGAATAGATTTATTGTGTATAAACTAGGCATTTTTGTATTTAAAAAGTATTGTTTCGGATAATTTAGTAATTATTGTCGATAAAGTTTCATTGTTGCTACTAAACTGTTATTGCTGTGAGTAAAGTTTCCTTGTTATGGGTAAGTTTCATTGTTGAGGATAAAGTTCAATTGCTGTGGGTAAGTTTCGTTGTTGCGGATAAATTGGACATAGCTATGGATAGAATATAATCGATGTCGAAAAAGTTTCATTGTTGTTTATTGTGTTTCATTATTGTGATCGAAGTAAGCACTGCTGCGAAATAGTAGTCATTGTTGTGGATAAATTTCCATTGTTGCAGATAAATTAGTCATTCAACTATTCGCACTTTGTTGTAGGTAATGTTTTTTGTAGCCCGAAAAATTTCATGTCGTCGTTTACGATTCATTGTTGCATTGACTACTTCATACGCACCAATCAAAATCTACCTACAACAACGGTCACTTAATTCACAATGTTAATTTATTCGTAACAATGAAATTTTATTCACAACAATTAACTTCATCCCTAACAATTAACCTTACCCAAGACAATGAAACTATTCATAATATTGAATCATTTTCCCGCAACAGTGCAACTTTACCCACTACAATGAATAAAGTAGTCGCTGTTGTCGGTAAAGTTTCATTGTTTTCATTGTGTTGTTTATATTAAAGTAGTCATTGTTTGGATAAAGTTTCATTTTTGAAGGTAAAAATTCATTTGTGCAGATAAAATATTATTATTGTGGAAAAAGTTCCATTGTTGCCGGCCAAGTTTGATTGTTGTGGGTAAAGTTCCATTTTTTGCATATAAAGTAGCCATTGTTGTGGGTAAATTTTCATTGTTGCGTATAAAGTAGTCATTACTGTGGTTTAGGTTTCATTGGTGCACGGGATATGTTTCATTTTGTTGCAAATAAATAAGAATAATTAAGAATAAATATCTTTGAGGATAAATTAGTCATTGTTGTTGAGTAAATTAATTGTTGTTGATAAAGTTTTATTGTTGCGGATATAATATTAATTGTTATGAAAAGTTTCACACAGATATCCAATAATATCCATTGTTGTGAGTGAAGTTTCAATTTTCGAGAAATGCTCATTGTTGTGGGTAAAGTTTCATTTTATCCAAATACATGTCATTGTTGTGATCAACGTAGTCATTGCTTTAGATGAAGCTTAATTGTTCTGCTAAAGTTTCATTGTTGCTGATTACGTTTTTTTTTTTTGCGAAAAATTCATCAATGAAACTTTATCCACAACATTGATTATTTTATTCACGACAATTGTTAATTTACCCAATTCAACGTCTTCTATCCACAACAAATTATTATTGTTTCCTATTTTGAAACAAAATGAAACATTGTTGTGTTTCTCCGTAATCATTTTTATTGATAGAAGATTTCATTGATGCATATAAAGTAGTTATTGTTGTGGTAATGTGTCACTGTTGCGTATAAACTAGTCATCGTATGATATGACCATTGTTGTAGGGGTAATGCTTCATTATTGTCCTGAAACTCTCATTGTTGCGGATTACCTTTTATTTTTACAATGACCACTTCCACCACAATGTTGAAACTTAATCAACAACATTGTATAAATTTACCACAAGTAACCAGGGAAGGAGAATGGCTGGTGGGGGGAAGTGACAAGGAAGGCGGGGTCATAACCTCCTTAGGGGGAAATAGAGAAGAGGCGTGGCGGCGGGTTCACGCTCTTCTTTCAGGGAGTAACCAGGGAAGGATAATGGCTGGTGGGGGGAAGTGACAAAGAAGATGGGGTAGGGGACAAGACATTGAAGGCGTGGTTCTGTCCACTTGTGGATCCGCTCTCTTCTAGCGGACCTCCCGCACCAGGCGGGCGACGTGCCGCTCCCAGCGGCGCTCGGCGGCCCTCATGGCCATTACCTGGTCCCAGACGTCGGCCCAAGTCCGCCGGCGCTGGACCTTCCTCCAGAAACATAGCTTCTGCGAATCCAACACATTTCTAGTTGGCGTTTGGTTTGTTCGCTGGATTGATCGCTTTGAATTGCTCAAGTAACGTTCGCTGCTAGTCGTAGCTGGTCAAGAAGTGATTTGTTTCAATTGTTACTTAATTTTAATTGTTGGATTTTCTCTTTTAAAAACACAATTTTCTTATATTTCTATTCTCATTCAGTATCTATACTATAAAACTGAAAAATTATATTTTAAAAACTTCTCTTGAAATAATGATTAATGTAGGGGTGATATTTACACAGGTTGTTGTGCATGCAATTTTATTTTTAAAACTGTGAATATATATTTCTTCAACTAAAATAAATATGACACAACTAGAAAAATAGTATATTCAAATAAAATGGGTTATAATTGAAGCCAGACTTAAGCTTTTTTTAAACCTTATTAGAGAGTTAAATGATGAAAAAATGTCCTACTAATATATTTGAACTATATTCAATGTAAATTAAAGGAAATAAACTTCATGTAAATATATGGAAAGATATTATCTTTCACCAAATATTTTATATGTTCTCTCAATATATGTGATTAGTGCCGCCATCATTTTACTTTTTATTTAATATAGACCTTTTTGTTAAATGTCTTCCTATTTTGTGGAATAATGGAGATCCACTTCGGGACGTCGGCCAGACGACGGCTCGGGTGACAGCAAACAAACATACCCGCCAGCGGCTCCAGCCGGCAACAAAGGATTAGAGCGCGGCCTGGTCTGCTGACCAGTTGGGTGTTTTCCTCTGTCCTCTTAAAATGTTTTGAATAAAGTTAGTTTGAAGGAGTCTTTTACCCTCTCCTTTCTTCTATTTAGTGATCTGACTAAAATCCTTGCAACAGCCCACAAAAGAATCATCACTGCGAATTATTCTATCGAATTTCGCATCAGGGTTTTGTGACACGATTACCAGACTTTTCTTCACATATATAATTCGACAATTTCGCTTTCATTTCCACTTGGTTACTCGAGATGAAAATGCACAGAGATCAAATTTTTCTTTTTAATTTTGTGAGTAATATTTTCAAGTTTATATCAATTGATTAAAAATATTTATAAAAATATGTGATGTGTGGTAAAGCTTATTTAAAATAAAAAAATGATTTTAACATTTATATTCATATATTATATATATCTATCTATATATATAAAAATGAATGTTTGTATGTTTGTCTGTTTGTTGGTCTGTATGCCCGGTATACAAATTCGCAGTAGTTCACTAATTCAAACCAAAATTTCCATACATAGGTAAAAAATAACGGGGATGACGATAGGCTATTTAAAAAATATATATAAATCAATTATTTAAACTATATATTCAAATTATTCTACTTAGCTCACGAGCAGCGCCCTCTAGAACGCGGGCGATCTGACGGCGGCGCGCGCCCGTTGGCTGCCGGCGAGCACGTGACTTCCCTGCCCCCCCCCCCTTTCGAGAAAATGTAATCGTCCGGCTGCCGGCCGGTTGGACAGTCCAAGTTCCCACCGACCGTTGGCTGCCGGCGAGCACGTGACTTCCCTGTGCGCGCGCACAGTTTTGTATAGTGTTTGAATAGAAAATTTAATCGGGTAAACCCGGGCGTTGCCCGGGTCATTCGTCTAGTTTCATATATTGAAAACTATAGAAAAGTATGGTCATTATGATAATTGATTTTTTAAAATTCAGATAGCCTTTGACTCATATCTAAAGATGGCTTGTGATAAATACTAGATTTTTTTATTTCACCTTCTTTTGGAATACTCAATTGCTCAAAAATTGAATTTCAGCCTAAAACAGAATCAATGTTGAAATCAAAAATCACAAACAGACGTTTTATATTCCTTTCCAAAAGAGTTAAGTACGAAACTTAAAATATGAAATATATTACTTAATCAAAATAAAATATATGTGTGTGCGTCTTTAAAAAATATTTAAATAATAAAATAGACGATTTGCAAACAAAATAACTATTTAATATGAAAATCAGTCATCTTATAAAACGCGTCACTCAATGCGCCCTAGTGTTTTGTCAACAATGCGCCATTATTTGAGTATTTTCCCAGATTTGTTCGGCATGGCTCTCACAGAAGAGGTGTGAATGATTCTGAACGTTGGCGGCGAGAAGTTGGGAGGACTGGAGGTAGGCCAATCCATCGTTGAGATAACTCTCTCTCGCAGGCAGACAACCCCTGTTCAAGGTCGCTACATTAGATTTGTGGCAAAGCAGCCACAGCCATTCGATCTTCCCTCATAGCGACCACAGAAGGGTCAGTGTCAGTGGCTATTGTGAGTTTATTTTTCACTTGATAGAAAAATATAACTCAATTGACTCGAGCTTTCGAGCCTTGGAGCCCTTCTATAGGACTGCGGTTAAATGTAGTGCTGCTTCATATTTATAAAAGTACTAGCGGACCCGCCCGGCTTCGCCCGGGTTTTACCCGAGTGAATGTTTGTCTAACGAACATTTGTTAAAACAATTCTCTTTAAACTTATAAAACGTACTCGGCTTCGCCCGGGGTTTTACCCGAGTAAAGGTTTGTCTAGCGAACATTTGTTAAAACAATTATCTAAAAACTTATTAAAAAATAAAAAAGATATATTTGATAATTTGAAACTCGTAAATTTGAATCTCTCGATAAAGTGAACATTTTTTCCCGGTCCCTGTGTGCCTTGTCATCCTGAATTTTGTCTTTCCTAATTTTCTACATTAGAAAATCATAGTTTTATCTAGTGAACATTTTTTCCCGGTCCCTTGAGAAATACTCGATAAGTTGAATAAAATCAATATTAATTGGTTCCCTCGGTAATTGGAAGTTAAAGGAATAGTATCTTCGCCTTGGAATTGTATCATTATTCTTGTCGCAAATAAATTGCCGTGTCATCCTGAGATAATCTTACTTTTGATAAATAATATTTAAGATAACAAACTTAGTGATAAGAAAACTTGTTAACATCGTCACAATGGGGGCGCTGCTTGCGAGTTAAATCTACAAATCTGCAAATAACTCTAAGGATATTCAAGATATTCATGAAATTATTTTTCAAAAACCTTCCCGGTGATATACCTAATAATATTCCAAAATTTCACGGCGATTGGATGTATGGTTTTTGAATCTATAGAGTACAGACAGACATTCAAATTTATATATATAGATTAGCAGTAATTAAACGTAACAGTAAGAAAATGTTGATTTTAATATATGTAAATAGAGTCTCTTAAGAAAGACCACCTAAAAACATGACTCAACTTGTTTCTCCTGTAGGTGGTCTCTCATTGGAGGTTCTAATTGATATTAAAGAATCTCTAATAGACCTTTAATAAGAGACTGCCTCTCGGAGAGACGGTTTAAGCTACGATTTTAGGCATCATCTCAATGGAAGCTCTACTGTATCTACTTTTTCACACTGTTTGGCTTAATAAATGCCATTTTAACCATTTTAAATGTGTATCAATCGAGTTTTTTTTTTATATTTTATATCCAAAATCACTTCATTTCAATTCATAGGGAATTCTTAACATTTTTTTTGTCTTCATTCAGCTCACTTTCTATTATATTTTAAGCCATTGTTCCATTATACATATTTAATACCGTTTACACTGTTTTACTTTCAAAAATGTCGATGAAATGAGTAGTTTGGTCCGGCATAAAGAAGAGGCATATAATCATTTTTTTTCTATATGCATGATAATATTATTTCAATTTTATATATATAGATAGATAGAGATTTACTCTTCATTGTTGGCTTTTTATCTTACATTCATTCTTCATTGTTGGCTTTTTATATTACATTCACTCTTCATTGTTGGCTTTTTATCTCACATTCACTCTTCATTGTTGGCTTTTTATATTATATTTACTCTTCATTGTTGGCTTTTTATCTTACATTCATTCTTCATTGTTGGCTTTTTATATTATATTTACTCTTCATTGTTGGCTTTTTATCTTACATTCATTCTTCATTGTTGGCTTTTTATATTACATTCACTCTTCATTGTTGGCTTTTTATCTCACATTCACTCTTCATTGTTGCTTTTTATATTATATTTACTCTTCATTGTTGGCTTTTTATCTTACATTCATTCTTCATTGTTGGCTTTTTATATTATATTTACTCTTCATTGTTGGCTTTTTATCTTACATTCATTCTTCATTGTTGGCTTTTTATATTACATTTACTATTGATTGTTGGCTTTTTATCTTACATTCACTCTTTATTGTTGGCTTTTTATCTTACATTCATTCTTCATTGTTGGCTTTTTATCTTACATTCACTCTTCATTGTTGGCTTTTTATCTTACATTCATTCTTCATTGTTGGCTTTTTATATTACATTCACTCTTCATTGTTGGCTTTTTATATCATATAGAAAATCATAGTTTTATCTAGTGAACATTTTTTCCCGTGTCTCAAATAAATTGCCGTGTCATCCTGAATTTTGTCTTTCCTAATTTTCTACATTACAAAATCATCGTATCATCATGATAATATTTAGAGCAGATTGTTGAATTATAACAGATAAATTATAATATTTATCTTGATTATTTCTAGGCGAAAAGTTATTTCAAAATTTTATTTGCTAGAAACCTTCCCAGTACTATACTAAATAACTTCCCAAAGTTTCATGGCGATCCAATGAGTGGTTTGGTCAGGCATAAAGGACAAACAAACAAACAAACAAACAAACAAACAGACACACATACATTCATTTTTATATATATAGATATACATATATTTCTAATATTGTCTACTCTCTGTTTACCCTGTGGTAGTTGTGACAGCTAAGGTGCTGTCAGCTGGAAGTTTGGGATTTGATTGGGGTGAATTTGCAGTCGTGATTAAAGAAAACAGGATAGGTTGGTCAAGGGAACCGATGCTGACAGACAGAGAACATAGGAGGAGAGTGAGCTTACGCCCCGCGATTTACGCTGGATCAGAAGACACGTCTAGTACGGTTGAGACTCAGAGACGCTACTGAGGCTTCCCAAGTCGGGGTGGTATCACGTGACCTATTATGAGATTTTGATTGGTCACTCATTACATCATGGAAGATGAAGAATCGCCTTGATTGGTCCAAACCACTGGGAAGTCATATTTGATAGTTATAGCAGAAAATGTGAGGATGGAGCATTGACCCGAATAAAGTTGTTTTTAGGAATTCAACTCTGGGGTCCTTTGTCATGGAGTTCTCTGGAATAGAAGTGTCGTTGACCTAGCGCTAATAATGCGAGTTGAGAATCTTTCCTCTTAACTCTGGGCTAACTGCAATCGTTTATTAATATCTATAATCGTATTATCTCCTTGTTTTTCTCTATCTGTTTGACATACAGTCCGTATTTTATTGGGTTCTTAACACGGTACATCATACTATACACATACTATAAATTTTGTACAGGGTACAAGGTGGTGGAACATATGCAGGGACATGGCAGAATGACCGGGCTTTTAAATTATCCTATATATATACACCAATTGCACGCACGATTTACATAACTGAGATTAACTTTAGAGGAAAAATATAAAAATAAATGTATATATTTATATATGAGAAATTCGGATTATAATGCAAAAAAAAAAGACTAACTTTAAACAAAGATAGTTATTAATGATTATATTTATACTAAAATGACTGTATACAACTGACATATCTTCAACTGCTTTCAAATAAAAAATCTCTCTGCTACAAATTATGCTTCAAATTACAGTAATAGGCTGTCATAAATTAAGGTAGTTCAATGCATAAATTGATAGATTGGTGGCTTTTGGTTATATAAAATCTTTCGGAATAAATCGTTATTTTCTATTGATATTGAAGTAATGGATAGTGGGTTCAGATAGGTTGAAATAGTTGCCGGTAATGTGCTGATATATATGGGATCCATTGTCTGGGTTTCTGATGTATATATTGTGCTCACGTATTCTCACCCCCACACCTCTACCAATCTACATTGTGGTCATTAAATGCAAAGCATAAGACACCGTTTGACGTGAAATCATGAACATGTCAACTGAATCAAGTGTTTAGTGTGGAGAGAACCTCGCTCTATGTAATCCCTCTTGGAACATGGTAGAGCGTTCAGCTTTTAGTGGTGCTGATGTGACTGTATGGGGAGTATTTTCTTTGGGTACTGACCACCACGTGTTTTATCCAGGTTCTGTGACTGAAGAGAACTTTCTGAATGAAGTCCTCCGTTCCTCTGTAAGACATTAGCGGCTTCAGTAGGAAATGAATTCATCCTAATGGATGACACTGCAGGACCACATAGAACACATTTAGAGAAGACTACCTATATCTTCGAATGATGCGGCTAGAATTTCCTCAATCCAATTAAAAATTTATAGGATGTTTTAAGGAATGCCCTGCCCTTTTTGCTTCTATAATCAACACATATTTGAAAATATAAAAATAGAAATAGCGTGTTTAGTGAAACTTTGAAGAAATGTTTCTGTATAAATTTTACGCATTTTAATGTAAAGGTACAATATCTAATTGTTATTTTGTGGGCACATCAGCGTAGCTGGTTTTATTTGCTTTAACGATATATGGAAATGTGATTTATCCTGGATTAATACATACAGAGTAGAACCTCCCATGAGAGACCTTAGTCCGATAACATTGATACTCCTGGTCTCTCCTGGAGGTGGTGGTCTCTCATTGGAGGTTGGGTGTTATTATTGCAAGCCATTTTGGTATCACAAAAGTGGTCGCTTGGGAAGGTAGTTGCTCATCAGATGGGTCGCTTATGGGAGGTTTACTGTATTTTAATTGGGTCCCTAATAAAGTTTGTTTCATTTGCATATCATCCCTTTATGTAAATACGGAATTGCGAAAAACAAATCTTGGGATGATTGAATTTCTTCCAGGTTAGATGATATAACAAGCAGATTACCTTGACCACGCCAATCCTTTAGGCCGTAACCTTGGTTTAAATATTCGCTTTGTAGGAACTGTCACGTAGGGGGATGTAGCTCAGATGGTAGAGCGCTCGCTTAGCATGCGAGAGGTACTGGGATCGATACCCAGCATCTCCATCCTTTTTTTTTTTAAAGGATTTCAAATATGGAGAAAATCCCAGAAGATGGCGAATTTATCTACGACGTCCTACTTGTTCTTTAAATTGTAGAACATTTCCTAGACTTGAAGCCGAACTTTCAATTTGTAAATTTTACACTGCTGAATTATATCAGATAAATAAACTTTTACTGAAAAAATTGTATAAAAGAGAGAAATTGCACTGGAACCAGGTTAATCCGACAGATAGTGCAAGTCATCAGAAAATTTTAGTTGAACGATCATAAGATGCCTTTCTTTTTAAAACCTTTATTGTCCTTTTAAGACTTTATAATTTTGAAGAGGAGTTTGTGCTCTTTTATTATTTTTTTCTGAGAGAATATTTGTTTTAAACCCATTTAATTCTATAGTCTATTTAGATAATAGGCTAACAGAGTTTACAATTGTAAAGTTTGAAGCTATATCCTCCAAAGATACTTAACTATAAATAGCCATCTATATACCAAAATTTTCGTTATTTTTTGCTTCACATGACCGTTTTATTTTTATATTTTACAAATATTAATAGATTTATTTATTTTTAATTTATTCAATTTTGCAATCGTAGATTTTTTGCCTTCAAATGTTTCTTATCTTATTTGTTAATTATCATCATCGAATTGTTTGTTTTTAAAACACATTCTTTTGTATTATTTGTTCTTCTTTGGCTCCTTCTGATAACAGCCTTCCCTTCATTCTGAAGAGGCATCAGTTTCCACTAAGATTGGCTTTTGCTATGGCTATAAATAAAGGCTCAAGGCCAAAATTTTGCTAGAGTGGGTCTCTTACTACAAGAGCCTGTGTTTACACTTGGACAGCTCTATGTGGCTTTTTACCAAGTGCGAATTTTGGATAGCATACATATAAAGTTGAACCCACATATATATAAAACTAGAATTGCAATTTTATTTTATGATTTGTTATATTTTTTCTTTTTTTCCACTTTATTTAAACTTTTCACCAATGGCTATAGTTCCTCACCAGAAATTGCTTACCAAACACGAGAATGTGGAGGAGCAAAATAACTACTTTTTTTCATTATGAATATAGTATTTATATAAATTTCACCGATGCCTCACCTGAGTAGTTTCTCACCTGAGAGGATTTTTTTTTTGTATTAATTGTTTGCTAATAAACTATTTATTTTCAATTATTTCGATTTTGGTCTTCTCTTTATTTACTAATTTTCCCCACTGTTCTATACATAAATTTTGTATATTTTTAGTTGCCGCCGTCGCCTCAGTAATACCTTTTAAGCGGTAAAGTTGTATTTAAACAACAATTAACTGTCTAAATTTGAATTTTAAAATGGTCGAATTATCGATAGTATTGAATTACAGTTTGTTATATGATAGTCCGTAGTTTAGGACATCAAAACATGGTCGAATTATCGTGTGTCTAATTAACGAGGTTATATATACTCTATATATATATACAACTAAAGAGACATGGGTCGCCTCTCCCGTCAAAATAGACGTCTAAAACCAGACGCCATCGATTGACCGTCGCCGCAACAAGCGGCCTCGGGTCGGTGACAAAGCCACAACACCAGCTTTGGCAAACTGAAAAGCGTCCACCTAGAGACCATGGTTTCCGGCTAATGGCCCTCGTCAGTCTAGGGCGGACTTTATCCCATGAGATCCACACGGGATCTAATGGAATCTTGACAATCTGCCAAAGAGGGGTTCAGCTGGCAAAGTGGGCTGGGTCATATCTATGGCGAAAATATAGATGGAAATTTTGCCGGGAGGAAATTGATCTAAAGAGACAAGGGTCGCCTCTCTCGTCAAAATAGACGTCTAAAACCCCAGACGCCATTTATTGACCGTCGCCATAACTAGCGGCCGCAGGTCGGTGACAAAGCCACAACACCAGCTTTTCAGTGGTGATACAGTGCATGTGCTCTCATGTCCTTGAAGCACAAATGCTGACAGGGACAAAAGTTGGACACACTGTATTAGTGTCAAAATATCTTTGGATCCTTTAGATATCAACCTTCCCTTCATTCTGAAGAGGCATCAGTTTCCACTAAGGTTGGCTTTTGCTATGACTATAAATAAGGCTAAAGGCCAAATCTTTGGGTTCTTGCTACAATAGCCTGTGTTTACGAATGGACAGCTCTATGTGGCTTTTTCACGTGTGCGAACTTTGGATAGCACACATATAATGTTGAATCCATGTATAAATAAAACTAGATTTTTTTTAATGAGTCCTTTATATTAATTCCTTTATAAGTCGTCTCCTCTCCAATATAGTTGGCAACTTCTTTTTTTCTGATTTATTTTCTTACCTTTTTTTTTTTTCATTTTAAATTTATTTATATTGTAGCGTTATTTGTTGCATTGTTTACATAAATAGGTTTTTAACAGTGACCCGTGAGCATCCGCCTCGAGCCGCGCGCCTCACTACTAACAAGATATCCGTGTTTTCTTTCTGATTTAAAAAATCTGTTCGTTGGAAGCAATAAACGTTCATCGTTCAATTTATCTTCGCCTGTTGTTTGTAATTCTTACCGCGACAAGTGGTGGAGACGCTGGGTACCGATACCATCACGGATACCTCTGTCAGAAGAAGCCGTCGCCTAGAAGGCCTAGAACCACGTTTTGATTTCGACGAAAAGAATAAGCCAATCAGAAAAATGTCAATATCGGCTGGAGTTAACACGGGTGTTAAAAAATACTTGCAAACATTTGACAAGAAACCCAACTGTGTTTAGCGGCAATGGAACGGAGGATTGTGGCAAATGGATGAAGGATTACGAACGTATTGCGAGATCTAACTGCTGGGATGCCACGATGAAATTGGCGAACGCACCATTCTTTTTGGAAGGGACCGCTGGCCAATGGTATGATAACAACGAAGAAGGAATGGATTCGTGGGATATGTTTAAGGAGATGTTTAGCCGGACATTCGACAATAGCGGCGTCCTTCTCAGACGCGCTAAGGACAACCTTCAGAGTCGAGCTCAGAAGAGTACAGAATCCTGTGAATCCTATATCCAAGACGTTCTGAGCTTGTGTAGGCAGGTGAATCCCGATATGAGTCAAGGAGAGAAAGTGGCACATCTAATGAAAGGTGGGGTAGAAGATGTCTATCAGGTCATCTTGATAAAGGAAATTGATACTGTTGAAGCCTTTGTCGATTGGTGCCGAAAAGTGGAGGCTTGCAAGCAGCGACGCATCGGGAAACCAAGGTTTGAGCGACTCCCTAACGTCGCAAGTATAGAGCAACCAAACTCCTCGTCTCTGGAAGATCTGATTCGACGAATCGTGAGAGAAGAAATTAAAAGTGCCCTACATTTCGAGTATATAGTGCCGGAGGTGAACTCCCTGAAGAAAATTATTCATGAAGAGGTTGAGAGAAATCTGACCCCAATTGCGGAGCAGGGTCCATACTACCGAGAACAACGCCGCTACTTTGAAGGACCGGCGAAACCAACCCCGTATTACCAGCAGCAAAGTCCTACAAGGCTGACTACTGCCCGAAGAAAGACTGACGAATGGAGGACGGTGGATAATATTCCCGTTTGTTTCCAATGCGGACGCCCGGGTCACGTCGCCAGGTACTGCCGAGAGCGGCGAGGGATGGTGGATCGACAGCCACCGGGGAGATACCACCCTGTCCAGAACGGCCCGCGAACGATCTATAATAGCGATGAAACCCCAGGCCGCACAAGTTACCGAAGCCCGTCGCCCTATCCAGGTCGTGGCCGATCCCCAGCTGAACGTCGCCCCTCGATATCGCCAAGCCGACGATCTGGCCGATCACCTTATCGTGAGGAAAACTAGAGCAAGCGCCCTTCGCTGGAGGTAAGGTCGCTGAGGAGATTATAAATCCTCCGCCGCTCATAGCCGCTAAGCTATCACAGAATATAGTTGACGTTACTATTGACGATAAAACTTTTCCTGCCCTTGTCGACAGCGGCGCTTCGTTTTCGGTTATTTCGGACCACTTTAGACAACAACACAAAAAGACTATGTTCAGTGACGCTGGCATGACACTTAGAGTTGCCGACGGGAAATATCTCGTTTCCAGGGGCCGATGCACTTTACGTTTAGAAATAAACGGATTAGTACAGCCGTTTGAATTCATCGTTTTACCAAGTTGTAGCCACGACATCATTCTCGGTTGGGACTTTCTGGAGGCGTCAAGGGCTATAATCGATTGTGGTAGCGCCGAGATTCTGTTAGAAAAAGCAGAACTACCAGAGGATTCTTCGAGCATATTCCAAACTGTAGCCGCCGACGATAGCTTTATAATCCCCGCTGGATCGACCAAGCAGATAAACGTAATCAGCGAAACTATACTCGGTGTGAGTGATGTCGTAATGGAGCCTTCGAGGATCCTCTTTCTAGAACATGATCTGATGGTTCCCGCCTCGATCTTCGCTGTCCAGCATGGAAAAGGGAGAATTTGGATAACCAACATCGGCACATGTGATCGAACTGTCCCCAAAGGAATGTGTATTGGAGAGATACAGGTACTGGAAGAGGGTCAGCTGGCGGTCATCGGTGATGCTTCGGACACCAATCGGCAGGAGATTCTTGGACAAGAAAACTCTCCAAACATTGCCTCGATGATAAGCCCTGATCTATCCATGCTTGAAAGGACCAGGATATGTTCGATACTTGGGAGTTTCAGCGGCTTATTTGAATTTAATAAGTTTCCGTCTAATCTGACGAGCACAGCCAAGCACAAGATAAATACAGAGGACCATCCCCCGATTAAACGCCGTCCATATCGAGTGTCGCAGGTCGAACGTCAAACCATTCAGAATGAGGTCGACAAAATGTTGAAAAGAGGTATAGTTCAGCTTTCCGAAAGTCCTTGGTCCTCTCCTGTGGTATTAGTGAAAAAGAAAAATGGTAGTTGGCGTTTCTGTGTCGATTACAGACACCTGAATAAAATCACAAAAAAGGATGTATATCCACTACCAAGGATTGACGATACACTCGATTGCTTAAGAGGGGCGAGTTATTATTCTTCCATGGACCTCCGTTCTGGTTACTGGCAGATTGAGGTGGATGAGGCAGATCGCGAGAAGACCGCCTTCATTACACCCGACGGATTGTACGAATTCAAAGTTATGCCTTTCGGGTTGTGTAACGCCCCAGCGACATTTGAAATAATGATGGATACCTTGCTGAGGGGGTTGAAGTGGTCAATGTGCCTTTGCTATCTGGACGATATTATTGTGTTTTCACCCACCTTTGACGAACATGTTCGACGCCTTGAATTAGTTCTCAGGTGTCTCTCAAAGGCTGGACTTGTGTTAAATCCAGACAAGTGCTTGTTCGGAACAAAACGACTACGCATTTTTGGGCATCTGGTGGATGGAGAGGGCGTGCACCCCGACCCGGGTAAAGTTGATGCTATGTCCAAATTCCCTACTCCCAAATCCCTCACTGATGTAAGAAGTTTCATTGGAATGTGCTCATATTATTGTCGTTTCATTAAGAATTTTGCTCAAAAAGCTGAACCACTACACAGGTTGTTGAGAAAGGACACCAGATTCGAATGGGGACCAGATCAACGGCAGGCCTATGAATCCTTGAAGTTGGCACTCGCGTCGGAACCCGTCTTGGCCCACTTTGACGAAAAGTATGCGACCGAACTGCACACCGACGCCAGTGGGTTTGGAATTGGTGCGGTTTTGGTCCAGGTCCAGGGAGGAAGTGAAAAAACCGATTGGATATGCCTCAAGAACGCTGTCAACAGCTGAAAAAAATTATTCAACAACGTAGCGGGAGTGTCTGGCCGCGATTTGGGCGATCGGCAAGTTCCGTCCATACCTAATTGGGCGCTCGTTTACAATTGTGACGGATCATCACTCACTCTGTTGGCTTTCGGGTCTGAAGGACCCGTCGGGAAGACTGGCCAGGTGGGCCTTAAGACTTCAGGAATACAATGTGAACGTGGTATATAAAAACGGCAGAAAACATCAAGATGCCGATTGTCTCTCACGCAATCCAATCGAAGCGAATAACCCAGGGGAATCCGGAGATGACATACCAACATTAGCTGCTTTAACTGATATCGTCGCGGAACAGCGGAAAGATCCGGTAATTGTGAGAATATCGGAGGAATGTTTGAAGAACGATCAAAACCGCTTCAAAATAATCAATGGAGCTCTTTACAAGCGGAATTTCGACCCAGTGGGGCAACCGTGGCTATTGGTGATCCCCAGGCATTTGCGCCCTGACGTCCTCAGAAGTCTCCACGATAATCCAACTGCCGGTCATTTAGGGTTGGCTAAAACCCACGATAGAATTAGGAGGAAGTATTTTTGGCCAGGTCTTCTGAGGAGCATAAGAAAATATGTCGGTCACTGTAGGGAGTGCCAGCGTCGTAAACATGCTCCCTTGCGACCGCCCGGGTTGCTGCAACCGATACCACCCACCTCTGTTCCGTTCCAAAGAGTCGGAATTGATCTCCTCGGAAGATTCCCAATATCCCATTTAGGAAATAAATGGATAATAGTTTGCACAGACTATCTGACGCGATACGCTATCACCCGAGCCTTACCATCAGCAGACGCTCAGCAAGTGGCCAAGTTCGTCCTGGAGGACGTAGTACTTAAACATGGAGCACCACGAGAAATAATTACTGACCGGGGTAGGGTTTTTCAGTCTAAACTAATATCCGAGCTGACGGGACTTTGCTCTTCGGCTCAGAGATTTACCACGGCGTACCATCCTCAGACGAATGGTCTCACTGAGAGACTTAATAAAACCCTGGCCGACATGATGTCAATGTATGTGGACGTCGAACAAAAGGAATGGGACGTTATTCTTCCGTTCATCACGTTTGCTTACAATACGGCGAAGCAGGACACCACCGGATTCACCCCATTCAGCCTCATCCATGGACGAGAAGCTGAAACTACGTTGGATACATTGTTTCCTCTTTTAAAAGATGAAGATCAAGAGGACTATAATCGAGAGATAGTGACCCGAGCAGAGGAGACGCGACAATTGGCTCGGCTACATACACTGAGAGCGCAAGAGGGCAATAAACGACTCTACGACGCCAAACATCGAGAAGTGAGCTATCAGCCAGGCGATAAAGTATGGATATTTATACCCGTTCGGAAAATAGGGATATCCGAAAAATTAATAAAACGATATTTCGGCCCTTATAGGGTGACGAGACGCATTTCGGATGTGACGTACGAAGTCGAAAGTCTAGACACTACTAACCGCCGTCGTAAGCCAAAGGAAATTGTGCACGTAGTGAGAATGAAGAACTACCGTGACCCGGACGAACAACTGGACCTACCCGAGGATGAGCCTGCCGTCTGACAGCGAGGACGCTGTCCTTTTGGAGAGGAGGGCATTGTAGCGTTATTTGTTGTATTGTTTACATAAATAGGTTTTTAACAGTGACCCGTGAGCATCCGCCTCGAGCCGCGCGCCTCACTACTAACAAGATATCCGTGTTTTCTTTCTGATTTAAAAAATCTGTTCGTTGGAAGCAATAAACGTTCATCGTTCAATTTATCTTCGCCTGTTGTTTGTAATTCTTACCGCGACAATATAAACCTTTTACTAATGTTTACAGTTTCTCATGAAAGGATATTTTGTATTATTTGTTTGCCAATAAACTATTTATTATCAATTATTTTTATTTACTTATTTTTCCCAATGCTCTATACATAAATTTTTTACATTTAAACCTACTCCGCCCGCATCTGTAATACCTTTTTAGGGGTGAGGTTGAATTTTAACAACAATCAACTGTCGAAATTTGAATTTTAAATTGTTCGAATTATCGGAAGAGTCGAAATATCATGTGTCGAATTAACGAGGTCATATTGTATAAATCTTCTATATATATAAAAATCAATGTTTGTATGTTTGTTTGTTTGTATGTCCGGTATACAAATTCGCAGTAGTTCACTAATTCAAACCAAAATTTCCATACATAGTTAAAAAAAAAAAAAAATACGGGGAAGACGATAGGGTATTTTTAAAAAATATATAAATCAATTATTAAAACTATATATTCAAATTATTCTACTTAGCTCACGAACAGCGCCCTCTATCAAAGATTAGATTAAATTATGCTGATGCAAACAAATAGATAATGCTAATAACAAATAATTATTTAAAATATCTTATCTAAATATATATCACTCGGGTAGATATGCACACGGGTCAATCCCGGGGCGAAGCCCGGGTCACCCGTCTAGTAAAACTATAAATGTAACATTGTCACCATCATCAGACAAAAGAATAAATGTAGTTTTTAATGAGGTCCTTTAAATTAATTCATTCCCTTTATATGTTGTCTTATCTTCAATATATGTATATCAACTAAACGTTTACTGCCAGAATATTGAACAGAATCAGTTTCTTTTTTTTTGTTGTTGTTAGATTATAAAAATTAATGAGCCATGTTTTATGTTTCTATCGTCAGTTGTTCTCCCCATGTCTGAGGACCTTCACCATCCATCGTTGACTGCCTTGGTCAGCTTGTTCTAGAGTTGATCAACGTGATCTGTTTACTTGTTCCTAGGTCGCCCCCTTCTTCATATTCCCTATATCCTGCCCTGTAGAATCTGCCCAGTCCTTCGTCTCTTCGAGTGATGTGTCCATAGCATTTGAGACATCTTGCTTCAAACTGATTAATGATCTGCTTGATTATGTCGAATTCGATGATGATGTTTTAATTGGTCCTTTTGGTTGTCTATGAAATTCTTAAGAGATCCAATTTATTTATCTTTCTGGCATCTACATTAGAATGCTTCGCAGCCAAATGTCACTATGGAAAAAGCAACGATAATATCAGTTTCTTTTGGGTTTTGTTGGTATTGCTACGGTATTTCGTGATTTTGAACATTGAAGACATTGCTGATGTTTTCATTGTGAGCCGTCTGGGGATCTCCTCCACCCAATAGCTCTGTTAGTTGAGTAAGACTTAACCAACCCTGGCAACCTCGTCAAGTCTTGTTCCTCAAGACAACGTGTCTAGAATATTAAATTTGTAGTATCATGTAATCCTTCAGGTAGAACCCTGGAAAAACATTCGTATAGTAGTAAATATATTACTAAATGTTCTTAAACCCCAAATTTCAGGAGTTTGATTCATTACTGAGCATTGCCTTTTCGGATTCAGAGAAAAGGCGTTTGTGTATGGCGGATTTACCGAACCACCCCCTGGAGTGTCATTTCTGATGCGAGATCTTAATGATTTTTGACAAAAAGAAAGAAAATATTAATGTTGTGTTATGCTCTTATTGGCCTCATTTACCGAGCCTTGGATTACAGACGGCCTTACTGTTTGGACTGCCCCATCTCAATCCTATACATCTCTCATTATTCTCGCTGTCAGGATTGGAACTTTCTGGTGAACTGGTACTGCTTTGCAACCCGCGCAGGCCATGTTATAGGAAATGTTAGTTAGTATTCAGCCTGAGTGGTTGGTGAATTGCGCTCCTCCTTGAAATATCTATCGCTGACCCCCACACACTTTGTTAAACTGATAGAATAATTTATTCCAATCTTGTTAACTCGCTTCACTTCAGAAACCCTACTTGTAGCCTTTTATAGATTTTTGGAAGCTTAGAGTGAATCAACTATCGTAGAATACTTTACATCTAGGAGATATTTTCTCTATATGTATATTTAGATGGTATTGTATATTTTATGTACATAGCGCATGTTGCATCAAATGAATTTGGTACAGTAGAAGCTCACTAATAGCCCAGAAAACAAAGCAAAAAAACTCCTGGTCTCTCCTGGAGGTGGTTATATTATATTGGATTATGTCTTTTATTTTTTTTTTCATCAAACAAAGATTGTATCTCATCAGATGGGTCGCTCATGGGAGATATAACTGAATTTATATCAGTAAGAGTATTAATAGTGTTTGAAATAAACATAATGCGTACGCCCTCTTTCAGGGGAACGTTTTCAAAAGGACATTGTTTTTGTGAGGGCTGGTATGATATTTTTATTTAGTATAAATATTTTGTGTATAATATTTTTTTAATTACAGGTTATATTATTGATTAGTTCAAAGTTATATATATTATTAGTAAAATTAATTTAAGCTGTTTTTCTCCACCTACATTGAAAGATAATCTGCACTCTATTTTTTACAATACACATATATAAGAGAAATAAAAAAGGCATATACTGACCGTGTTCACATGAGCATTTCTAGTTGGCAGAGCGCCATCTTGTGGAACAACAATAAACTAAACAATAGGGCTGGATGCCCCAGTAAAAAGGCTTGTGTGTGTGTGTGTGTGTGAAATAAACTAAACATTTATTCAACTTGTTCTGCGATATTTGGCTGACCCAATTTCTTGATAAATCAATAAATGTCAACCACGAACGCGTTTCAGGCTGTTGGTTCTCGTCAGCGTGGTGCAGACTGTACCTCTAAGATCAAATATTTGGTCCCAGAGGCTTCCTGAGAAATCAAGAAATGGGTATTTAAGGCCAGGTTTGCGTAAATACGCTTTTCATGTTAAAAATTAATTTAAAAAAATAAAAAATATTAAAATGGTCAGGTGTTGATATTAAAAATAAAAAAGGCATATCCTGACCGTACTCACATGAGCATTTCTAGATGGCACAGCGCCGGATGCGCAGGATATGCCTTTTTCATTTTTAATATCAACACCTGACCATTTTTATATATTTTTTATTTTTTATTAATTTTTCACATTTGTAAGAGAATGATTGAGAAATGAATTTACACTTTTATTAAAACCTTATGATAAATTTTTTTCATAGTATTCTTGATGGTACTACAATTTCACTGGGTCCCCTTGAATTTTTATTATTCGTCGGTTGGGGAAGACGGGTATCTATAGATGAGGAGGCAAGTTCCAGAATTAAGCAGCACCATCATCAAGCAAGGAAGAATCAAATAAGTGTTATCAGCAGATACCTCGAAGCATATAGCGACCAGCTGCAGAACGCTGTGCAGGAGAGCAAGCCAGGCAGAAGCAGCAGAAACATCTCCAGAATTGTTATTACCATAGATCGTTGCCATTTGAATAATCCTGGATAGAATGCTGGAAGCTGGAACATGAACTTGCAAAAGAAGTATGATGGTTGGAGGAAGAATGCGGGAATATAATATAAGAGCAAAAGCTATGCAGAAGACATCCCAGATATATGCATTCAGACTTCGAAAATTGAGCACAAGATGGCCAAGTACTATATTCTCAACATAGATAATGACGATTTCCAGTAAACCCAGAAAACTTCCATCGGTCAATCTTAAGAATCCAATGGGCGCTACTGTACTAAGAGCATCAAATCCAATCGATACGTAGTTAACGCAATCAGCTCGATTATTCTTCAGAATGTGGTAAATCTGCGGGATACGGATAATTGGGGCGATAAATATTATGAGTAAGACTAGGAAACTGAGGAAGGGGCCATGGAGAGAATGGTCACGCGTGAAATATTGTTCAACACATGCTTCAGTCAAAAATATAGTCTTGAAAGGACATAGGCTCTCGCAGAATTTTCTATTTTTAGAGCCCATCAAACAGACTTTATTATGTTTAGAAGTTTGATCGGCCATGATGATGATGATAGGGTAGTCTCAGGGGACCCAGATAAGAATTCTATTAAAATTTTTGTTACATAATTTTTAATCCATGTTTTTCGTTTAAGGAATTTTGGTTTTATAAATTGCGATTGTTGAAAGCTTTAGAATTTTTAAAAGGGAATAATATGGCATGTGTTTTTTTTTTTTTTAGATAATATTTTATAAAAGGAAAACATCGATTGAACATTTAAAAAATATATATATTATATAGCAGAGAATCATGGTATCATTAGGAAATAATTTGTCCATTTAACTTTGAGACTCTAATTAGAAAAATATATATCTGACTTGAATGAATTAATTCAGGGGGGGGGGTTGGTTATGTCTTAAACAAAGATATTCTGGCTAGAGTGTTCCTAGCCCAATATAGTAGTAAATGTGCATTAAATTCATTGCATTTATGGAAGCGCAAGATTTTATTTCATGTTTTCAATTTTATGTATGCTAAGCGTACATCATTTATCAGTTTGAATAGAGAAGTTAAAGCATAAATGTAGAATCCTTGTGCTTTATAATTATACCACGTGCAAAATTAGGAAAGACAAACTTAAGGATGAGACACATTTTTCTAGGGTCTCTATTAAATTTTTGTTTGCGGCTTTAAGAATGGGACCTGGTTCTTTGAAGAGAGATGTCTTTAGTTCACGTTGAAATTTGTCCGAAATAACAGAAAAGTCTGCTCCTGAATCCACTAATGCTCTAATTTCGACACCATGACAAAATTTTCTTTCAATTTAGTGGCGATATACCCTTGAGGATTTTCCTCAATGGCGACCTCACCCCCGTTAGAAGCCGCTCCACTTAGTTTTTCACATTCTGAGGATTGTCTTTCCTAATTTTCCACCTGGCAATATCGTCACGTATTGATACAATCCTTCGCGAAACGCTCTTCGTATAGTGGGTCGCCAACCAGAGTGTTGTTACCTCCTTGCAGATCGCCCAAAACCCTCAGGGAACCACTGTGGAACTCTTTTCTCAGAGTTTCCAACAGCCACTGGTGGGGAGGACATTTGAGATTTACCAGAAGAGCATAAACACTGATACCAGAAATTTGAACTGTTTTGACGCGTATGATTATTTTTGATTAGAACAATTTATACTGCCCTTACTGCAATGATAAAAATAATGGGAGAGCCTGGTTCATCTGTGGTGAAATCTCCCAGCAGTTTCGCCAGTTTAATCTATCATACCACTTTATTATTGCATTTTGTTGTTTTGTTTTTTATACTGATACTGAAATCAACTCTTGGTACAAGTCAACTTTATTATAGTATTTTCATTCGCATAACACTTTTACATATTTATTAGATTAAAGGATTATTTTATACAAAAAATATTATGACTAAAGTAACAACATATTTGCACTCATAAATCTTCGCCGATCAGGATTCCAGTGGTAGAACATCCCCAAACATTATTTCTAGTCAGGAAATAGGCGATAGTCTCGTAGTGCGCCATCTGTGAAGGTAAGATGTTTATGATAATACTTGTAACAAAATATTAGTATTCAGAGTTGGCCTGAATATGACAAAAAATAGAAAAGTTGGCTGATCACTTAAAGAATGTGTAGTGTCAATATTTTATTCAAATGTTATATTTTATATCATAAGGAAGAGGGGCCAAAAGTTCCAATAGTAGACACCTTTGTGGGATAAAAGCCTTTAAACAAAGATTTGGATAAATATAACCTATTAAAATAATAGGGGCGGTATCGTAATATATCTAATGGCAATCGTAAAAACCCATTCTGATTCTAGTGGTGAAACGCCTAATTAAAGAATATTTGTTTACGATTATGGAAATTACCATCTGACTTTTCCAATTCCTCAATTAAAAGCCCATCATAGAAACAAGTCTAACAATTCAATCCCAATATTTGAATCCCATGAACACTAAGAAACGAATACTGAATCATACCCTTCATACACGGGATACTAAACATCAATTTAAACTTACCACACGATGCAAAAACATCTTTACAAATGGATAATAACCAGACCAAGGTATTGGAGCAGGTACAACCCTGTCATTACCACATCTTCTAATCTTTGTCGAGCTGCCTCTTGAAAAAAACTGTTTCAAGGTTTAACATGCAGACATCTTTCTTTAGGTGAAAATAAGCAAAACCCACAACAAAGCAGAAATATTTATATCCTTTGACTGTGCCAATCAGCATTATATGCCATATGTGTCTCAAAAATCTAGCATTCTCCTGTCATAGCATGAATCATAAATGACCATATAACTACGAGGGTTGTCCGTTAAATAAGTTCCACAGAGGTTTTTAATACAGAAAAACAGGTTTATTTGCCCTGAACTATACATTTTCGAAATTATCAGACTTTTCTTCATTTTATACATATTCCCCGTTCCGTTCGACGCATTTTTGCATTCGGGACACCCACTTATGTAACCCAGAGTCAAAGAACTCTGCCGCCTGGCCGCATAGAAAGCCTAAAACCGCTTCTTCCAACTCGTAATCGTCCTGGAATTGGGTTCCACCCAGGTTTTTCTTCAACTCGGGGAAGAGAAGAAAGTCACTAGGAGCTACGTCCGGGCTGTAAGGTGGGTGTGACACCAATTCCCATCCAAATTCTTCAATGAGGGCGGTGGTTTGACGGGCAGTGTGCGGCCGAGCGTTGTCGTGGTGAAAACGCACCCCTTTGGTTAACATCCCTCTCTTCTTGTTCTGAATCGCGCGTCGAAGTGGTCTCACAATACCGGACGGAATTGATTGTTGTACCCCGACGCAAAAAGTCGCACAACAATAGGCCCTTTCGGTCCCAAAAGACGGTAGCCATCGTCCGAAACCGAAGGCCGTCCAGCACGCGGTTCATCGTGGACGTCTGTTCGGCCGTTTTTAAATTCTCTGACCCATCTGCGCACCATCCCGGAATTCATACACCCTTCTCCATACACTTGACAGAGTTCAGTATGAATGTCCTTCGCAGAATTCTTCTTTGCGGCCAAAGAAATAATTACTGACCGTAATTCGCAGCTGGCGGGAGACACGAGGGGAAGCTCCGTCACTAACGGCTGCTCAGTCAATACTAAGCTTACCAGCGACGTGGCCTTGGTGGGAAATTGGAGTGGAGAGAACAAGCTACGAGCCCGTGCAGTCGGCTCGCGCCTAAAAGCGATCCTCATGACAGTGGTGCCCCGTGGAACTTATTTAACGGACAACCCTCGTAATTAAAACATTCAACTTTTATAGATACCTGGTCAAAGGATTTGAAGAAAATGATTGTGTGGACTAGGCTACTAAAAAGGCTGTTCAAAATGACATTACTGCATATTATACATTGCCCCCAAAGAAGTTGGCTAAAAATGCAAACAACAATGTGCACACAAACTCTCTCTATGGACAAAAATATACATTTTAGACCAATTAACTGTGCATGTGTCCCCGAACCCCTAGCGATCTCAAAAAAACTCAACTGGGAACATATAGAGATGACCAAACTATCACGGATCTAACCTGCCCACATTGTCTAGAGCAAATGGCAGAACATGTCCTCTGCAAGTGCCCAGCATTACAGCTACAGCTATTCCAAACGGCTTCGTTCGTTAAAATGCCATCCTTCAAAACAGATGCTCTGTTTAACCTGCCAGGACACAAAAGGGTCAGAAATACCCTGTATTTAATGAAGGCAGGCACAACAGAGACCTAAACCACTGCCCAGAAGTTGGCGATCTATGGATTCACATTAATAGTAACAATACAAGATCCTAATGTTAAATAGTAATAGTAACAATACAAGATCCTAAAAATAACAGGAATAATTATACCTGATACCATATTAGAGAAAAAATAATAGTACGTGAATAAAATAACTAATATAATCTGTGATGCATTAGCGCGCCATCTGTTATCAAAATACGAACTCTGATGAGACAGGCCCTCCTATTAATTTTTTCTTTGCAGTAAGGGCAGTAGAAATTGTTTTATTTTTAAAAGAATCATACGCGTCTATAATAGTTTCGTATTTTAGTATAATCTGTTTTAAAATTTAACAAGTAAATATTTATTTAATGCTTTATATATATTCTTCTAATATATACAAATATATACTTGTATATTGTAAATGAATATTTATTATTTAAACAATATAATCTTACCAGAATATCCTAATACTAGCCGAGTGACCCGGGCAACGCCCCGGGTTTACTCGAAGGGCCCGCAGGTGAGAAACTATAGGCATTGGTTCCTATGCCTAAAAAATTATTTAAAATGAAAAAAGAAGAAAAATACTAACAAATCAGAAAATAAAAGTGCAAACAACACATCTACACTACTTCAAGAACATGAGAGCACATGCACTGTGTCACCATACATGTACCATTCGTAAAGACCCTGCTTAGGATTAAAATATCTCCGAAGCATAACAATACAACCAACTCATGTTTGGTAAGCAATTTCAGGAAAGAAACTATAGGCATTAGTTGAAGAGTTTAAATAAATATATTTAGAGTGAAAAAATGACACAAATCAGCAAATAAAATTGCAAAAAATGCTACTATATCGCAGATAAGACAACATATAAAAGGAATGAAATTATTTAAAGGACCTCATTAAAACTACATTTCTAGTTTTATATCTACAATATAACCTCGATAATTCGACCATGTTTTGTTGTCCTGACCTACAGCCTATCATATAACAAACTGTAATTCAACACTATCGATAATTCGACCATTTTAAATTTCAACAATTGTTTGTTGCTCAAAGATAACTTCACTGCTAAAAAGGTATTACAGAGAAAACGGCTGACATTGTAAATGTACAAAATGCATGTATAGAGCAGGGGAATAATAAATAAAGACCAAAATCAAATTAATTGATAATAAATAGATTATTGCCAAAAAAAAAAATACAAAAAGTATTTTTTTCTCCTTTCTTATCTTCACTCAATCATATTAGAGTGTCAAGCTTGTAAAGCTTGAAATTAACAACCATCATGATTGGGTGAAGTAGAATGCGTCGGCCTTTGTCATCAAGACTGGGAGCACTACTCAGTGGCAGGCCACTGACTTAGCTCCAAAAGAATGTATCCCTGGATTAGGAGCCCTTACAAGGTACTATCAGCCGGGCCAGCTGAGCTCAGGTTTTTTTAGTGAGTTTGTTACTGCTCCCCCTCCTCCTTTTTCATCCTGGCTTGGGACCGGCAAAGGCGGAGTTTTTTTTCTTTCAGGTGAGAAACTTTAGGCATTGGTGAAAAGTGTAAATATATATTTTGGAAATGAAAAAAAAAAGGATAAAATAAATCAGAATATAAATTTACAAACTATATTTCAGAGGAGACGATTTATAATCGGAATTCATTTAAATGACCTCATTAAAAACTACATTTTATATATACTTGGGTTCAACTTTACATGTATGCTATCCAAAGTTCGCACACTTGAAAAAGTCACATAAAGTCGTCTGTGCGTAAACACAGGCTCTTGTAGCAAAGGTTTGGCCTTGAGCCCTCTTTATAGTCATAGCAAAAGCCAACCTTAGTGAAACATAAAGCCTCTCTAGAATGAAGCGAAAGTTGGTATCCGAAGGGGACAAAGATATTTCAGACATTATACAGAGTGTTCAACTTTGGGTACTGTCAGTATATGTGCTTCAAGGACATGAGAGCACATGCGCTAGAACACCATACCTACACTATCGATAATTCGACCATTTTAAATTTTAACAATTGTTTGTTGCTCAAATATAACTTCACTGCTAAAAATGTATTACAGAGAAAACGGCTGACATTGTAAATGTACAAAATGTATGTATAGAGCAGGGGAATAATAAATAAAGACCAAAATCAAATTAATTGATAATAAATAGATTATTGCCAAAAAAAAATACAAAAAATATTTTTTTCTCCTTTCTTATCTTCACTCAATCATATTAGAGTGTCAAGCTTGTAAAGCTTGAAATTAACAACCATCACGATTGGGTGAAGTAGAATGCGTCTGCCTTTGTCATCAAGACTGGGAGCACTACTCAGAGGCAGGCCACTGACTTAGCTCCAAAAGAATGTGTATCCCTGGATTAGGAGCCCTTACAAGGTACTATCAGCCGGGCCAGCTGAGCCCAGGTTTTTTTAGTGAGCTTGTTACTGCTCCCCCTCCTCCTTTTTCATCCTGGCTTGAGACCGGCAAAGGCGGAGTTTTTTTTCTTTCAGGTGAGAAACTTTATGCATTGGTGAAAAGTGTAAATATATATTCTGGAAATGAAAAAAAAGGATAAAATAAATCAGAATATAAATTTACAAACTATATTTCAGAGGAGACGATTTATAATAGGAATTCATTTGAATGACCTCATTAAAAACTACATTTTATATATACTTGGGTTCAACTTTACATGTATGCTATCCAAAGTTCGCACACTTGAAAAAGTCACATAAAGTCGTCTGTGCGTAAACACAGGCTCTTGTAGCAAAGGTTTGGCCTTGAGCCCTCTTTATAGTCATATATTTCAGACATTATACAGTGTGTTCAACTTTGGGTACTGTCAGTGTATGTGCTTCAAGGACATGAGAGCACATGCGCTAGAACACCATACCTGTTCCATCGCAAAGATCCTATAGGCATTGGTGAAAGTGTAAATAAATATTTTGGAAATGAAAAAAAATTGCAGATATGACAACATATTAAAGGAATAAATTCATTTAAAAGACCTCATTAAAAACAACAATTCTATATTTTTATATATACAATATAATCTAATTAATTCAACACACGATAATTCGACCATTTTTGGAAGTCTCGACCTACGGCCTATCATATGACAAACTAATTCGACACTTTCGATAATTCAACTATTTTGGAAAATCAAATTTCAACAGTTGATATTTGTCTAAAACCCCTATTATTAACAACATATTAGACTGCAGAGTGCAAAAATGTAGAAAAGTGTATGTATATAATTGTATGCATATATTTGTATGTAAATAATTGTATGCAAATAATTGTATGTATAGATCAATGAGTAAAATATATATTTTTTTGCTTATCCCTAGTACACGTGGTACAGGCCTTGATAATCATGGTGGGTAGAGTAGGCGACTGCTTTAACTGTAAGTACACCACATGTCTAAACATGTGAAAAGCAGTTCGACTTTGCATTTACAAATGTGCCAGAGCCCCGTTTGATTACTTGCGCTTGCTGGTGGGGTTGGACTTTTGCAAGAATCGGAAGCCATTGGAGCATTTTTTTTTTTTTTTTTTCAGAAAAAAGTGCCCAATGCGGGAATCGAACCCGGGTCGTAGCGGTCGAAAACCAACGGCTTAGACCATCCTTCCACCAACCCCCAGTAAAATAAGTAAGTAAAAAGACGACCAAAAATAAGTGATAATAATTTATTGAATAACAAACAAAATAAAAAATCTTTCAGGGGAAAAATTATAGGCATTGGTAAAAAAGTAAACAAGAGAAATAGCAATTGGGGTTTTGTGTCTGCGGCGAGTCATATTAGCACGCCTAGCTGTTAGGGGAGTAAGTCTTCCACGGCCTTTTCGAGGCATGACAGAAGACGCTGAAAAAAAAAGGTAAAATAAGAACCAAGCAGAGGAAAACTATAAAACTGAAAGCCAGGAAGGCATAAAAAGAAAATTCCAAGCATGTGAGGAAACAATTGATGAAAAAAAAAAGGATTCCAAAAAAATACAGCAAAAAAGAAACCAGACACAAAAAGCAACAATTGAGTACACAAATACAGCATCAGCCTATTTATGAGAAGAAAAAAAAAACGACAGACACAAAAATGGAGCTAAATTTAAATGAAAAACTATAACAGATCAAGTAATCAAATCAGGCATTATGAAAGATACTGTAAAAAAGAAAATCAGACACAAAAATCAGACAAAAGAATAAATGAGATTTTATTCTTTAGTTCATTTATTAAATAAGACACAAAAATGGAGCTAAATTCAAATGAAAAACTATAACAAATTAATAAAAAAAAATAAGACCTAATCCAAATGTCACCATCATCAGACAAAAGAAAAAATGAGATTTTATTCTTTAGTTCATTTATTCTTTTGTCTGATGCTGTTGCTGAAACGTCACACACTATTAAATTATTTGGATTAGGTCTTATTAATGAGAAAAAAAAAGATGCCAAAGAGAGATGAAAAGATGCCAAAAAAGATAACCAGATACAAAAATTGTGCTAAATTCAAATGAAAAACTATAACAAACACTTATAAAAGATAATTATTATAGAATAAAAGTAATAATTCAATCTACAATTCGAAAAATAATATAACCTCAGCCTATTTATGAGAAAAAAAAACGTTGCCAAAGACATTAGGAAAGATACTGCAAATAGAAAACATACACAAAAATTGAGTTCTATTTAAATGAAAAACTATAACAAAGTACTTACAAATTATAATCATAATCAAATGAATCATAAATATATATTATAAATAGCGAACCCGGCCACGCGTTGCTGTGGCTAAATTGTAATATGTTAAATTAACATTATACTAAACTATTCAGTACAGTAAAGTTAATATTCACTTATAAAGATAAAAATGTTTTAGCCGATCTAAAGCCCTACGGGTTTGAGAATGGAACGTTACGTTAAAATTTGAAAGAGATTTTATATATATATCGATAATATAGCCCTTCATTGTAATCATTGATTATAATCACTGCATTAATAAATGTCAGTGAACTCGTTTATATGTATTGTTTTTTGTTTTCGAGATATTCTAATAGAACGTTCTAACATTTTCTGTTAAATATTAATATATGCACAAACACAGAATATAATAACTATGTCTTAATTTCGCTATAATTATTGTTATAAATATTATTCTAAAATAATTCGCCAGAAATCGTCCTGATAGTATACTAAACAACTTCCCAAAGTTTCATGGCAAACATCTAAAATAAAATAATACTTTTAATACTTTGCTACAATATTAATGCTGTAAAAACAGACCTCTCTACAATAATATAAAAGAAACGAAAATAAAAAAAGACACCCACGCTGAGCCTCGAACCTAGGTTTGTTACAAATATTATTAAAAAATTGTGTATGTTAATTTTTATTTTAAAAAGCCTACATTTTAAATAAAATAATATTTTTAATAATTTGCTACAATAATATAAAAGAAATTAAAAAAAAAAAACACCCACGCTGAGCCTCGAACCTAGGTTGCGGGGGTACGAAGCTGCGTACCTAACGTATAGGTTAAGCTTGACGTTACAAATAAGATCATGCGAGGCTATTTAAGGCCATACGTCTGCCGCGAGGGGGCGCTGATTGCGAGTGAATCTACGTTTTATCGTAAATAAAAATGCAACGAAAGGTTATTTCTAAAGAGTAATTAGCCAGAAACCATCCCGGTAGTATACTAAACATCTTCCCAAAGTTTCATCACGATTGGTTGTAGTAATAAGACAAAAGAACGCATTTCAAAACAAAAAAATTGATGATGATAAATGCAAAAAATCTACGATTGTAAAATAGATTAAATTAAAAAATAAAAATAACTGTTAACATTAGGAAAATAAAAACAGGCCTATCATATGAAGAAAAAAATAACGAAAATTTTGGTATATAGATCGTTATGTGTAGTTCAGAATCTTCGGAGGAGATAGCTCAGGACTTTACAATGGAAAACTCTGTTACGGTATTATCTATATAGATATTCGCAATATTAATAACCATTAAAAAATCCTCAGTCTTTGAACAAACACGCATGGACAAAACTTAAAACTATTTCATATTTTGATGCTGTTTTTTTTTTAAAGGAGACTGAGGCAATTTTGTTCAGACTTGGCTATGTTGCGTGTCTTCAATAAAGGTCACTGTGTATCAAATGTTTTTCAGAGATATTGTCTGAAATGATATTCCTGATGAGACGTACAACTTCTTTAAGTTTTGTTCATGCGTGTATATGTGAAACACGTTTCTTTTTCAACTTATCTGAACCGCGAATCCCTTACTCTAACATTCTCAATAAGCAACAACAGAGGTAGTCACGGAATCCCTCATATTAATAAAATTAATATAAACAGAAGACTTGACCGTCCAGAAGTCTATGAAATATTTTTCAGAACCCACAACCCCGAATTTCCATAATATAAGATCATATATCATAATTTGGACCTTTTTTTTTTACTCTTAGCAAATTTCTCTCTTTTTTTGCGCCTCTCTTTTATTTTATGTAGATTATTTTATACTGTGTTTGTGATAAAAAAATAAATAAATTGCTCTATCGTCCTCATTTTTGCCTTCCCTATTTTTTTACATGCCAATTTGGTTGAGATTCTGGTCATATTGGGGAAGACAAACTGGGTGTCATGAGTGCTGTTCCAGGATTCGACCGCCGTGTTATAGCCAAGACTTCCCTTCAAGAAGGTGATGCCTTTTTAGAAGCTACAACGACAAAGCCGATCTTCACGCTGAAATAAAAAAAGAACGAAAAGCTACTGAGGACCAATTTTAAGGTGTTAACCGAAATACGTGAGATTCTTGTCAATGGAAAAAAAACGTAAAAGTTGAGGGTTTTATTTCTCATAGAGAAGGATTTGTGTAATAAAAAAAAAAATATTTTAACAACAAAGGGTTTATTAAATTATTCGTTACTAAGAAAATTTCTCTCTTTATGTGCCTCTCTTTTATGATTATTTATTGTTAAAGTTGAATTGTTTTTTGTCGTTCTCATGTTGAGCTCTTCTCATTTTTCTAGATAATAATATCATTTTCAAAATTCTTACGTTGTCTTTCCGCTAATAAGTGAAAAGTTTGGGTGGATTTCGTTCAATCATTTCTTCAGTAGGTAAAAAAACGGATTTAGAAACTTAGCGTTCACCAAACATAGAAGATTTAGTAATATATATTTTACGCTTTGTTGAAATATTCAAAATTAATATAGCTTGCAAAGAGTTTTTCATTTGCATATTTTAATTGTGTGGATTGATAGTTATAGGTTTTCCTCGTTTCCTAAGCTCGTTCATTCTAAAGGCTTTAAATGATAGTTGGTCAGGGCTCATTTTGGCTAGGCGAAAAAACCACTGTAGTTATTTTTACCTAATAATATTGTTAGGACTCTTCTCAGCCGTCGATGTCTGTGTGCAAGGTTTCTGAGAAAAAAATGTGAGTTCGTTTTGGATACAGCTTAGTACTATGGATTTATTTCCAGAGGTTTAAAAAGGATATTAGCAACTAGACATAATAGACGAACTTGCCTTCGATGTCCGCCCCGGGTAGGTTCCTCCTCGTCCTTCTTTGCACCGTCCTCCTCTTGTTAATCCACACGGTCTCGGAGCCCACTTCCTCGTAGCCAACTTGCCGCTCTGTCGTCACCGCCGTTCTCCTTGCTGCAGGTCCCGTTGTCACCAGACAGACTTCTCCCCCCAGACTGCCATGTCTTCTCGACGCACAAATCCCCGGCAGGCCGGCCGCTCTCTCCGCTCCTTCCTTGACTACGGCACCAGCTGGACTCTCCGTCTGCCGCCCCCTCCTCTGGAATTTGTCAATCAACACTTCCTTGGAGGGGCCCCTGCATACCTTCTTCTCCTGGCTTGCCCACTTCTTCTTTTCTACTTCTTTGCTGCACCGCTTCAATATTTAGTACTTATTCTCTGTAATGATGTAAGTAGATGCTAGTATGATTATTTTTTTTTGCACAATTTTGTCTTGATATGTTTGAGATTTTAATGTTTATTCATCGAGGTATTTAAGGCCTTCTGCTATTATCGTTCCAAAGTATAGCTACATTTTTATATTATGCTATTTATAAATGTATCATATTTATGTGGGGATCTTTCCATTGTTTCTGATTTGAAGTGGTTTAGGGTCATTTTTCAGGATTTGTTCAACTTATGCATTGAATATTATAATTTATTGAGTGTGTGTATCTGCCACTAGCACTATATCAGCATATTTGTAAGGGAAATTCGTCCGGGCTAAACTACTGCTCAAGTCGGTAAACATTAAATTAAACAACAAGGGTTTCTTCATTGGAACTGATGGCCACAATTCTTCAAATGTACAACATATTGTTACATGGATGACAAGGCCAAGATACTAGAGTAAAGTTGGGGAAAAGGGGTGGCCTCCAGCTGCCCCAGTTGCCATGTGGCAGGCGCCAAAAACAGCATTCCTGTTTGGGGGAGGGGAGAGTCTGGTTACATCTGCGGCAAGGAGAAGATGTGTCGACTTGCCTCCGGGCGTGTGGATGATCCTACAAGGCGGTGCCAGGAGAGACTGACATCGGAGCGACTTACAAGGCGGTGTGGGCCAGTCAGCATGTGTATAGTGTGGAGCGGAACGCTTCACAAGAGGACGTCCACGGCGCCCAGGATTTTTCTGACGGGAAGGTCGGAGGCAAGTCCCACTGTTGTATTCCTTCTGTTAAGTGAAATATAATAGAGCGCTAACTTTAGCCGCTATACTTTCGCATGTGTATCTTTATGGCATCCTGAGTAGACAAAGTACACGAACAACGTCTGGGTACAACAATATTATGGCGTCAAGGTTTGCATTGATTACACAAGAACTTGCCAACAAAATTTTATTTTACATATTATTAAAATGTTTCAAAGGATGGAGGAAGAACAAATATTATAAATATTTTCGGTGTTGTTAGTGTCCATTAAGTTTAATTCGACTTTTCGTGACAATGGACAGATATACTCCAATTTGATTTGTTAGTAACCATTAATCGCAGCTCATCTAGTGACCTTTCAATTAATTTTCTTGGCCCTTCTAGCCAGCTCATTGCAGGTCTTCCTTCAATTTTTCCCAAGATCGATGTCTCTTCTGAAGTCATTTGTTCTCAATATATGTCGGAAGTAGGTCATTCTTTATTTGTATATTTAGAATTCAATGATTCTAACAGGATTAATTTCATTTAAGAAAGAAACATTTGACCTTTTATCTGTCCGTGGCACTCTGAGTAGCTTTCTCCATGTCCACATTTCAAAGATTTAAATTATTTTTCTTTTTTTATTTTTTCTGAGAGTTCAGCTCTCACATTCATAAGTGACCACAATAAATACCAATGCCTCTACAATTATCAACGTCTTGAATGAAATGCCTTTCTCTTTCATAATCTTGTCCAATTTCATTATTGCGTCCCTACTTCCTTATTAGTTCTCTTATTTATAGTTCCTTTAAGCAACCTCTCCTGGTTTATCATCCTGTATCCTAAGAATATGAATTGATCAGCTATATAATTTTTCTTGTTGAATATGAATTAGGTTAGGCATTACTATGCGATATTACCGCGGCGCGCGCGGTAATATATTGCCATGGAAGTGATGACGAGTATTATAAACGTTTGAGTAAGAATAATCTATTGATTAGAATGCAAACTATTTTTCTAATTTAATTTACAAGTGATAATAAACAAGCATGGTAAGGGGTGATGACTAGGCAGATATTTATTATGATAAACAACAGAGTATTAAAAATAATTATTCTGTGGGAATATTATTTTTTAATCTTGCTGATATTTAATTGTAAACCAATTTTTCAATTTCATCTCTAACTTTATCAATCTTCTCTTTTAGGTCTTCTTTATTTTCTGCTATCAGTGTGCTGTCATCAGCTAGTGAAAGTTTTTTTATCCTCATTCCACCAATGTGTACACTAATTTCTATTTCATCATTATCAGCTAATCTCATGATATGTTCAGTGTAGAGGTTAAAGATGTTAGGACACCTCGTGACCATATCATGCCAAAATCACCCAGAACCCCACCTAACCTAACCATATCCCACCTTTGTCCATCTAAGCCACAAACCTCTGGTGATTGCGAGGTGTCGAGATGGAGCCTGAAGCCGCCTTTAGCCTTGGCAGCACCGAGCCAGAGACTGAGATCCCCTTCCTGTGGTCGAGCCACCTGACCTGTGGTGGATGACCTGGCCCTACCAAGCTAGTCTGAGATGGACTCAGACACCGCTTCCTGGTTGTCGAGCCACATGTCCGATGGTGGCCGACTTGACCACAAGCAAGAGTCCAAGATGGACTCAGACGCCCCTTCCCTGTAGTCAAGCCACCGACCTATGGTGCTTGACCTGACTCCACCAGTATCAACAACAACAACAACAAAAGCCTTTATTGAGGACCTCTAGTCCTATATAGGATTCGCCAGTTTACAGAGTAAGAGAAGAGAACTAAGAATGCAGAGAGAAACCTATATGTAGTAGGTATAGTATAGTATTTTCTACACTGTGACTATATACAACAGCAGCAACAAGCCTTTTACTGTAATCAAAGTTCCATACAGGATTCGTCATTCTAATCCTGACAGATTATTTGCATATAATTATTTACATCAAATAGATTATGTGTATAGCCTCCTCTTCTCTTCAGCCATCTTCCAAAATTTGACCAACGCAAAAGCTCCAGCTCTGTTTCTCACCACCTCATTCAACAGGAGCTCCAAAGAAAGTCCCTCAAGGGCTATTTCACTGAGGAGCACTTCTCGTTCGTCTTTCAGCCCCATACATGAGAGTAAATGGTGATGTAGCCCCGGCTCCATTCTTGTCCCGCAAATCTCGCATGTCCATCCGTCTGTTTTAAATATTCTGGGGCGATCATCAGCAAAGAGCACCGATAGGATTCTCTGTCCGGCAATACACCGTTTGACCCGGAGCGGGAAATCGCTGGACAGATAGTGTTCCGGTAACGGAGTTGAGCAGATGTTTTTGTAGTGGGGGTATAGTCTTGAATTTATTGTTCTTGTGTGAGACTCCACCAGTATCAAACCAGACTCCAGCATGCCTATGGGCAAGCCACAAGCCCATGGTGGATGTTATAATCACCACCTTCATGCAGAACACCAGCTCCACCACGAGCCCTGAACCTTTCCCAAGCTGACCCCAAGATGCCCTTATCCAACAATATCTATATATATATAAATCAATGTTTGTATGTTTGTTTGTTTGTATGTCCGGTATACAAATTCGCAGTAGTTCACTAATTCAAACCAAAATTTCCATACATAGGTAAAAAATACGGGGAAGACGATAGGCTATTTTAAAATATATATAAATCAATTATTAAAACTTTATATTCAAATTATTCTAATTAGCTCACGAACAGCGCCCTCTATCAAAGATTAGATTAAATTATGCTAATGCAAACAAATAGATAATGCAAATAGCAAACAATTATAAAAATATATATTATCTAAATATATATCACTCGGGTATATATGCACACGGGTCAATCCCGAGATGAAGCCCGGGTCACCCGTCTAGTTAATTATATTTTTAAAATTATTTTTTAATTCAATATTTTCGTTTTTTTTTTGTGAATTTTTCTTTAATAATTTTTATATTTAATTTTTTATTATTTTTTTGAAGATACCTTTTTATTTTTATTTTCACAGAAAGAAGGGTGATGATAGCCTTGGGGGGAGGGGTGAGTCCAGCAACACTGGGGAAAAGGAAGCGGGATATTTACTTTTTTTTTTTAGATAGTTTGATTTCTTCCTGAGAAGCTGAGGATTGGAAGTTGCTGAGGGCTCAGGCCGCTGGCTGCGGCCTTAGCCGCCCTTTTTCGAATCCTGGACTTGGGTGGCTGGATGTCGAGGTAGGTGGGGATAATCTGGGGACTTTGGCATGATAGGCCTTTTTTTCTTAAGTTTATATATACCTTTAAACTCCTCCCTTTTCACCTTATATATAGTCATTTTTAATCCTTTTATTTTATATATTATATACGCATAATATTATTTAAGTATATATTTTTTTGCTTTTCTCAATTCTATTTTGTACATTGAAAATTTATTTTAGTAGAATAAATAAAATATGTTTAGCCAAAAATTATTAGTTAATTTCCCCATTTAACATATATTGCTAGCCGGCACAGCTTTAGGTCTCTACATGTGCTATGGGTAAATAAATTTGTGGTCTGCTTTTCTGCAGCCACTGGCGCCCGAATATTTGGACATGTAGAGATCTGGAAATAGTTATTTTAAAACTACAACAACGTTAAAAACTTATAAAATCTCCCGATTTTAACAATGTCGCCCGCCGCAGTACTCGAATTATGTATATAATTTTCTTCTTCTATTATATTTAAAAACTAGCGGATGTACCCGGCTTCGCCCGGGTTTTATCCGAGTAAAGATTTGTCTAATGAACATTTGTTAAAACAATTCTCTATAAACTTATAAAAAAAAAATAGATATATGTTGATAATTTGAAACTCGTAAATTTGAATCTCTCGATAAAGTGAACATTTTTTTCTCGGTCCCTGTGTGCCGTGTCATCCTGAATTTTGTTTTCCTAATTTTCTACATTACAAAATCATCGTTTTATCTAGTGAACATTTTTTCCCGGCTCTTGAAAAATACTCGATAAGTTGAATAAAATCGATATTAATTGGTTCCCTCGGTAATTGAAAGTTAAAGGAATAGTATCTTTACCTTGGATTTGTATCATTATTCTTGTTTCAAATAAATTGCCGTGTCATCCTGAATTTTGTCTTTCCTAATTTTCTACATTACAAAATCGTCGTTTTATCTAGTGAACATTTTTTCCGGTCCCTTGAAAAATACTCGATAAGTTGAATAAAATCAATATTAATTGGTTCCCTCGGTAATTGGAAGTTAAAGGAATAGTATCTTTGCCTTGGAATTGTATCATTATTCTTGTCTCAAATAAATTGCCGTGTCATCCTGAGATAATCTTACTTTTGATAAATAATCTTTAAGATAATAAACTTAGTGATAATAAAACAATGTACACAGAACAATTTTTTTAGGTAGATATTTATATATATAACTTGCATATTTTTTACAAGCAAGTTTGTGTTTTAAATCATTTAAAATGATAATAATCATCCAATCTCGACTCTGTAGTAAGTAAACAAATCTAATGTGCTTCTAAAATGTTGTTTTTGGTGGGTTGAGTTTACTTTTTTTGTGTTTTAATAAGCTTTTATATTTAATACTTTGATTTACGGTATTATGATATGTGGGATTTAGTTTAAAAAACGCTTATTTTTTTAATTTACAAGATTATAGCTTCATCGATTGGTATATTTAATGCTGTGTTTTATCATTTTAAAGAATGTAATGTATAATTTGAACAAAGAACCACGCTAGGCCTAGACGAAATTCGACCCATGATCGACAGCTTGGTGTAATTTTAGGACTTAGTGCAGAAAAACACCATCTGGAGTTACCAGATGTGCAGGGACCAAATATAAATTTTGGCGCTAGATCATCGTAAACACTGACGTCAGAATTTCTCCCCATTCTTGCTCACGATTGGCTGAAAATGACCACGTGACCCCCAGCCAAGTTGTTCAACACAATAGTTAATTAAATTTAATTACCATTTGTTTCTTTTATACAGAAAATACACGTTTATATTTTCAAATATTATTGGAGATACATTAATAATAAACCTGTTTCATACATTTGTTAAAAAAATATATATATTTAAACTTTTCTGTCTGTTTCATTTAGGAGAAATATAGATGTTTCGAAATATATTTACTTAGAAGAAAATATGATGTTAATAGTTTTTAATTTACCTTAATATGGAAACTATGACACAGGAGGCCCTGGAGTGGATTCGTCACCTCGACATTCCACTCTAGAGAAACTTGCCAACATTGTTGTATTGTGCTGTAAAAAACAATATCATACGCAATATATATATATATATATATGACACAGTGTCATAATAAACATATAACAAATGTCAATTTCAAATGACTTACCATTATGTGAGAAATTAGCAGGGAGTTTTTTCTATTATATGGTTATATATACCCAGATTTAATATTTTAATTCATGAAATACATTTCATTAAGTTCACCATTATTTATAAACCATTAGATAGTTGAAACCAATCAGAAGCTTATTTCTTTTTAGGCCTAAATGTCTTTTTTCATCTTTATTGGTTGAAACAATGACGTTGAAACAATTTTCTAGGGCATTTATTGAATAGAAAGGCATGTTTTCTTTTTAAGTGTTTGAAATAACAAAAGCTATAATTATCATTATCACAAAGCAATAACGCGCCATCTATACATATAAAATGAAAGGATTTAAAAGCACAAATGTTTCTTTTACACAAACTTCTACTGCCCTTACTGCGATGAAAAAATATATTGGGAGGGCTTGGCTCATCAGTGGTGAACCCTCCCAGCGGTTTCGTCAATTTAATCCACCAGACCGCTCCTCAGAGCTCTAATACTGTATTGGACGATTCTGCTTATATACGCAGCACTGAAGGATGGAATCTCAGAAATGGTTTTCAAGAAATCTATGGACATAAGCTTATAGGACAGTAGAATTACATTTAAATATTTGCATCGAGCAATGCTCTTCCGCAAACAATAAAGACAAGGCCAGTCAGGCATAAATTAACACAAAGCAATAACGCGCCATCTATACATATAAAATGAAAGGATTTAAAAAGCACGAATGTTTCTTTTATACATAACACAAACTTCTACTGCCCTTACTGCAATGAAAAAATATATTGGGAGGGCTTGGCTCATTATTGGTGAACCCTCCCAGCGGTTTCGCCCATTTAATCCACCAGACCGCTTCTCAGAGCTCTAATACTGTATTGGACGATTCTGCTTATATACGCAGCACTGAATGATGGAATCTCAGAAATGGTTTTCAAGAAATCTATGGATATAAGCTTATAGGACAGTAGAATTACATTTAAATATTTGCATCGAGCAATGCTCTTCCGCAAACAATAAAGACAAGGCCAGTCAGGCATAAATTAACACAAAGCAATAACGCGCCATCTAAACATATAAAATGAAAGGATTTAAAAGCACGAATGTTTCTTTTATACATAAAACAAACTTCTACTGCCCTTACTGCGATGAAAAAAATATATTGGGAGGGCTTGGCTCATCAGTGGTGAACCCTCCCAGCGGTTTCGCCAATTTAATCCACCAGACCGCTTCTCAGAGCTCTAATACTGTATTGGACGATTCTGCTTATATACGCAGCACTGAAGGATGGAATCTCAGAAATGGTTTTCAAGAAATCTATGGACATAAGCTTATAGGACAGTAGAATTACATTTAAATATTTGCATCGAGCAATGCTCTTCCGCAAACAATAAAGACAAGGCCAGTCAGGCATAAATTAACACAAAGCAATAACGCGCCATCTATACATATAAAATGAAAGGATTTAAAAGCACGAATGTTTCTTTTATACATAACACAAACTTCTACTGCCCTTACTGCGATGAAAAAATATATTGGGAGGGCTTGGCTCATCAATAAGGTATTTCAGGAATATTGCATATGAGTGTATGAAAAAAAAATACATTCCTTAGACATTCTTTTTGGTTAATAATGATTTTTACCTATAGAAGTGTTAGCATGTCAATGGTCTGCCCTTGAGGTACATACTGACCTACATGATGAAGCTTTTCATAGTATGAAGGAGATATTTACATGGTATGAACAAGATAATTTTGGAACAAAAGTTTTATATTTCATTTTTTTAGGGTAATATCTAGATTTTTTAAACTTTTTTTTTGTGTGTGTAAATTTATCAAAATGTAAGAGCATTTGTGCATCCTTTTTTTTCAATTCAGCCTTTGTTTTTAGTAATTTTAAAAACTTTTATTTTAGTATAGATTTAAGACCTAATCTTAGGATTAAAAAGATATCCATTTATTCAACTAGGAGTTAAGATTTTGTGTCTCAGACAGTGAAGCACCTTAAAGACGAGATTTAGGCCCTCTTGGTATCCATCACTGTGAGCAATCTTTATAAAGCAATGTTGGAGTAGTAGAATATTCATTGTTAGTAGTTTTTTATATTATTATTATTTTATAGGATTACAGGATTTATAATATGGTCTAAGTTTGAGGATTTCCTTTTTTTTTTCTTTGTCGCTTATTGTAAACACAGGATGGACAGGATTCAGGCCCTCGAGATAGCTTTTACAGTAAATGATTTTTTTAGGTTAGGTAGATAGGATTAAAGGAATATTTGAGGATATGATTTCTAATTTTTAATTAACCTTACACACTTTTTTTTATTTTGGGTACCGAATGGCCAAATTGGTGGTAATTAGTACAAGTTTATTTTCTTTTGTGAGTTTATGGATGTGGATCATAGCTAGATTTTCTTTGGTATAGAGCAATTGTGATTATCTCCCTGAATTTAGTATTTTGAATAGTTGTTTTGTTTGTTTAATGTTCAGGCAGTGCTTTTGATTTCAAGTTTAGCTTGAGTGCATCCGTAAATGTTTTTTTTTTGTATGAATGAAGGATAGTGAATGAGATATCAAACTTCAAGCCAACAGTATGTTAGACCTGGACAAATTAAGATATTGGTAGGATAGGATATTGTAACTTTGTACAAAATGTGTTAGGACCTTTATATTTTGATCTACCATCAGGGATCTGTAAACTCACTGACAATGAGATGGGTCTGCTTAGGCAGAGTTTCTTCACTTCATGTGGAGGTATAAATTTGATTTTTTTTTGTTTATGTATATTAGGTTCAAACTGATCTTTTTTTTTTTTTAAACTGGATTTTTGACCCTGGATGAGATATAGGCTCTCCAGCTAAGTTTCTCTTTTTGTGAAGAGAGCACTCGCATGGTTGTGGGAAATGTCATTTGTCATGTGCTCTGGGAGCACACACTGGATGTCAAGGGAGAGAGTCCCATGATTCCTTTTCTTCTGACTGCTCTGGGAGCATCAGTTGTATTGACCATGTGAAGGTCTTAGTCCTCCGCCTGAAAGTCCCGAAGGTGTGAGAAGCTCTAGCTTTGGGCAGCTAGAGGACAAATGGCATAATTCCATGTAAACAAACAAGTACCTGAGTGTCAGTTTGTGATCATAGATTTGGTATTAAACCTTGAATACCGGTTCGAAATAAATATTTTTTTAAAGTTTATTATAAAAAAGTAGGGTAATTTTTTGTGTGTTTTAAGATCATTATAAAAAAGGAGGTACATATACTTTGAGGTTAAACTTTGGTTTAATATTTTTTGTGAAGCAGGATTTTTTTTAACAAAGGATGTTTTCAATTATGTGTGGCCATGAGTTGTGTGTGGGATAATAGCGTTTTAAGTTTCATGGTTATTGATTTGAATTGCCCTTATAAATATTTACAGAACAAGCGCATTAGATTTGAAATTTGTCTTTTCCCCCTCATACCTTTATGTATTTTAGGACTTTTTTTTACTGTTACATTATGAAAAATGGATATATTGGATAATTAAACAGGTCTACAAAACTCAAAGTAGTTGTACCTTATAGCATATATATATCGGGATTCAGAAAAAAACTCTGAGAGATATTTGATGCACAGTGATAAATATCCCTGTGCATCAAATATCTCTCAGAGTTTTTTTTCTGAATCCCGATATATATATGCTATAAGGTACAACTACTTTGAGTTTTGTAGACCTGTGTTATTATTATTTGAGAAGAAAATGAATCGCATTGCATGCATGCATATATGTATACTATAATATTTTAAAATTTGTAGATTTATGATTTCAGAATTTTTGAGGTTTTTTTTTCGGTGTACTTATATCACTTCACCCTAGCACCCAGGGTGGATTTGAGTGATAGTCTTTCTAATATTTTAATGTAGATAGATATACTACTAGACGAATGACCCGGGCAACGCCCGTGTTTTACCCGATTGAATGTTTTTATTCCAATACTATTTGTTACAATTATAAATTGGAGCCGTGGATGTCACTCTTGTGAAACGTCCCGCTCCAAACTTTACATGTACATTAGGTCAGCTGGTATTACCCCTCATTTTCACCGCTAGAGGCGCGAGCGAATTGACTTTTTGTAAATATACATAATTATAAAGATAGAAGCTTCTATAGAAGATAATGATCATAAAGATGATGCGCTCGCATCCGTGACATGAGGAATTGAGGAAAGACGGTCGTGACTATATATATTAATAATAAAATAATAAAATAATAATAATAATATAATAATAATAATTATTATTATTATCATTAGATAATGATAATGATCATAATGATGATGCGCGCGCATCCGTGACATGAGGAATTGAGGAAAGACGGTCGTGACTATATATGTTGATTAATAATAATATAATAATAATAATTATTATTATTATTATTAGATAATGATAATGATCATAATGATGATGCGCGCGCATCCGTGACAGCGATGAGGAATTGTTGAGGAAAGACGGTCGTGACTATATATGTTGATAATAATAATAATATAATAATAATTATTATTATTATTATCATTAGATAATGATAATGATCATAATGATGATATGCGCGCGCATCCGTGACAGCGATGAGGAATTGTTGAGGAAAGATGGTCGTGACTATATATGTTGATGAAACGTCCCGCTCCAAACTTTACATGTACATTAGGTCAGCTGGTATTACCCCTCATTTTCACCGCTAGAGGCGCGAGCCAATTGACTTTTTGTAAATATACTTAATTATAAAGATAGAAGCTTCTATAGAAGATAATGATCATAATGATGATGCGCGCGCATCCGTGACATGAGGAATTGAGGAAAGACGGTCGTGACTATATATATTATTAATAAAATAATAATAATAATATAATAATAATTATAATTATTATCATTAGATAATGATAATGATCATAATGATGATGCGCGCGCATCCGTGACATGAGGAATTGACGGTGGAAAGACGGTCGTGACTATATATGTTGATTTTTTTGAGGAATTAAATTTTTGATATGTAATTTTTTTTTTTAATTTTATTAAGTTTTCACACTTGGTCACTCGGTGTTAGAAATTAATTTTCCTTTTTATTTTGTAAAATAATTTTTTTGGCAGGGAGGATTGTTAGGACACCTCGTGACCATATCATGCCAAAATCACCCAGAACCCCACCTAACCTAACCATATCCAACCTTTGTCCATCTAAGCCACAAACCTCTGGTGATTGCGAGGTGTCGAGATGGAGCCCGAAGCCGCCTTCAGCCTTGGCAGCACCGAGCCAGAGACTGAGATCCCCTTCCTGTGGTCGAGCCACCTGACCTGTGGTGGATGACCTGGCCCTACCAAGCTAGTCTGAGATGGACTCAGACACCGCTTCCTGGTGGTCGAGCCACATGTCCGATGGTGGCCGACTTGACCACAAGCCAGAGTCCAAGATGGACTCAGACGCCCCTTCCCTGTAGTCAAGCCACCGACCTATGGTGCTTGACCTGACTCCACCAGTATCAAGCCAGACTCCAGCATGCCTATGGGCAAGCCACAAGCCCATTGTGGGTGTTATAATCACCACCTTCATGCAGAACACCAGCTCCACCACGAGCCCCGAACCTTTCCCAAGATGCCCAGATCCAACAATATTAATTATATTTTTAAAATCATTTTTAATTCAATATTTTCGTATTTTTATTTTTTTTGTGAATTTTTCTTTAATAATTTTTATATTTAATTTATTTTTATTATTTTTTAAAGATACCTTTTTTATTTTTATTTTGACAGAAAGAAGGGTGATGATAGCCTTGGGGGGGGGGTGTCCAGCAACACTGGGGCAAGGAAGCGGGATATTTACTTTTTTTTAGAGAGTTTGATTTCTTCCTGAGAAGCTGAGGATTGGGAGTTGCTGAGGGCTCAGGCCGCTGACTGCGGCCTTAGCCGCCCTTTTTCGAATCCTGGACTTGGGTGGCTGGATATCGAGGTAGGTGGGTATAATCTGGGGACTTTGGCATGATAGGCCTTTTTTTCTACCTTTGAACTCCGCCCTTTTAACCTTATATATATATATATATAGACTTTTTTAATCCTTTATTATATATATATTATATACGCATAATATTATATAAGTATATATTTTTTGCTTTTTATCAATTCTATGTTGTACATTGAAAATTTATTTTAGTAGAATAAATAAAATATGTTTAGCCAAAAATGATTAGTTAATTTCCCCATTTAACATCTATTGCTAGCCAGCACAGCTTTAGGTCTCTACATGTACCATAGATGAATGAATTTGTGGTCTGCTTTTCTGCAGCCACTGGCGCTCGAATATTTGGACATGTAGAGATCTGGAAATAGTTATTTTAAAAACAACAAGTTGAAAACTTATAAAATTTCCCGATTTTAACAAAGAGATATGATGATTGTATGCAGCCTTGCCTCACTCCTTTTTGTGGTTTGAGGCAATCAGCATTCCCAATAAAAAAAATTAAATTAATTTTAAAAATATTTGGAATCTTTATAAAATTCATAATTTTTATGTGAAAACTTTGATGACTATATTGCTGCCGGCCTCAATAGATTCAAAATTAGAGCAAAAAGACTCACTGTAGAGAGGAGGGCAAAATCATTGATAGCCCCCTTAAGGCCTATACATGTATCTCTCTGCTAGCTAGTTGGCGACTATATATATATTTATATTTATTGTGCGCCTTCTACAGTCAAATATGCTGGCGCCCCCTAAGAAATTTAAATTTAAATTGTGTTCAAAATAATAGTCTATCAATTGCTACTTATATAAGTATTGAAATTCAAATATATATATATAATTGCTTTTTAAAATCACATTCCACAGAAAACAAATTGCGTGCCTAGTGATGACTTGTATGGTTCTTGTGGTGAAGGCCAGATTAATTTGCTTCTCATGGCCCACTTCTTTTAAGTAAACTTGCAGTTCAGGGGTGTCATCATTGTTATGATTCCTGCCCATTACTGCCTTATACCATACTCCATTACTTCTCCAACATTCTATAATGTCTGGAAATCGAAGTTATAGATATAAGTGATGGCACAATCATCTAGAATCGACGCGCGAATTTCGAAGTCAATCCCACTCAGATTCATCTTCAGACACTGTGGGATTCTTGTCGTTTGGGTGAAGTGGTTCACGCGGTGTTTAATAGAATAGTCAGTGTGAAAAAGGTAAGGTCTGTCTACAGATATTTCTTTTAGATCTGCTCTCTGGCCACTCCCCGAGCTCTTCACAGATGTAAATTGTACTCACATTAGGTTTTATCAACACCACAAAAACAAATATGTGTTCCATCAAAAAAGAACAATTTCATGCCTAGAAATCGATTAGACAATGGTGAAAAAAAAGTCTCATCAATGTCAGAAAACACAAACTTTCAGGCGGTGGATCATAATTTCCTTAAAGAAAAAGTAATGTGAAAAAAATATTTTATACAACTTGCTCCTTGGTCTCCAATCTGGCAGGTGATCCTAAGTCTGTGTTTTACTATTGGAAATTCTGAACACTCAACTTGGAAGTAGTTCACAATTCTTATAGAGCGCTAAATTATTTTTGCTCTACATATTTTGAATAATACCATGTTAATATATGTTTAATTGTGTTTTATAAATTTAAGAAAAAAATCCACAAACAGATATGAAGATCAAGGCAAATTAATTTAGAGAAATTTGTATCTAAGCTTATTACACCAACAGTAACAATATATATATATATATTTTTTTTAAATTGCAGAAATTTTATTGTAAACACAAATGTGACAATTAAAAAGTATTGTCATCTTCGAATACATATATTTGGCCGAGCTCCTTTTTATATTTTCTTTCGAATCATTCCTTTTGTGTACAGCTCTTGCATCATCTAACACGTTGAGGTTTATTTACCTTTTTAGCGTTAGCCAGTTTTGTTCATTTCATATAACTGCATTTTACCAAACTATTTATCAAAATAGAATAAAATGGAGACAAATGGCAATAAGCAAGTAATTGATGGTGAAGTGCAGGCGCCGAAAAGTGCAGCACAGTTGAAAAAAGAAGCTAAAAAGAAAGAGAAACTAGAAAAGTTTAAGCTGAAACAAGAAAAACAACAACAGCAGCAGCAACAACAACAAAAAACTGAGGTTTGTTTTTAAATATTTTGTTTCTTAATAGCTTAATCCTAAACGTCAATGTTATATTTTCCGAATTAAATAACACACGTCGACCAATATGAATAAATGTTTTCAACATAAAGAATATATAAATTTATTTTCAGAATAAGGGCTATAAAGATAGCCTATTTTACATCTAAATTAATTATTGACAAGTATATATTTGGAATAAAAGACTTGCAATAAGTGCTGTGGCAAATCAGAATTAATATATTGCCAATTCATTTCTTTCCCTTGTGTAAAATCTTGTTTCTTATTGGCTGATAGAAGTAGAGTCAGTTAGAATGACATTGCAATGCAATATTTCTTGCTGCCTCCTGTGTTGTGCTACATATGCTGATGTAACAGATGGGTCAAATGTGTTTATACATTTCCAAAAGCATTTTTATATTGTTATTTATTGTTGTATAAACACTGAGCCCCACTACAGTTAAACATGAAAGATTGTTCAATGATTGGTAATAAAAATTGACATTATAAATGGTTTAAGAACCTAAATTCAGTATAAAATATTTTTGTGACCATAATTTACCATCAATCACACACAAATCACTTTTTAAAATGTAGACACATAGATTTTCCATGTAAAAAATTAATGATGTAATCATTAGTCAATATAGTAAAGCTTCACTATAGAACAACACCAAGCTGCTGTGTCAAAAATGTTCTTTAGAGAGAAGTGTCCTCTTATGGAGGTTCTTCACCTCTCTCTAAAGAACATTTTGATCCAGCAACTAGATATTGTCCTTTAGTGCAGTTTTACTATATTGACTCATGATTACATCATTAATTTTTTACATGGAAAGTCGGTGTGTCTACATTTTAAAAAGTGATGTGTGTGTGTGTGATTAGTGGTAAATTATGGTCACAATAATTATACTAAATTTAGGTCAACAATTAAGATGCTTTGCTATGTTTATTTTCAAATCTCCCCTTACTGAAGATGATGAAAGAAAACACTCCGATTGGTTTCCAATGAATAATTCTCATTTCTTTTTATGTGTGTTTTATATCAAAGCAGCTAATTATTTCCCAGGAATAAATTAGGAATATGCTTTTGGGTAGATTTTGTCTTTAGTTCATAAACTGATACACTGGTGTTAGCTGCTGATTGCATATTTACTAGTAATGTAAAACTATATGAAAAATGTCAGAATTTTCAAATTCTTTTAATATAATAAATGTTCGAGCCACATTTTCATTCTATTACATTGCAATCAGTTGATAAGGCTCAATATCTATATATATAAAAATGAATGTTTGTATGTTTGTTTGTTGGTTTGTATGCTCGGTATACAAATTCGCAGTAGTTCAAACCAAAATTTCCATACATAGGTAAAAAATAACGGGGATGACGATAGGCTATTTAAAAAAATATATAAATCAATTATTAAAACTATATATTCAAATTATTCGACTTAGCTCACGAGCAGCGCCCTCTATCAAGTACTAAAAGGTTATAAATACGTTTAAAATCTAAATCTTGTCAATATTTTATTAATAATAGTTTGCTTATAACACATATAATATAAATATTTATATAATAACTGCTCTAATATGAAATATTTGGTAGGTTTTATATATTTATATTTTTTCATTTTTAGATATAACTGATCTAATTCGCTGTTTAAAATAACTAATAATAGTTCGCTTAATAACACATATAATATAAATATTTATATAATAACTGCTCTAATTTGAAATATTTGGTAGGTTTTATTTATTTATATATTTTCATTTTTAGATATAAATAATCAAATTCGCCGTTTAAAATAACTAAAATAGTTCGCTTAATTACACATATACACATTTTTTTTCTTGATTAATCAAGAATGGGTATTTAGCCAATTCTGGAATAATTAAAATCAACGAGAATAGTTGATATTTATTCCGATAGATGGCGCCAGCCATCAGCAACTTTCAGTTGCACGATAAGGAGATGCCTTTTTCTTAATTTATGCACCTTATCCCAGTACAATGTTACATTTGTGCTATTTTTTCATAAATATTCATATAATAACTGCTCTAATTTGAAATATTTGGTAGGTTTTATTTATTTATATATTTTCATTTTTAGATATAACTGATCTAATTCGTCGTTTAAAATAACTGCTCTTGAAATATTTGGTATGTTTTATTTATTTATATATTTTCATTTTTAGATATAACTGATCTAATTCGCCGTTTAAAATAACTGCTCTAATTCGAAATATTTGATATGTTTTATTTGTGTTCACTCTATTTCTATTTATTTGAAGTATTATAATGTCCATGTTTCAAAAACCTATTTCAAAAAGGTCATTAGAAATATGTAAGGCCTGAAATAGCTTTACATGCGAACATTTATGATGCCAAGCGTAGCTTAATGGTTAGGTGTGCGGCTTCGTATTTCCACAACCTTGGTTCGAAACTTAGCCTGGGTGTTTTTTTTTTTAATATTATTGAAGCAAAGTTTTTTTTACAGTACCAAAATTTCCATACATAGGTAAAAAAAAAAATACGAGGAAAACGATAGGCTATTTTAAATTATATATAAATTAAATATTAAAACTATATATTCAAATTATTCTGCTTAGCTCATGAACAGCGCCCTTTATCAAGGTTATAAATACGTTTAAAATCGATATCTTCTCAAAATTTTATTAATAATATTTTTCGCTTAATAATTAGAATACTTGATCTAAATCGAAATATTTATAGACGCTCGCTCAATTTGAAGATTTACACATGTGTATATCGTAACTAATCTGACTGTAAAGTTTGGAGCGGGACGTTTCACAAGAGTGACATCCACGGCGCCAAATTTATAATTGTAACAAATAGTGTTTGAATAAAACTTTTAATTAGGTAAACCCGGGCGTTGCCCGGGTCATTCGTCTAGTGTATTATATATTAGAACTACAAGGTAATAAGACCAAATAAAATTAAATAGTATGCGACATTTAAGTAACGGTGTTGATAAAGCACAATTTGGATAATAGATTATAATAAAAGAAAACACACTAATAAATTATTTGGATTAGGTCTTATTTTCTTTTATTAAGTAACAGTGTTGTTACCATCTCATCAGACAAAAGATTGAATGTATGTATGCTAATATCTTGTTCTCCAATTTTTTTATAATTCAGTAATGTTTTCTAATGATGGTAACAATACTGTTGCCGAAGCGTCATACACCATTTGGATTTGGTCTTATAATGCAATCAATTCTCATAGGTTAATAGTTCCCTGGGTCGGTGGAAAGATGGTCTAAACCATAGGTTTTTGACCGCTACGAACCGGGTTTGATTCCCACATTGGGCACTTTTTTCTGATATAAAAAAAAAAGTGCTCCATTGACCCCCGATTCTTGCAAAAGTTCAACCCCACCAGCGAATACAAGTAACCAAACAGGGCTCTGGCACATTTATAAGTGCAAAGTTGAACTGCTTTTCACATGTGGTGCACTTACAGTAAAAGCAGTCATCAACTTTTACTCATCATGATTATCATGGCCTGTACCACATGTACTAGGGATAAGCAAAAAAAAAAAAGTTCCCATGAACATGTCAAACCAACAATGGATTCTGACATATGGAGCTAACACAGATAATGCACAAGTGTTTAACTAAGCTAAAACAAAAAAAAAAGTAATGTTGCCTACAACTTTCAGGCTGAAACAACAACCATATCTTAGTGTGTCAAAAACTTAGCCTGTCTGATGCAATGTAGCTCACAATTGGCGCCGTGGATGTTACTCTTGTGAAACGTCCCGCTCCAAACTTTACATGTACATTAGGTCAGCTGATATTACCTCCCATCTTCACCGCTAGAGGCGCTGCTCGTGATCAAAAGGGCAAACTCGACGAATATTCGGGATAGAGACCTGAAAATTTCACTATAAGTTTTTCCAGATTCTACTCTATATACTGTTAAAATTTCAGTCAAATTAGTTACGATATAAATCTTCAAATCGAGCGAGCGTCTATAAATATTTTGATTTAGATCAAGTATTCTAATTATTAAGCAAACACTATTATTAATAAAATTTTGAGAAGATTTCGATTTTAAACGTATTTATAACCTTGATAGAGGGCGCTGTTCGTGAGCTAAACAGAATAATTTGAATATATAGTTTTAATCTTTAATTTATATATAATTTAAAATAGCCTATCGTTTTCCTCGTATTTTTTTTTACCTATGTATGGCAATTTTGGTACTGTAAAAAAAAAACTGCTTCAATAATATAAAAAAAAAAAAAAAAAACACCCAGGCTAAGTTTCGAATCAAGGTTGTGGAAATACGAAGCCGCACACCTAACCATTAAGCTACGCTTGGCATCATAAATATTCGCATGCAAAGCTATTTCAGGCCTTACATATTTCTAACGACCTTTTTGAAAAAGGTTTTTGAAACATGGAAATTATAATACTTCAAATAAAATAGAAATAGAGTGAACACAAATAAAATATACCAAATATTTCGAATTAGAGCAGTTATTTTAAACGGCGCATTAGATCAGTTATATCTAAAAATGAAAATATATAAATAAATAAAACCTACCAAATATTTCAAATTAGAGCAGTTATTATATAAATATTTATATTATATGTGTTATTAAGCGAACTATTATTTATAAAATATTGAGAAGATTTAGATTTTAAACGTATTTATAATCTTTTAGTACTTGATAGAGGGCGCTGTTCGTGAGCTAAGTAGAATAATTTGAATATATAGTTTTAATAATTGATTTATATATTTTTTAAAATGCATATCGTCTTTCCCGTTATTTTTATCTATGTATGGAAATTTTGGTTTGAATTAGTGAACTACTGCGAATTTGTATACCGGACATGCAAACACACAAACATTCATTTATATATATATATATATAGATATCATTGCTATTTTTTCAAAATTCAGCTTATTCTTATGACAAATTCCGGCTGGATATTTCTAGAAGTGCATTTTAAATCAGAATATTTATTACATTTTCTTTATATTTTTAATTCAATATCATTTTACTATTCCTTTTTTGTGGTGATATTGGGAATATATGTTTAAGGAAACTTAAGTAATTTTATTTCATTCATTCTATCCTCTACATGTAGGCTTCTTCTTTTTATAGAGTTAAATTCCTTGTCAGCACCTTTGATGATGTTGGTTTTCTACATCTATCTTCCATTGTCACATAGTCCCACACATCACAGTGTAGTGAAATCATTCTACTCCATAATGCACATCTCTGGAGAACCATTGTTGTTAGGCATGTTATACAGAAGTTTCAATTTTGTATAGAGATGGCTTTCTGAACCCCTCATTTGTTGGTGCAGAAAAAATCCAAGAAACAGAAAGAAGTTATCCTCTATGACAAGCCAACAAAGGAGGGAGAGATGAAAGGTGAGAATCCAGACCATCTCTATTGACCTTTGTAAAGTTTCATAAACTGTATTATTTCTCCTTATTCCACTTCTTAAGAAGCTGTAAATAAGCTAAAACTTGAAAAAAAATCTCATATATATTATTATCTGTTTTTATAAACAGATAATAATATATATTTGAGATTTAATTTAATTGCCATCTATCGATAAAATCTGCAACAATTAATTTTTGGCAATGTGTTTCTTTTTATCTCTACAAACTTCACTGCAATGATAAAAATTATGGAATGAAAGGGCTTGGCTCATCAGTGGTGAACCCTCTCAGCTGTCTCAAAACCGATTGATTTCAGTATACTGTATTAAATAGGTTTTACTCTCTCTATGAATCAAACTACAGTAAATCAAATTAAGAAAGTTTTAGGTCAATCAGATTTGCCCTCTACTGAAGGTGGGCAAAGGTTTCTGAAGTCTTCAGCAATGTTTTTCACCATTTGGAAAGCCAGTACCATGGGTATAAGGATGTGATGCCATATACTGACTATGTTTTCAGATGTGTCTGGGCCGATGCCAGCCTCCTACAGCCCTCCCTATGTGGAGGCAGCTTGGTATTCCTGGTGGAAGAAGATGGGATTCTTCAAGCCAGAATATGGGGTGAGTCCCGTGGTTCCCAACCTACCTGTCCCACTTGTTTCCATCACAATTCAAGGTTAAAACCTATACTCCATCTCAAATGCTTTTATTGACGTGACAACGTCTTAAATTAGGTTGCGGCTGGGAGTCACTTATGAAAAAGTGTAACGCCCGGTAACGTTACGATGAGTCACCGAACGAGAGTGCTGCGCGCGCAGCGCTAGAGAATTAGGCGCATTGAATCGGCACATGCTTGTCTCTGTCTTTGTCTTTCTCGAACGTTCTTGGCGTTGGAAAAACAAGAAAGCGTCATAATACAAGTTCACACGTGTGGTTAAAGTATCGTCAGCTGTGTCTGTAGTGAAAATGTGGAGTGCTTAGATTCGTCATTTACAACAACTACAACAATAAAGGTAAATAATTGTACACTGATATTTCATTATCGTAAACTATGATTGATTGATTAATTGTTAGATTGACACAAAAGTTGAGAAACTGAGTTTATAGGTTATGTCATACTATTGATAAATGTTGATAGTGTTAAGTAAATTATTAGTTTAAAATTAATTAATTAATTAATTATTATTTTACAAATTTTAAATAGTTTCAAATTTATTTAGCAAAAATTTGAACCTTCGATCTGAATAAATGTTTTGATTTTCGAATTGATTCTTTAAAATTACAAATATTAAGAAAAAGTGGCAGATATAAGAAAACTTTATTTAAACTGTGTTGAGCAAGAATTTTAACATCTAATTTAAGTAAATGTTTTAATTTTCAACTTCATCATTTACAATTACAAATTTTATTTAATTTCAAATTTATTTAGCAAAAATTTGAACCTTCGATCTGAATAAGTGTTTTGATTTTCAAATACCAACGCGGCTGGTGGAGTGGCGATCTATCGTAAATTATCATCGACATCTACGGCGGAAGTGTTCCAAGTTGCGATTACAGACGTAACTCGTGTCATTAAAACCAAGGGTGACATGTGCATGACTGAAGTTACTTGCTTCGCCGCTAATACTAGCTTCAAGTTTATACTCGGTGCTGTATATATTCATCCAGGAGCTAGTATGCAGGATATTGGAATGTTACTATGGCAAGGACTCGGTCCGTACATTCACAACAGCCAGTACGTGCCACCGTTCGTGCAAGTTGATTCTAGTATACCGATTCTTCTGTGTGGTGATTTTAACAAAAACATAAAGCCTGACAACTCGTTTCTTAATTTCATGAAAAATACGTATAATCTTGATTGCGTATCAAACGTTTCTAAGTCAACTACGTTAAAAGGAACAACTATCGACTTGACTTTCGCAAGACACATTACAGCAGAAACACTTCCTTTCATTTCATATTTCTCCTATCATCGTCCTATCCTCAACAAAATCACTCAAATAGGAATTAGTTAAGTTTAAGTTTACATGTACAATGTTTTAGTAAACAAAATATATTTCTATAGTTAAAATTTGTGCAGTTCTTATTTTCATTCAATTCCTTGTTCCTATTGTGCAATTTAATTATATTCATATCAATAAATATTCTACCGTTGTCACGTAAAATCTTCGCCCGTAAAACCGACTTTACAGGCAACCATTGTTTTTTTTTATAATAAAGAGTGTATATACAGTAAAACCCCTCTATAGTGAACCCCAATGGGACAGAGCTTTTGGTTCACTTTAGCCACGGTTCACTATAGCCACGGTTTGGCCATTTTTAAAAACTTTTCTAAATATTCAGACCGTATAATTAAAAAACAGCCTTACAAACAGGAAAAGGCAGCCACTTAATAATGGTAACTTTGTTTTAATTCCCTAAATTGACCTATTTCTTTACAGTGATGCTGAATATCAAAAGAAGTCATTTGTTAATAGATTCTTCTTATCATTAGCATACATGTTTATATATAAACCTATGTATTATTTAAAAATTAAGCCAAATCGCCTAGGCAAAACTTTATTAATTATATATTTAAAAGGTATAAGAGTATTTTACATCTTTCTCAAATAATGTAATGCTAAATTGAGTTGAAAAAATGCCTCTAATACCTTGTTTGAAAGTGAAAAGTGAAATTTGAAAATAAGAATTGTCTTAAAATATCGTTATTTCCATCAAAGGAATAAAGCTCCGTGTATTCTGAATCAATTGAAGATGAATCACAAGTATCCAATTCAGAAAAATCGGACGCGAAACATGTTTATACAATAGCGCGATCGGTAAAATTGTGAATAAAAATGCCAATTTGCAAACACAAAATCGGTGGTAAAACGGCCGGCCAGGGGGAATATCCGCGAACCCTTAATGAGTCATATACTTAACAAGAATTCCATTCTAAAAATAGAACTGTAGTGGTAGTTTTTGAGAAGTTATAAGTTGATTTTTTGTGGCTCATGAGACACGGTGAACTTGGGGGAACAGTTTTTTTTTTTTTTTCCCTTTTTCTTCCAATTCCAGTTTCCAGATATTCTTCTGAAGTGTATATTAAATTTTGTTTTAACCTGTTATTTAAACCATTTCTGGCTTTTAAAATTATTTGGAACTAGCGGACGTACCCGGCTTCGCCTGGGTTTTACCCGAGTAAAGGTTTGTCTAACGAACATTTGTTAAAAAAATAATAGATATATTTTGATAATTTGAAACTCTTAAATTTGAATCTCTCGATAAAGTGAACATTTTTCCCCGGTCCTTTGAAAAATACTCGATAAGTTGAATAAAATCAATATTTATTCTCTCGGTAATTGGAAGTTAAAGGAATAGTATCTTCGCCTTGGAATTGTATCATTATTCTTGTCTCAAATAAATTGCCGTGTCATTCTGAGATAATCTTACTTTTGATAAATAATCTTTAAGATAATAAACTTAGTGATAATAAAACTTATAGATAAAAAAACTTGTTATCATCGTCGCAATGGTGGCGCTGCTTGCGAGTTAAATCTACAAATCTGCAAATAACTCTAAGGATATTCAAGATATTCAAGAAATTATTTTTCAAAAACCTTCCCGGGGATATACCTAATAATATCCCAAAATTTCACGGCGATTGGATGTATGGTTTTTGAATCTATAGAGTACACACAGACAGACATTCAATTTTATATATATATATAGATTATGTTTTAGCCTAGGTTAAACTTGATATAGAACGCTTCTAAAAGGGCAGGCTGCCACTGTTTTTTTTTTTAGAACGGCACTCTTTATTTTTTTTCTTTATTTTGGAAGCCATTTGTATTTTTCTTCTATTTCAAAATTGTTGAATGCAAAGATATCCTATTAAATAAAAGTATAATGTGTAAAAATTGATACAACATACAGCAAAAATAGAATAGAAATGAAAACAAACAATGCCGCTAATTTTTTGTTTTGAAATCACGATCCGTGAGTTGAAACATGCTCAAAATTTTGTTGTTTTAAAATTTTTTTAAATCACAATTTTAAGTTCGTTATAAGCATAGTATCTTTAATAGATTTTATCATTTTGGGACCGAAAATAGGTTTGTTATAGGGGTAGTTTGTTATTTTAAAAATTGCAAAGTTCGTTATAACGATGGTATTTTCAATGGAATGGATTTGGGAATCGCCGCGGGTTCGCTATAAGGGAAGGTTCGCTATATCCAGGGTTCGTATTAGCGGGGTTTTACTGTATATAAAACCTCTCTGATACAAAGTGAAAGCAGTACAATAGGGAAATTGTACAGGGATCAGATGGATAAATTAAGAAAAAAGGCATCTCCCGATCATGCAACTAAAATTTGCTGATGGCTTGCTCCATCTGATGGAATAAATATCAACTAATCATTGATTTTTAATTATTCCAGAAATGGCCAAAAACCCTTTCTTGTTTAATAAAGAAATGTGTACGTGTGGTGAGCTTTTTTTTTATTAATCTAGAAAGGGTATCTGGCCAATTCTGGAATAATTACAAATCAATGATTAGTTGATATTTATTCTAGCAGGTGATGCAATCCATCAGAAACTTTTAGTTACACGATCAGGAGATTCCTATTTTCTTAACTCTCTGATACAGTTATATTACAGTTTTCCCCTTTATTAAGATCAATATCACTGCTCCAACTATAGTTTTGTCCATTGAAAAAGGACTTCTTTATTAAAGGTATCTTTGATCCCAACCTGGATATCATGGTTCTGCTACAAATCCATGCTTTAACATCTCATCCTATGGTATCATTGGTTTCTTGGCAGAACATGGTAGTTTAATGGTAGATTTTATTTTTAGATTCTGGACATGATTCCTGAGCAGCTTGAGATAGGGACCTGAGTTCTTCCATTTTGACTTTTTGTGGTTCTAGAGTCCAGGAATGTTGTCCCAACTGGCTCCAAGTTGAAACCACTTTGACTAGCAGCCATTTGTAGTTAGATAACCTGAGAAATCTTACAAAACAGGAAGTCACAGACCGAAACTTTCTGTTTCCACCCGCTTCCTTTCTTACTGTACCAAAGTGAAACCAACCTCTTGTTAGGAGACAAATTTCTTGCTTGTAAAAAGAAACTTTCTCCCAATTCAGCCCTTTCCTCTGTTCTAAATTAGTATTGCACCTATCTCAATGCCAGCTGTGTTGTGGTGCCATTCTTTAAAAAGTTTGATGGATTACAAGACATTCGAAGTATTTTTGCACACACTTTCAAATAGTAAAATAAATTCCCAATTTTCAGTATTTTACAGTAGTGTTGTTGTTTCTTATCCCCTTGGGTAAAGATTACACGAATTCCATAAGTTCCTGCTTCTCAAGCATTTTGCAGTAATAAATGACTTCTGTTTATGTATATGAATGAAATAAATATTTTTGCTCTCTACCATTGTGTATTTAGAGAGCAAGTATTGTTAAAACCTCCCCCCCCCCCAGAGTTTTAAAACTGCCTCTCTCTGTAAATAATTCAATGATAATAAAGATAGGTACATGTGTAATTAAGTGTAATATATAGGTTAGTAGGCTTGTGATGTTAAATATTGCTCCAAACATAAGAGCCATTAAATAAAATTATTAAAGAAAATTAAACTAGAATGTTAATATTTGTAAGAAGGTTAGCATTCACTTTAGGTTGATCCAGGAATGTCTCCAACAAGCACATGGTACATATGTTCCAGGGTAGGGACATCTTACCTGAGGACCGCCCCAAGTTTGTGATGGTCATCCCACCGCCCAATGTGACTGGCAGCCTCCATCTTGGCCATGCCCTCACCAGCGCCATCGAGGACACCGTTACTCGTTGGTAGGTTGGCTGCCACCTGCAGATTACATCTTGTGAAAACAGGAAGTTGGTGAACTACCTTTTCCCCCTTTTTTCTCTTCATTATCATATATACTCCTTGTACAGGCCATGGTAATCCTTTGTTTCTTATCCCCTTGAACAAATTCCATAAGTCCATGCTCCTCAAACTTTGATTATCAGCAGCGGCCTCTCCCAAAGATCCTATTTAGTGCATCTAATGCAAGTCATTGTAATTGTAAGCCATGGTAAGCCTAGTAATTAGAGGTTGCAACTGATGGTACAGAAAGTGCACCTTGTGCTTGACTTTGCACTTGACAGTGCATTGTTTGATTGCTTTCACTCAATGATATATTTGTGCAAGTTGCATAGGAGCCATTTTAAGCCATTTATTATTCTTTAATTACCCAATGCATTAGCTTTTCATAAATTTTGGAAAACAGCATAGATAATAAGCGCAACGCAGATGATGGATCCAACTTGAAAGGTTGATCTTACTCTCCACTTTCTGTAGATAACTGTTATGTTTACTTCTGTTTGCGCATCTAGGAGAATCTTGAATGAGACGAGTTTCCTTAATATAGGCTATTCCTTAATTAAAATCAAATTTCTCAATATGGGATTTGACCCTGGTTGTCCAAAAATTAACAATGGGCACCACCAGGTAGCAACCATTCTCCACATCTCCTAAGAGGGAGGTTCCCAAGCTCTCATGGAGGGAGGGTTACAGTGGCTTGTTGAATTTCACTTTTCAGATAGGAAACAAAGTTACCCAGATAGTGACATTTCTGTAGCAGTTGTTCATCAGCATTTCAACTTTCAGACCTTGTCATGCACTGATAATCCACAGCTAACAAGGTCAACTTATATATCAGTCTCGTTGTCTCATCTCTTAGAGAGCAGGCCAATTATATCAGTTTTAACCTTTCCACAGTATTCTACTACTACCCCCATCATTTGGAGACACACTCACTGAGAAAGCTAAAAATTATAAATAATTAAACTATTCAATGTTTTGTTTATTATTCTGTGATTTGTAGGGTTAAGATTATTATTATATAACTAGACGAATGGCCCGGGCAACGCCCGGGTTTTACCCGAGTGCGAATATATTTTAAAAACGTTGTCTTGGGTGGTCGCTATAGACAGGGTGGTCTGTATAGACAGGTGTATGTATCACACAGCTGATAACAGGGTTGTCTAGAGTGGCCGCTATAGACAGGGTGGTCTGTATAGACAGGTGTATGTATCACGCATGTTGATAACAGGGTTGCCTAGAGTGACCGCTATAGACAGGGTGGTCTGTATAGACAGGTGAATGTAACACACTGATGATAACAGGGTTGCCTAAAGTGACCGCTATAGACAGGGTGGACTGTATAGACAGGTGGATGTATCACACAGCTGATAACAGGGTTGTCTAGAGTGGCCGCTATAGACAGGTGTATGTATCACACAGCTGATAACAGGGTTATCTAGAATGGCCGCTATATACAGGGTGGTCTGTAAAGACAGGTGGATGTATCACACAGCTGATAACAGGGTTGTCTAGAGTGGTCGCTATAGACAGGGTGGTCTGTATAGACAGGTGGATGTAACACACTGCTGATAACAGGGTTGTCTAGAATGGCCGCTATAGACAGGTGTATGTATCACACAGCTGATAACAGGGTTGTCTAGAGGGGGGCAGGGAGGACACGTGTTCGCCGGCAGCCAATGGGCGCGCATTCTATCCGTGAGCTTCAGACAGAATAAGGCAATTATATATATAGATAAATACATATATTTTCTTAAATATATATTTCTAGTGGTTGTTGTTTCTACCAACATGTGGTTCTGACAGAAGATCAGATCAACTCCATTGATTGGTGGTGTCTCACTAGCTTTTTCCTCTTCTTCTTCTTCTTTCTTATCTCCACACTGGGTGAAGTAGAATGCGTCTGCCTTTGTCATTAAGACTGGGAGCACCACTCAGTGGCAGGCCGACTTAGCTCCAAAATAAATGGCCGCCTCTGACATGAGGAACAGACGCCATGTGCAGCCGCTCCTAACATGGAGTACAAACGCTGCTCATCCTGTATCCCTGGATTAGGAGCCCTAACAGGGTACTATCAGCCGGGCCAGCTTAGCCCAGGTTTTTTAGTGAGCTTGTTACCGCTCCCCCTCCTCCTTTTTCATCCAGGCTTGGGACCGGCAAGGGCGGAGTTTTTCCTGAGTTGTCCCATATATCAGGAGGTCTGGTTTCAATTAAGAAAATGTTGGGGAGGTTTGTGCTTGCTGTCTTTGTTTTTGTTATATACTGTTCAGGCTTGAATCTGGATAGTGATGTGGAAAAATTCACACCTGTTAATTGGGACTACTACTAATATGGGACCAATGTTTTTAAGTGGCCTCAATAAATGAAAGGTGACTATATGCGGTACAGTGGCAAACACAGGATTGGTGTGGTGCAGGCATCGCATGCGTGGCTACACGGCCCTCTGGAACCCCGGCTGCGACCACGCCGGCATTGCCACCCAGGTGGTGGTGGAGAAGAAGCTCTGGAGGGAGCAGCAGAAGACCAGACATGACCTGGGCCGGGAGGGCTTCATCCAGGAGGTCTGGAAGTGGAAGGAACAGTGAGTCTCCCCCCTCTCTCTGCATCTGATAGTAGAATTATATATATTCCAATTAACTTAGAATCACAGATTAAGAACATCCTCAACTGCAGTTAATAAGCCTCCAATGTGACAATTATCTCATGAGCAATTCTCCTTGTGGAACCAAAGGTTCTGAGATTTACTCTAACTTCCAATTAACAACCACCTCCAGGAGTGGCCTTGCTTTGTTTTCTTAAATAGTGGCAGGTGCTACTGTAGCTGTTATACATATTATTTCTAAAGAGGTCCATAGTTTGTTTAAACACCAGGAATTTCTCAAGCCTGCCCAGAATAACAGCCTGATACAATGATTGTTTGGTAGATAAGACTGGTGAAAGTGCTGAGAGGGTTCATTACTGATGAAACATTCTAACTTCTACTAATTATTTCTCATAGGGGGAACTGTAGAAATTTGTTTTGAAATTAAAAAATTGATAAATCAGGGTGTTAAAACTCATGGTGTTTTTTAATAAATAAACTTATTGCGAAAGATTCTCTATTACATTGGAGGGAGGAACATAACTCAGTGTTAACTAGATGCAATGGGTTATTTATTATTATTTTCAAATCTTGTATTTTCTAATCCCCTCCAACCTAGCAGATGTCTCCAGTGTAGAGCTGATGTCCAGGAAGGGCGTCACCATCTATGACCAGCTCAGCATGATGGGTTGTTCTGTGGACTGGGACCGGGCAGTTTTCACCATGGATCCGGTGAGTGGGTCATCATGTGTTGTTGTTGTACTGACTGTTGCTGTCCTGAATTCCAGAAAATGTCCAAAGCTGTGAGGGAAGCTTTCATCAGGCTCCACGAGAGAGGTCTGATTTACCGCAGCAACCGGCTGGTGAACTGGTCCTGCACCCTGCGTTCTGCCATCTCTGATATTGAGGTGAGTGTGCCAACTGACTCTTGCCCATTGAGGGTACATGTTCACCATTGTCTAGATAGTAGCTTTTGCTAACTTAAAAGTCACCCCTGCTGACCATTCTGGCTACTTTTTTACAAAATGTTATTGTGCAACCCTCTTACTAATAATTGTGGAAGTTGTATTATATCCCCCATACTCAGGTTCCTTCACCCAGGAAGTAACTTCTATGTGACAGTTAAGCAAAAAATGTTCTCCTAGTCCTCAAGGCTGGTGATGCTAACACTGCTGTTGGTTTAATTAATTTGTTTGTGTTCCCCATTATATAAATCTACATCTAATGAACATTGTTAGTTGTACCTAGTTTCCTACCACACTTCTAAGCATCCAACATTTCTGTATATGTAAATAAGCAATATTATGAAGTAACCTGATATAATGTTGTCTCTCTCACCCTCCAGGTAGACAAGCTGGAACTCCCCAAGAGGACCCTCCTCAAAGTCCCGGGCTACAAGGACAAGATAGAGTTTGGAGCTCTGGTGTCTTTCGCCTACCCTGTCATTGATGCTGGTGAGTGACTTGCTGGGCTGTTACCTCAATACTTGGTGCAGTAGTATCATTACACCCCGGTGAGGCTCACTTTGGTCCCTATTATCAGTGTGGTCTCAAGTAGCCAATATTTATATAAAATACAATAGAGCCTACCTCAATGACCAGACACACCTATATACAAAGGGCGGCTTTCATTGCTCAAGAATTTTCATTTTTTTTACCAATTAGCTGCTCTCTCTCTGGTAAGAGGATATTTCTATAAAGGACACACATCAATCAACTAAGGCATTCAAGTTTTTCCTGAGCCTTGAGGTTAGGGTGGTTAACAAAGATTTTATTTGGAGGAGAACTTTTTGTCCTTGAGGGGAAGTCTCCCCAACTGTTAATAATTATACATAGTCTCTTTTCTATAGTTTCCTATTAATCTCTTAAATTTGTGACTGTGATTTGTGCCTTTGACGGATGACAATAACATTTTTAAAGATCCAAATAACACTTTGGCTCTCAAATAGGTGTCCTTTAGAGTGAGATTGGTTATATGGTACTACTTTATTTAAAACTCGCAAATTTTTTTTCTTTCTCAGCAAGTCCTGAAATGGGTGTAGACTATAAAATTTGTCGAAAATATATTTTAAAAATGTATTTACATGCTTTTTTTTTTTTTGACTAATTATTATCTTTTTTTTTTTTTTTGTTTATCCCTAGTACACGTGGTACAGGCCATGATAATCATGGTGGGTAGTTAGCGACTGCTTTTTACTGTAAGCGCACCACATGTCTACACATGTGAAAGCAGTTCGACTTTGCACTTACAAATGTGCCAGAGCCCCATTTGGTTACTTGCACTCGCTGGTGGGGTTGGACTTTTGCAAGAATCGGGGGGCCATTGGAGCATTTTTTTTTAAACAGAAAAAAGTGTCCAATGCGGGGATCGAACCTGGGTCATTGTGGTCGTAAACCAAACGGTTTAACCAGCCTTCCACCGACCCCCCATTATTATCTTAGTTGTATAGAAATGACAGATTGTAGAGAGAAATGTAAGTTTATAAGGTTCCTTATCTGGCTTATTGGGCTGTTTCTTTCTAGGGTTTATTTATCTCCCATATATAGAAGTCTCCTGTGAGAGACCATAGCCTAAACCCAGTCTCTCCCAGAGGTCTTTATCCAGACACTTATTTCTGTTAAAAGACTCCTCATAACATGGCTTGATTTGACAGTCTCTGATAAGAGACTACCTCCATAAGAGCCAGTTTTTTAGACAGGTCTTTCATTAGAGTCGTCTGTGTAAGGCTATCCACTGCTCCAGAATAACCTGGAGTTTCCTCTGGGAAATGTCTAAGAGAAGATGTTTGTGTAGCATGGAAGGTAGGAGAGAGTGCCGGAGAACCGCCGCTGTCTGGTGAACAGATAGTCGTGGCCACCACCCGACTGGAGACCATGCTGGGAGACTCCGCAGTGGCCATACATCCTGAAGATGCTCGCTACACCCACCTCCACGGCCGGCATGTACTCCACCCCATCCTGGGCCGAGTCCTGCCCATTGTGTGCGACTCCTTTGTTGATCCGGCCTTTGGCACCGGAGCCGTGAAGATCACTCCGGCTCACGACCACAATGACTATGAGGTCGGCAAGCGGCACAACCTCCCCTTCATCAACATTCTCAATGATGATGGCACACTCAACGAGAACTGCGGGAAATATTCTGTAAGTGGTGATTCTGTTATTTGGTTTGTTTAAAAATAGAAATTACTCCATAAATTTAGAAACACATAAAGCTGATCATTCGTAGCACGCACAGGAATGCATGCTAGGTTGCAAACATTCCATTTTGATTAACTTAAAAAATGGCACTCCCTCATTTTCATTTGTTTTATGCTCTGCGAACAGGTGTATGAAGATTTTCTCAAAGTTTTCGGAAGCCTTCTTGATCCCACGCTACAGTTGCCAGGTGGATCTGAATGTTTAAAGTGGGAAGAGAGAACTTGAAGTACAACCACTGTGAAGGAAATCCTTTGGAAGCTGTTAACAAAAGGAATATCATAGCTATGAAAAAAATACATTGAGGAAAATCTTCATCTATCAGTATGATATCCTGAACAATAGATAAAAGTTTAGGAAGTGTTGAAGAATTATCAACATTTGAGAATATGATAAAAATATCAGGAAAATCTCATAAGCATAGTGAAACTCAAAATTGACTAGGAGTGCAATTTTGTCAGCTGACCCAATGTACCGGTAAAACCTCACATGCAACCGCCGTTCAAGCAGCCCCTATTGCCTGTTTATCTTTCTTCCCACTTTGCACATTTTTATTTGTTCCTACTACATTTACCACACAATATTACTTAAAATCTGAAAGTTTGTTAGATGGTATAGAGTATATGATTGGTCAAATGCCTCTTTGTGAGAAGACTTTCATAGTTTATCATACTAAGAAAAGCTATTGGTAGTAACTTTTACCTTTTTATCCTAAAATGAATATATTATAGATAGGTGTGGATATCTTATCTGATAATATTTACCTTTTACTCTCTACTCACTATCTATATAGTATGTGGAGAGTGAATTTGTATTTTGTATGATCTCAATAAAAAATTGAGCAACATTTTAAAAATAAAACATACAATATTCTATATTTTATTCATTATTTCAAACTATATAGATTATACTAGCGAACCCGGCCACGCGTTGCTGTGGCTAAATTGTAATATGTTAAATTAACATTATACTAAACTATTCAGTACAGTAAAGTTAATATTCACTTATAAAGATAAAAATGTTTTAGCCGATCTAAAGCCCTACGGGTTTGAGAATGGAACGTTACGTTAAAATTTGAAAGTGATTTTTATATAAATAGATAATATAGCCCTTCATTGTAATCATTAATTATAATCACTGCATTGATAGATGTCAGTGAACTCGTTTATATGTATTGTTTTTTGTTTTCGAGATATTCTAATAGAACGTTCTCACATTTTCTGTAAAATATTTATATATGCACAAACACAGAATATAATCACTATGTCTTAATTTAGCTATAATTATTGTTATTAATATTATTCTAAAATAATTCGCCAGAAAGCGTCCGGGTAGTATACTAAACAACTTCCCAAAGTTTCATGGCAAACATCAAAAATAAAATAATACTTTTAATACTTTGCTACAATATTAAAAAGAGGGGGGCTTAGGTGTTTAAAATGTAAAATGTGCTCTAAATAGTATTACATAGAGCCTTCATAACAAACATATTTAAAATAAACCAATCAAAATATAATAATGCTGTAAAAACAGACCTTGCTACAATAATATAAAAGAAATGAAAATAAAAAAAGACACCCACGCTGAGCCTCGAACCTAGGTTTGTTACAAATATTATTAAAAAATTGTTTATGTTAATTTTTATTTTAAAAAGCCTACATTTTAAATAAAATAATATTTTTAATAATTTGCTACAATAATATAAAAGAAATGAAAAAAAAAAAAACACCCACGCTGAGCCTCAAACCTAGGTTGCGGGGGTACGAAGCTGTGTACCTAACCTATAGACTAAGCTTGACGTTACAAATCAGCTCATGCAAGGCTATTTCAGGCCATACGTCTGCCGCGAGGGGGGCGCTGATTGCGAGTGAATTTACGTTTTATTGTAAATAAAAATGCAACGAAAGGTTATTTCTAGAGAGTAATTAGCCAGAAACCATCCCGGTAGTATACTAAACATCTTCCCAAAGTTTCATCACGATTGGTTGAGCGATGTAGAAGATTATCACTTACGAACGGACGGACGGACCAACGGACCAACAAACATCCATTTTTATATATATAGATTAAAATGAAAATTACACCTTTTTTTAAAATCATTTTTTATTTATTCAATTTTTTATATAAACAATTCAATTTTCATATGATCCAGTGGACCAGGTAACTCTGGAATTGTCCGTCCTCAAAGTGATATGGAATCCCTTTTAAACTATTCAAGACTTAACCCATTTAATAAATTCAGGTCTCTCCGCACAATGATTTGTTCTGGGTACTATAGTTCCTTTGATAAATGGCTGGAAATATTACAAAGAGAGTTGTACCTGTGCTAAAGGAAAGCACTTTGAAGGGTTACATTAGTAAAGAGAAATAAATACCTGTTATCTTTTATTTTGCATGTCCATTGGCACTAAGCCTTTTCAACAGCCCTCATACTTTTTGTACTCTTAGGTTCCTTGCACTACTCACTTGTGGAATTAAACTTGAAACCAATCTTGATGTGTCCAGGGAACCAAGCGGTTTGATGCCAGGAAACAGATTCAAGCTGAGCTGGAAGAAAAGAAACTCTACATTGAAACCAAAGACAATCCCATGGTGGTGCCTGTATGCAAGTGGGTGCTTTTTTAAAAATTATATTTTGTAATTGCTACTTTAGAAGTGGTAGAAACACATTTTCAATAATACTAAGATTAATATAAAGTGGCAGTGTCTTCAATGTCATCCCAATAAAAAATTTGAATCTATTTATTATTCCATAGTAATTGGCCCAGCCACTAGGCCAGCTAAGCACCATTTTGGTAGATTTGGGGAGCTTTCATGTGTTTGGCATATACCAAAGCTAATCCTGTAGCTTTGTCCATTCTGCTGGTGTACATGATCAAAAGATGGAATTTGCGTCTATTTTGTCAGGAGAATGGGCTTTTCTTATGATAAATTTTCTTTTGGCAAAAATTTTTAAAAATTATTCTTTAGAGTAGAATTAGTTTTATAACATGATCATCAAAGTGAAAAAAATAGTACAAATGTAATATTGTACTGATATAAGGTGCATAAATTAAGAAAAAGGCATCTTCTTATCGTACAACATAAAGTTGCTGATGGCTTGCGCCATCTATTGAAATAAATATCAACTATACATTGATTTTTTTATCATCCCAGAATTGGCTAAATACCCATTCTTGATTAATCAGGAAAAGCTAACCACGTACTTGATATTTATTCCTATTGATGGTGCAGGCCATCAGCAACATTCCTATGCATGATAAGATGCCTTTTTCTTAATGATTAACAAAGTTTCACTGTATGTTAAAGAGGGCATTATACCAAGAAAATTTGGTTCAAATTTTGATCTGATTCTACCTATATTTGTATCAGATGTGTTCTCACCAATCTCATTGTATCTTCTGATAAACTAATCCTTGGCAGAGTTTCGCTGGATTATGGTCAAAATTTATTATATTTATAAATATAACACTTGTGAACAGTAGGATTTTACTGATTGACATTTTGGGGACCCACTGTCACCATTTACAATGTGAAAATGCTTTTTTTTTGTAGTTTACTTCGAAAACGGTGGCAATGTGGATTTCAGAAATGTTGATTATTAAAATGTCACCACATAAAGTTGATGAGTGTTATTCACTCATGGACAAAACTTAAGGAAGTAGTAAGTCTTTGATGTCACTGGTCATCTATATTTTGAAGGAGGCAGAGGTAATTTTGTTCACAATCGGTTATCTCGTGTGTCTTCAATAAAATTCACTGTCTATCAAATATCTTTCAGAGATATTCTCTGAATCCCGATATACATGCCAAAAGGCACAACTCCTTAAGTTTTGTCCATGATTGTGTTTATCTATCAACATATCAAATACCAACCTGCAACTATGATAATCACTACGAAAATTTAATATTTTCACACAATTTCAACAAATCTTAACATTTTAACAAAATCATTGTTTAATCCCAAGGACCTTTTTTAAAAAGTGTGAAAACATTATAATATTTCAAGATATGATCACTGTTTGCTGAGTGAAGTGTCCATCACTTGCTGTCTGTACCAGCCGGTCCAAAGACATTGTGGAGCCCCTTGTCAAGGTGCAGTGGTATGTCAACTGTACTGAAATGGCTGCCAAGGCTTCTCAGGTTGGTTTTAATACTTTTTGAAAAAAAAAGATAATAAGACCAAATCCATATTTATAAATAGTGTGACAACACTTTTACGGAAACTTCTCACACTATTTATTTATTGGATATGGTCTTATTACTTTTTATTTCTAATCTATAATCCAAATTGTACCTTATTACTCTTAAATATATTTGAACTTTTGTGATGTATATAATAGACAGTTCTTAATCCTTAACTGGACGGGTGGATTTTTCTTACGTAACTGGACGGGTTGGGTTGATTTAACCCACTTATTTAACTTTATGAAATAAGTGCTAAATAATGATTGAAATCAATATTTAAAAGAATATTTAATTAATACAAATGTTAATATACATATTTTTACTTTTTAAAATTCTGAAAATAATAAATTTACAGTTTTCATAAATTATTAAGAAATGTTTTTGCAAACGCTTAGTTGACATACAGAGCAAAGGGTTTTTATTTTTTACAGCTTTTTTGATGGGCATGTGTAGTACCTGTAAAATTAGAATACATGAAAGCTGGTAGCTCTTGGTAAACGAAAAAAAAAAAATCCTATATTAAGTTTATGCATGGACGGATCTACCCAACTCATACAGTTAAGGGTTAATATAATCATTTAAAACTATATTAATATGCTTGAATAAATGTTCCTTATAAGTATTTAGAAGAAAGAAAAAAAAGCAAATATTCATTTCTATAAAACTTCAACCCAGTTTTTGGTATGGTCCTGGGGGATTGTTGCCTGGAAGGGTATCACAGGGTGATGGTTGGTGGGTATGCAGCGCTGCATAGGGTTTGAATTCTGAGTATTTATTTTTTATTTATCGTAAAATAAACTTTTAAATACATTTATTTAATACAAGGGGTTAAATTGTTGTATACCACATCTTGATGTTCTTTTTGTGTTGTGGTCAAAAATCATTTCTATATTATAAAATGTTAGATATATGTGTTTGATATATTATATATAGTATTAATATTTATATATTTTATGATTTATATTCAGGATGATATATAATAATGAATTCTGAGTAGGCAGAGTAATAACCTGGAACTGTTTCTTTAGGATCTTGTTGAAGAAAGAGTTTATATAGAATGCATTACAAAGAAGGAATCTACTTTTTTTCTCTTTTTTTTTTATCTACAACCATCATGACTGGTTGAGGTTTTTAATTTTTTTGCTTATCCCTAGTACACGTGGTACAGGCCATGATAATCATGGTGGGTAGTTAGCGACTGCTTTTACTGTAAGCGCACCAGATGTCTACACATGTGAAAAGTAGTATGACTTTTCACTTACAAATGTGCCAGAGCTCCGTTTGGTTACTTGCACTCGCTGGTGGGGTTAGACTTTTGCAAGAATCGGGGGCCATTGGAGCATTTTTTTTTTTTTAACAGAAAAAAGTATCCAATGCGGGAATCGAACCCAGGTCGTAGTGGTCGAAAACCAAACAGTTTAACCAGCCTTCCACCAACCCCCCACTGGATGAAGTAGAATGTATCTGCCTTTGTAATTAAGACTGGGAGCACTACTCAGAGCTCATTTCTGTAGCATTGTCCTGATGTTGAGTCCAGAGTTTTGACACTTGATTTGTTTCCAAATATTAGAACTGATAAAGGTTGTATCTCCACAATTAAATCTAAACTTGATATAATACTAGAAAATCACAATTATTCAACATGGTGTGGTTCTAAATATTATTCGGCTCAACATTCTTTTCAATGTACAATTCTAACAACCTCATCGAAGCATCTATTTGATTAGGAAATGTGCTGCTTGTGAAAAAGTTGGGAACTACACTTCTGCTGGTAGCAGGAATGTAGACAACTGTTGTTAAACAGAATTAAAGCCAGAAGTGTGTTGATATCACTTGTATATATATGGATGTATCAACAAGCAATCCAGGTTTCTCTAGCTTCCGGGTTAACATGCCCTTCAACAGGAGCACCTAGAAATATAACTTCCAGCTAACTATACAGGTGCTCTAGGTACTTCTAGGTGCTCCTGTTGAGGGGCATGTTAGCTCGAAAGCTACAGAAATCAAAATGGTGCAAGAAACTGTATTGCTTGTTGATATTATCAAGTCAGGAGGGATGGACTTTTATAGAAGGATGTGGTTGCAGGCTGTGAGGGAGGGAGAACTCCGTATCACCCCAGACATCCACGAGAAGACCTGGTTCCACTGGCTGGACAACATCCGGGACTGGTGCATCTCCCGCCAGCTGTGGTGGGGACATCGGATCCCAGCTTACTATGTCTCCAGCTCAGAGCCCTCTGTGCAGCAGAGCTCGGTAGGTATTTGAAGGACGATTGTGTGCCTATTGAATATGATTAAACACAAAGCTAAATTTAATGTAAAAAAAATCTTATGGTCATAGTTTTCTTGAATACCATTTCTAAGATTCTATCCTTCAATGTAGCATATATAAGCAGTACAGTATTAGAGCCCTAAAAAGTGGTCTGGTAGATTAAGTTGGAAAAATCGCTGGGAGGGTTCACCACTGATGAGTCAAGCCCTCCCTGTAATTTTTTCATTGCAGTAAGGACAGTAGAAATTTTGTTTTATGTGTAAAGAAACATTTGTGCCTTAATGCTTAGAGAGAAATATATATTATATAAAATTTTTCAGTAGTGAAGTCAAAAACTAGGTGGAGAATTAATCATTGAGACTAGTGCCATCTTTCAACTAAGGATAGAATTAGATTCTACTATATTGCTGTGACACGCACTTACCTCCAGGTCATCTGTCAATACAATGTTTACTGTAAGAAAAAGGCATCTCCTGATCGTGCAAATAAAAGTTGATGATGGCTTGCGCCATCTGTCAGAATAAGTATCAACTATTCTTGAACCTTATCAAAATTAATAAACAGAAAAATTAAGTTAAAAGATAATACAAAAGTGAAATTGTACTGGGATCAGATGGATAAATTAAGAAAAACATGGTTAGCTTATCTTGATTAATCGAGAAAGGTATTTGACCAATTCTTGAATAATAAAAAATCAATGATTATTTGTTATTTATTCTGACAGATGGTGCAAACCATCCAAGCAAAAGATCCAAGCAAATTATGTAAAAGTCTAACTTTGCCTGTAATTTAAGGCCGTTCCTAACATGGAAGCAGAAGCCTTTGCTGACAACTCTAACATGAGTACAGATGCACTTCTCCTTATCCCCGGAGAGGAACCCTTGCTGAAGTCTATCAACTGGGTCAGTTTTTAAAGAGGTTTTTCTCCTCTTTCTAACAATGCTGCTGTTGGTCCACGACTGCTTATTCGTCAGAGATATTCTGCTTGTTTCGCTGCTGGCCTTCATATCTGAAGGTTGTTCCCCTATCCGCCACCTGGAAACTCACTCTTCAGCAGTCAGCTCTGCCAAGGGTTACTGTAATGTAAAAAACAATAGGGTAATCAGTATAAAGCTTCCAGATGTGTAGAAACACCACCAGAAGTGGTGATTATATGGCTACAGAGGAGGACATTATGGTCTGCCAAAATTATTTCCTCATTTTTAAGGGGCTAAAGCCAATTTTACCTTATTGAGGTGTGGTCAACACATATGGCAACCAGGAATGTTAGTCTCAATTTGTGACAAATGATGTCCCAGGAAGACGACAGGTGGATCTGTGCCCACTCTGAGGAGGAGGCTCTACTCAAGGCCGCTGACAAGTTTAGGATCTCCAAGGACAAGATTACACTGAAGCAAGGTACATCATCTTTAATCGCACCTTAACTGTCAATTATCTCTGTTGTCTCTCCCCCATTAACAAATGTATTAAAACTACTTGGCAGCTCAACAAAGTTTTGTTAATTGATTGTTACTTTCTGAGAAGGATCTCCACCTAGTGAGTGTTGATACTACCTGGTAGGCATAGTGTGTCACTCTTATAAAATATTGAAATGGTGAACAAACCATCATCTGATGGCCCCATTTAACCTAACCCAACCTCTAATGAGAGACCATTATGAGAGTTTTGAATTAGCAATGTTTTAATGGCCCTCTCATGGGAGGTTCCATTGTATTCCGTAATATATTTATAACTTTTTATTTTTCTTGTTTTAATCTACTGATGTTTATTTCACAGAATTATTATTTTTTTAATTCACCTTCTTTTATCTGGTTAATTGAATTAGATAACTTTTTGTAGTTTTCTAGCCATTCTGAGTTGATGAGTTTCACCTAATTGGGCTGCACATGCTACTCCAATTCCTTCCTATAATTTTTTTTCTCTAAAGGCATTCTTTGCTTTCTTCTGTGGTTGTTTATATGGGGAGTGTTAGAAAGAACGAAGTAGTTTGTGAATTTACAATAAATCTCTTCATTAACTGCTGGGGGAACATAAAAAAAAACTTATCCATTGAGGCAATCTAAGGAGAATATAAAAAAATGGTTACTGACTATGGCAGCTGTTGGGTTTACTGCTTCCTTCTGTGTGCAATCAGAATAGGGGTGTGACCCTAGTTGTCCACATGTCCATCCATTAATGTGTCTCTGTGTAGGCACATTTCCTTAACCAGTGTACCTTAAATTGAACAAGAAATACATTAGGTCACGATAGACAAAGCATGTCATTGACCTATTTATAAAAGCTATACAGTAGAAAAACCTCCATTAGAGGACACTTTCATTAGAGAACACCTCTCTTCAAAGAATAGTTTTATTGCCAAACTTACATTATTACTTATTAGCAACCACAACACATTTTGTCTTGCATTAGATACACTAAACAGGACCTTTGGGAGAGGCTGCTGCTTATCATCAAACAGCTCGAGGAGCATGGACTCATGGAATTTGTGTGATCTTTGCACAAGGGGATAAGACTCTCCAGTAAGACAACGCTTTGGCTCTGCAACCAGGTGTCCTTTACAGAGAGGTAGTTTTACTGTGATTGTCCAATGCCTAAATTCCACCTATTTATTGGGAATGAAAAGAACACTTTATCCAAACACAAAAAGTTTAAGAGATTCACCTTTATGAATCCACATAGGTTTTTGACTGCTTTTCTTTATATTTTTTAACTAATAGGAATGTAACTTGATGTATATTTTGTAAATTTAAAATTTCAATCTACTTCCTGGTGGACTAAACTGTAGCAACCAGAGCTCTGCATTAAAGCCATTTCTAATGATTTAGATTTAATATATATATATATATGGGGGTCGGTGGAAGGATGGTTTAAACCGTTGGTTTTCGACCTCTACGACCCGGGTTTGAATCCCACATTGGGCACTTTTTTATGATTTAAAAAAAAATTCTCTAATGGCCCCCGATTCTTGCAAAAGTCCAACCCCACCAGCGAGTGCAAGTAATCAAACAGGGTTCTGGTACATTTGTAAGTGCAAAGTCGAACTGCTTTTCACATGTCTAGACATGTGGTGCTCTTACAGTAAAAGCAGTCGCCTACTTCTACCCACCATGATTACATGGCCTGTACCACATGTACTAGGGATAAGCAAAAAAAAAAAAGATTTAATATTATTTAAACAGCTCTCTCTTGCACAAGACCAGCCTCTCTTGAGTAATCCAATAAGGCTCTGGGATCTTTTAAATGAAAGGCTGAACTACTTTTACCTATGTAGACATTTTAAATGGATATAAATAACTAATTATCTCATTTTGGTTCATTCACATATTGATTTTAAATATTAATATTTCATTTAGATTGCCTATATTCATCTAGGATTCAACTCTTGTAAACTGCCTATCCATGTAATGCACAAGAAGTCTAGTTTATAATGGTTTAAAAGAAGATTTGAATCCCAGAAGATGGACGACATTCCTCATTGAAATATGGACATTTTAAAATGAATACCAATGATGATCTAATTATATTATTTATATGTAAACATGTGCTGAACAGTCACCCACCATGTCAGGGCTGCCATCCTGAGGGTTGTATGCGCCCAGGTTGAGATTTCTTGCACCATTCCACCCTTCTAATCTATTTCTTGCAACTATTCTTTTAATATTATCAACCTAACACACACATCGAACTCAATTTGTTATTCTGGTGTTGTTATGATTATTTGCTACTTGGTGGCCTTCTTGAAGTACCTTGATTGAGCTTGGGTGCCCTGCCCTCACTGTAACCCTGATTATCATGGCCTGAGAATTCCTCTCTGACTCGCAATTATGTTCCAGATGAGGATGTGTTGGACACCTGGTTCTCCTCAGGACTGTTCCCATTTGCCATCTTTGGCTGGCCAGACCAGGTAGCTATGTCCCCCCTGTGATCTTTCCAGCAACTGACGGGGGTTATGTCATCAGACCAAAGACTTGGCAGCCTTCTACCCTGGCCAGTTGCTGGAGACAGGCCACGACATCCTCTTCTTCTGGGTGGCCCGGATGGTGATGCTGGGACTGACCCTGATGGGCAAGCTGCCCTTCTCCCAGGTGCTGCTCCATTCCATTGTGAGGGACGCCCACGGCCGCAAGATGAGCAAGTCCTTGGGCAATGTCATCGACCCCCTGGATGTCATCCGGGGCATCTCACTTGAGGTAATCTTCATTTTGGGGAAGAAAAGGAAATTGTTAACTCTCTCTCTTCTCCTTGACACTTGAGGAATAGTCAACATTCACCCTACTTAGGTGGTACTTAAAGTGTTCAGTGCAATGTATAAGGCCTATTTAAAGAGTGAAATAATTACTCTGTTGCATCAGAGTGAGAGCTGAAATTCTGTTGTGGAGTTCAGGACAATTGAATTACATTAATTGAAACACATTGAGGCCTTTATTTACCCACGGCTTCCACCCAAGTAATGTCAGCCCATATTACTTTTAAACAAATATTTATTTTCATTGTCGTTACTTATTTAATTTATTTTAGTAGTGTAGTAGTGATGATGAGATTCATTATATATTATCATCAGCATCATGTTGACTCCAAATTTTGCAAAATAGTTCATTTTTAGGCTAATTAGCATATTCCCACAGTGACAACACTTTGACAGACTCCCTCCTTACTAAATCCTGTTCCTTCAAATTTTTATATTTTTTAGTGGTAATCAATAGCTCTGCTAAGAAGAGACAATCTGTGAGTGGTAATGTCTTTCTTGTGTAAAATAAGGTGAAACTGAATTGTCACAGCAAGGAGTAGTATCATCATTCCTAAAACTCTACCACTCTTGGCCTTGGTGCCTCTATTGGCTTAGAAACTTTTTACATTATGGTGTGTTACCTTGTGCTACATTGAATGCTAATCCATCTAAGTACAGTATATGAAAAAAAAAAAACCTTCAAGGGAATTGAGGTTTGAGAAGCCTTATAAGTGAGGTCTTTTCTTTTTCTCTTTTTATCTCAAGACAACCGTCATGATTGGGTGAAGTAGAATGCATCTGCCTTTGTCATTAAGACTGGGAGCACTATTCAGTGGCAGGCTGACTCAACTCCAAAAGAAATGGCCGCCTCTGACATGAGAAACAAACACTATGTGCAGCTGCTCCTAACATGGAGTACAAATGCTGATTTTTCGAGAAGCCTTATAAGTGAGGTACCCTTTACATAGAAGTATTTTACAAACAAAGTATTTTCTAAAAATTGGACAGGCAATCTTGTCCTTAAACAAACTTAGAGGGGTGTCAAAGTCTATGAATTGTTGTCAATGTTGAACATTTGTGTTGATGAGGATAGATAGCTATTACTAACCGTTTTAAAAAAGTCTTCTTGCTATTAAGGGGTGTTTAACCTCATTGAGACATACCTTTCAGTGTGTGTACATAGCAGTGGCCTGCTGCTGCAGGGATAATTGCTCAAAATAATATGTTTTCTTACCCAGCTGGATGTGACAGGACCTCCACAAGCAACTGGAGAACTCCAACCTGGACCCCTCTGAGGTAGATAGAGCCAAGCAAGGCCAGAAGTCCGACTTCCCTGAGGGAATCCCGGAGTGTGGCACAGATGCCCTCCGGTTTGCTCTCCTGGCCTTCTCCACTTCAGGTACATGCTGGTCTTAACCTCCCATATAGAGGCCATACACATTTATAATGCTAGAGAGTTTGGAAGTCACAACTTTTAACACACTTTATATATATTGAAAAATTATTTTGTGACAATCGTACTTACTTGCTGGTTGTGGAAATTTCCTATTGAGTGAGGTAAAAAAATTAATAATAATAAATCAATCATTGGTTGGTATAGACACACTTTTTCTTCCCACATTAAAATTATTTGTGCTTAATTTTAAAAATGAGAAACTCTTATATTTTAAAAATATGGTTCAGGAATTTATATTTTGCTGTGAGATTTATACCTTAAACTGGGATCATTGAGGTGTTTGTATTGCAGTAGAGGGTTAAGGGTGCCCACAAGATTTAAGAGCAAGAACCGGCCAGATGTATACGATGGGGCCTAGAGAAGTCTAGGAGATGGGCAACACTCTCTCTCTCTCTCTGCTACGGAATATATATAGTAAATATAGTAAAATAAATGGATTTAAATGTAAAGAACTGTTTTTTATCTGGAACACTGTCCAATGAACACTGTTTCTGCCATTCCCTGGGGCCAAGTTAATGACCTGCTGAAAAAGGAAGGAATATTGCATCAGCTAACATGAGTCTGCTACATTTTTGTTTGAATGCCTCCTCCCTCGCTCTCCTTTTATACAATCTGGTATTATGGCTAAATGAATCTGCCACACCAATGTGTGCACAGGACGGGACATCAACCTGGACATCCTGCGTGTGGAGGGCTACCGCAGGTTCTGCAACAAGCTCTGGAATGCCACCAAGTTCTCTCTCATGTTCCTGGGAGAGGATTACACCGTGCCGCAGTCCTTGACCGTAGGTGGCAGCACCTTCTTGTGTGTTTTTGGGAGCCTAGTTGAGTCTCCTTTATAGAAGTGGTCTCTCTGTGTAGATGTAGTATCCCAGCTACTTGACAAACCATTTTTTTTTTTTAAAATCTCACAGTCAAGTAATGAGAACTAACATAAAATTGTAGCGCTATATCCCATTAATTCTCATTATTTGAAACTTTCTGGGAAAGTGTGAAGTTGGTCCCAATTAGTAGTAGTTCAAATTAACTAAGATTTTTCATTATTATTATTATTAAGATTTATTATTATTATTAAGATATTATATATTATCATTAAGAATAATTATTTATCTGACTAATTCATCCTTTTTGTCATTTTGCAATGGTTAGTAAATCTGAAACACAAGGTAATAAGACCAAAACTAAATAAATAGTATGCGACGTTTCAGTAATAACGCTATTACTGAAACATCACACACTATTTATTTAGATTTGTTTCTAATCTATAATCAAAATTGTACCTGATCAGGTTAACACATCTGTT